>CAKJTF020000021.1:0-1200000 GCA_917563855.2 Limnephilus lunatus
CTGAAGAACTGACATAATCATTTTATTGAATAACCAATACCTCCGCCATAGGCCCCCCCTAAGAGGTTCGCTAAGTTTGGTGACTTAGGAGGGGTGCCCAGGTTCATGGGGTTAGGTATTTTTTTACATTAGCTAACAGGAGGCTCTGAGAAAAATAATTCCCCTCAGGGCTTATGTCATCTTTGGGGATGCTGTGTAGGGAGTATTTTTAGGAAAGGAAGGAGAAGAAGTTCCGGGAAGGAAAGGGATATTAGGGGTGGGTAGGTATCTGGGGTTCAGTGTGTCCAGGTGTGACGGACGTATGAATCCATCCATCCGCGATGATCCGAGAGAGCACGGCTGGAGAAGTCAAAGGGACTCCCTCAACCAATCTTTTCCGATCCGGCCTGCCATGCAGCTGATGGGCAGACGCATATTTATTTGTACAGCGTCCTTGAGGTGATTTTTAACAAAAATCGCGCAATATAAATTAGCCAATATTATTATTATCTGCCGCCAAGACCCGGACAAACCTCATACCATGAACCCGGGCACCCCTACTAAGTCACCAAACGTAGCGAACCAATTTTGGTGACCTATGGCAGAGGTGTTGATTATCCAATAAATGGTTCCCGGGGCGGTATTACCCATATCCGCCTCCCGAATTGGGAATTCGAACGGGGAAGGTGTGTTCGGATCTTGGTGGTGGATGCGTCTACCAAACGACTGCGTGGCAGGCCAGATCGGGAGTGACTGGTTTAGAGAGATCGTTTGACCTCGCCAGCAGGACTCTCGGAACATTTCCTTGCACCGCAGCGATAGGAATATATTCTTACGTCTGTCACCACACTGATACCCAGATTCCTACCCACTCCTCAAACCTCATTAAATTCCCATCACTTATACTTCTTCCTTAATCTATAGGTACCCTGCACACAGCATTCCCAAAGATGACAATGTCCTGAGGGGAATAAATTTCGTTAGGGTTTTTTTGTGGAGCTAATTTAAACGAAAAAAGAAAAGAAACCGGGCCCTATGCCATCTTTAGGAGGGTGCTGTGTGGAGGGTGTTTTTAGGGTAAGGAAGGAAAGGAAGTTTTGGGAAGGAAGAAGGTGTGAGGGATGAATAGGAAAAATTGCTAAATTTATCCAGGAGTTACGGATGAATGAAGAAGGTGTGAGGGATGAATAGGATAAATTGGTAAATGTATCTAGGAGTGATAGATGAAGCAATCGACCTCTCCCACAGCGGCGCAAGGCGAAGGTTCGAGAGAGGTCCTGTTGGAGAGTTCTAGATTAGGTCTCCCTCAACAAGTGTCTCCCGACCCGGTCGGCTACGCAGTAGGTGGGTAAATGTATTCACCACCTAGATCAGACAAACCTCACCAAATGAACCCGGGCACCCCTGCTAAGTCACCAAAAATAGCGCGAACCACTTGGAGTGTCCTCTAGCAGAGGTGTTGGTAATCCGATATTTGGTTTCCGGGGCGGCGGTGCCCATATTTGCCTACCAATTGGCAAAAAGTGATCAGCCGTCAAAATGACGGTCGTGGTCTTTATAGGTATGGAGAAGTACCCGGTCTTTCTAGTGTTAAACGTTAAGTATTAATTATCTACTAGACTACTAAGTATACCCGAAAAATACATGTGTTGCTTGAAACAAAGATATTTTTTGTCGTAGAATCCTAAATTCCCATCTTTTGAGAAGTTCACATCTTTTGTTGTTCATTTGAATTCTTTTTTAAGCACCTGCATAATTTCCAAAGCAGTTTGTCAGTAGATCAATTTAACAATATCAATTTTAACACAGAAGCACACATATAACGTACACACTAGTATTTATTTATAAGTTAGAAATAAAATTAAAATGTTAGTATTTTTTTAATATTTATATTGAGGGATCAGTAGGATTTATCGGTCCAGTTACGAGTTCTACCGAGTCGAACCCTCTTATATGAAAATATCTGGAGTCGGTGAATTATTTTCTCATTTGGTCTCTGGTAGATTGACATGTTGTTCTTGTATATCGTATGGGTGTTACTACCATTACGATATTTAACTCTCTATCACAGGAGGGAAATAAAAGCACTTAGTATCAGGCTGTATAAAATTGCATTATATATTTAAGTTTACTTGCGACAATATTTAATTAGTAAATTACAATAATTGAAAGCTACACAGAACGACCAACGGAAGGCGAGTCTCCAGCGGGAATAAAATCGGAGCTTGCCGTAAGCCGTAAACCGCAAGTCACCCGTATCTGTCATCAACGGTGTTGCCTTCTCAGAAAATACCTTTTGGGCTGTTCAATTCATGTCGAATGTAGGTACCACCACATACCTTCCCCCCAGTTGCTAAACGATATGAAAAATATTTGGTAGGGATTCCAAAAGATACTTTTTGAGTGTAGCGTGTCGGACAAGACAAAGGAAAATTTAACTTATGACGTCACATTGTGTCAGTGCCTGGGTTTTTTAATAAATGATGGTAGTCGCTGTTAAAAGCGTCTTGAATTGCAATAGGCTTCCTGATACGATGTGAGATCATGTGAAAATATAATGAGTTACTAAAATATAATATATTCTATACTTGACATCATTGTAAAATATTTTGTTCCTATGCGTTCAGAAATATATAGTATATGTGTGAAGGTATTTTTATGAATAATATCTCCATAAATTTTTGAACGCATTGGAAGTTTTTAAACATAATTTTACTTGTATATACATCCTTATATTAATCAACAACCAAACATTGGCTGTGTTAAAAGTTGCCAAGTTCTATAGAAATAGCATGATATATAACTTGTTTTTAAACAAAAGATAATTGAATCACCTTATTTTGTGATACACACCTGTATTCTGTTATATAAATAATAATAATAAAAAATAACTGAGTGTTTAATTTATTTTAAACCTACTTGTTTTCAATGTTTAAAATGTTTAGGAAATATTGATATAAGTAATTATTTGTTTGAAATATAAACTGTATCTACAAAAAAATATGGATGTATGTAATTAATAAGCTGCTGGTATAAGTATCACAGTACGCTATAGTAAATTATCCTATATTAGATTATTATTTTAAATACATACTTGATTAACTTAACTTATACTAGATATAATATTTTGCATTGATTGCGAAGGTTAGTTTGACACTAAACGTTGAAATAATGTTTTTATTATTCAACTTACTCATGACTCTGTGTCATAAAAATATGAAAATAATAACTAAAGTGTCTAGTTGTATACAAGAATGATTATACCAAAAATTTAAAAATATATTAATCTATGTTTACTGAAGCACACATGGTAATCATCTGTTATGTTTATGTTGGTATGGTATGTTTTCATATTGTAAATATTTAATTGATTTAACGAGATATGAAAACAGATGTGTTTCAGTATACACTATATAGTTATACAAACTCAATACTTGCTACATCAAGTGATGTCAAAGTCGATGCAGCAATATTGAGCAGATATATTTATTTACATAATCATTTTTACCTGAATTATTTTTATAATATAAAAGCTGTATAAGATATCTCGCGTAGAGCGAGTTGAATGGAAAATAATTCCTTATAACACATTAGATGTAATGAAATGTTATCCAATGACAAGTTGTTATTTGAGTTATACTATACTTTACTGCGCAGACAACCGTTCTTATTTTTACAATTATAAATTCTTAACTAATAAAATTATTTTCAAATGTTTACCGAATCTGGTTTATTTTTACTCACTAAGGAGTTTTTTATAAAAGGTAACTAGACTGGTTATGATTTAGCGTCCAGATTAGATATATTATTGTTTTTATTAGATTATTGCAATTAATTATTAATGAGTAATAAAATATACTCGTTTTTGTAAACATTTGAAAATAATCATAACATAATATTATGTGACAGTTTCATCAACATGCTCACTCAGATGTATGTATTTTGTAAGTACATCTGAGTAATCATGGTTGGGATTATTAAAAACAAAACTTTACTCTACACTAGCTTATGCCTGTTGCAAATGCAACTAACGGGTTAAAACACTATGCGATTTGACGTGTGAACGTGGATGAAGCAAGGAGCGGGTGTTTAACTAAATATATGAAGAAAAAAACGACGTTTGAATGTGGATAAGGCGAAAAATTCAAAACTCAAAGTTTCATCGCAATCGGATGAATGTTTTAGCAACGCTTAGCGGTTAGACATGCAAATATATATAAAGCCGCCCGCAGGGGCTAGCAGCAAAAACCTGCTATACGTTAGTATATAGACACCACTGTAGGCATGCACACACCAAATCCCCAAAGTTTCATCGCAATCGGATGAACGGTTAAGCAATGGGTAATTTCATGATTCCAGAGCTCACTTTTGCATACAGAAACCGTCGGGGACATGCACACATCAAATCCTCAAATTTTCATCGCAATCGGATGAATGGTGTAGCAACGGTTAGCGGTTAAACATACAAATAAACATAAAGCCGCCCGCAGGGCCTAGCAGCAAAAACCTGCCATACGTTAGTATATAGACACCATTGTAGGCATGTACACATCAAATCCCCAAGGTTTCATCGCAATCGGATGAACGGTTTAGCAATGCGTAATTTCATGATGCCAGAGCTCACTTTTGTATACAGAAACCATCGCAAGCATGCGCACATCAAATCCCAAAAGTTTTATCGCAATCGGATGAATGGTTTAGCAACGCTAAGCGGACATACATACATACATGCAAACATTTTTTGATTTTTACATATATAAAAGATACCTGTTACCCGGCATGCGTAACTATGCCATTTAATAAAAAAATCTTCCTGCGTGTCCTTTCCCATTCGTCCCGTTCCCCATCCCCCCCCCCCCTTCCTCTCCCGCGTCCTCTTCCCTTCTCGCATTTCCACTCCACCCCCCCCCCCCCTTCCCCCCCCCTTCACATCACCCCCCCCCCATCTCCGTCCCGTAAACCCCCTCCCGAAATCCCCTCCCCCCTCCCTGTTTCCCCTTCCCACAACTCCCGCGTTTCATACATTCATTCCCGGTACATTTAGTTTTCAAACATCTCGCGTGCCACCTATTGAAATTTTTTGTACAAATTTCTTAATGACAGTGCTCACCAGCCAATAACCAACACAACATAAAAAGAATTATCCGATTTAGTGCAGTCGTTAGAAAGTTATGCGTGTACATACTTTTCGGCGATTAATTTTTATACAAATTTCATAATGCCAGTTCTCGCAATTAGTTATATAAAAACCTTGTCCTAACAATAACAATAACTACATAAAAATAATTATCCAATTTGGTGCAGTCGTTCAGAAGTTATAAGCGTACATGCATTTCGGGGATTCATTTTAATACAAATTTCATGATGCCAGAGCTCACCATTAGTTTAATACAAACTTTGCCCTAACAATAACGAACACAACAAAAAAAGAATTTTCCAATTTGTTACAGTATTTCGGAAGTTATGAGCGTACATAAACTTCGGTAATTCATTTTATTCAAATTTAATAATGCTAGAGCTCACCGGTAAATTTATAAAAACCTTGTCCAAACAATAAGGATCACAACGTAAAAAGAATTATTCAATTTGGTTCAATCGTTACAAATCAAAAGCTACACAGAACGACCAACGGAAGGCGAGTCTCCAGCGGGAATAAAATCGGAGCTTGCCGTAAACCGCAAGTCACCCGTATCCCGTATCCCGTATCTGTCATCAACGGTGTTGCCTTCTCAGAAAATACCTTTTGGGCTGTTCAATTCATGTCGAATGTAGGTACCACCACACTTGTATTGTTTTGTATTTATTATATCTACTTATATAGTACACTTACATAGCGTGGATTGACTGCATGAAATCAGTAGGATTTGTCGGTCCAGTCAGGAGTTCTACCGAGTCGAACCCTTTGATATGAAAATATCTGGAGTCGGTGAAATATTTTCCTATTATGTTTCTGGTGGATTGACGTATTATTCTTGTATTGTTTTGTATTTATTATACTTATATATTGCACTTACATAGCGTGGATTGACTAGATGAGATCAGTAGGATTTATCGGTCCAGTTAGAAGTTCTACCGAGCCGAACCCTTTGATATGAAAATAGCAGGAGTCGGTGAATTATTTTCCCATTTGGTATCTGGTGGATTGAAGTGTTGTTCTTGTATTGTTTTGTATTTATTATACTTATATAGTGCACTTACATAGCGTGGATTGACTAGATGATCATTTGTGGAAAAGTTTGTGGAAGGGTTTAGTTTTCCTGTGGGGAAGATTTAACCCGGACATAAATTCATAAAAAAAGTACAGTTCATTGCTAATTGCTATCCTACGGGAAACTTCAACGATTTTAGGCTTCCTAAAACAAATTTATCGGGAACACAAAACAATATTTATTAAAATTACTCGAATCCTTACACATCAATCTGTCTCTTGACGAATCACATTTAGGAAGGTCAAATCCTTTTAGTTTCAGTTTTATTTTGTTGCTTTTACTTTCCAAAATACACTCATTAAAGAATATATTACATATTTATATTAAAATATTTTTCAGGATTAAATACATGTGTTCAGAATTATGTCCTCTGCTTGCGAACTCTATCTAAATTTCTTTAAATAGACAATAAACAGTTTTAATTTCAAGCGACCTCCCAGGTAAGTATGGTCATGTATTCATTCATTTTTAGGCAGCATCGCCTTCATTGGTCAAAACATTGTACATATATTTTTGTATCGGTGATCAATGAACCGGTGTATGCAATTTTTAACCATAAATTGTTTTAAAAATTTATCCAATCTGTAGTTATTAAGTAAGAAAGAGCATTATAGAAATCTTTACATATTATAAAATAAAGTCCTTCATCGTGTCTGTCTGTTCGCGATAAACTCAAACACTGCTGAACTGATTTTCATGCGGTTTTCACGCGGTTTTCAAAAATAGAGCGATTCATGAGGAAGGTTTAAGTATACCTATAATTTGTCAAGGTTTTGTGTAAATCGGTTGAAATATAATATATAGTGGACGAGCGGGCTGGCAAGCGGGCGGTATGGATTTGATTTTTATTAAAATCTACAGTTTTATGTCGAGGTTGATGAAATTTTGCACATTTGACCTTCAATACAAGAGGAAGGTCACTGTCTACATTTGATTTCGAAAACTCTGTGTAAAGCCCGGGCATCGCCGGGGACTTCAGCTAGTAGGTAGGTATATTATAAATCTTGACGGCCGGCATACTCTCGGTATCGCCCTGGTGTAAGACCACCATTCAGAATTGAAACGTTGCTTGAAATGGCATTAGCCGTATTTGGTGACCAGATCTGAATAGCCAGGTTACTTCCCCGCCTTCTCTTCCCTGTCACTACATTCAGCCTCACAACATACCCCAATTGGGGATGCCATAGTCTCACTGGCTTCAGACGGGAGCAGTTGGGACTTTTGTGCGGTATTCATATAATTTTTTTTTTAAATCTAGTACAGCGCCCTTGAGGTGATTTTTTACAAAAACGGCGCTACACAAATCATCCAAAAATTATTATTTGCAAGTTATAATGTCAGTTGGTTGAATTGTAATCACCCGTATTGGTTGCAGGCACATGTTTTCGACACATCAATGAGTACCTAAGTAAGTCATACAATAAATCTATTTTCGGAACAATGATAAATTGGAGTCTGAAGACGTCCAGCGGCGAAACCAGTCAAAGGTTACCGCTATTTAAAAATAATGTCTCCATGACCATTATTGTACGTTTTTAAAACAAAAAAAAGTCGTATATTAATGACATAATGACTAATGTAAAGACCACTGTATGGAGAGAATTCCTAGAAATGTTGTCTTTAATACCAATTTGAACTAAACCGATCGTCAGCCATTTACGCAAAATCTATCGGTCCATAGGCCAGTTTTTTTAGGTTCAATGCCAACTCAGAATGAAAGAAACTCAGAACCACCTCAGAAAGGTCATTAAAAGCTATTAAAAAATTATTTTAAAATAGCCGGTAACCCTAACCTAACTTAACCTGTTTAACAATTTTTTTTAACTGACATTTCTGAGGTGGTTTTGAGTTGGCCGGTCACCGTTTTTATATGTGAATACCGCACAAAAGTACCAACTATGTTTGTATTAGCTCCACACAGGAGGCACTAAGGAAAATAATTTCCCTCAGGGCCTATTTCATCTTAGGGGATGCTGTGTGGATGGTTTTTTTAATGAAAGGAAGAAGGGGAAGTTCTGGAAAGGAAATAGGTATGAAGGGTGGGTAGGAATCCGGGGGTCAGTGTGTCCAGGACTGACAGACGTATGAATCCATCCCTTCAACTGCCGTGCAAGGTTGAGGGATTCTGGCTGGAGAGGTCGAAATACCTCCTCAACCAGTCTTTCTGACTCTGAATGCAGCAGGTAGGCAGACACATCAGCCGCCAAAACCTTGACAAACCTCACTAATGAACCTGGGTACCCCTGCTAAGTCACCAAAAGTAGCGAACCACTTGGGGTGACCTATGACAGAGGTGTTGGCTACCAATAAATGGTTCCCGGGGCGGCGGTACTCATACACGCCTCCCAAAATGCAATTTACACAAGACCTGTTGGCCCATGGTCCAATTTTTTTTACGTGAATAGCACACAAGAGTTTCAACTGCTCCCGTCTGGAGCCAGTGAGACTATGGCATCTCCAATTGGGGTACGTTATATTATGAGGCTGAAGTACCTACGTGACTATTTGGATCTGGTCACCGAATATGGCTAAAGTCTTTTCAAATCTGAATGGTGGTCTTACACCAGGGCGACACTGAGAGTATCTTCCACTCTGGAACGTGCCGCAAATATATTTATTTACCTATATTATCAGTTTTAAATTTGCGGCAGGTTTCAGATTGATAGATACTTTCGTATCACCCTTGCGAAAGACAACCATTCATATTCGAAGATTTGCTTGAAATTGATTAAGTCGCGTTTGTTGACCATTTCTGAATATCCAGGTACTTCCCAAACTCCTTCCCATTCCCACTTTCTTCAGCCTATCAACATATGTCAAATGGGGATGCAATAGTCCCACTGTCTCTGAGCAGTTAGAAGTTAGAGCTCATAATAATAATAATATTTGGACGATTTATATAGCGCCGTTTTTGTGAAAAATCACCTCAAGGGCGCTGTACAAACTTACTATACATGCCTAAAATCTAGAAAGACTACAAGCTAGACAAACAATTAAAAACAACTTATGGCTAAAAATTGCGTACACCGGTTCATTGATCACCGATACGAATATATATGTACAACATTTTGACCAATGAACGCGATGCTGCCTAAAAATGAATGAATACAGGACCATACTTACCTGGGAGGTCGCTTGAAATTAACACTGTTTATTGTCCATTTAAAGAAATTTAGATAGAGTTCGCACGCAGAGGACATAATTGTGAACATATGTTGTTTAATCCTGAAAATATTTTAATATTAATATGTAATATATTCTTTAGTGAGTGTATTTTGGAAAGTAAAAGCAACATTTAATGGTGGGCGGTGCAGTAGTCATATGCGGTATTATTTTTTTTAAGTTGGTGCCTACTAAAAAGCTAACATTCAACCGCTTTCAGAAATCAGGCGCATATTTTTAGAAGGTCAAAATAATTCTGCTTTACAAAAAAATACAAAGAAAATCCTTGAAATTTTTTGAACAAATTCGAAAACTAAAAACTCTTTTTGAAATGTGATGAAATAAGTTTACAAATATCATTAATAGAAATAAAAAATATATTTTTTGATATATTAAAATTTTTAATGCAAACATAAAAAAATTTAAAAAATGCTAACTTTGCGTTAAAACCAAAATTACTGATAGCGAAAAAAATAAAAACACTCACATATTTTTTAAGGTGTATTATAAAATAAAAATGGTGCTCCAGATTTTATGTCCGGGTTAAATCTTTCCCAAATGAAAGACTAAACCCTTCCACACACTTTTCCACAACACACACAACGTGTTGGAGTACGCAAGTGCTGTATGGAGTCCAACCTACAAAGTTCATATTCAGCGAATAGAGCGAGTTCAAAAACATTTTATGTACCACCTAGCGTATACCGATAAGCGAGCTCGATCACTTCCTCACTACACCGATAGACTAAAATTCTACAATGTACGCACCCTTGAACAGAGAAGACTAAATACAGATTTAAATTTTCTTTTCAAAATTGTTAATGGTTTAATAAACTGCCCTTTTCTACTTCATCAAATCAGGTTCAATGTTCCTAGAATTGGTTCACGACTTGTAAATCATGTTCCGTTAAATATTAAAAAATATCGAACTAAGCTGGGGTATGACTCAGCTTTATCAAGAATGTGCCGTAATTTTAATGAGGCTTATAAAAAACATTCAATTAATTTGACAATGTCAACATTGGCCAACTTCAAATCGTCTATTAACAAGATTTAAAGCTCCTTTTTATATTGTTATACAAACTTATAAACTAAACCTTTAAACTTTATTATAATATTATTGTTCTAAAAACTTGTTTCAAAATTTTGTAATATATGGTATGTGTGTGTGTGAATGATTGTATATATATGTAAGTATTATGTTATCAATGTTGTGTTTGTCTTTAATTAGTGATAGCATCAACCATGGTTCAGTGTAATTGTATCTGTGAAAGCTTTCATGTAAATCACTGTTGACAAACCTAATAAAAAAAAAATAATAAAAAAAAAAAAATATATATAAATATTTAAAAAATCTTTCGTAATCCTACATGTATTTAAAATGACCGACTTTTGCATTTTTATATACAAATTTTTTGACAAATCTAATACGCCTAAATTTTGAATGAGAGAGCTAGGTATAATGCCAGTAGCCGAAATAACAAATGGTAATATTTTTATAGTCTGAGAATGCCAAATTCTTTTAATCTCATTTCGTAAATCTGTATATTTTCTTATTTTTTCAGAAACAGTTTTCTGAATATTACAAAAATTTGGAAAAGCGACATCAATGATATAAGTTTTTTTTTTAAATTTTGTCATGTAAAACTATATCGGGTCTATTATGACTAATTGTTCTGTCTGTCAGAATAGTTTTATCATAATAAATTTTATAAAATTCATTTTCTAAAAATGAATTTGGTTCATATTCATAATATGGTACATTACGACAGTCAATCAAGTTATGTTTAATTACCAAACTTTGGTGAATTATTTTTAAAACTTGATTGTGCCTAAATGTATACTCGGACGGCGCTAATACAGAACATCCCGATATAATATGCTCTATAGTTTCCGGAAAAGCCAAACATTTTCTACATAAATCATCAATTTGATTTGCATCTTTGATGATATGCTTCCTATATTTTTTAGTATTAATGACTCTATCCTGAATGGCAAGCATAAAGCCTTCTATTTCTGCGCTCAACTCTCCAATACTCAACCATTTGTTTGACGAAAATTTGTCAACATATGTTTGGTTGAGATAGTTGAAGTGTTTTGCGTGAAGAACTTTATTTGACCAGGAATCTAATAATTCCTGGTTGGTATTTATAAGAATGCTGGCATTCTCGTCGTATAAATTTAATGGCGAAATATTTCTATCTGCCTTGCAAATTATTTTGTGCATTTCTGAACTATCAGCTTTCCTATGGAAAAAATTTCTTAGAAACGTTATTATTAACTCACGTTTTTAATTCTCGAATTTTTTATTTTTTTTTTCAAATTGCTATCGGAAACTTTGGTTTCATAGAGGTGAACATTTATTTTTTTCTGTGATTAAATTCGATTTGAATACAAAACGTGCAGTTTTCTATTGCTAATACCGTTTAGAGTTTAGATCATATTTTTCACAATGGCAGTAAGGGAGATGCAACGGTTTAAATGAGCCGGGACTAATTTGGCCTTTTGCGATTAACGGGTTAAATTTAAACGGTCAGCATAAGATATTGAGGTTTTGGTCAGCTCTAAAATGTTTTCTGTCTGCAAATATAGTCAGTTGAGTAGTCGCTTGTGGTCAGCAAATAGAACAAGATTGATCAGCAAACGGATAGTATCTAAACAAATAAACAAAACTTTTAACAAAACAAAAAACGACTTCAAAAAATGAAGTAAAAAATAAATAAATAATTTCGTACGATTGTTATTTTTGGAGTCGGTGTCAGCCAAGGTAACTACATACATAGGTAGTTATAGGTGAGATGTGGAGATCTTGGCTGAGTCGTTTAATGTTTTGTTAAAATTTTTGTTTATTTTTTGATTTTTAGTGACGAGCGTGCGTAAAGAAGGTTTACTTCAAAAAAAGAATCATCGAAATCTGTTGGCGTAATATTGAGTTATTCGTCCATTTGTCGAGCACATACTTATTGCAAATTTAAGACATATATGGTTTTCTCATGGATCCCATTGTCAAAACTGGACCAAATTAAAATGGGACCACACGGGAAGCATCAGATTTCTAATAAAAAAAAGAATCATCTATTTCGGTTCACCCAATCTTCAACCCAAAGTTCTGAGGTAACAAACGTAAACAAATAATATAAAATTTTAAAAAAATACCGTCGAATTGATAACTTCCTTCTTTTCGAAGTCGTTTAGTAATAGCACCTAACCCATAGGTTCTCAACGTGGGCGATAACGCCCCCTTGGGGGCGTTTCAGACCTTCAGGGGGCGGTAGAAGAACAAGAGAAAATTGAGGGGCGTTTCAAACTTTTAGGGGGGCGGTAGGAGACCCAGAGAAACCCATCTTATCTTGCCTCATTCCATCCACAACAATATTTTCCCTATCCCATTACGCCTATCCGTAGTACCAAATGTAACCCCATCGCGGTATCCAATTACGCCCCTTTCACCGTGGTATCCCGTATCGCCGCCTCCGTTGTGGCAAATTTAACCCTATCGTGGTATCCCATTATGCCCCTTCGTTGGGGGCGCTAGAAATAAAAATATTCTCAAAGTGGGCGGTGGACAAAAAAAGGTTGAGAATCTATGACCTAACCTAACCTAACATAACAACGTTTTGTACATGATATTTTTTCCCTGCCGACGCCGACACAATCATAGTAAGAAGTCCAAATGATTTCTTTTTACATTATCCCATTCAAGGATTGAGGGAAATCATTTTCCTTATGGCCTTTGTTATCTTTGTGGATGCTGTGTGGAGGGTATTTTTTAAGTAAATGAAGTAGAGTTTAGTAGAGGATGGGTTGGAACAGTTTCGGAATGTGCCGTTTTTTTAAATGAATACTTGTGAATGAAAATATTAAAATTACACATTTTTGACCCCATCAGGCTAATTAACAACTCATATTTTATTTTGAGAATGGGTGCAAATTTTAAAAAATGTATCAACATTAAAAAATCTGTATTGCTCGTTAGTACGAAGCAAATGAGAGTACAATTCCACCATTTGGTCACCATATTACAAAATCCATTCTCAATTATTGGAAAAGGTACAAAACAAATTCCTTCGGTATATTAATTTTAAAATGAAAATTCCAATTGAACTTATAAATTATAATAACTTACGCGCAGAAACCAGACTCCTTAAATTATCAGATAGAAGAGTGTTAATTGATTTGTTATTTTTATTCAAAATTATCAAATCTTTAGTTGACTGCCCTAATTTATTAGAATTAATCTGTATTAATGTACCTGCTATACTAACTCGCAATAAAGATATTTTCAATTTTAACAATACCCTCAATACTAACTATTCTATTAATTCACCAATCCCTAGAATGCATAGCCTTGCAAATAAACATTGTGAATCTATAGATATATTTGGTGTTGACAATTTTGCAATTTTCAAGAGACAACTCATCTCTATTTTATCTGTTAATAATTAACTTTTCTTATTTTTGTTCTTTTCATAAAACCTCCTCTCATTTAAAATCTTACCAGTAATTTATAACCTTATTTTATTTTATTTTGCTGTTCTATTTAGTTCTGTTTTATCATCGTACATTATTATACACATATAATTGTTTGTTTATACCTACTAACTAGCTTTTACACATTGCACTTTATTGTATTTCTGGTCTTATTACTGATTTTTTCTTATTACTCATAGTATTTCATTTCTTTTATGATGTTTAATTTTTTTATGTTTTTAATTTCTGTTGTAAAAGCCCACTAGGGCGTTAATAAATAAATAAATAAATATAGGTCTCATAGAAATCGTTGTGGTTAGAAATATTATGATCTAAACGTTATTACCACGCTTTATTTTTCATTTAAAAAACTAACCCCAAATAATTATGTAGGTATAGGTCTCGCAAGTTAAGTTGACTTTATCACAGTACTCACACAGATGCAAAACTTTCATACAGCGTGTTTCGTTTTAGGCTTTAAAAAAAAACAATTAATGATTATTTCACAATTGAGAATTCGAAGTCAAAGCGTTTTAAAGTCGGTCATATAAAACTTATTTTGTTTTACAACATCTTTATTGAAAGCGAATGAACGAGGAAAGGAGTGTAAGGAGAATATATGATGCAAATGTGAATGGTAGAAGAAGTCATGTGAAGAGTCGGAATAATAGAAGAGCATGTATGAGACGATGTATGAATGTGAACGAGGCAAAGAGTGTGTGCCAAGATCGAGTTGTGTGGCGGTCCGTCCTCTCTGCCTACCCCTGCGGGGAAACGGCGTGATGGTTAGTTAGTTAGTTAGTTAGTTATTGAAATACTTAAGATTATCAATTTTTTTTCTAAACTAAGTAAATGTGATAATTTTGAGGATTGAAATCAAATAGGTAGGTATTCATAAAAAAAGACAATGGTATTGCTAATAATTCTTAGTCATTTATTTAAGAATACTGTAAATAACAAACTTCCATTGGTAATGACCCTAATTCACGGAAATTACGGCAATCGAAATGTATAGGTACCTAATTGTTTTTCGGTGTACCGTGAATGTATGTCTCATCAGAATACACAATTGGACGTCAGTCATTCCTACGTATGTTTAAATCAAATTACGAACTGAATGAATAGGACACCCCATAAGTGCAGTCCGTAAGGTGTCGTTAAAACTTGCCTCTCTTCTAACTAGTTACAATAAGTGAGCGTAAGCAAGAGAGAGAACCCTATCTATTAGTGGGCGTCGCTTGACGTTCACACAGATAGACCAATACATCAATTCTAAGCATTTTTATTGTGCTCATCTTTCGTTGCGTTACCTATACACCTTTATGAAACCAAATTTTCCGATCGGAATTTGAAAAACATTTATGAATCTTTAAGAATTTTTTATTAATTATTTTTACATGAAATGACAAAAAAGTGATAACGTTTATAATATATTTGCCTGTGTGTAAAAATGTGTTTGTTATAATTTTTTTTTCTTTATAAATAATTTTAAATTTTAAAAAACGTAAGGTGGGCTATTTTTAAATCATTTTTATGTTTGCATTCAAAATATTGAAGTGAAAACTTCTTTGGCACCGTTGTGATTTGAAACTTGATAAAACGAAAAAGCCACACTAAAAAGAGACAAACACATACATCTATAGGGCCTGTGAAAGAATGAGATAAGAATAGTCGGTCTCCTCTTTGTGCGGTGCTCTGTACCTCCTCACAAAATAGGGTCAATACAATAATCAGAATCAGATAAATAAACTGTAAATCTTTCACAAAAAAAAGCCTTTTCTACCCGAATTTCTACCGATTTCTTGCATATCTCCCTTAAACACGTTAAATTTTAAAGTTCTCAAAAACATATATCTTATTATTGAAGATAATATCTAGACATTCCCCGCGCTGAAACGCAAATTATATAAAATTCCCTCGATAGAAAAAAACGCAAATTATTCTCCGAAAATTATTATAAACACGTTTGTTTCAGTTATTTTGCAAGTTATATGTATGAAATATTTCAAAAATATTCTATGAATTCTGTTTAAGATAACCCTCGTGAGATTTTTGCTCTATTTTAAACGAGTCGTGTTTTATTAAACATTTTCACAATTTTCGCATCGATTTTGTCGCTTTAAATTTTAGCGCGCTCCTCATTCGTAATTTCATATCTCTCCATCTTCTTCTTTGTGAGTCGGGTTGCGGCGCCAAATTAAGTTTTTAAATACCAAATTAAATATGTGAACTATTAAATTTAGCAGGAATTATTTTAAAAGAGAATGATCGTCCTATTATTATAACGAACTATTTAAATTATAAATTATGTTATAAAGACTGTGTTATTGTTTAAGACATGTCCTGCCGATGAAATTTGACACCTGTGAACACGAACTAACAATCTTTCTCACACTTTGTTCCTTTGATGACTAAATTTAACATAATATTTATGCGCTATAGAAAATTCATTACGTCGCATAACGCGTGGGTACCTAACTTGAAAATATTATTGTTATTATGTTAATATGAAAACAGTTTGCAATATGGTTGTGCATGATGAATACTTGGAGCAGGTGGATGAGTTTGTGTATCTGGGAAGATTTCATGCCAACTGAGAATCAATTCATTTCAACAGCTCCTCGAAAAGTTATTAAAAGCTATGAATTTTTTTTTTGAAAAATAGCTGATAACCTAACCTAACCTAGCCTAACCTAACTGAACCTAACATATTTAACCAATCTTTGTCGTCAATTTCATCAGAAGAGGTGTTGAGTTGAATTCATTCTGAGTTATCCGGTCATGGTGTTTGAAAGAGAGAAACAGCATGCAATATAGTTGTGAATGATGAATACTTGGAGCAGGTGGATGATTTTGTGTATCTGGGAAGATTCAATGACAACTCAGAATCAACTCAATTCAACACCTCTTTGAAAAGTCTTTAAAAGCTATGAAAAAAAAATTAAAAATAGCCCATAACCTAAGGTAGCCTATTTAACCTAACCTAACTAACTAACTAACCATCACAACGTTTCGCCGCAAGGGTAGGCAGAGAGGATTAACCGCCAAACAACTCGGTTTTGGCACACACTCCTTGCCTCGTTCACATTCATACATCGTCTCATACATACCTACTCTTCTATTATTCTGACTCTTGACATGGCCCGACTCAAGTATCTGATTCACTTGGTCGTGCCATGTCTTTATCGGACGTCCCCGGCTTCTTCTATCATTCACATTTGCGTCATATATTCTCCTTACACTCCTTTCCTCATTCATTCGCTCTACATGCCCAAACCATCGGAGCGTTCCTTTCTATTTTATTTTATTTTATTTGGAAAACCAACAGTTTATAACAATAATGTTTGATGAAATACATATGAATAAAAATTTAACCAATAACAGGTTTTCACTGATGTATTTTAAATTATTAAGTGCGTAGGTATAAAGAAAAATAGTTTAATTAGGTTATGTGGATGGGATGGTGGAAGGGAGGGGAAAGGGATGGATCTATTCTGTGTAAATAGTGGTATGTATGTGTAAATGTTATTTATTCATTTTAGATTTGAAAATGTTAGGTGCTGTGTTAAATAAGTCGAATTCAATGTATGTCATGTTAAAGATGAGTGAAGCGCGGTGAATGAATGTATTTTGTTTAGAGTTAGTGTTGCATTGAGGAATGTATAATGCGTGGTTTTGTCTTGTTTGTCTGATGGGCACTCTTAGTTGAATTCTTTCTAGTAATTCCGGGCAATCTATCATAGAGGTAGCTATTTTTCGTAGAAATAGTACGTCTGCCAAATTTCTTCGACTTTCCAAAGAATATATCTTGAAGAACGTGGCTGACTTTTCGTGGCTTAGATGAGGACGATAGCTCCGAAAATCAAGGTATCGTAGAAATCGGTTTTGCACTTTCTCAATCCTTTCTATGTGACATATGTACTTGGGTTTCCAGATTTGAGAGGCGTACTCCAGAGAACTGCGTACGTACGCAAAGTAAAGCATTTTCGTGGTTTTTACTTTTTTTAAATCTTTGCAGGTTCTAAGAACAAAGCCTAGAACCTTGGAAGCCTTTGATACCATGGATTCGATGTGGCGGTCAAAAAGTAGTTTCTGGTCTAACACTATTCCCAAGTCCTTGACCTCCGACATTTTTGTAAGTACTGTACCGTTTAGGGCATAATTGAAAGTGATCGGGTTTTTATTGTGGGTGAAACTGATGGCGCTGCATTTTTTAACGTTTATTTGAAGGTTGTGCTGTGCACAATAAATATTGAGACGATTAAGATCTTCTTGTATGCCGGTACAGTTATTACAGTACTTGATCTTACTCATTACGCTTAAATCAGCTTTGCATTCTTTGCGGATTTCCATCACGTTTCTCACACGATCATACATGGTTTTACCACACATACACCTAAGGGATCTCATTTCTACAGGATTCAGTCTACTTTCATCCTTCCTCTGCCAGTTCACTGCCATACATCAGGGTAGGTACCAGCACTCCATTGTGGACGGCTAGCTTCGCTTCTTGATCATACATGGTTTTACACACACGCCTCAGAAATCTCATTTCTACAGCTACTTTTTCTAACCTAACCTAACATAACCTATTTAACAAATTTTTTCATCACTTTTAATGACTTTTCAAAGGAGGTGTTGAGTTCAATTCATTCTGAGTTGTCTAATAGAGATTTTGGAAATGCAGGTAACTCCATTTATGGAGGACTGAATGCCGTTGGCGACCAAAAATTACCCAAAGAAGCGAAGCTAGCAGTCCACAATGGAGTGGTGCCTACCCTGATGGTGCCTACCCCGATGCATTGTGAGGCATGGAACTGACAGAGGAAGGATGAAAGTAGACTGATATTTTTTTTAAAATGAAAACTTCTTTAGCATCGTTATGATTTGAAACTCGATGAAACGAAAAATAGCGACACTGAAAAGAGACAAAAAACATACATCTATAGAATTTAGCCTGTGAGAGAATGAGATAAAATAATCGGTGTCCTCTATGTATGGTGCTTCGTAGCCTCCTTACTCGTGTCTACAAAATATAAATTGACTTAAAAACTACTGCCTCAACACAGGCCAGCCTAGTGAGGTGGATTACGAAAAACCATAATTTATAACTATTTTCTATTCTTCAAGTAGGTACCTTCTGTTCATATTTATATTTATCTTCTGTTGCTAATCTTTTGTACTTACATAAACCATTGTAAATATTAACACTGAATATGTACGTCTCTTTTTTTTGTTATAAATCTTGCAAATTTTGTTGAATAAAGATATATTTTACGGTGCTCCAGATTTTATGTCCGGGTTAAATCTTTCCCAAATGAAAGACTAAACCCTTCCACACACTATTCCACAAATGAATATCTAGTAAATTCACGCAATGTAAGTGCACTATATAAGTATAATAAATACAAAACAATACAAGAACAATACGTCAATCCACCAGAAACATAATGGGAAAATATTTCACCGACTCCAGATATTTTCATATCAGAGGGTTCGGCTCTGATGAAATCCTAACTGGTCCGATAAATCCTACTGATCCCTCAATATAAATATTTAAAAAATCTTTCGTAATCCTACATGTATTTAAAATGACCGACTTTTGCATTTTTATGTACAAATTTTTTGACAAATCTAATTTTTTACAAAAAATGTATGAAAAAAATCGTTAACATAAATTAACAAATTCTTCTTCTTCTTTTCAGTGATATGCCTCTGTCATCGCCACAGTTTGCCCAACAGCAGCTCGGACTTGGAATCAATGGTGCCAACATACAGGGAGCATTTACCCTGGGGCCCCCAACCAACCATTATTATTAATAATATTAAAGTGAAAAATATTGTACAACCAAAAAAGTTGTTTTAAAAGGAGACTTGATAAGTTTATTATTATTATAATTGGTGATTTTATATTTTTACGGCCAAAAGTATTATTGTGATTTATTTTTGGGGTGTTAGGCCGTGTTGCGCTACCTCCTTCTTTGGCAGCATTGCAATGTCCACATTGTCCACTATCAGAGCCGATGTGCGATCCTTGTAACCTGTTTAATACCACCGCTTTTCTACAAAACGTAACGCGTATTCGGCCAAGAATAACGTCAATTAGACAAAAAATAACGCAGATTCGGCCAAAAATATCGCGAACTCGGCCAAATATAACGCGAATTTGGTCAAGAATAACTAATTAGACAAAAAATAACGCGGATTCGGCCCAAAATATCGCGAACTCGGCCAAATATAACGTGAATTCGGTCAAGAATAACTAATTAGACAAAAAATAACGCGGATTCGGCCAAAAATATCGCGAACTCAGCCAAATATAACGCGAATTCGGTCAAGAATAACTAATTTAGCTAAATATAACGCGATTACACATTTGTCTTGATGATGGGCATTGAAATGCTCACTGAAACGTTGGATAAATAAGAAGGTAGCTCAACACGGAATAATAACTTAAAAATAAATCACGGTAAAAGTTTATAATTATTTTTTTTACACAATACCACGCTGTCGTCAGAGGAACTACGGCATTCATAATAATAGGGGTATGTTAGGGTGTAGTCGTGTAGTAAGTCTGAAGGGAGTGGGGGAGGTAAGGACGGAAGAAAATGGGAGACAGGAAGGTTGGGAAGAACCTTGCTACGTACTCAGGTCTAATACGGCTAAAACCATTTCAAGCAATGTTGCAATTCTGTAGGTAGGATTTTTAGTCTTTCCAGGGCGATACTGAGAGTAGGTGTACACTGTACGTACCACTTTGATGATTATTATTGATTAGTTTGTAAATATTTCAATTAATAAATACCTCCCGGTCAATTTTGGAGACCTGAAAAATTCGCGATAAAAGCGATTGTTTTGTATTTTTCACGCATTTTCCAGAATTTGGATATAAGTGAATACTAGGTACAATTTCCAAACATTTATTTGTCTATAGTTTTGACTAGCTTGAATACCTAACTATAAAATGGAACATTTTTCGATTTTGAAAAAAAACGTTATTCCGCGCTTTTCTGATTAAAAATGCAAAAAAATTAACACAATACAATTGTTGTTGCCAAAAACTACCGCCTTTCTAAAAAAACGCATATTCGTCCAAGAACCAAGGGCGGATCCAGGATTTTTTTCTGGGGGGGCACAAGGGGTGGGGGGAGGCGCCCCCCCCCCCCCCCCCAGGATTGACCATTTTTTATCAAGTCGAAATTTGTGTTTGTCAACTTTAATTGGGGGGGGGGGGGTTTTCCGACCACGCTTTCCCCCGACCGTACCGCTCTCTTCATTTGCAAGTGCATGAATGGGATGCAACGAACACAATTCGAAATTCCAGCCAGAAACAGACAAGAGTTTGACTCATGTTCTTTCTGTTATTTTATTCATATATTTTAACAACTCTGATAGTTTGATTTGCTTCAGTATGTACTGTGATGGAATCTCCACAGTACACAAAAATACCATCCTGGGGGGGGGGGGGCACGTGCCCCGTGCCCCCCCCCCCCCCCCTAAATCCGCCCTTGCCAAGAACAACGCGAATTCGTCTAAAAATAACGCTAATTTCGCCAAATATAGCTCGAACTTCGCCGAATAATAACACGAAATATTTAGGGCTCTAGTAATTCGATTAAGTATAGATTTATTGAATATAGTCTTCGAAGTAATATAAATATGTACTTAACATTGCTTTAAATATATTATTTTGTAATAAATAAGTCTTTAGAATAATAGAAGAATAAATCGTTATTTTTTGCTATCTCGAAGTTGAGATGTTTTTATAAAAGTTCAAGTTTATTTAACACTAGCTGGTTCCCGGCATGCGTTGCAATGCCAAATTCAAATAAATACATTATTGTTTCTCCCTGAATCATCTTTCCCGTGCGTCCCCGTTCCCCTCCCGCATCCCCTTCCTAGCTAGCAACAAATATGTTATTCTGTTATATTATTGTAAAGTTTCATTCAAATCCATTCGCAAGTTTTTGCGTGAAAGAGTAACAAACACAAATAAATCCATACACACTTTCCCGTTTATAATATGTATTAGTAAGATTGTTTGTATGGAAAAAAGCGCTACCGGCTGTCACTACGGACCTTGTACTGCCATCTGTGGTCGAGATTTAAAACGATTTTTGCCGCGAATTGAATATACGGCGCGTAATTTGGATGGATCAAAAGAAGGACTCAATTATTGTTAAGTTCTATTAAGAGGCTGGTATTCGAATTTCTACCGATTTCTTCCAAACCTCTCTTAAACATTTGAAGTTTTTAAGCTCTTAAAAAAATATATGTTATTCTTGAAGATAATATCTAGACATTAGTCGCGCCCAAACGCAAATTATATAAAATTCCCTTGATAGAAAAAAATCGCAAATTATGCTCCAAAAATTATTATAAACAATTTGTTTCAGTTATTTCACAAGTTATATGTATTAAAAAAAATCATGGCGTTTCTTTAAATGCTGTTCAAGACAATTATCGCGAGATTTTTGCTCTATTTTAAACGAGTCGTGTTTTATTAAAGATTTTCATGATTTTTGCATCGATTTTATCGTTGTAAATGTTAGCGCGCTCTTCGCTCTTAACATTCTTTATTTCATATCTCTCCGTCTTCTTCTTTTTGGGGCCGGGAACGGAGCCTTAAAATAAAGATGAAAAATACAGTTACATATTGAAGAAAACATATTTGGATAGATTTTTACAAAAAAAGCTTTTCATAGTGTGTAAATAAGAGGTTGAAAAATTTCCCAAATGCTCTTTTAAAAATTCATTTTAATGATCTCTGTTACATTCAACAGCAAACCATAATGCATGCTTATGGTGACGATTCACAGTTACAGTGATGGCAAAAAAGGAAACATTTCATAATTTTCTTACATATCTCTCACACACTGCACTGTGACGTCTCCGTAGACCCCTACAATGCTGCTGAGCCGTGGCGATAATTTTGAAAGTATGGTATATAGTTACAAGGATAATATTGAAGTGTGAGTGAATTCCATTAACTTTTATTTTTTTTATTTTTTATTAGTGACTATTTTGGTAAATAGGTTTGATGAGAATTACAAGATATGATTATTCATATAACTATTTCATCTGTTTGTTCTTAGTCCTCCTCACTAGGTGGTCCTGTGTTGAGGCGGACTGGTAGATTTCTTTGATTTTCCGTTATTTAGTTTCTATGATGTTTTTAATACTTTCTCTAGTATGTCTGCATTAATTTCTTTCACCCATGTTTTGATTTTTTCCTTAAACTTTTCTATCTTTTTTAGACTTAGAGGAAGGATGTTGTAAAGTTTAGTTGCCAGATATATGTGGTTTCTTTGGCCAAAACTTGTCTTGAATTTTGGAACATCTCGTATATCCTTTTTTGAGGCTCTTGTGTCATGTATCCGAGTTTCATTAGGAGATTTTCTGTTTTTAAAATGATGTATAAGAAATTCTTGGCATATATTTGTTTTAAATTTAGAATGTCAAAACACTTGAAAATATCTTTTGAGGGGGTTCTGATGGGTAATTTTTATCACGCCGTTTCCCACAGGGGTAGGCAGAGAGGACGGACCGCCAAACAACTCGGTCTTGGCACACACTCCTTACCTCATTTACATTCATACATCATCTCAAACATGCTCTTCTATTATTCTGACTTTTGACATGGCCCAACTCAAGTATCCGATTCACTTGGTCGTGCCATGTCTTTCTTGGTGGTCCTCGGCTTCTTCTACCATTCTCATTCATTCAGTCACATATTATCCTTACACTCCTTTCCTCTTTCATTCGCTCTACATGTCCAAACCATCTGAGCATGGCTTTCTTAATCTTACACATTGCGCACTTACATCAGCCTTGCATTCTTTGCAGTTCTCCACGTTTCTCACACAATCGTAGATGGTTTTACCACACATTCGCCTCAGGGATCTCATTTCTACAGCATTCAGTCTACTCCAAAAATTTCAAATGTCAATTCGCTGATAATTTGACTTTTGTTTTTAACATGTAAACATATAATGCTGCAGCTCTTTCTTACGTACTAAATAACAACAGTCAAAAATGAGACAAACGGTAAATGTATGTCTGCACCCCTCCAAAGGAAACATACAATCATTATCATACATCTCCCTCACATGTATAAAGAAAATGAAACGCAATTCCCATCGCAATAAGTAGTAATTCCCATCGCAATTAGTAGTAGAAAAGAGTCACACGCATTTTGTGTGTCTCACCATTATTAAATGTGTAAGAAAGAGCTGCAGTATTCTAGAGATGAGGAACGTATGTTTATTCCCCTTTTTTTGCTGTCATGGTATTGGTGATGTTGAATCCTGTGATTAAAATACAATTTTTATGATCAGGAATTTTCAATTATACTTCGGTTTGTCAGAGATTACGAGTCTTGTATATAATTAATATCTAACTGGACTTAATGTCCGATCTAAAGGATGCTCTGTGTTAATCTGATCAGTAAGGTGTTCGCCTGTCTATTGGATATCTTCGTAACCGGTTTTTGGACCCAAATGGGTGACAGTTGTCTCTCTCATATAGTACTACTTGTAACGGACGTGTTACATATCCTCGTATGTTCTTTCAACGAAAAACATCCTTGGCGGTATCCTCTACAGTTCAGTGGTCATTTTTTGGGATTTCGCTCGAAAACCAGAAATCCCGCTTGGCCACTAAACTCGTTAGTACCGTACCGCCGGCGATCTTTTTCGTTGAAAATATTTTATGTTTGTTTTCCAATTAGAATTTAAAAGTTATTCTAATTGTAATATTGTTTTAATAAAATACTTTCATTTTTATATGTACAATGCCCCCGGTGCAACAAATAAACGCTATCATGCTCAGGTTGCCACCAGGGACATTTTTCAACTTATCATTTCACTTGTATTTTTTATGTTTCTTTTTTTTGTGACATATTGTTAATTATTTTTAGCTACGATCCTTGTAGGATAATGAAACTAAGAAATTTCATTCCGCAGTCCTACAAGGCATCGAGGGAAAGAGAGCCTGAGTCTCTAGCCCTTAAACTACTCAAACTAGGGCAATAAATGACCCTCAAAAAACACTTAGAAAAATTTCGGTAAAAATACGTTTTTCCGAT
This sequence comes from Limnephilus lunatus, assembly GCA_917563855.2. Lineage (NCBI taxonomy): Eukaryota > Metazoa > Arthropoda > Insecta > Trichoptera > Limnephilidae > Limnephilus > Limnephilus lunatus. Next base: position 24,907 of record CAKJTF020000021.1, read on the forward strand.
TTTAAAAATCCAGGTGCCCCGTAAGATGGTGAAACAAACAGGTTTCATTAACACATCTTACGGGGGACCTCGTAAAAATAACATTGTAACTGTAAATAACCAGATATTCAGCCAAACGGCAAATCAATTTATATTTTATGCGATTTAGCTCAAAAATGAGCTAAACGTCTCTAACTAAAAATCTAGCAATAGACAATTGGTTTATTTCATGATTACTGTATAAAAACGAACACATATGTACACAATTAACTCTGTAGAATTATTATAAAAAACACATTTTAAGCGACCGCCTTCAACGGTGACACCGGCAAAATAGGGTGCCCACATAATGGCCGCCCTATTTATACCATTTGGTCTGAGGACGAAAACCCCTCCACTTTTTGTAAAAAACACTGTCCGAACGCTGTCGGGTACAAGTCCCCTTTATATACCATGCCAATTTTAAAATAAATCAGTTCACTTCGACTCTTCAAAACTTGTTTTATTACTTGTTACTTAAGAAGTATTTTCTTCAACACCAGCTGCCTCCCGCCGACTTCTGCCTGTCTTCCGTCTTGGTGCCTACCTCCTCCAGACAAGCCGGCCCTACTCCAGGACACCGCAAGGCGCCAGGCTCAGGCAGAAGAATAGGCACATCCAGTGTCCCTTACTCATCAGACACTGGGTGCAGGAGGCCAGCTTTTATTATTTTAATCATCATACATCCTCATCAGCGTGCACTTAGACCCGGACCTATTTTACAGTTCTTGTAAAGGCGTCACGTCTGTTACACTACTACTGACATCTGTTGAGACTTCTTAAAACTATATATAACTACTTTTACTAGTGACATCTGTTGAGATACATTGAAACTACATGTGTATACACATACACTACAGTTATTATTAATTATTAATAGAAGAGTTGGAGTGTATTATATTAAATTAAAATATTCTAGAATATGTATGTTTTTTTGTTTATGAAAATTGCAATATCTATAGAAACCACCAAAAATGTTTATTTTTTCAAATAAAATATATTTTAAACCAAAGCATTGTTTTATTTTCCCAAAGATTATCAGTAATCTTTGGAAGTGCTGTGTGTAAGGATATATTTTATGTTTTTTTTTTACATCAGCTCTACACAGAAGGCCTTGAGAAAAGTAATTCCCCTCAGGGCCTACATCAACTTTGGGAATGCTGTGTGGAGGGTCATTTTAGAGAAAATGGTATGACGGGTGGGTAGGAATATGGGAAAGAAGGGCGTATGAAACCAACCCTCCCACTGCGGTGCAAGCTGATGTTCCGAGAGATTCTGACTTAAGTTAAGTGGACATGTTTATGACAGATGATTTTTAAACATATACAGAAATGATAAGAATAAAATTAGATAAAAATGCACACAAGTCACAAAAATACAAAAATACAGCGATTTGATAAGTTTACAAAAGTACATATGTGTTTAGGAATAGTTTTGGAATAAGTTTTTTACAAGATCCACAAAATTCGCCAAGTTGATGTTGAATATGTCAACATCACTTAAGTACTGATTTCCCATAGTGTGAAATCTTTGAATCGGAGAGTGGGCAATGTAGTTCCGCTTATGAATGCTGCAGTAGAATAGTGTATTTTGTCGTGTGGTTACTGTCGGTATTCGTAAGTTTATGAGTTGTAGGAGTTCGCAACAGTCGAATTTAGAGTTAAGTATTTTGAATAAAAATGTCAAGTCGTTTATTTTACGTCTGTCTTCTAGTGTGTGTATTTTTAGAATATTTAGTAATAGATTATATTTTAAGTCTTCTAGTGGGATATTTAATTTAAAATTTATAAAACGCAGAAATTTTTTTTTGTATTCGCTCAATATTATTATCGTGAATTTTGTAAGATGGAGACCAAACTACCGAGTTATACTCAATTTGGCTTCTAACTAGAGATACATATAATAGTTTAATGGCTTCTATGGAATTAAAGTTTTTAGTTGTTCTTAAAACGAAGCCTAGTGTTTTCATACCTTTGTTCATAATTTGGTGGATATGATTGGCGAAACTTAGTTTTTAATCCAAAATAATTCCAAGATCCCTCATTTCCGGGACTCTTTCTAAAGCTGTCTTATTGATGGAATATTCGAATAAAACAGGATTTTTATTTTTTAAGAAAGTCAAGGTTTTACACTTTTCTACATTTAAAAATAAATTATTTTGAATGCACCAATCTTTAAACTTACTAATATTTGACTGTAGTATTTGGCAATGATTTATATCAGTTATTTTCTTGTATAGCTTGATGTCATCAGCAAAGAGCAATACCTCGACATCATTGAAGCAATTGGTTATATCATTGATGAAAATGAGGAACAAAACCGGGCCAAGGTGACTGCCTTGCGGTAGGCCACTAGTAGCCCAGAAAGCTTTCGACATCCAAGATTTTATTTTGACGAACAGTTTACGATTTAATAAATAGCTAGTAAACCATTTCAGCATGTTACCCCTTATTCCTAGAGCAAATAGTTTTTTGATTACTAGTTTATGGGATACTTTGTCAAATGCCTTCGAAAAGTCTGTATATATGCAGTCGACTTGTTTATTTTCTGAAAAAGATTGTAATATGAAGTTTTGAAATATTGTTAAGTTAGTTGCGGTAGATCTACCTTTGATAAAACCGTGCTGTTTTTGGTCAATTAATTTTATTCATTTGGGATAGATTTCATCGCGGACCAGTGATTCGAAAAGCTTAGGTAGTACTGACTGTATACAAATGGGGCGATAATTGGCTATATTAGTGTCGTCTCCTTTTTTGTAGATAGGTGTAATAAAGCTAGATTTCCAGCGGTCTGGAAAGTGTCCAAGGGTTAAGAGATGGTTGAATAATAATGTAAGTGGTTTAGATGATGTATTAGAACATTTTTTTAGGAATATTGGTGGAATGTTGTCTGGGCCAGCGGATTTGTCAGTGTCTCAGGAAAATAATTTCTGTTCGCAACATTTTTGTGTGATATGGCAATTTGTTAAGTGTGTAGTCTTGCTAAATTTGTATTCAGGTATTTTGTCATCTGGGGTTTCTTCATCATATACATCTTTGAAGAAGTCCGAAAAAAGGTTTACAATGTCCTGAGTATTGTTTGCACTGGTTCCATTCATTTGCATTATTGGCGGGTAGACTGTGTTTTTATTGTTTAGTTTTTTAAGAAATTTCCAAAGATTTTTGGATTTAAAGACAGTGGCCTCGACAGAGGTTATATACATTTTGTAACATTGTTTGGAAAGATCTTTACATTTTTTCCTGGTTTCGTTAAAGATTTTATAATCACTTATGGATTTGCTTTGTTTGAATTTTTTGTGTTAACTCTTTTTTTGCTGAAGAGAGGCAGTAAGCTCTGATGAGAACCAAACCGGGTAGGTATAGCTTCTCGGTGTATAAAAAGGTACATAGGATTCAATAATATTAGACATTGAAAATGTGCTAAATTTTAAAAAGGAATTAAGAGAGGTATACCATAAGTAATGATGTTTAGTTTATGGTTGAATGCACTTAAATTAAAAAAAATATATTAAAAATATTTCATGTGGTAAATAATGTTAATTTATATATATATATATATATATACATCCCGCAACAGATTTGGCAACCTTTCACTTCACATCCTTTTGGCAACCACTGCTTACGGTAGGTTTTTAAATAAAATTGCTGTGAATGTTCACATGTTTTTAGCTTAAGAAAAGAGTGATAGTAAAAGAATTATCCAGAAATTGTGTTTTAAGGGTATTCAAATTTTTGGTAGTTACGTATACTTTAGAGTCTTTTGGACTTCCTTTCATATTGCCGTCGTATTGGTAACCGCGTATATCCTACGTATATCACACTTCATTCCATATTTAGGGCGTCCGTTCATTACGAACATTTGACGACCTCCGTATATTCCTGTATGCATTACGTTTATATTATGACGCTTTCAGAATCCTTTTAATTCGGTCGCGATTTGCCAACGGTGTATCATAGGTACATAATGATTAGTTATCATACAAAGGCTAACTTGACGACATAATAAAATTTGGCATTTTTTTAAAATTTACTTGTTTGGTTTGGTGGTGTTTGGGAGTGGGGATAATGCTCGCTTCCTGAATAGAATTGTACCTTCAACATTCTTCTACCACTACGCGCTTAGTTTAGCGAGGAAATTAAATTAATGCATTCATGTACAATCTTAATATATAAAACAAAGTCCGGTTAGTTACACTATTTATAACTCGAGAACGGCCGGGCCGATGTTGATGATCTTTAATTTATTGGATTTGTCTCTTCTCCGGATAGGATAATAACTATTAAAAAATCACAAAAATTAACGAAAAATATAGTTATTAAGAAAATTCTTTTTGTATGGAACGAATTCTCATATTTGAAAGAGCTGCGGGCATTTTGTGATAAGTACCTATAATATTAAACTGTGCGTGAATTTAAAAAATTCAAAAACGTCAAATGTCAATGCGCTGATGGTTTTGTTTTATTCTTAGACATATAATGTTGCTTCTCTTTCTTACACACAAATTGTCGAAAATTAGACAAACGGTGAACGTATGTCTCCACCCATCCAAAGGAAAGATACGATAATTATAATAAAAATCCCTCACACATCTAAAGAAAATAAAAAGCATTTTTTTTACATCAGTTCACAAATGAGGCCCCGAAGAAAATTATTTTTCTTAGGACTCAGGACCTATGTCATCTTAGGGGATGCTCTGTGGAGGGTATTTTTAAGGAAGGGAAGGATAGGAAGTTCTGGGAAGGAAAAAGGTATAAGGGGTGGATAGGAATCTGGGGTCAGTGTGTTCGGGAGTGACCGACGTAAGAATCCATACCTCCAACTGCGGTGCAAGGCGATGGGTCGAGAGAGTCCAGCTGGAAAGGTCAAAAGGCCTCCCTCAACCATTCTCTCTCGATCCGGCCCGCTACGCAGCAGGTGGGCAGACGCATCCGCCACCAAGACCCGGACAAACGTTACCCCATGAACCAGGGCACCCCTGCTAAATCACCAAACGTAGCGAACCACTTGGGGTGACCTATGGGTGACTTATGACAGGGGGATTGGTTATCCAATAAATGGTTCCCGGGGCGGCGGCACCCATACCCGCCTCCCAAAGTCTCGTAAGTAAGTGGAAAAATAAGAAAATCACAAATAATATAAATACGTACACAATGTCATCTCTTGAGTCTAATACTGACAAAAAAAAAACACGGACAGTTGCGCATTGATGATTGCTTCATTGTGTAATTTTTAACTTAATAAAAAAACTTAATTTAATTCAACACTTATTGATTCTGAGGCGGTACGAAGTTCGTCGGGTAAGCTAGTCTTTTATGATTTAAAAAAAATAGCGTTCAGAGCCGCTAATATTACAAATATTATTTTGAAGGAAACCAAAACAGAATCCCAATAATTCAAAACGGTAAACGATTATTATGATAACGTTTTACATTTGGGAGGCAATATCAAACAAATTGTAAATTTGGGAGGCGGGTGTGGGTACCGCCGCCCCAGGAACTATTTATTGGATAACTTACAACCCTCCCATAGGTAACACCAAGTGGTTAGATATGTTTGGTGACTTAGCAGGGGTGCCCGGGTTCACGGGGTGAGGTTTGTCTAGCTCTTGGCGGCCTATGCATTTGCCCACCTACCACATGGCGGGTCGGATCGGGAGAGACTGGTTGAGGGAGATCTTTTCATCTCTCCAGCCAGACCCTCGATCCATCGACTTGTACCACAGTGGGAGGGATGGTCACTCCTGGACACATTGACCCCAGATTTCTAACCACACCTCATACTTTATTCCTTCCCAGAACTTCCTCTCCTTCCTTTCCCTAAAAATACCCTCAACACAACATCTCCAAAGATGACATAGGTCCTGAGGGAAATTGTTTTCCTCAGGCCCTCCTTTGTGGAGCTAATTTAAAAAAATATAAAGTGTCAAAATTAACTATCGCTTTTGGCTTCTTTTTTAAATCTCTGCATTGATCCAATCGTTATTTTAGTTACCGATTAATCAGAATAAAAGTGGCTACCGTTTTGCGATAGGTAGCAAGGTAATATTTTTATAAAGAAAGACAATCATTCTCGGGTTACGAATAACCTGTCACTTATATTAAATTAGCTGTTACGCGGCATGCGTTGCTATGCCATTGAATAAATAATTGTTTCTCCGTGCATATCCTTTCCCATTCGTCCCGTTTCCCTCCCCGCCTCCCCTTCCTCAACTGCGTCCTCGAAGAAAAAGATGTACCTACCTATGTTTCACTTCATTCATAACTTTTAGTGGCGATCGCAAGGCTGGGCGATCGGGTATGACGTATTCCACATTTCATTCCTAGCCTTTAGTGGCGACCGGTGGCGAAACAACGTTGCCGGTTTAAGTCAAATCCCGTACGAGTGTTGAGGTGCACGCCGCGGCGGCGTGATTTGCGACGTTGCCGCACATATTTCTTCTTTTCGATCGTTTTTACGGTCAAATTTACTTCTATAAAATTCCGTTTTCCTATTTTTTTAAATTTTTTTATTATTATTTATTGAGTTAGTTGTACTACATGAATATAAACTAATAAGCACAATGTAACATTTCATTTGATAAATTTAAATATTTTTACAGTTAGCATAACATTTATTTTTAAATACATTCATTCTTTCTTCATTCTTCATACTTTCAGGCATTTCATCGTACATCTTTAGTCCTCTATACATTAGGCAGTTCTGCGATTTTTATTTCTTCATTTGTGGCAATCGAACTCTGTTTTTATTTCTTGTTTCGTAATTATGTACGTCTCTATTAAAAACAATTTCATCCTTAAAGTATTTTGGCATTTGGTTTTTCATAATTTTATGCACAAAAATTATCACATTAAATGGTAGTCTCTTTTTTATCGGAATCCAATTGAGCTAATCTCTCATTTGATTAATCCTTGCGAATTTGCCTTTCCCCAGTATACATTTCATAGCTCTGTTCTGAATAATTTCTAGTTTGTTTAAATTTCCTTCATTGGCCAAATATAACATCGTAGAGACGTAATCCAAATGTGGAGTAACACTTATTTATTATTTATTTATTTATTTATAAATGAGCTCCGTAGTGTTTCTATTTAATTTATGTCGTAGTTTTCTAAAAAAAAATAACCTTTTTTGATACCTTTTTTAGCATATATTCAAAGTTTGCCGTGAAAGTCAGTTTTGAATCGAATATTACACCCAGGTATTTGATTTCATTTACTTTTCCAATTTTTTCACCATTAATTGTCATTTTTAACCCTGTGTTACGCGTTTTATCGCCTATTTCCATATATTTTGTTTTGTTTACGTTCAGTTTCAGCTTGTTTAATTTCAGCCATTTGCTATATTTTGTAGGTCTTCGTTTATTTTGTTAATTGAATCTATGTAATCTTCACACGAAAAATAGATTAAGGTATCGTCTGCAAATAGTCTAATTTTGCAATGATAATTTATAATTTACAGGAGTTCACTTACTCTGACGGTGATGGTGGGATACGACCCAAATCCCAAATTAACACTGATTTCAGTTTTTAGACAGTGGATGTGTGAAACAAAGACGAGCTCACCAGTTAATTTTACTCGAAAAAATATTAAAAAATTCTGATAACGACCATCGTACATCGTTTCCACCAAACTTCAATGTATTGACCAAATCCAAGAAGAAAATATAAATAAATGATATGTAAATAACAAACACATACACTGCGCAGTTCACACGCCATAGAAATGAAACATCAGAAAACTAAAGTAGGCAAAAGTGTGTAGGCTACGAAGCACCGCACAAAGAGGAGACCGATTATTCTCGCAGTGTAAATCCTATAGATTTATGTTTTTGTCCCTTTTTAAGGTCACTATTTTTCGTTTCATCGAGTTTAAAATCACAAAGAAAGATAGACTAACATTGATGGGTTACGAATAACCCAATAATGTTTGAAAATCTCTTACTACCACCACAGAAAGCCGAAAATGTTGTTTGTGTTGAGGTGGGACTTTTTTATATTAGCTCCACACAGGGACCCTGAGGAAAATAAATTCCCTCAGGGCCTATGTCGTCTTAGGGGATGCTGTGTGGAGGGTCTTTTAGGTAAGGGAAGGATAGGAGGTTCTGAAAAGGAAAAATGGCATGCGGGGTGGGTAGTAATCTGGAGGTCAGTGAGTCCAGGAGGGGACATATATTATAAACCCATCCCTTCAACTACGGTGTAAGGCGATGGGTAGAGAGAGAGCACTACTGGAAAGGTCAAAAGGCCTCCCAAAACCAGTCTCTCTCGATCCGGCCCACCACGCAGCAGGTGGGTAGACCGCCGTCAAGACCTGGACAAACTTCCCCCCCCCCCCCTGAAACCCGGATATCTCTGTTAACACACAGCTATAATATGCGTGGGATGGCGTTTTTCGGCATATCGCTTGCCGTACATTCCAAATTGGAATATAAGGCCAGCGTTATGCTGAAATATGCCGTCCCACGCATATTATAGCTGTGTGTGAACAGTGAACACGCTCAACCTCCAAAATACACGCGGCACGCGTCGTGATAAACCCGCCGCGCTCCGCCCCCTGACCCTTGACCACAACCCTCGTACGGGAGAGTTCAAACGAACTGACAACGAGTTTTGAAATGCAGAATGCATCTTCCCTTCTTGTCGTCACTAAAAACTAGGAATGAACTGCAGGCTGAGCGCGCGTTTGGCGTATTTCCCGACTATGCACCGGCGCCGAAGGGATCAAAGACGCTAGTTCCTCGGAGCATTTTCCATTGAAATACCGGTAGAACAAGGGTAGCATTCCCACCCGACCCCTAAAGATTGCTCTAAAGATTGCAATTCTTTTGTATTGATGCAATCTGTTTGTATTGTTTGAAAGATTTTAATCCGTTATATTTTTTTACATTAACGCATGAGTAAAAGCGTACATCAATCAAATACAAAAATGCTATCTTTATTTCTAAAAATCGTAGCTCCGGGCAGTGTTTCAACAGTGTTTAAAGAATTTTTAACAGCATTGAATAATAATATATCTATTTATGAATTCAACTTATCATTAAAATAAAAAAGGGGCCCTTCGACAACTGGCAAGGTTGATTAAAACGTCGCGCACGTCGTGAGAATTACCCTGGTAATTAATTAATAGAATCTAGAATCAGTTTTTATACTTAAAAAAATTCAGTGGTAAAATAGAGTCTACAATCAGTTTTGCACTTTGATAAAACAGGGAGTGAAGTGTCCGGATAGGGTTAATCGTGCAATTTAACGGAGTGTATGATCTTATAATAAATCTAAAATCAGTGTTCGCAATAATTTCCGATTCAATAAAATCTAATAATTAATTAATTAATTACAAATTCAATGCGGGAGGAGTTTAGTATAGTGTGTTTGAATTGCTTTAAATTTGTACTACGAAGGTTAAAATAGAGTTATTTAGTCCGAGGTTATATAAAGAAAATTACAGTCTAATAAGTTTCATTAAATAAAAATTTTACGTTTAGGTCGAAAGTTGGAAATTTTATTACGAGATATTAATTATCGTTAGGTGACAACGCAATAATAATAATTGATCCGAAATCTGGAAAATACTTAACACATAATTAGATAGGATCGTTCTTCTTCAATAATAACGGCAGATATTAAAGGAAAACGTGAGGATTTTTTACATCAGAGATCTATTCAAAGGAGAAAGGAAGGAGATGAGTTCCGGATCTTGTAGGATTAAATCGTTAAAAGTGGGAAGTCGAAATAAAAGTGCGAAAAGTTACACAGGTAGTCTGGTTGCTTTAATAAGTTTCTCGCCGATGATAGTAACCCGGTGGAGCTGAAATTAAGACATTAGAGCTTGGTGAGTCCTTACAATATTTAAGCTTTTACAGGTTCCTGTGGATATCCTGACACTGATGGACGTAACGCCAAGTAAGGGTAAATAAATAACTAACCAATTTATTAGCATTCGCATGTCACACCTCCCATACGGAATGAAATGTTGCTAAACAAATACTTAACACATAATTAGATAGAAACGCATCACTAAACCAATTTTGGTATCTTAGCGTATTTGTAAGATAAATACCTATCGTTTCTTTTCACTAGCACGATTAGGGTATGGTTATATGACCTTCGATAGTGTACCAAAATTACGATTTGAGTTCAAGGCCATCCATTGACCCAGTCACCTAAATTCATTAACGAATAAACAAAACAAAACTTAACGTCAGGGACAAGTTTATCAATTATAGCTTGAGATGAAATCTGCGGTCAATATGTGAAGGCGACATTGACGTTTAAATTCACTCAATTCTAAACGACTTGATTTTACTAGAGCGATCGCCAATAGGTAGCATTGATTCAGCATGCAAAAATTTCGCAAAGTAAAGTACTGCGACTAGCTTCAAACTCTAAGAGAGCACATCACAATTATTCAGGGGGTCATTGATTCAATGTCGACTTGATTTATCTCATTTTTTAAATCTTCCTTATAGGAAGTAGGTATCCAAGAACCCATAAATACCCATTATCCTAAATACCTAACACACGAGGAGCTAGTGACCTCATTTAAACAACACTAGTGTTCAAATACTCATACAGTCCTGAATCCTAACTTGTCTTCGAACGTAAACTTCAAGGCTTCTGTATGTAGGTATGAGCCATCTGGAAATGTAAGTGTCAACCTTTCCCGAACGGACGGCTTTGATCTTGTGGCGGTATTGTCGAGGTGGGCATGCGGGGAAGAGGAAGGACGTATGCGGACAGTACGCTGACGCGGCATTAAAGCCACAGGTTATTTGCATACCGTGAGTCTTGTCGAACCTGAAAGCAAACATAAGGTTCACGAGGTGAGTTTTATGTCAGCTAGTCAGAGGTGGAATGTAACGCTGGGTCGGTTACGTGGGAGGAAGGATCTGCCCGTCACAAGCTTACGCCACATTTAACGGATAGAGGCATGATAAGGGAAGACATGAAATACCCCTTCTAGACTCAGTAGAGTTAAATTCAATTCCGGCGGAGATGGAAGTCGGAGTGAGGCAGAAAAACGGCATGAAGACTTGGTATTCCCCCATCTGGCGTGAAGAGCCCCTTTCGTAACAAGAGACGCTCGTCGAAGAGAGTAAAACTCGGACTTAAGGATAAGCTTAGCAAACGTACTTGGGAGAATCCGGTTTGAAATTGTTGTTCATCGGTTTTCACTTGGTTAGCGGAGGTGCCGACTTTTTAAGCAAACATATTATCCCCTCCCCATATCCCTCCATTCCTGCTCTTTCAACAATTCTGCGAATACTGACCAATAGCACTAACTATGACTACAAACACATTATGTTAGGAGAAGTTGCAGACAAGGACTTCAATTGAGAAAACTGGACCTTCGAGTTCGATCATCCTAAGGTAAGGTTTGGTTCTTGAAATGTTTAATTTATTAACTGTTGTTTATGTTATCGATGTATCAGCGGTGATAGGAAGAATTAAATAAACACACTAAATTCCTATGGAAATCAAATAGACACAAGGTTTAGGGCGGGGGTAGTTTATCAAACTCGGTTAAATATTCTAAAATAATAATAAATAAATTGATCGGAAAATTCTCACCCTTTCTCTAAAAGAATCTATGGGTTACCACACGTAATACATTATCTTCTCTACATATGTGTGCATATTAAGTATGCAAACAGATGTAAAATCTAAAACAAAAAAATTACACAACGCAGATTATAGAAATAATGTGAACAAAAATCTTAAATCTTGATTACTGTGAGAAAATCGCAGGGATTTAAGAAGATAGGGTAGGTTTAGCTAGATTATAAGGTATAGGGGTTTAGAATTCACGAGCCTGAGGTAGAAATAAACCGAAGGGAGGGTTGAGTCAGGCCATCATACCTAGTGGTGTGATCAGTAGGACATAAGGGTAGAATTATGAGCGTGGCTACGAGACAGGAGCTACGAGATTTAAACTACGAGGTAGAAGCTTAGAAAAGTAAATCAGCTAGGTAGGGTTCATCACAATTGGAGTCAAAAGCCAAGAGTGGCACCTCATTACAAGCGTTACAACATAACGAGCTGTGACCGTGATTTTGGCATCGGAAGCATTGACCGATGCTCAGCCTGCTACGCAGGGTTTCCACGGTCACCCTGAGGTTTAATATTGTGTGAAGTTCCGTGTATATGGTCTTCGCACGGTCATTTTTTGATATTAGTGGGAGGGCTCGTCGCTGGGGGCCTGATTTCATCCTATGGACGGAGATAATCGGGAAGTCGGAGGCCAAGATGTCTGCAATCTCTTGGCAGGTAACATCCTCTGGAATGCCGCCGATTACCGCTTTCAGAGGCTTGTCCTCGGGAAGGCGGAACGAGTGGAACTCTAGGTTCCTTGCGGTGAAAAGTTTCGTGGCACGGAGGTGATCACGGGGGGTTTTAGGATAGATGTTAAGGGGATCTTACCGCAATCGTAGCATATTTGCAGGTTTTTGATGCAGTTTTTAGAAAATTTTTATATTGTTTATTAAAAAATAATATTATGTTTTGAACAAATAAATTATTCTTCTATATGGTGAAATTACAAAACGTGTTAAAATTTTTAAAACAATTGCGTAAAAAAATATTTCCGGAACCTCTAAAAATAGCTTAAAGTTCGATTATATCCTTTAATTCTAAATACAGGAGAATAATAAAAATATACATTATCACCACATCAATGTTTTCTAAACGGCAAGTTAATATAATTATTTTAAAAAGCATAAAAACAATGCTTATAAAAATAAAAACCGTTTTTCAATAATACGATATAATACTTTGTCTCGCGCCATTATATAAACCAAGGCAGAAGTTATTTCTCGTCAGACCCTGTGCCACTCCAGCAAGATCCTCCAAAATCAGCACTCAGAGTCATCCAAGTCGTAAAATCTTTTGCAAACTAACTTCATTCCAACATTCCTCTCTCTCTACCTTTCCTACTCTAAATACTCCACCGTCTTCCCCCCAACAAATCCATCATGCATTTCCTCTCCCCCGAGGTACTCTCCTTCCTCGACAACCACCCCGACCCCGACAACATGTCCCTAGAAGACAAAAACCATGTGTCCTTACTCGTAATCAGACATCACGCCCGTTCCAGTACCCTCATTCCCCGCAGTTCACCCCAGCCCGAATCAGAATTCACCCCCTCATTGAATCCCCCCCCTACACCCCCCCTAAACTCCCCCCAGCCAACCTCTCCAAACCACCCCCCTACCCCCCCCCAAACCGATAGCCCCACCACTACCCCACAAACCGACCACTCCCCTCTCACCCCCCAAACCATTGCCCCTCAAACCAACCGTCCCCCTACCGCCCCCTCAACCGATCGCCCCCTCACCGCACCCCTTACCGATCGCCCCCCCATTGCCACCCAAACCAATGCCCGCCCTACCCTCCCCCCTACCACCCGCCCCCCTACCGATAACCAAACGGCCTGCCCACCCCCCACCCCCCAAACCGATGGCCCCCATACCACTCCTCCAACCGCTCATCCCCCGACCACCCCCCCAACCGATCACTACCTCACCACCCCCCAAACCAACCGACCCTCCACCGTCCCCCAAACCTCTCCTCACGGCTCACTCTCGCTCAAATCCTCCGGCCTAACCTCCCCCCCCAACCCCCCAACCAGGGGGCAAAGGTTCCACCCCGTCTCCTCATACCCCAGCGACACCCAGTCAATCCAACCAACTTCTGACAACTCAGGCCCCAAAAAGGCCTGGGAACCCCTCAAACCATCCCGCAAACGTGTCCGTCTAAAGAAACCTCCCCCCCCGTTCATCCTCAAAAACTCCAAACATTCCCCCCCTAACAACAAACGTCCCCTCCCCCTCACCTCCGGCAAGCCCAACGCAACCCTCACCCCTCAGTCTACCACTTCTCCCACCCACCGATCTACCACCCCCCTTCCCCTTGTTCCTCCACCCCCCCCCCCAAAGCCCCCCCCCCTCTCGCTCTTACCCCCATCACCTCTTACCCCACCCCAAAAACTTCACCTTCCCCCTCCCTCCCCCATCCCAAACTCCCCAGTAATTAAACAAAACACCTAAAATCACACTTCTACAACCATTACATAAACTCACGATGAAAGAGAAAGGGGCCTAAATTGGCCCGGTGCTCTGAACGCCATTATTTCAAAAGTCAAAAGTCAAGTATGCGAGATTCTTCGAGAGTGAGACGACGTCAAATTTTACGAAAAATAAATACGTAAATGTGCTGGCACATGAGAAAAGGGGTCACACTAAAGGTTTGTCGTAATGTTATTGTGTATTATTTCAGAACCAAGTTGACTTTTTTACTAGAAATTCCATTTCTCGGGCGGCTGTCAACAACCAGCGGCATAGAATATTTAGAGTGCGCCTTCACCAGAATCGTATTCCTAGTTTTATTCATTTGCGCCCTACTGGGCTTTTACATAAATTTTTAATTATACAGTTATGTTAGTTGTAAAATTGGTATATCTGATAAATTATGGTAAAATAAATGAGTTACAAAGTTATACAAAGTAAGAAAATTGTAAAATAGATTATAAAGGTTGCAAACAAACAAAAATAAGTCGACACACTCCTGAAAATTAAATATAGGATTAACGAAAAAAAAAATTTAAACCTATTTTATACATAAAATTTGAAAATAAAATGGACAATAAAAATTGTGTGCGTGGAGTCCACGCGCGACAGAAGTGAAACCTCTTGTTTATTAGGTAAAGATAAAGACATTATTAGTATTTTTTATTGTACAATAGATAATAATTGAAAATAGTAGGCAAAAAGTTTCATAAAAACACGAAACGATCCTCACCATACATAAATCTTCCAGTACGAATCGAACGAACCTTGCAGCAATAATTAAAACGACCAAATGTGAATAACCAACAAATTGTGCTATTTCATATTGAAACATGTTAGTTCACATACGTTTTTAGATTTTCACGGCCAAAAGCATTTTCGTTGTTTGTTTTTGGGGTGTTATGCCGTGTTGCGCTACCTCCTTCTTTAGCCGACGTTTCGGACAGCGTTGTGTCGGATCTGCCACATCTCTTGGATCTGCCGGATCTGCCCTGATGATGGACACTGCAACGCTGTCCGAAACGTCGGCTAAAGAAGGAGGTAGCGCAACACGGCATAACACACCAGAAACAAATAACGGAAATGTTAGTTCACATTCCTGCCGCAGGTTTTTAATGAAAACTATGGAATGTATGAAATATTTTTGTAGTTTCCTAGGCTTTAATATCAAGGGCAAATATTGTGATGTAACTCGTATTTATAATTAAATAACAATAATGATTAGTTTGACAGAGCGCGTCGTTACTTCTAACATGTAGGTACGCTTATCATCATCTAATTAATACCAAAACCAAAATATAATCCCTAAATCTTTTTTTCAGAAGATACTAATTGTTTAGAATGGGCAACAAAGACAAGAATAACAGGTATCCGCTAATAAGCAGGGTGAAAAAAATCAAAAGGAAAAATAAAGAACGCAGAAAAAATGCGCTATTAATGCTTGCTTCTGGATTCAGCGATACTTTACCACATCTAAAATTATTGCAGCAGGTAATTTATACACTTGTTATACCCGTCTTTATTTACTTATACACTCGCGTATCCAATGCCAAAATTTTATAGAAAAATGAATTAACATAATTTTTCTAATATTTTTTTTATTTCTTCAGGAAAATACTGAAAAATTGTCGGAAGGACCGATGTCGGAAGGACCGATTTCGGAAAGACCGATGTCGGAAGGACCGATGTCGCCTGAGAAAAATTCGGAACAAGTAATAACTGATTTAAACATATATTTTTTTATGAACGTATTGAAGTCGTAAAAAAATTTTCAAGTACATATTTCTCATATATATATTGTTTTCACTTGGCGTAAATAAAGTTTTTTTTTACACAGGAAAAGAAGAAACCCGTTATTCTGGAAGGAAGAAGAATAGTAGACATATATTTTTTTTTAAATCAATTAAATAAAATATCGCAGCACGACTCTCTTTACGATTGTAAATTATCCAACTTGGAGATAGTTGAAGAGAAGCAATTAGGATTTAATTCAGAATTGACATTTATTTGTAATATGTGCATGAACAAATTTAGTATTTTTACCTGCGAAAATGTGAAAGATGGTATGAATGTTACTGATTCAATGGTTTCCGGAATTATAAGTATTGGATCTGGCTATTCTAACCTAAAAGAACTAACGGCCGTAGCAGGGATCCCTTGTATGAGTAACAGACAGTAAAGCAAATCACACGAAAAGGCGTGTGAATGGTGGGACCGCACCAAGGTTAAGACGATGGCAGAAGCCGCCCAAGAGGAGGCTACGTTAGCCAAAATTGCCGGTGATGTTGCATATTCAGGGACAATAGGACTAGCTTTAGAAAACTGTGAAAAAAAGCCTATTGTTCATTTTCAGAAAATTGACGGAGAGTTGCCTGAATTATTAACTAAAGACCTAAGTACAGATCAGTTATATTTGTATAAAATCGTATCTGCAGTTACGGTGGGGGAATTACCTGAAGATTTAGGCCACAAATCTCCTGGAAAAATGTCTCATGCCAGATGGCTTACGCGTGCTAACCGAATTCTCCGTCTTTATGTTGCAACGGAAGCTCCTACAGAGAATCTTATTATTTTAGCAACGTACGTTGTTAAAGTTTATGCTCCGACTTGGTTCAGTATTAAAACTCATCCCACCTGTAAAGATGGAGCACGTCACCTATGGCAGCTAATTTCAGCGTCTAGATACTTATCCCCTGAACTAAAAACTATAATTGATCCAGTCATAGAAAGAAACAGTTACTTCGCACAACCCTTTTAAAAATTTACTACTTCAATGTTAACTGACCCTCACAAGCATATCCGGGAATTAGCTGCGCGTCGTGTTCTAAAAGCACGCAGTAAGAAACTAAGTAAAACAAGGCTGTTCCAACTTCCAAACATAAAACTCGATGCATCATATTACTACGACCTTATTAATTGGCAGCAAAATGTAACCGAACCCCCAATACTGAAGAATATATCGGATGAAGATCTTCAATTATTTGTAGCACAGGGGGGAGAAGGTAAATTGCCTCTTCTGCGTCTGCCATGTCATATTCAAGCAGTTGAAAGAGCTGTAAAGACTGTCACTGAAGCCTCGATTACTTTATGTACGAAGTCTGCAAGAGAAGGTCTTATTAAGGCAAAGATTGAGTCTCGCAAAATAATGCCGAAATTTGAGAGTAAGAAGGATTTTGCTGGTATTTGAATACACTGTCTTGAGATAATGTTAATTATAATCATATGTTTTTTTAAATAAATAAGTCAGAATATTCTCTCTAATTTGTGTTTTATTGAAAAAAAGTTCAGTTTTAATTGTTTATCTAATATTTTTTAGAGATTTAACAAGGGTGGGTTTTTCTCTATTTTGTGAAATTTCAAACTCAATCCGGAGGAAGAAGATGATATCCAAATATTATTAAAAAAATTACGTGATTTTACATCTTCATTTAACACCCTTTTATCACTAACAGACAAACCAAAACAAGTTTTTTTTTTCCCCCATACAATCGTGACCCGCCTTAGTGTTTACTGACCCACTAAGCGTCGGTGTGAAGTTAGCAATAATTAAAAAAACGCACACAAATAAAAGGTTACTTTCTGCAAAAAAAAGCAAATAATAAATTCACTGCCAAGTATGTAAATCCGCAGGAGTATATCACAAGATAAAATCGCACGCATAGCTGACCCGTGACCCGTTGACCCGAGGTTGCATTTTACAAGAGAAATGTTATGATTTTACTTCATACTTGTTCAAACCCTTGATCGTTCGAGCCCTTTCTTCGGAATTCTTCGATTCTTCGTTCGTATATCTCCGCTGACCGTGCGGCGTACTGTCAGAGGTATTTTTCTTGATACGTTTTGTCAAAACCACGGTCCAGATATGTTTCGTATGGGCTGCATACAAAATATTATTAGCCAAACAACGCGCATAGCTAAAGCGCGCGGTTTGGTATGTACCTCGGTTTCTCGTTCCTAGCCAATGTAAACGGCGCGCGGGTGCAATGTTTTTGCTGTATTTATGTACAATATTTCGTCGTTAGTCACGTTTTAGTAACATTTAGTATATTAAATTGCAATTTTTAGGATTTTTTTAAAATTTTGCTTAATTTTATAATTAAAAACATTAAGTAAGATTACGATGAGCTGTAAATTGTTGTTCAATTTTTTTGGCGGTTCGTTGCACGAGTGCACTGAGGCACTGGCCGCGCCTGAACGTAGGAATCCAACTTATTTAACCTATATCCTAAACTTACGAAAAAATTATAAACAGAACCACCGAAACAACTGACAGATGCTCCACTGTCCAAAAGTCCCGAAAAAACCAAATTCTTAATTTTAATATTAACATGTGGTCTAACATCTTGTCCACAATCAGATACCGGCAGACATGCGTCCATGTTGCGCGTGGTAAACTTTGATTTATTACTATGAACCGACGACGATCTCCTGTCATCCTCGTGCACAGAACGCAAAAGATCGTCGGCTAGTTTTTTTAATTATATCTATTTGATTCATTATGTTTAAAATTATCCTTTTTCCATTTTTTACAAAATTGTTTCGTATGCCCTTGTTCCTTACAATAGAAACAATTAAAAGTTTTCTTACTATTCAAAGAAGTACCTGAGGAAGAAGCGCGAGGGGAAAAGGAAGCCTGATTATAAGGAGCACGGGGAGAATACGATGTTTTGGTAAAAGCTACCCGCGAAGATGAATTAAATTGTGGTGCGGGTTTGTCTACTGAAAGCTTATCAAATTTACTGCACACACTTACTAACGCTGAAAGACTCTTTTCCGAGAAATAGGCAACGGCCAAGGCGTATTTTGGTTGAAGACTGTCACAGACTAAGTCCACCAATTGTTCCTCAGAGAGTGGAACATCTAACCTCAAATTTGCTAATTGGACATCCTCAACATATTCCACTACATCCTGGTTAAACTTTTGCTTCATAGCGAACAAGGCTTTTAAAGCTTCCGTTTGATTGGTACAAACGTCAAAACGAGAAATTTCTAACGCTTTGCGTTTTTTCTGGCATTTGTGATTTATAAGTGAGTGATTATGTGATCGAAATTATTTGGTGTTATTTTTTTTCTGTGAAGATAAGTTTAATATTATCCAACCACGACTGGTGAGAGATGCTGCAATATTTTTGTTTGTACCTACACATAAACATAATATATTATGTAGCTGTATTCCATATAAAATATTTTCTCCGGTATTTTAATTGTTTGTATAAAATCAAAGATAATGTTAAAAAAATCTAAACACAAAACTCTTCAAAACATTCAAAGTACCTATAAATATCTAACGTAGAATGTAGAATCCTAATAATTCATAACCAAAGTACACGCTATTCACGCTAACGAAATACACAAACGTCAAAATGTAACCAGTAACGATTTGTATCTATTATAAAAGTATCCGTCGGTATCCGGAACCGAAAGAAGTCAAATGTAATCAAAGCATTCAGTAACGAATTGATACTAGTAGTCGTTACTACCCGAAAGTAATCAAAGCATTCAGTAACGATTTGATACTTGTAGTAGTTACTACCCGAAAGTAATCAAAGTAATCAAGTAACGATTACATAGTAACGGATACTTTTTGTGAAAGTAACGGATACCGACGGGTAGTAAAAGTACCGATATTGAACACTACTACTTCATAGTCAGTGACTAATTTTTCAGCCCGCTAGCCCGTCGCCAGGAGAAAAGGAAGTGCCCATAGACAAACTCGCATTTTTTCTTCCCAAGAAAAATTGCCAGTCTCCAAAAAAATTACCATAGACAAAATAACCAAATAGGCAAGAACTGCACCAGTCACATAATATTCATGTGACAATGCGACATCTATTGACTTTTCTGCAAGTCTAGGATGAATATTTTTATTTTTATTTTAACTTTATGAGTAAAACCTCAAATTGTAATATTTAATTAAATGAAGACAATATAAGCGAAACTCAATCGAAAATCTGAAAACAGAAAAAACAGAAAAAGATATTGACACATCTGGGACACGAACCCAGGACCTCTCGCTTACCGGGCGAACGCGCTAACCACTGCGCCACCGTGTCGATATCCAATTCGGTCACTTTTAACTGTATCATACTTCGACTAAGAACCACCCACACTATCTTCATTTTTCTTAACGCATATACTATTGGCTGCTATCTTTATGTATGATTGCAAGATTCAAACCCGAACTAAATGCTCTCTAGATAGTGTCTGGATAAATCTTTATCCATTTTATTTAATATGCGACATCTATTGACTTTTCTGCAAGTCTAGGATGAATATTTTTATTTTTATTTTAACTTAATGAGTAAAACCTCAAATTGTAATATTTAATTAAATGAAGACAATATAAGCGAAACTCAATCGAAAATCTGAAAACAGAAAAATCAGAAAAAGATATTGACACATCTGGGACTCGAACCCAGGACCTCTCGCTTACCGGGCGAACGCGCTAACCACTGCGCCACCGATGTGTCAATATCTTTTTCTGATTTTTCTGTTTTCAGATTTTCGATTGAGTTTCGCTTATATTGTCTTCATTTAATTAAATACTTCAAAATTATGTTATATTAGTGTACATTTTTATTTCTCTAGTTCCATTATAAGCATTGGTGAATTTAAATTATAATAGTATGTTTTCTGATTCTGTTTATTTATTCTGTGTATTTAACAGCACTTAAATAAATAATATTCTTGACGAACTCTTGTGTTTTTATTATTTTGGGAGGTGTATCTTTTTAGAAGGTTTAAATATTACTTTATTTCGCATACCTATAGCAGACAGCGAGTCTGTCTTGAATACTTAATGTCATCAAAGTTAAAGATAATCAAAAACATATGGGGCATCCATTAATTACTTGAGCAGTTTTTCTTCCAATCTAGACCCACCCCTCCCTCGGTGAGATAAATTTGGGCCAATTCGTTTATTTTTCAAGTATCGTGAGATTTTGCTGGGAGAGGGGTCTCCCCGTTTATGCTCACATAATTAATGGATAACCCCTAATACATACTTCAATATTATTTTAATGATGTCATCATTAAATATGATCAATTTTAAATATGTGTTGCAGCGTGCTGTACTAAAATGTTGGATTTCAATTAAACTAAATAAATTTATACTAACAAACTTAATTTTATTTTTTATACAATGTCCCACTTGCACATTTGTGTTTTCACGTCACCCTGGCCCTGGTACTTACCTTAGTATTTAGTATAATATTATCTGATAAAGTTACCGGCTGCTGTGTTTTTGCATTTGGAAAGAACTTACATTATTTTTAATCCTCTGGATTCCAGCAGTTGACACCATGTGAGCACCTAACAATGAGTGCTAAAAGATTCCCTTGTTTATGTAAAATGCATACAAAGGATTACAAAAACATAGAATTGAAAGAAGAGGCGGAGGCACTAAGAGTGTGATTTGCCAGACGGTAGATATGCATAGTTTATTTTTAAAAAAATCTGTTATAGACTGTAGGAAACGCTGAGTGGAGGGTATACAAGAGACCATTTGAGTGTAGTCAAACTGAGAAAACTGTTGGAAAAGCGTAAACTTAAAAATGGAAGATGCTCCGAGGAACTAGCGTCATTGATCCCTTCGGTGCACAGTCGGGAAAGACGCCAAACGTGTGGAAGAAGCGACCCATTCTCATGTGACATTTGTCACATGAGAATGGGTCGCTTCTTTGACTCGTTCTTGTGTTCAACAGCTCGGCTGTGGAACGATTTGCCGGCCTCTTGTTTCCTCCTTCCTACAAAATGGGTCTCTTCAAGACCAATGTTCATTCCTTCCTCTCCTCACAAAGACCCTCCACACAGAATCTCAGGTGACATAGGTCCTGAGGGAAATTATTTTCCTCGAGGCCTCTACTGAATCATTTAAATGAAGATCTACATAATATATCAAAATGGTTGAAGAAAAATAAACTAAAATTGAATGTACCTAAACAAAACTAAATGTATGAACATTGGAAAACGAGTACCTAACGCAAACAAAAAAAGACATATTGATAGACGGTGAAGTTTTGAAAGAAGTATTTGAAAATAAATATTTGGGAGTAATAATTGACTCCATATTGACTTTCGCTCAAAATACAAAACAAATTATTAAAAAGATTGCCAAAAAAATTTTGCTGTTGGGAAAAATAAAAAGATTCATTGACACAGTCTCCAGTAAAAATGTGTACAACGCAATCATTGTACCACTCATAAGTTCCTGTAGCAGCATTCTATTCTTAGCCAACGACGGACTAAATGAAACAAATGACAATTCTACAAAACGGCTGTGAGAACTAGGTAGGTATATTGAAGAAAAATAGGTACACTTCAGTCAAGAAAATGTTGAAGGAGTTAAACATCTTGTCATTAAAACAAATTATTTACTTCAATACTATATTGTTTCTACAAAATAATCAATGGCCATACGTCTATTGAATTCCTAAGAAAATTGATAAACTACAAAGCAAAAGTATAGAAAACGCGCGAATGTCAGCTGTCAAATTGTCAGATCTAGTACAAAATCTACAAAGAAATGGTATCTCGCGGCAGTTATCGAGCTGTCTAAATTCATCTGACCCCCTCTCCTACCACAGGAAGAAATATTTGATAGGGTCGTGTGAACGGCACAAAATATAAGCGCTCGCGGCTGCCAAAACGGGCCACTTTCCTAAGTAATCAGTTGCGACGTGTGTTGGAAAAATATTTTTAATTGTTTTTAATAGGAAAAAAATGTCATCGGACAAAAAACATTTTTTACTTCAAATATGCTCACGAATCGCTGGTTAAAATCCCTCGGGTACGTCCTGTTACACCTTGTATGTATGAATAATGGGTCATATTCTTGTAAATAAATTTTTAAGCAAGATAATGTTAGATGCTCATGAATTTTGGCTCCGGCTGGCGGAGGCAAAACGAATATTCCAGAGCCCAATGAAATTATTTACAGTTTTTTAACCGGTCAAATTTGTTTTATGGGTCCAACAGACTTAAAAGATCATTTGGCTTTGGCCTATTTCAGCATATCGCTCGCCATACATTCCCAATGTTTTTGCCTCCACCAGACGCCTACTACTCGTGAATCATGACACATTTATTTCTTTATTGATAAGGAAACAAGACAGTCTGCATAGATCGTAGAAACTAAGCATTTAGTCAGATGAGTGTATCTTTTACATTTGCCTAACGCTGCGTTTTACATGGGGGTGAAGTACCTACATGTAAATGTGATTTGAATTATTTTGAAATTCAAATTAAAACAAATCAAATTCGCCTTCAACTTCGCCCCCATGTGAAACACAGCGTTATATGCAGAGAGATGTCCTTATTTCAGCAATAAAATGGTTTTCAGTACATTTGAAGCAGAGCAGTTTTGTATTAAATGCCAAATGACGATAGTTGGAAGCCAAAGACAGATCATATATTAACAATATTTTTAGAACCTCCTAATGCATGCTTTCCCATTGGTACGATACTGATTGTCCTTGTACCTTTAAATTATATGTAAATAACATTGTTGTTGTTATCCTTATTTTTGTGTTTAACTACTTATGCTAAAATGCGCCTGCTCTCAACACAGGAATTCCTAGTGAGACAGGCACAGTACAATCAACTATGTAACTTGATAAATAAAGATTATAATTTTTATACCTATTTTTGACAAAATATTTTTTCCTGCGATTAATGATTTTTTAACATTGTTTTTAAAATGCCAAATTAGGTAATAATCCTTTGCGCAGGAATACGTTAAATACTAAAAAGATATTTCATGTATTTAAGTAGATTTAAGAAGGATAGTAATTTTGGGGACTACCTTCGGCCCCAGTTGGCTGCGGGAGAGTTAAAACATTGGGGTAGGTTAAATAGCAATAAAAAAGCAATGCAGAATTTGGTTTTCTTTTTTTTTATTCATAAGTTTTACTTGTACATTTTATGGATGAACATCAACTCAACGGTTAACTCCATTATATAATATGACAATATTCAAATGTTTACAAAATATGGCAATCAAAGTAATAAAACATGGTTCAAGTAGAAGATGCAACATGATACACGGGGAGTAGAAAAGGCACATTTTTAATGTTAAAATTTTAAGGCACATATCAAAATAAATTAACATTTTGAAAGACAAAATAACCTTTTCTTCAAGAAGTAGTTAACTTAGAATATTATTTTTTCGAGATATTTAATTGGCGTCTTGAAGATTCTATTTAATTTTTAACACCACTACATAAATATAAAAAAGGAAAAAAAATCTTTTCATTGGATTCACAACAATGCTGAAAAAACTGAAAGAAAAAAAAACTTTATGCAAAAAGAAAAGAAAATAGTGAAGTAGTTGGTAAGATAGATGCCAATTTTTTCAAAATAAAATAATAATAAATAATAATGTCGTAGACTAGAAAAAAAATGTCGCAACGGACAAAATGAAAAAAAACCATGAATTTTAAACTAAACATTAGCATAAAATAATGTCTTTTTACTATTTGGCGGACAATATCTAGCCAATACACTCTCTATACATAATACCAATAATATTATATCTAAGTGCAATACAATTTACACTAGGAATGTTTGAAAAGTGTAAATTAATATATAAAAAAAAAAATTTACAAGATTTTGTCTTTGTAATTCAATTTTCTAAACATAACATTAAGGAGAAGGCACCTAAGGTTTTAATATAACACAACCTTCACATAATTATTCTTCATTGAGAATTATTATTAGTAAAATAAAATTAATTCTACACCTTCAATTGAAAATATCAATATCTAGAGATTAATACAAAAGAAATGCTTTTGGTGGTAATTCCAACCTTTTACACTTATTGTAAAAACATTATTTAAGTACACACATATTTAAAGTGCTGAAAATAGTTATGTAAGTTTATTTTACATTTAGTACATTGGTACGAGCAATACTTTCTTCATGTGCGTGAGATCATAATACATAATATACGTAAAACTTATTTAACCATAAAAGTATCATTTTAATAGAACTAAGCACAACCGTTTAATCATTCGTTAAATTACCAAATGTTACAATTATTGTATATAACTTAGAAATTTCTCAATCAAAGAGATGATATTTTTTATAGTTGAAATGAAAAAAAAAAGAATACATTAAGGATTGCAAAATAACTACAACCCAAAAAAATATTACAAATTATTGTTGTGAGTTTTTTTTATTTATTTATAAATACTAATGTAATGAGTTAAAAAAATGTTTCATTTGAATTCCCTCGTCGTTCAAAGGAGAGATTTAATTTGAAACCATGTAAAAGTACTAAAAATATAGCCGTTTTTCAAGTATTTAGAAGCATATCAAACGATATATTAGTAAATATCATTTTATGTACAATGTACAGAAATATATATACAAACATAACATCTTTGGAGAAACATTTCGATAAACACGACTTTGAGTAAAATTCGGTAGCAAAAATAAATGTTTTTATATTTTTTTTCTTAAGAGAATTACATGAAATATTTTCAGTATAGATAAAAATTACAGCGATTCAAAGAAAATATTACTCCAAAGATCACACATGTTCCTTAAGAAATGTAAAACATTTTCTTAAACAAATTATCCAATATCACCTTCGTGAAAACCTTTACTAAATATATTTTATTATATTATTTAATTTCACTTTACAAATTGATTACAATAAATAACATAACTTTCAAATACTTTACGTTCTGAGATCGCGTTGTTAGTTGTTAGGTAAGTACCTACATCATGTAAGGATTTTAAAAGAAACGCAAAACATTGTTGCGATAAAAAAATATAAAAAATTGGATTAAAAATCCCAGAATTTTTGTTGCAATAAAAAAAGATTGTTTCAAAACAAAAGGCTTCCCATTATAGAAATAAAAATTAATTTAACTGAAATAAACTAAAAAATAAAATACAAATTTAGGTCTCCTTAACATTACGTATTTTCTACAAATTGAAACTAATATATTGTCGAAATATCAAGACACTTCCTAATTCCTAACAAAAACCAACAGTTTGCAATATTTCTCTTCAAATTCACTCTCCTCATATTCTAGTATGTAGCACACACCCATTGTCACACAATGCCCAGAATAATAAGTTAGTGTGAGAAATTACTAACAGCGTGTTGGAACTAACAAAACATAATCTTAAACTCCGATAACAACTGACAACAGCAATAAATAATTATACACTTTTAACTTTCTACATCAAACCGTTTTAGTTTCAATTCGGAAAGGTACAAAAGGGTGGCCGCAGAAAACTGACAATAAAAATGATTCCAGGTTTTTCCTAGCCGTTTTGTCTGAAATTTTAATATTAATCTTGAAATTGTTACCTCTTAAGATTCTATAAAACATAATTACGGATGCTATGACTATTGAATATTAATAAATCATTTTAGAGAAGATGTCATATAACGATACGACACAATGTACAATTACATCTTATAGCCAGGAACGTGATTCAATACAGGAAAGTCACAGTTTGTATTGTACATAGCCGTATGTAGCCGGTTTTTTTGCTTCATATCCGAACAATTCTGTACTTGATAGTGTAACACCCAAAGACCATAGGCACTTCAAAATTATTACTGAATTTCATTGCTTCACAAAACACAAAATTTTGTTCACGTTAAAAAAATACAGAATGTGTCGTATCACAAACCTCTGTTTGTCGGTAAGTGTTGGTCAATGTTTAAAAATCATTTCACTGTCCCAAAACAGAAAAAATTGCAAGTGTGCAGTTCACACGCGGTAGAAGTGAGACCCTCAGAAAAATAAAGTAGACAAGAATGGGGAGGCTACGAAGCACTGCACAAAGAGGATAACGATTATTCTATCTCATTGTCTCGCAGGCTAAACCCTATATAGTTGCTTTTTTGTTTCTTCGAGTTTCAAATCACAACTGCGCTAAAGAAAATTTAATTTCTAAAGAAAGTTTGCTGTTTCTGTTAATGGTGTTCTAATAAATAATGGGGTCAAATCAATCAAATATGAATTTTCCGATTTTAATAAAATCCCAGGTTTTCATTCGCAGCCACACCCGATCAATAAATGTTTTAAAATTGTTTGAATTTATATCGTTTTGTTACTTTAAAATTGACTACCTACCAGAAGCTGTAATAAAATGTGTCAAATATTTCAAATAATGATAAATTTAGTCGTGACGCATAGCATTATTAATAATATAACTTTGGTTGAAAGCAGGGTGGGTTAAGTCGCTAACATAATACGGTAATATCTATAATAAGAAATAATGGTCTTAACGGTATAAAAATACTGTACAGCACTCGGCAGGGGATCATTTACAAGATCAATATCCCAACGAGCTAAAACTGAGATGTTAAATATCTACAGAACGAGCCTACATCGAGCTTTGGTAAATCTATAAGTCTAGATGTAGGCTGGCGGGGACTTCTTCAAAACAATACTTCTTACAATAGACACTTCAATGGCGATATGAAATTTAAAAAGTAGGAACCATCAAACAGAATGGCAAGTAGCTAAAACATAGCTTTGGATTATTTTATAAAGGTGGCAAAAAAATATTTGTCTTATACAAAAATGGTGAGATATAAAAAAGAAATCGCCATTGAAGTGTCAGTAAAACAAACTAATTTCAATAACACTAATTAATATAGCTCGTTTTGAGTCTTGTTTCATTCGGCAAATGTGAGATCAATAATATTGTCTACTCTTCTACAGAAGAGCTTGTAGGTATACTTAGGTCAGGACATTTCAAACTTACTGAAATTTGATAATCATCAAAATGACGGTCAGCGACATTTTATCAAATTGTGACCAGCTGATGGGCTTTACGGTTATGGACGAAAATCAGCGATCGATAAATGTAAAATTTGAAACAAACTCAACCTTAGGATAGTCTAGGTCTAGTCCATCGTGAGTAGGTTTAGAAGAGGACGTCTTGCACGTCGGTAGGGGTGCCCGGGGGGTCGGCAGCCCCCGCTTGGTAGGTGCTCTTGGGGGGCGCGGTCTCGCTGGCCACGAGGCGCTCCACGTGCTGCACTGCACGCTCGGCCGCCATGGGGCACGAGCCGCTGAGCGCGCACACGGCGGCCAGACCGTCCACCGTCAGTGGGTTGCCGGCAGAGCTTGAAGAGGCGGGAGATGCGCTGGGGGTGGTGGTGGTGGTGGGGGGAGTGATGATCCTGGCTCCCAATCCTCGGGCGGCGGCGATCAGGCAGGCAGTCGCGATCAAAGATGGCGGCACATGTAAGAAGTCCGTATCTGAAACAATTATAAAAAATTTCATAAGTTTATGATGTAAATTGTAACCATGGCAGGAATCATGTGACCTTCCTCCACACATCGTCCCCAAAGACATTGAAGAGATAAACATATACAGGGTGTTAAGGGACGTACTTGACTAACTTATAACCAGTGATATTTGTGAATAATTTGAGTAAAAATGTAAATCAAATTTTGACATTTTTTAAGTTTAAAAAAAAATAAAATTTATTGATTTTCTGTTGTGTCAGTGTTCAAAGATGACATCCTGCGAAGGCAATAAAGAACTAAGTGATTAATCGATGTTCTCTTTGCGAATTATTAAATTTCTGTAGCCAGGTGGAGATATAATCCCAAAATTGCTAAAATATAAAATAAAACAAAGAAAAAAAAAACTCAGTAGGAAGCGAAAACTAATTAGTAGACATGATTTGAGATTTTCAATGTTATTAACTACGGCGTCCCTCAAGGAAGTGTCTTGGGACCAATCTTATTTCTCATCTACATAAATGAAATCACCAAACTTCCCATCAATGGAAACATAATTAGTTTTGCCGATGATACTGTTATGTTATTCCACGAAAAGGACTGGATGGACACTTATAAAGAGGCTGAACATGGACTAACTGTACTTCAAAATTGGCTTCGGATGAACTCTCTTACGCTCAATGTAATTAAAACTAATTATCTAGCCTTTTCAATAAACTCAAGAGGTCAACCGGGTAAAGAATACACTCTCAAATTGCACGAGTGTCAAAACAATAAGTCACATTGCTCTTGCCCTATTATAACAAAGGCAAAAAGTATTAAATATCTAGGAGTGGAAATAGACGAAAACCTTAGATGGGACATACACATAAATGGAATCACTAAAAAGCTCACGAGACTTGTGTATTTCTTCAAAAACCTAGGAAAGACATAAAAAAAGTATTTTATGCCTTATGTCATTCCCGTCTTGAGTACGGAATTCTAGTATGGGGATCTGCTACAGCCAATCATATTAACCATGTGATAAACCCCCCCCCCCTCTACGAAGTAAAAGCTACCTTTTGATTTCCAATGCTGCTACCCTGCTACAGCTACAGGCGCAACCCCGGCCGGCCTTTAAAAGCTCGTAGCTCGTCCGTTCTCGCGTCTCTCCCCTGCATTTCTTTTGCAGCGCCTTTTCAACCCCATCACGTAATACTTTTATGCAAACGTGACGAGATGCTCTTAATTAATCAATTGTAATTAACCCCACAACGTTGTGTATTTTTTTGTTTTAGTGGTTTGGTATAGTTAATCCAATTTAATTAATAATTTATTTGTGGTAAACCCTGGTTCTTTTAGGTATGGCGTGTTACAATTTGCAAGGCTTCGAATAACAATGACTGAGTCTGACTAGCTTGAAAATTAACTAATTATCTATCTATATTCATCCAGCTTCCTCCCCTAGCACCTGTTATACACCTACGCTCATCGACGACTAATTTTATTGAAGTAATCTGCATTTTCCCTCCTAGCATCTAATATATAAATTTACATTCAAACGGCGAATTGAGAAGATCCTACCTTTCGATGCGATGTCGCGTACTCTCTGCGGCCCTATAAAATGCTATCATGAAAATAATTTGACTATAAACTAGAACCACTTTAATAAGTGCATGCTTTATGGCTGGACGCAACGCAAACTGCAGATGGTTATTATCATAACTAGAAATTGATGTTTGGCACAATGTGCAATGATCTAGTTTTGGGGAAGATCCCCAATTGATTGGCCATGACGAATAAATTTTAGAAGCGTGTCCAGTGTCCAGTTTAGAAAAATGCGTATTTTGAATACCAATCAGATTGGT
This sequence comes from Limnephilus lunatus, assembly GCA_917563855.2. Taxonomy (NCBI): domain Eukaryota; kingdom Metazoa; phylum Arthropoda; class Insecta; order Trichoptera; family Limnephilidae; genus Limnephilus; species Limnephilus lunatus. The sequence continues at coordinate 55,050 of CAKJTF020000021.1, forward strand.
GACATTTCAAGTAAATGTGACTTAGATAAACTTGTAATAAAGAGTCACATACTGCTGTCACCTCTTGCTCTTTCACATTAACAGAAAAAGAGCTTTTAACAGCAAGACCATACCAGCATAAATAACATTTCAATAAAACAATTTTCAAATTGAACAAAACACAATAAAACCAACAATTTATCCGTTATTTCTAAATGGACAAGTCAAGGTGCATATTCCTAAAGCAACTAATTTTTAACGATAGCAAAGTTGCAGGATGAAGCTTAGACAAACCACATAATATCAATATAATATTTGACCAACTACAAGACATTAATAAAGGGAAATGCTACCTTGTTTAGAATTTTAGGGAATTTAAAATGTTGACTGTCAGAATTGGATCGATCATTAATGAATATAATTACAGGGGCAACTTGCCACACCATCGGCTCGTGGCTGGTGGAATTGCTGAAGCGTGGTCGTGTCAAATTTAAAACAAAAAACTATCACCCTTAACAAAAGGGGAAGTAAACTGCTGACGCAACACGCAGAAGCCGATTTTTTTATAGAGAAATTCCGACATAAATAATGGGACAATGGCACGATAGGATTCGTTGCACTATTTATAACAAGTGGTGCTGGAGTTGACCGCATAGAATAATTTATACAAAATGATGCAAACTGTCATTTAAAATGATAACTATTATGAGTTTAAAGGCTTTTGAGTTAACGAACCTTTATTTATTTCGGTATTGTTTGCAAATGCCGAAATCTGCAACTTACGGATTCAGAGCAAGGGTCGATCAATTTGACACAAGATTGCAGATTTAAATTTATAAGAAGTAAAATATTAGAATTTTGATTGATGATTTTTTTCTGGCAATGATGAGTCAATGAGGGTCAAAGACTAAAGTGAAATGCATAGAATCCTACCTGTATAGCAGAGGGCGGCCAGCGTGTGGGCGTGTCTCCTCATGAGTGGGCGGGTACTGGTCCAGTTGGTTCTGACGAGGAGGTGCTCCACATAGTCAAAGGCGGTGACTGCATAAGTCTGCCACTGCAGTAGCTGCAAGACCAGCATCTCCCATTGCTGAGGATAACACAAACAAATAAATAAATATAAATTACAGAAAAAGATATCAAGATAGACTAATAAAACTGGGATGATACCGCATGGCAGGCATGATGGGAGCAAGCCGACAAAAAGACACTTCCTGAAAGAGTGTTGGAAGGTCTCAAACAAAATCCATATCTTAAAGTATAAGGATTTTAAAAGACACACCAAAAGACCGACAGGAGAGGAGACGTTTCCTAGAGGCAATCAGGACTATCCTTGAGTAATAGCTTCAATGACGAATGTACACAGGTATTTGGATTCGGTCTAGATTTAAAAATAAAAAAACAGCCTACTTTAGACGAAAAAATCTTACTCGTCTTTCTGTGATATTTTTAACACCATTCTCTTCTTCAATACTAAGAATTATTGTAAGGATGCCGCGCGCAGCATAATAAAAGAACGTCATATTCTAAGAAAATAAGAATTAGTTAAGGTTTCAAGATTTGGAATTCGGCTAAAGCTTTTCATTTGATATCATTTAAATATGAAAACAAACCCACAGAATAACAGATAGGCGTGGAACTTCCCACAACCATTGCACATTTATTTAATTCATTTATTATTCATTTCAGTATCGCATTACAAATAGCTGCTAACAGACACAACAAATAATATTGGTTAAATGCGTCGGTAGGCGAGTACAATCGGGTATCAGATGTATAACTAATAGAACCTTTATGAGTCCATTGCATCCGGATGTTTTGACCAAAGGTTTGCTTGACCTTTCACACTTGGACTTGGACGCCTTCAACGCCTTTGAACAATATAACTTGACCCAAGGTTCAGGTCAATTGTAAGTTACACCCAGAGCGAAAAGGTCTCAGGAAGGATTGCGTGGAAAGGAACCGCAATCCTTTTCTTTGTTACCAACTTCCTTTTTGATTGAAGTAGTACCCGAGACTTCCGGGGCTCTTCCCCCGGGTGCCCCCGCCCCTCTTGGGGGTAATTTCAATATAAATATTAACATCCTGACACGACAATGCAATGCAAGGGTTAAATCAGTGATTTCCCAACGCAGTCAAATTAAACGTGCATAAAAGTAATCTTAGTTTGATTGTTTATTTGAAAATAATAGCTAATATTTATATGAAAGCGATACGCACGGCGTACCCGCTTCGAATATCATATAAATTTTTGCATGCATTTTATTTAAGAAAAAGGTTTAAAAAATTAGACGTATGAGGCATGCACACTCAAGTAATACAATATAATATATTGGAATAAACATGCGCATTTTCGTGGTACGCGATAACTGAAGTAGTGATTTTGCTTTACATCTTCCAACACTCTTTCGAGAAGTGTCTTGTGGTCGGCTTGCCTCCATGGTAGAGGTCAAGTGTAGTGACCGACCGAAGGTTCGGTTTCGGCAAGTTTTGGGAAACTGAGACAGGTACCTACCGAAGATTCAGTTTCGATAGAAAGTCCTGTTTTGGTCTGACATAATTAAGTGTATTTTTTCTCATACCACCGTTATAAAGGTCTTTCCGGGGTTTTTCTACATTTTATGTAAAATTGCAGATTTGGGTGAAAGACAAGATCCTGTATGCAGACTTGTCAATTCACAATAAATCACATCAGACCAGTGCTAAGATACGGTTCAGATTGCTAGACCCTCACGGAAATTTTTGATGACAATAATCTTTGGAGTCATACACGAAAATCCAAGCTACATGTCCTACACAGGTGAACAAAAGTTTAACTTTACTCTCACGAAAAGTTGTATCTTTAGAATTTATGACGATAACAATAAGTATTATTAAAATATTTTGGAGCTGTGGTCCTTGAGGACCTCCACAGGACAAAAAGGATGTTTACTCTATTTCTATTACAGACCGTCGCGGCCTGCCGCCCACCATTCAGGAAACCGAGACAAATGCCAAGGGTCGCGATATACATTATTACTACGTGACAAGATGGCAATTAAAATATACTGTGTCGTAAGGTCTCTAAAGCGTAAATATAGTATGAAGCACAAACAGTTAAAGCAGGCCTTTGTTCCACAAGAGCGACACAACCCTTCCCCGCAATAACTGAAGTAATTTCTAAAAAAAACAATACCTGAAGTGTTTAATGGCCGGTTAAGAAAGCCCAGCGAACAATAGACGTTTTGCAGTTTTGGAATCTACACCGAATAATTAAATAGGTGTTTTGAATTAAGTTTTGTTAGCTCCAAAGTGTACAAAAAATAAGAAAAAAAAAACACCCTTGCATTATTATTTATCGAGTACATTTACTCTTCAATTGCAAAGGCTGCATTTTAAAGTGCATATTATTTTTTGTAAGTTCAAGGGGCAATTTTTTACCACGCAACGGTGACATTAACAGAGCGAACTTTTCGTGCGTTACAACCACAAACTAGAAAATTACCTTAGATTCTCGAACAATCTCAATATCCGCGTAAGAAATAAAGGGTTCGCAGGCAAAATTAGCGGAGGGTAAGAAATTGTCGTAAGGAAACAGGCTAGGCAATTATTATTTCTTTGAATGCAAAATTATTGTTTATTTCAATCAGGGGCGTGCACAGAGTTTTTGATCAGGGTAGGCAGTAGGAAAATAGTGCAAGTTTCACAGGTTAAAATTTCCTTATTTTATCAGATAATTTCAGAATTAAAGTATACAAACCTTTTTGAGCCGACAATTAGCATTTATGAATTTGATAGAAATACATAACAGATGTTTTTGTCGTCACTGATTGCCATTTGCTAATTTTGTTCTAGAAAGCACTGCTTAATACTAACAAAAAAACCTCATAGAGGCAAATTCAAAATTTCAGTTCAGCAAATTCAAACAGTTCTACTCTATGCTTTGTGCATTTCGTAAACATTGAATTATCTAATGTATGAAGTTAGCTCTAGTCAGAAATAATTCCTGTTTAGACCGCTTTTTAGCGAGGCAGTCGGAGGGCGCGCGTTTAGTTTCTAGTTACAGTTTATGCCGCGTTTGTAGTATGCCGTTTGGTGTGACGCTCGCGTAGTTTCGATTGCTCAGTTTTTTCGCGCTTATTTTTTGAGAGTGTATATTTATTTTTAGTCATAATTTAATAAATTATAATATTATTTACATGCTTATGTTTTACAAATACGGCAGGGTAGGCAGTGCTTATGTGCCTATATGGAGTGCACGCCCCTGATTTCAATAAAAAGTCTTGCAGGCACTCATTAGATATTAACCGTGCGTGTCATTTTAATAAAATTATTCGGTTCCCATCGAATTGGAATGAGGGCGCATCGACATACATATTCAAGTAATTTGGTTCTACCGGGGTTCAAGAAATAGGTGTATGGCGTATGCCGCAAAGCCTCCGCTGTTGTGTGGGTTGGAAACGGAGGGCCCGCACTCCCGTCTTGGGAACCACCGGCATATGGCACGATAGATGGGCAAGATATGACCACAGCACTGTGTGAAAATATTAAAATTCAAAACAGGACACCAATGTAATGCTAAAAAACGTAACAAATAGGTACTCAGAATTGATAAGAGGTAGTTGAAATCTATCGGAGCAACTAAGTACAGAAAAAAATAGAAAATCTAATTTCTACTCGCCTATGTCGTGAAAAGGGAAACTTCTAGAAGAAGAAAGCACGAAAGAGTGAAACATGTTTTTATAATGTATGTATTAAAATATTAAGATTTTTTGTGTTTGCTAGGAATAATTTTACATGGCGAACCATGAATCATGATATCACTTTTTTACCGAGGTCGATATTTAGAGCAGTCGTCCGGCTAGCGAAAACTTCCAGGGTAGAAGAAAACACTTGTGTATTCCAATGTACAATCAATACATTTTATTGGCTATCTTAAACAGAAACAAAGTACTGTCACAAGTCTTTGAGAGACCGGCATCACTATTCATATAGATGGGACAGATAGTCGGGGACGCGTGTGAAGTGTTCCCCGTGAAAACCTCCCCATCTAGGTTTGAGGGTAGTTACTGCAGGTCAGGGAACGGAGCCTTGAGGAACCCCATATGGGAAGATAGATGCCCCTTCGAGCCCTTATGCAGGAGAAAGGTCGTGTGAACTCGAGGGCTTTCTGCCTAAATTTGATTCACATCACGGAAGCGAAACGTTTAATAAAACATACTAATTCATATGGTGCGCCTCAGAATTAGCATAAATGAATACATTAGGTACTGGATATAAATTAATAGCACAGACAAGATATTTTCACAGGAAGATAAGTCGGAATGTGAGTGAGCTATGCGTTTCAAATTGCAAGTTTGCAATATTTTATAAACACGAGACAAAATACACGTGTAAGGATCTGAACAGATTATTTACCTTTATAACCTATTGATTCAATGCACATAACTAAAAGTTTTTAACACTAATACTGCAAATGACAAATATTTATGAAACAATTACATTTCAAAGCTCCATGACTAATAATGGAAATGACTTGGCAGAGTGCATCTAGTTGCGTTGACCTAAAAATTTTAGACAAAAATGGTGCAGTACAAATTTCATGACGCCAGAAAACATTGCTACAAACAAACATATTTTATGCTTTATATTTGAAATGAATATTAATTGTAATACTACACCATGAATCATAATAATGTATGTATTTCATATTATGATGTGATTAGATCGATCTATATTAAATTATGAAATGATAATACAATATCCGATGTATTTTCGATCCCAAATGACACGTTTCCCGTGTTACCCAGTCCCGGGACAATGGTCCCTCAGGGTTCAGACCTTTGGTATGATTTGGGTCTCGGAAATAAAGAGGTCTGGGTCGAAGCAAAAAATCCTTTCATGGGATCTTCTTCCGATTTGGGAGACGTGGGAAAGAGCGACCCGCCGAATGGCAATTGTCACTTCAAACAGGTAGCGAAGGAATGGGATACTTCAATATCATGCAATATATCCCGTGTTTGCCAATTGTTCTCGCATATAATATGTAAAGCTACGTGTCTAATATACATTACAACAATAAATTGGAACAGGATTTGAGTAAGGATCAAATAGGTCAACTTCAAATGAAAGAAATGTAATTGAGTTCCCTTACGAAAGACAAGTAGACAGACATTTAATATAATAACTGGTTTGCTACCCGGTTTCGCTCTGGAGTAGATTTCTAAATAATAATTGGATAATTTGTAGAGCGCCGTTTTGGTGAAAAATCAACGCAAAGGCATTCAATAACGGTTTTTATTGGTATTGTCATTATGTTCATCAGTTGAAAAAAAATGTTTTAAAACAATACGAAATTTTGTAATTTTTTACAGTAAATTTTAGCCCCTAGCCCGTGATAAAAATGATGTTTGGAATTGGAAAAATTTTAACTCATTTAGGCCTCTGTGTTTCCTCCCTTCTATAATATGGGTGGGTTTCTTCAAGACCCAGGTTTACTCCTTCCTTTCCACAAAAAGACCCTAACATCATCCCCAAAGTTGACATGAACCTTGAGGGAAATTTCTCAGGGATGTGTGGAGTTAATAATATAAACCACAAAAAAAAAGAAACTGAACACAGAACTAGGTTTGCAAATTTCATGATGCCATCCAGAGCTCACAGTTCCAGATATTTAAGTAGGATATGATTTTCTGCTTTGGATATAAAGTTCTAATTACAAACTTGCATCACACCAAATTAATTATGATAATAATATGTTGTCTACGGACTAAAGTGGTAAATTATGCTACATTTGTGGAAAATGTCTATAGAGGGAAGTAAATTATTTCAACGTACGAAGATTAGTTCTGCATCTCGGATTAGGGCCGTGCATTCTATTAATTAAATTTTCTAAAATTTACGGATTGCTGAACTTTGAACAGATTATAGCCCGTTATTAACAAAACAGCCACTCAAAATACAAGAAAAGAAAGTTGACACATAATGGTGTGTAATTGTCTGCCCAATGGCCCATATACTACCAAAACAAAATCACACGGTGTAGCAGAATAAAGGGTACAGAAATAGACAATTGACAATGCACTATGTCAATAAATTTAATCGAGTATAGTATTATAGCCTGGGGAGGACCTAATGCTGCCGCCAATGATTTGACTTTAAAGATTATATTAAAACTACCGCTCACAAGCAGTTCGGATGAAATCTTCAGGAGAATCTGTACATTAAACATATTTGTACCAAAAACATACTAGCATACCTCTTCGAACATAGAACTACCTTTGAGAATGTACAAACTGCTCGAGATGCTAGAACCAAAGGGCATAATCTCCTACTTATCCCTTCTGCTAAAACATCTTTTGGCCAAATTTTATCTTTGATGTTGGATCTGTTTATATTTTTTCAATGACACGATGATGATTGTCTCTTACTTTAATTGTAATATTGTGTTATTATTTGTATTTTCATTATAACCATGTATGTGCTATTATTGTTATTATAAACTACTCATTACTCGTGTTAAAGCACGTGCTCTCAACACACAACTCCAATGCCTGTCTCACAGGTTTTCCCATTGAGACAGGCATAGCTCATCAGTCATCACAAATTGTAAGTCTAGAATTAATAAAAAAAGACACTCGGTATGGCATTTCATTTGCAATCACAACCACCCAAATTATTATATAATACGCGCACCAAATTGTCCATTTGGCAGTCAAATTGATTGTGACGGCGCGTTATTGATCGCATTTAGTCGGGCCGTGAGAAAAACTGCGTTAAAACCGCACAACATTACACGGTGTTCGCTGCTGGTGCTATAGATACATGTATAGATGAAGCTATTGTCGGGGAAATTGTGACAATAATTAGCTCGGAAGTAAAGGTGCGAGGTGTGGATCAAAACAAACACTTCCGAATCGCGTTGGACAGGATGTGACTCTAAATAATTGAATATATCCATGAGAATTTCATGTCGGAATGAAAGTCACCACCTGCTCCTTGCGGTAATTAAACAAGGGAATGGACATTCAGGGCCCAAACGAAAACTAATATTTTATTTTGATAAACCTTCTGTTTCTCCTGGCGAAGTAAAGTTTCTTAACTCCTCAGGTCTAGGGCTTATTTTGTCGGGAGGTAAAAATATTTCCGCTTTGCAATAAAATTCAAATAAATGGAATATTTCTGAAGGCATCCAACAACTAAAAACTGTTTTTGAAGTTAATAGGCTTTCAACTTTTATAATTTGAAATAAACATATAAATTTTTGAAATACCTATAAATTTTATTAATGCAAACATAAGAAAGTTTTAAAAATCGCTCACTTTACGTTTTTCTAAGTAAAATTACTTAATAAAAAAAAACATGTTTTATTAGGCAAATAAACGTTATCGTCAACTCATTTTTGTCGTTTTCATGTAAAAATAATGATTTTTTTTCCAAAGATTCATAATTTTTATTAAATTGCTGTCGGAAACTAGTTTCCTGAAGGTGTAAGTATCCACGTTTTAAATTATGTTGCGGTTAAATTTTAGATATTACTATAAAGCATAGTATCTTCTCATTTTAAATCCGTTTTGATTATATTCCTAACCATGACAGTAAAAGAGATACAACGATTTCTATGAGACCTATATGAGTTTTTCCGAAAACGGAACAAATTAGCCTGGCGGGTTAATAATAATAATAATATCAATTAATGGTCAATGAGTTTGTGTAGCTACTCAAATGAGAGTCTAGACAAATAGTATTTTCTAGAAATACCAAAGACAGGTTACGAAAAACCTTTCAATATTATTTTAATTATCTCTAGGTACTATCGAAACGGACAATGCCGCTAATGCAATGGTGGAGGACTTACCTATACAAGCAGACAGTGGCGGTTCTTCACAGGGGGACAATGGGGACAGTCCCCACCAGTTACACTCAAAACCTACTAAAGGAAATAACAGTCGATCTTTGTCTTCGCCAAAATGAATGTATTCTTTAAAAATAAAAGTAATTAACATTTGCGGAAATACAACAATTATTCCGAATGATTTTAATAAGACCCTACGCGCGTACAGCGAACAATGTACGGCGCCAAAATCAGCGGGTCTATTTCTCAGTGCGCAGAATCTAGAATCTAATGCTCACTTGGGGGACAATCCGAACTATCCCCATACTTTCCTTGCGTTGTTTCGCGATCGTATGCAACTGCGCATGCGCAGTAGTATGTGAATTCAAGTACCTGCGGGGACAATCCTTTGGATCCCCATAGAACCATTTGCTTGCGAAGTTATGGGCGGGAATCGCTCGCGTTCAAATTAGTTTGATAATAATCTTGCAAGGTAAATCTTTATTTTTATTATATTGTATTGTAAATTGGCATATATCTATAGAAATTTTATATTATGTTGTGTTAAATATATCCGACTAGCATGATTAGACCATTGGATTAGAGTGATTAGACCATCAAATTTTTTTTTTGAGAAATTTTATATTATATTCTACGGGTGGTGACATTACGGTACAGTACGTAAAAAGTCGATCCCCACCACTAAAGAAGTGCTCGAGCCGCCACTGCAAGCAGAGGATTGAACCTGTGACGCCTGGCTCAGAAACCATAGTTTTGGACAAGTCAGCTACCAACCGTTACATCTTACGATCATATTCTGTCAATTACAGATAACTAAATTCTCTGCGTTCGTCTGAAACTCGTTTCAAACCATTAAGAAGAAAAAAAGGCTAATAATGATGCCGATTTTAATGACGTGTGTCGTCACGCTCCGGCTACCTTCTTGGGGTCAAAGTTTTTGTCTAATAAGTTAATAAGTAGGCACAGGAAGCACCCCGGTGTCACGTGACATCAGCCAGGCGAGGAAATGACCAAGGAAGAAGAGGTAGCTAATAAAATACAAGAAGTAAGGTTGGAATAAGGTGATAGGGGACACTTAAAGACAAGCCGCAGTTAGTTGGACTGGGTGAACCACAACTCCTTCCTCCGTCGGCAGAACCCTGGCGGAAGGAGTCACGCGGGCTGCTCCTGTATCGGCAGGATGTCCAAGGATATTAGCTCGTGCGGGCCAAAGTGCCCAAGACCCAAGACAATACCAAAATTAGGCAGGTGTGACCAAGAAGCGCGTGCTTACATCATTAAAACAAAGGCAAATTATGCTTTTGCACACGCACCGTGACAAAAACTCACAAGACAACAAATATGAGATGGTATTAGATAACTTGGTTTGCAATCGTTTTCGGTAAGCTCACAGAAAGAATTACACTTTTGACAAAGAGCTGCACTGTACTTTTGAATCAACGGTCCAAACAAATTACAACTAACCTTGAAAATTACCAGTGAGTTCCCAGAGTCTAAATCTATAGTTTAATTGTCCTTAGGGACAATTATAAATGTGTGGCGGACTCGAATCGATTCACTGGCGTCTGTCGGGTGTTTTTAAAAATTATGTAGGCGCGAGAAGGCTTGTGCATTGTCGGCCTATAACTCTCTACACGAGGTGTGAGAGAAGGCCTGTATTCTCGGGTTCAACTTATTACACGATGTGTGTGAAAGGATCTATATTCTCAGGTTATAATTCCTTACACTCCTTGCACCAGAATACTAATTACGCGACACATCATGGAACCCGCTGCAATAGAGTACTACATTATGTCTTGGTAGTAGTACTCGGACAGGAAATAAGGACACCTCTCAGGTCACGTAAGGAGCAACGATCGGCCGAAACGGAAACAGCGATCGAATGATAAAAATATAATAATAATACCACCGCACAATTATTAAAAGCGATGACAATCTTGGGAGACGTACTTTGGTAGTAAAGGCAATTTAAATGCGGAAGCAGCAAGTGTGTAAGGATAATTTTTAGGTGGACAAAGCCATGCATGCGACAGTTAGCATATGCTTCTGCCATTGAAAGATCCGTTGTGATGTCTCTTTCTTTACATGCATCGTTTGTGAAAGGGGAGGGAAATGTTATTACTTCTTACTACAAATTACAACGGATCCCTCAAGGGTAAGCATTTAGGTCATTTTGATTGGAATTCATGTTCCATCAGAGTGAAAGATAATCTATAAATCACCTTTGTGAGAGTCACTATTCATAATAGAAATATCGCTGGAAATTGTTTTAGCTATGTTTAATTACTTATTATTAGCTCCAAAGAACAGTGTTATTCTCAATCATCTTTTCCCCGAGCCACACAACAATTCACCAAAAGTGAGTAGGTATGCCATTATAGTCACTCTTTTTTTGGTGAAAGTGCATTGTTATTGCGTTTTTCAATTATAGTTGAATAATACATACAATTATTGAAAGTTATAGAAAGGATATGAATGCAGTGACAGACGTCAATACGATTGTAAAGTATTTACCTGGTGTCTACGATTTGAAAAGCTTGCATTATGTATGCCACCTACTTCTTCCTTTGACGACGTATTTATAAATTAAATTGGAAACACTGAATGCAGAAAAATTGTTGGTAATTTAATTTCTAGGCCATATATGTGTTTTTACGAATGTGCAGATCAAGAACATAGTGCAAATCCGGTGTAAGCGACAAGATCAAGAATTGATTCAAATATCCGCTTTTGTGGGGCCATGTCAAGAGTCAGTGTAACAGACGTGACACCTTTACAAGAACTGTAAAATAGGTCCGGGTCTAAGTGCACGCTGATGAGGATGTATGATGAGTAAAATAATAAAAGCTGGCCTCCTGCACCCAGTGTCTGATGAGTGAGGGACACTGGATGTGCCTATTCTTCTGCCTGAGCCTGGCGCCTTGCGGTGTCCTGGAGTAGGGCCGGCTTGTCTGGAGGAGGTAGGCACCAGGACGGAAGACAGGCAGAAGTAGGCGGGAGGCAGCTGGTGTTGAAGAAAATACTTCTTAAGTAACAAGTAATAAAACAAGTTTTGAAGAGTCGAAGTGAACTGATTTATTTTAAAATTGGCATGGTATATAAAGGGGACTTGTACCCGACAGCGTTCGGACAGTGTTTTTTACAAAAAGTGGAGGGGTTTTCGTCCTCAGACCAAATGGTATAAATAGGGCGGCCATTATGTGGGCACCCTATTTTGCCGGTGTCACCGTTGAAGGCGGTCGCTTAAAATGTGTTTTTTATAATAATTCTACAGAGTTAATTGTGTACATATGTGTTCGTTTTTATACAGTAATCATGAAATAAACCAATTGTCTATTGCTAGATTTTTAGTTAGAGACGTTTAGCTCATTTTTGAGCTAAATCGCATAAAATATAAATTGATTTGCCGTTTGGCTGAATATCTGGTTATTTACAGTTACAATGTTATTTTTACGAGGTCCCCCGTAAGATGTGTTAATGAAACCTGTTTGTTTCACCATCTTACGGGGCACCTGGATTTTTAAAATCGGAAAAACGTATTTTTACCGAAATTTTTCTAAGTGTTTTTTGAGGGTCATTTATTGCCCTAGTTTGAGTAGTTTAAGGGCTAGAGACTCAGGCTCTCTTTCCCTCGATGCCTTGTAGGACTGCGGAATGAAATTTCTTAGTTTCATTATCCTACAAGGATCGTAGCTAAAAATAATTAACAATATGTCACAAAAAAAAGAAACATAAAAAATACAAGTGAAATGATAAGTTGAAAAATGTCCCTGGTGGCAACCTGAGCATGATAGCGTTTATTTGTTGCACCGGGGGCATTGTACATATAAAAATGAAAGTATTTTATTAAAACAATATTACAATTAGAATAACTTTTAAATTCTAATTGGAAAACAAACATAAAATATTTTCAACGAAAAAGATCGCCGGCGGTACGGTACTAACGAGTTTAGTGGCCAAGCGGGATTTCTGGTTTTCGAGCGAAATCCCAAAAAATGACCACTGAACTGTAGAGGATACCGCCAAGGATGTTTTTCGTTGAAAGAACATACGAGGATATGTAACACGTCCGTTACACTCCCCCCGTGCAGCTTGGCTGCACTAGTCTTCACGACGTGTTTGAGTAGAAGAAGCTGCATCGGTGGGCGGGGCCGGCAGAATTACAGCGAGCTTCACGGCAGGTCGTACGTAGACCCGGGTGCTCGTCTGGATTCGGGCGGTCCTTACTTGGCCGTCTGCAGCAGGGGTGGTGTCGAGGACTCGGCCGCGAGGCCAGCTGTTGCGGGGCATCGCAGGGTCCATGATGACCACCAGGTCGTCTTTTTTTATGGGATTGACGGTCTGGTGCCATTTTTGTCGGGTAGCCAAGGTGGGGAGGCATTCGCGGAGCCACCGCCTCCAGAACATGTCAGCTAGCTGCTGACTGATGCGCCACTGGCGGCGGAGACATACCTCCTCCTCTTGTTTGCCGTATAATGACAACTGGGGCCGGTTGCCTGCTGCTCCCAATAGAAAGTGGTTGGGGGTGAGGGGCTCCTCGTCTCTCGGGTCTGCAGAGACGTGTGTAAGAGGACGGTTGTTGACGGTCCACTCAGCCTCGGCCAGTGCTGTTCGTAGGGTCTCTTCTCTTGGGGCCCTCTCCTTCAGGATGGCTCGCAGGGCGTGCTTGACTGAGCGCACCAGGCGTTCCCATGCTCCCCCCATATGAGGAGACATTGGTGGAATAAATTTCCATTCCATTCCTTTTGAAGTTAGATGATCCCTCATCCGGGCGTCATCTTTGAGCGAGTTCAGGGCGTCCTTCAGTTCATTGTCTGCTCCGTGGAAGTTGGTCCCATTGTCTGAGTAAATTGTCTTTGGTTGACCTCGGCGCGCCGTCATGCGTTGTAGGGCCATGATGGCTGAGTCGGCAGACAGGGAAGTAGCCAGCTCGAGGTGAATAGCACGTGTGGACAGACAGGTGAAGAGGGCTCCGTACCGCTTCTCCCGACGTCTGCCGACGGTGATGTCCATGGGCCCGAAATAGTCCAACCCGCAGTTTGTAAATGGGGGAACATGGTGGGCGAGCCGTGATGGTGGCAAGGGTCCCATCAGTGGTGAAGCCGGCTTGCTTCTGCGCATCTTGCAGGTGGGGCAGTTGTGGGCGAGTCTGCGGATGTTTGTGCGCAGTCGCAGCACAAAGTAGCTGCCCCGTACCTCTGCCATTGTCCTCTCTGAACTTGGGTGGTCAGCCTTCTGGTGATGATGGTTCACTAGGAGCCGTGTGTAGGCGTGGTCTCCATCCAAGATTATGGGTATCCGCACATCTCGGGAGACTCTGCTGGTGGTCCGTATTCTTGAGTCCATCCTCAGCAGGCCATCGGGTCCCAGGAAGGGGTTCAGTGTTTTGAGCCGGCTGCCATTTGGTAAGGGAGCTCCTTGACGAAGAGCATTCAAATCGGTACCGAATGCGTCTTCTTGGGCTGCTTTCACCCATCGGATCTCTGCTTCACGGGTCTCCTCGAGCTGCAGGTATCCGTCCAGGGGCTTGTGGGGTCCCACACGGCATCGGTTTATGAAGCGGTGGACCCAGGCGGTGGCCCTGATGAGGCGGGGCCAAGAGGAGAAGCGGTTGATCTCTGGTAGAGCGTCTGACATAGTTGAGGTGAGCCCGACATATTGGGCCTTCACTTCAAGGACGCTGTCATCCGGCCGGTGCAGTTTGGACCTTTCGCGCGGCCATTCTGCCTCGGCCAAGGTGAGGAAGGCTGGGCCACTGAACCAATGTCCTGCAGGTGATAGATCGGGAGTCTCGATGTCTCGGGTGCCAATGTCGGCAGGGTTCAGCTTTGTGGGAACCCATCTCCAGTCTTCAATGCGGGAGAGCTCATCTATCTCGCCAAGCCGGTTAGCCACGAAGGTTGAGTAGGTACGTGGGTCTGTGCGTAGCCAGCACAACACCGTCGTAGAGTCTGTCCAGAACACTGTTCGCGCAATGTTGCTGCGACATTCTTTTTTCAGTGTTGCTGCTAGTCTGGCCGCAATTAAAGCTGATTGGAGCTCGAGGCGGGGTATGGAGAGTGGCTTCAGGGGGGCCACCTTACACTTGCTGGCCAAGAAGGTAGCTGTGACTTCACCATTGATGTCTTCTGTGTGATAGGCGACCGTGCAGCATGCCTGTTCGGAAGTGTCACAGAACAGATAGAGTGTGACGTTGCTTTGTTTACTTTTTAAACAACTTCTAGGTATGGCAACTCCACAGCTTTGGAGGAGTCCCAGCCAGTCCAGCCATATCTCATTGTGATCGGGTTTGATGATCTCGTCCCATCCAGTGTTTGATCTCCAGACGTCTTGCAGCAGCATTTTTGATCTGACTGTGAGGCATGCAACGAACCCCACAGGATCAAAAATTTTCATAACAATGCTAAGCAGCTGACGTTTTGTAGGTCTGCTGATCAGTTCAGGTTCTGCGGCGTCTCTGAAGGCGTACAGAAAGCAATCGGTCACTGGATCCCATAGCAGGCCGAGGATTCTTTCAGTCTCTGCTTCACCGCTGCTGATGCGTATGGCTGATCTGGCGCGGTCTTCAGGCGGGATGGTGGCCATGACCGCTGGATTATTAGAGGCCCAGTTGGTGAGATGGAAACCTCCTGATGATAGAACTGCGGCCACGTCTTTTACAAGGCCAGTGGCTTCACTGATGGAGTCCACCGCGTCCAGATAGTCATCCATATAAAATTTTGTTTGGATAGCGTCTGCAGCAGCCGGGAAGCTCTCAGCATTTTGTAGTGCCACTCGGTTTCGCACATATTGGGCGCTGCTAGGAGAACAGGTAGCGCCGAACATCATCGAGGTCATCATGTAGGTATGAGGCTCTTCTTGAAGTGTTGGTCGCCACAGGAACAGTTGTGACAGCTGGTCCTCTGCTTTGATTTTTACTTGTAAAAACATCTCTTTTATGTCGGCGGCGAGGGCTATTTTCCCTTCTCGAAACCGGAGAATGTTCCCAAGGAGTGACGTCAGTAGATCAGGTCCCGTCAGCAGTTGATCATTGAGGGAGGTCCCTCTGCAGCGGCTGGCGGCGTCAAATACGACACGGATCTTTCCTGGCTTATTGGGGTTCACCACGGCGAAGTGGGGCAGATACCACTTGCGGGCGGAGTGCTTTGCCGCCTCTCGTGCTGTGAGCTCCCGTGCGTGGCCTTGCGTGATGAGCCGGTCGATTTTTTATTTGTACGCCACTGCCAGGTCCTCTTCCTTCAATAATTTCCTTTCCAGGGACCACAATCTTTTGAGCGCACATTTTTTGTTGTCGGGCAGCGTGATATTTTCGTTTTTCCATAGCAGGCCAGTCTGCCATCTGCCGGACGTCATCTGACAGGTGGTGTCCTCCATCAGCTGGTTGGCACGTACCATATGTGCGGTCACCCGGGAGGCTGATGTGATCCCCAGGGAGTCGACTGCGAAGTTTGTTCGTATCAAGTCGCTCAGCAGGTCATCTTTGTGATTTTCAGCGTGCAGGGCCAGAGTGGTGACCGAGTCTTCACTGGTGGGAGTCCCTCCTCCATGGGTAATCCACCCCAGGGCAGTCCGTGACAATATTCGCGTAGAGTCACGGGCTTCACGCACTTCCCTCGAGACAATGAGGTGAGCATTGTCCTGCCCGATGAGAAGTGTGGGTGTGACGTACCCGCCAGGAACCCTTTGTTCTGGGAGGCTGAGGCCCTTCACGGTGCTCGCTTTGATGTGGTAGCTGGTGCCTATCCCGGCGCCGCGCAGTGTGACCTGCACGCGGCGTGATGCTTGATCTGAGGAGCACATGCCTTTTGCCCCGTGGAGCCGTAGTCCTTGGACGGGTCCGGTAGCGCCAATTTTTTCTGCTGTGGCGGCGTCAATCAGTGTGATCGTTGATCCCTCATCCAGCAGCGCGAATGCGGAGATCGGCTGCGTGGGGCCCGTCAGCACTACTGGCACCACTTTTAGCACGGCGCCGTCGGCCTGGCGTCACATGTGGTGGACATCAGCTGTTGTGGTGTTTTTTACGAACGATGGGTCGTGCAGTAACTTGTGGTGTGGAGCGCGACAGTCTCCAACACCGCACCAGTCCCGGGATTTGCATTGTTTGGGCCAGTGTTTGCCATCTAAACATATACGGCACAATCCAGAACTTTTAACTGTCTCAAAGCGAAGTTTTACGTCCTTCGCTGCGAACTCGCGACATTCACGGAGGCAGTGGCCCCTTTCACCGCACTGTACGCACCCTTCACGATTGTTAAAGTCACAGTGGGGTGTCACATTGTCACTACGATTTGTGTTTCGCGTACTTTCGTTTTTTCGCGAACGGTCATACTTTCGCGCACTTTCGTTTTGTACTTTTCGCGAACTTTCGTTTTGTATTTTCCGCGAACTGTCATTTTGTGGTGACTTACGACTCGTTTCACTATTTCGCGGCCCGAATTGTTCCGAGGTAGCAAAGGTTTGCTCGCGACGTGGTCTAGACCTCGCGGGGTCGACCATTCCCGATTTGGAGATGGCGTTCGCGACGGTTTTCAGGAAGGCGGCAAACTGGCAGATGGTGGCAGGCACTTCATAATGCCGCACTTCCATCAGCCACGCCAACCGCATCGTGCATGGCATCTTCCCCGCGATGTCGCTGAGGAGCGCCGGGTTGGTGAGATATCCCTCATTGTTTAGTGAGCGGAGTGAAGCCACCAGGTTTTGCACAGTCCCCGAGAAGTCTGCTATGTCTTCTAGTGATGCCTCTGCCGTCATGTGTGGAAGCTTCTTGGCCTTGTCCAACATCAGGGCAGCCAGTGAATTCGTCCCTCCGTAGCGCTGCTCCAGCACGGCCAGTATCTCTGGCACTTGGGTAGGGTCCATCAGGAGGGGGCCCACAGCTTCGCGGGCCTTTCCCTTGAGGGCTCGCTGAAGTCGGATGAGGTTCTCGCTGCTGGTCATCCGGCAGGTTGAGGTTGACTGGGTGAACTGTGCCCTCCAGGTGGGCCACTCCAGCGGGTCACCAGAGAAGGTGGGCAGATCCTTGGCCATTGACTGCCTGGCGATGAGTGCTGCCATCCGGGGGTCATCCTCAATTGTGGGATGAGGGCTGTCCTGAGCCCTTGAAGCTCTTATGGCCTCCGTGAGCGCACAGGTGAACTGAGCAATCGGGTTATCCGCTTGGTGGATCCAGGCGCTGGTGTGGCGGGCCGTCTCGTCCGCACTTGGTTGTGGAGGAAACATCGGCAGGCCGGAGCTCGGGCTGGAAGCGGGCAGATGCTGGTCATCAGGTTGTGCTGGCGCTCGGTACTCCTGTTCGCGCAGTGGTACCGGCGGCACATGTGTAGATGGCCCAGGATGTGTCCACTGCGAGTATGAGGCTGGATCCCCGTGATTGTAGTAATGGGGTGGTGGCACAGGGGCTGCTGGTCCTGGCTGTGCTGATGATGCATAGGGTCCGACAGGCTTCTCCGGTACGGCTTATCGTTGCCTCTGGTTGAGCAGAGGTACGGGCGGTACGGGGCCGGAAGGTCCAGGCTGCATCCATCCAAGGCTCCCATCATAGTGAGGGGGCTGCGGCGCGGGGCCTCCAGGCCCTGGCTGCGCCAGTGATGCGTACCTCTGGTCTACCAGAGGCACAGGTCCGACGGGCATCTCTCGTACGGCTTCTCGTTGCCTTGTATTGTGCAGAGGCAAGGGCGGTACGGGGCCGGAAGGTCCAGGTTGCAGCCATCCAAAGCCCTCATTGTAATGAAGGGGCTGCGGCGCGGGGCCTTCAGGCCCTGGCTGCGCCGGTGATGCGTACCTCTGGTTTACCAGAGGCACAGGTCCAGCGGGCATCTCTCGTACGGCTTCTTGTTGCCTTGCATTGGGCAGAGGCAAGGGCGGTACGGGGCCGGAAGGTCCATGCTGCATCCATCCGGGGCCCCCATCAGAGTGAGGGGGCTGTGGCGCGGGGCCTCCAGGCCCTGGCTGCGCCAGTGAGGGGTGCCTCTGGTCTACCAGAGACACAGGTCCAACGGGCATCTCTCGTACAGCTTCTCGTTGCCTTGTATTGTGCAGAGGCAAGGGCGGTACGGGGCCGGAAGGTCCAGGGTGCATCCATGATGTTTGTGGTTGCCAAGGTTCTCCTTGGTCCGGATGTCCATGGCTGGTTGGCTCCGAAGCAGTACTCGCTGCGATGAGTTGTGCCAGCCCTGCGGCACCGGGTTGTGCCAGCCCTGCAGCACTGGGTTGTGCCAGCCCTGCGGCGCCGGGTTGTGTGGGCCCTGTCGCATCTGGTGCAGGCCCTGCACGGGTTTGTGGTTGAAGGGCTGCCATCAGCCGTTCAATCTGCTTGTTTTGGTGGCGAAGCTGTCGTCGCAGTTGGCGCACCGTATCCTCGGTAGATGTAGAGGGCGGTGGCTCGTCATCGCTGTCTGCGGAGCCTGTCTCAGGAGTGGTGCTGGGCGAGGGCCGGGGCGTGGCATCAGATATGTCATCAGGCATGTCCAGGACTTCAGGACCAGCGTCCGGGGCAGTAGGTAGCTCAGCAGCAGGGGGTGGAGGCGACCCATCTTCTTGGGCCGTCTTCTTGGATCTCAGCGAGGGTGGAGACATCCTGGCGAGGACTGTAGATCCGGCTCGAAGGACCACTTGTAACAGACGTGACGCCTTTACAAGAACTGTAAAATAGGTCCGGGTCTAAGTGCACGCTGATGAGGATGTATGATGAGTAAAATAATAAAAGCTGGCCTCCTGCACCCAGTGTCTGATGAGTGAGGGACACTGGATGTGCCTATTCTTCTGCCTGAGCCTGGCGCCTTGCGGTGTCCTGGAGTAGGGCCGGCTTGTCTGGAGGAGGTAGGCACCAGGACGGGACAGGCAGAAGTCGGCGGGAGGCAGCTGGTGTTGAAGAAAATACTTCTTAAGTAACAAGTAATAAAACAAGTTTTGAAGAGTCGAAGTGAACTGATTTATTTGAAAATTTGCATCGTATATAAGGGGTACTTGTACCCGACAGCGTTCGGACAGTGTTTTTACAAAAAAGTGGAGGGGTTTTCGTCCTCAGACCAAATGGTATAAATAGGGCGGCCATTATGTGGGCACCCTATTTTGCCGGTGTCACCGTTGAAGGCGGTCGCTTAAAATGTGTTTTTTATAATAATTCTACAGAGTTAATTGTGTACATATGTGTTTGTTATTATACAGTAATCATGAAATAAACCAATTGTCTATTGCTAGATTTTTAGTTAGAGACGTTTAGCTCATTTTTGAGCTAAATCGCATAAAATATAAATTGATTTGCCGTTTGGCTGAATATCTGGTTATTTACAGTTACAATGTTATTTTTACGAGGTCCCCCGTAAGATGTGTTAATGAAACCTGTTTGTTTCACCATCTTACGGGGCACCTGGATTTTTAAAATCGGAAAAACGTATTTTTACCGAAATTTTTCTAAGTGTTTTTTTGAGGGTCATTTATTGCCCTAGTTTGAGTAATTTAAGGGCTAGAGACTCAGGCTCTCTTTCCCTCGATGCCTTGTAGGACTGCGGAATGAAATTTCTTAGTTTCATTATCCTACGAGGATCGTAACTAAAAATAATTTACAATATGTCACATAAAAAATACAAGTGAAATGATAAGTTGAAAAATGTCCCTGGTGGCAACCTGAGCATGATAGCGTTTATTTGTTGCACCGGGGGCATTGTACATATAAAAATGAAAGTATTTTATTAAAACAATATTACAATTAGAATAACTTTTAAATTCTAATTGGAAAACAAACATAAAAATATTTTCAACGAAAAAGATCGCTGGCGGTACGGTACTAACGAGTTCAGTGGCCAAGCGGGATTTTTGGTTTTCGAGCGAAATCCCAAAAAATGACCACTGAACTGTAGAGGATACCGCCAAGGATGTTTTTCGTTGAAATAACATACGAAGATATGTAACACGTCCGTTACAGTCAGAATAACACTGTATTAGACGAATTAGGGAATTGATGAATGTAAACGATGGAAGGAAGATGTACCAAGAGAGTCGTTTGGCGGTCATCCTCTCTCATCTATCCCTGTGGAGAAACAGTGTGATGATTACTCTACTCTAGTTTAAATCTGACAAATAAAAACTCTATATTAAATCTGACAAATAATAACTAACTGACAAATAAGACTCACCCTAAGCTCGTCCGGCGTAAAACTATCAGTGTAGGTGCAATAAACATGGTCAATGAGATAATTAGACTCACCCTGAGCTCGTCCGGCGTGATGCTGTTGTCAGTGTAGATGCAGAGCATGGGAACTGGGAGGACCCCGCCCTGTCGGATCTTGGAGGCCAACAGCAGGCAGGCGGAGGCCAGGAGTTGAAGCTGGAGACGCGGGAAGGCCCGGCCGCACAACGCCCTGTCCAGGTAGTTGACGGCCAAGGGAAACACCTGCTCCTCGCAGCACTGCTCTTCACAAACCTGACACAAATTACACTTATTATTGGAGAGGTACTGCAAAGAGTTGATTCGTAGCTAAAAGTCCATTTGGAACATCTCGGAGCTCTCAACTACAAGACTAAATTGTAACCATTAGGCTGCGTTCAAATGTTTGGGTGATTTCACCACTATGCGGCACATTAAAAAAAAACATATAAATAGCGACTAGACAAATCTTCGCACCGCGTATACAACTTGTTCAAAAGCCCTTCAACAAGTTGCCAAGCTACCTGAAAAACGTACGCCATTCAATTGCAAAAAAGTTGAATTAAAAGGGTAGACACACGTGCAGACTGAATTAGAAAGCTTCAGGACGAAGGGTGTGATGAAGAAGTATAAAGGAACACAACATCCCGAATTCATCCAATATTTGGCATCAGAAAGCATAGTATAATAATGGCAGCCCTTCCTACAGGAAACGGAATTACGTTAAAAGATTTTGATTATCGCGTAGGTACGTAAAAAAAGAAATAAAAAAATACTACTTCAAGGCCAAACCGAGGCTTTATTCGACTAGATCGGATTCACCCTTGCCTCAACATACTAAATAATATAAAAATACTAGAATGGGGAGGCTACGAAGAACGGCACAAAGAGGAGACCGATTATTTCATTCTCTCGCAGACTAAATTCAACATCGAGTTTCAAATCACAACGGCGCTAAAGAAGTTTTCAATTCAACGAGTAATTTTTAGATTCTGAAGTGATCTATCAAAAGGACAACAATAAGAGTAGATAAATATAATCTACTAATCTGAATTGAATGAGTGATACCTAGTTAGATTATAGATATCACACATTTATTATAAACAGACATGTTTGACCAACTAGATATGTTTGAATATGAATTACTAAAATTTACATTGTTCTCATTACAATAATTTGTATTTGACCACTTTGTTTTAGTTCTTAGTACGACTGTAAAAGATTCTATTGTTCCCTAAGTGCTTAGGTACCTACCTACTTCTGAAAAATAATCAAGCTAGTTGGAAACAGCGGGTAAATTAGTTTGACTAGTGAATTTTTATTGCAATTGTAAGTAACACAGATAAATAGATTCAAAGGAACTTCCAATTATCATTAAAAAGCAATTTAGTTATTTAGGTATCTTATCGTAAAATTTTGACCGTTCTTGGGGTTTTTTTGGTAACCGGTGTGTCCAAAAGAATATATACTAATGAAGTTACCGTTACATATTCTATGAGGGGTATTTCTTAGACCCAACCAGTTTTCTCAGAAACTATGTAAACACAATGCAAGGGACTGCTCTGCAACATGTTTCTAATTTGTAATAATTATTTGACCTGACTTAGGACTCCTTTGTAAAAACCACTGGCTTGATTTAATTTTGAAAGGAATTTTAGACTAATTACTGCAGAAAATATGGACAACAGATTGTTTCAAAGAGACTTTGACTTCTTGAAGGGCAGCAATATAGGTACTCTTCTTTCAATGTATACTTCAATATTTTGAATAAAATGTAAACATCTCCGTGTAGGTATATATTTTAATGACCTCCGTGGTCGAGGAGAAAGGCCCTTGACCAGCTATTCGAAGATCACGGGTTGAAATCCCAGGGTGCGCAAGAAAATTTTATTTGAACGTTTAAAACGTAAGATGAGCCATTTTAAAAACTTTTTTATGTTTGTGTGCAAAATTTTTACATTTTTATTTCGAATTATAGGTACATAGTAAAGAGAACAAATTTAACATAAATACAAACAATTTATTTTTTACATATTATTAGTAATGGGTACACAACATGAGAGCAAAAAGCTTCTAACAAAGATTAAATTAAAGTACTGCAAACATAAAGAATTAAAAAAAAACAATCAAAACCGAGAACTATTTAAGGGCCAGGTATCAAACCGCGCTAACGCTGCATTTAGGTATTTCTTGTACTTGTAGACAAACACGGCCGCAGCTGGCCGCCTGCGTCTGACTAGAGGAGATGTGGGTATACTAGACACTACGGACTTACGAAATAAAAATATACTTGCCTTATAAAATTAAAATTTAGTTCCTACTATAATGGATACAGCTTAACATACTAAGAATCATATTGTGGAATAGCGTGGATAGCTCATAGAGACATTTGCGCCTGGGTCAAACTGCCCATTCACTGCAGTTAGGTATTTTTGGTAGTTGCAAACAAGTTATGCCGCCGCGAGCCGCGAGCCAGCCGCTCGATCTACTATATTTCGGTTAGATTCAGGCACGGCTGGTCAGCATTTTGATAAAATACGGAATAAAAATACACTTGCTTTATAAAAAAATATTTTATTTGCAACATAATTGATACAGCTCGACAGAGTATAAATCATATTATGCAAGGGCAAGGATACATAGACTTTTTTTAGCCCTTGGACCTTTACAGACGTCTTAGTTTTTGACTCAATGTGACATAGAATCTAATGGTGTTTTGATGTGGAAAAAATTTCTGGTTCATATATGGTTTGTATAATGTTATTAATTTTTTTATAATTTTACCAGAAAATAATGGTTGTGAATAAGTTACGACTACCAGTTTTTACTCTGTGCCTTCGAAATTACAAACAGGTAGTTTTGTTTTTGAAAGTTTATTTATATGCATACAGATTTTTTAATACCTATGAAAGAATATATTTTACAATTTATCTTTGATATACATAAAGTAGAACGAAGCACATTTAGAAAAAGACAGTCAAAAATATAAAGAAGTTGAGACAAATTTTCATAAAACAACTAAATGTTTTATTTTTATTTTTATGTACCTCACAAAGTCCCAACTGTTATCAATCGCCTGGGGCTAGTGATTGGGGTATGTTGTGAGGCTGAATAAGGTGGGAGGGGAATAATATAGGGGAAGTACCTGGCTATTCAGATTTGGTCACCACACATGGCTAAAGCCATTTCAAACAACGTTTCAATTCTGAATAGTGGTCTTACACCAGGGCGATACATAAAGTATCTTCCACTCTGTTTTTTTTATAGAAGGCTATTGAAAAGTATTTTTTCTTTGTATAAAACACGCTGTAACTCGTGTTGTGCGTGTTACAGGTAAAATTGCAAATGTTATATGTAAGTTCAAAATAAATTAATTATTACCCACAGTTATTATAGTTATTTCACAGAATTATCCAAAAATAACAAAGTTACTATTATATACTTGTTTACTATTATATAATTTTACAATTGAAAAATGTCCTCCACAACACAGGTGAATTCCTAGCGTGGAGGACATTATACTATACATTTGTAATGTAAACTTATTAATAAAAAAATACAAAGCAATACAGAGTGATAAGTGATAGCTCCTCATTTATTCATAAGACTGTCATTTTGTAATGACATCATCCTTTCTCCAGGTCTATTATCGATAATTCTAAACATTCACAAAAATATTATTTACAAAGCCTATTAGTTTTATTTTTAAAGTTTTAGATGTTCCGGGTTAAATCTATTTATACAAATTATTCAGGTTCATAATTTTACAAAAAACTCCAACAAAAAATAAGCCTGGTATGAGAATATCAACCATCCACCCCCTGCCAAGCTAATCATTACTCCTAATGACAACATTCAAAGCGCGTGTCAACCTTTCTTTCCTCTCTTCCATTGCTTTTACAATATATGATGGATTTCTAATTTCCATCGAACGAGGAATACGCGGGTCTACCAATTCTGGAAGCAAACAATCCATATAAAATTTAACAAGTTTTGTTTCCATTTTCGACTTCCAAAATTGGTCATTTCGACGGATGATGTAGACTTTCATAGGCCTTTCCTTACCAAACCAGATACCAAGCATGCAGACGTTCTCATTGGTTATATGCAATTGACCCTGAATTTGGTAATACCAGTTATGAGCTTCATTTACCACAAAACTGTCGGTTGTTTTGTTAAATTTCCAAAACGGGTGTTTTTTCATTCCATCTTCGAAGTCAAGAGTGGCTAACGAAGACGGACATTTAATTTCGACTATGCCATCTGCATATTTTCCATCCGGTGTGGTTCCTAAGAAATGTTTATTTTTATCAACGAACAAACCACAACTTATTATACTAATATTTTCCTGTTTTTCTAGTTGCTTAATTGCGATTTCTTCGTTGTCTATACCATATCGTACAGCAGGAATGGTGGAGAGATTACTACCGTACACAATATTTTTGACAAGAGAAACGCAACTGGTTGTAACCCTTCTCTTGCAAACTTCCCCGAAAGTGGAAGATGTGAGTAATTTTCTCCTCCTGCTGATCCACTCTGCGCTGGTCCTTTGCAAAATCGTCCCCCTCTCAAGCATCTCACATTCAACACAAGACAACTTTAAATCATTCAGGAAGGTTGTTTTGGCTTCCTTAAACACCTCTGCACTCATATCAGGTTGTTGACAGTTTGATCCATAGTGGGCGTCTTTTGATACGGAATCGTGGAGTCTTTTAGGTCTAGACTTTTTTTTCCCATTTTCTACTAAATGTTTCCGAAAATGCTCCACGTTCACGATCAAATCATTAGGTTTACTATTGAAAACAGCTTCATGGGTTGAAGTGTGAAGCGTTCCTGTATTAAAAGACACAACAGCAGCAGCGCAACGGGCTGCATAAGAACGACGTTGCGAGAAATTTATTCGCTTGCCTCCAACATACTTGGCAACCTGCGAATTGAAGCTTTCAACCAAATTGCTGGTACAGTTATAAATTAAACTTCGCGAATGATATGAAAGTTTTCGGCACAGACTCTCAACGGCAAGCATCAGCCCCGACGCAACTAAAGCAGACATAATTGTCATAGATTCAGAACGTCGAGTCCCTGGTTTGCAGAAATAATTATTACAATTTTGATGGTTGCCAAATATGTGTTGAGGACCATTTAGGATGTCTTTGTTCAGATTGGAAATTTTTTCTTCGTATGTTAAGTTTTGAGCACCCCAATATTTTATCGCGCAAGCTACACCCTTTCGCAAACGTAAATATCTCTCTTTTACGTAACTCCGTATGTTGCTCGGATAACTTGTATCGTTTGACAATTTTACCAAAGCGTTACAGAAATTACGTAAAAGATGATTTTTACATTCGATTTTTTCTACAATCAGGTCACCATATGGACGCGAATCTAAAATGCGTTTATAAGTACTGGAATCGCCGTCAGCTACAAATCGATTATAAATAATTCCATTGTCGGCTAAGGAGCTTTTGAACCCCTCAACAATAATGGTAGATTCCATCGCGGTAGACGATCCTGAATAATTCTTGAAGCACACGTGCTCCCGAGGCTGTTCCTTCTTATTAGCGGCTCGTGTACAGATTATGCAAAATTTATTCTTAACACCTAAGAAAATGACTTTACCAAATTTTAAGCCCACTATTGCGGCTGCTCCTGACAGTGCTGAATAGTTTTTCCCGTAGGATCGTTTTGACCAGCAACCGTCGAGAGCAACAGAAACCAGCGGGATTCCGTCTTTGTCAACATTTCCGACGGAAATTGCATAATCTGCCTCCTCCTTGGCAGCTTTGGCCATGGAGTGCGCTGCTGCTGTTTCCCACCAATCGAAAACTTTGTTTTGGATGGATAAATAAGATGATTTGTATATTCCGGGTAAATCAATGGCGGCTGTAATCGTTTTTAAATGTGTATAGCCCGACCCACATGACATAACAGCGGAAACTATTTCACTATTTACATCCATTCTATCCGTTTTTTCTTCAATCAATCTCACATCAAACTTTCGCTCACACATTCTGCATTTTAAGATGAGTTTTGAGTCTAATCCTTTCCGATGTTCGGAAATAATTTCAAGGCAGTTGAAATTACACCCGAACTGTGGGGCATGGTCACTTACACTCTGTAATTGCTGCATAAAAAAGCTTAAATCTACAATTCGTCGACCTCCAATTTTTGTTTTGGCTGGAACTTGCTCCTCCGTTGAAGTTCTCAGCGTAAAAATATTATGTTCATCCTATGCAGAAAAATTATTTTAAGAAAAAAAAGTGTGGTAAATCATTCATTATAGCAAAAAGTTTATATGGAAGGCCATTACTCAGGCCGCTTATGATTATTTAAAAAGCTTACATGTTCACTGATAGTTTCTGTTATAACGACGTCATTTATATCGCTTCTGCTGCTTGCATTTTCTTCGTTTTCAATTGCAGCCAACACTTTCCTAAAAAAACATATAAAATAAATTTATTTGTAATAATACAACCCAGAATTTATCCAACATCGAAATTCATTCGATTTATCAATGGATCTGACAGTCGTTGTTTTCAATAAAACTTTGTGACAATTTGAACGGAATCGGTAGAGAACTCAAAATGGTCGTCGAAATTATGCATTTTGACATTAAATTTGAGCTCCTTAAACCTGATTTTGAACCAAATCGTCAAAGTACTTAAAATATTCAAGATGGATGCCGAAATGTTGCATTTTGACATTAGATCCGAGTTCAGTGCACGTCCAAAGGCCCTAATCCTGATTTTGAACCAGATCGGTAGAGAACACGAGAAATTCAAGATGGATGCCGAAATTTTGCATTTTGACATTAGATCCGAGTTCAGTGCACTTCTAAACGCCCGAATTCTGATATTGAACCAAATCGGTAGATAACTAGAGAAATTCAAGATCGATGCCGAAATTTTTAGATGTCAAAATGCAAAATGACTTCAGCCCACCTTCAAACTACCTTTGATAGAAATCAGTAAAAAATTTAAATTTTGACATTATTACCTTATTCTCCTTTTCTTCCAGTAGGTGGGTCTATTTTTTTTGGCACGGTAAGCAAGTCTTCCTTTATTTTTACCCATTTTGAAGGTACCTGAAGTTTAAAAAAAAAATAAAGATAAAATCTGTAAAACTGTAAATCAAAATAATTTATTAGATAATAATGAATATATTTTATTTCTACTTACCCGATTACTGTAGCACCTATCTCCTCAATGATTCCTTCAAAAATCAAAGAAACGGCGAACAAAATTGCTGCGAAAAAAATATGCGTGCTCCTGCCGTGGCCGCTATCTCACAACTGAATGAATTCTGTGAAATTCTTAGACATCGCGCGGTGTATTATTCCGCCATACATTTTTGTATGGCGGAGGATAGTTGAAAAATTCAGAAAGTTTAGGCGAATTACAATAAAAATCTAGAAACACTGAAGTGCTTTAAATTTAATAGCGTGTTTTAACATAATGTTTACTCTGAGATTACGGAAGGATTTTTGTTAAAAACGTTTACAACAGGTTCAGGAGAGATAATCGCGAAGGCCTTTTTCAAAGTTTTAACT
The DNA here is from genome assembly GCA_917563855.2 of Limnephilus lunatus. NCBI lineage: Eukaryota > Metazoa > Arthropoda > Insecta > Trichoptera > Limnephilidae > Limnephilus > Limnephilus lunatus. The sequence continues at coordinate 83,556 of CAKJTF020000021.1, forward strand.
AAAGTTGCAGCATGTATAACTTATAGAATTTGTAAGATTACAGTAAAAAAAGTTTAATCACTAGTAACTTTACACATTTTTCTAACTACCCCTATATAATTTTCTAGTATTGCTGCTACTAGATGCGGATGCTACTGATAATGCGGAGCGATGTTTTCCAAACCCTACCCTTAAATAAATAAAAGTATCTATGGACTACTTAAAGTAAAAATTATAATAATAAAAGGTAGGTAATGTTTGAAAACACATACATGATGTAAAAAAAACATTTATTAAAAGTTCTAATCTATGTCGAAATGTAATAATTTTATTTCTTTGAAAAGCATGGGAAATTAAGTCTTTGAACTATTACTTAGCTTAAAAAAAAAATTATTCTTACCCTTCGTTAAAATCTTTTAATTAAAATTAAGATAAGTGAAAATTTTGATTTACTTTAAGTTCTGCCAGTTTTTTAGATTCAGCTGTTTAGGTGTTTTACAAAAAAAAAAAAAAAAAACTATGTAGAAAGCCATAAAAGTTTTTGTAATAAAAATAAACTTAAGACCAACAGAATTTGATAATAAAAGTAGATTAATTTGCTGTATTTGTAGATTTATTTAAAATTATAAAAATCAAAAAAATATATTTCTAATTTCATTAACTGTAACCAAAAAAAATCAGAAAATATTGTATAATTTTTTTTTTAACATTACCAATACTTAATAATTAGAATATTGAACCTTCTGATGGCCCGAATGAAGTCAAGAGCTAGATATATTTTTTTCATGGCAGTGTCGAGATCGTGTCCACAAATCCCATGGATTTAAATGTCCACAAATGTCCACAAATCCCATGGTTTATTTCAGGCAAATTCTGTTACATATTATATATAAATGTGTTTGTTATTGAATTCTCTGCTCATTTAAAGTATGTAATTTCAATATCTGGAATTAAAATAAGTTTAGTTTGCACATGTCAGAAAATTGCTGTTTTCGGAGCGACATGTGTTTTATCATTACAAAATCACAGGTGTAATATTGATTCATAACAAAGAAACAGATATTATTTTAAGATAACGAGTGAAAAAACGAACATGTTATGTTATTATACGATAAGTAAAAATAGTAATGTTATTATACTAATCATCTCAAACCTTGCTTCTAGCTCTATTACGAACTGCAAAAATAAGCTCACAAATATCCTGTCATACGTACAATTTTCAATGATTTCTGTTAACACATACAAATCTCAAACGTTAATAAAACCTACAAACTTTAAGAAAAATTATGAAATACAGTTAAATTAATTGGCTTTAACCTCCCTAGTGCCAAGCTTTTTTTGCCAAACAAAAATGACGCCATGACTTTGATGTCATTTTTCGTCGGTTTATTCTTGGATATCGTATATTATTTTTACCAAAACACATGCCGTGAACAATAAACAATTTGAAATAACAAAATTATTTACGTTTTGTTGAAAGATTTGATAGTTTTAATCAGAGGCGGCTCTAGGGCTCCAGGTATGGGAGGTCATTTGAAAAAAAATTGTGACATTACCTTTTTTGATATTATGAAAAATGCCGACATATTATTATCTATTTCAATTTGAAGATAGGTAGGGTCATGAATCCGCAACTCAAATTACATGGGTTTTATTTATAAATTGCAAAATCACTAAATAATTCATGTACTTGCTGGCACATCATTTTAAAGAAGGCACTTTTCAATATAGTTATGCACACCGATAGTATGTACCTAAGTATCCAAAATTTAAAAACAAAATTAGGTAGGTAGATTAGAAAAAATAGAAACCGATAATATCAAAAATTTAAAAACAAAAATTGACTTTGAAACACACATCCGCAGTCCCCTTTTACCCCTAAAATGCCCAAAGATATTGGGTGAGAAGAGACATTTATAAATTTAATTTAAATTTAGACTTGCGTTTCAATTTGACGATGTTTTTTTTGCATTTTTCAGCTACCTAACAAAAACAGATTTATTATTAAATTATGTTAGTTATTTTTTATCTATCTAATACACCACTACACAAGCAAAGGTCCCTTTCAAATGATTTACCTGTAACTAGATAATTAAATGTATAGAATCTGCTGTCACTTAGGTTAGGAACCTAAAAAACGAACATTGTTTTAAAAGCTGTTTTCCATGTCCGTTGAAAAGTGATCATAATATAATAATTAATAATCTTTGAAAAGATCTACTTCTCTATGTGCCGCAAAACTAAATTTGAAACGTCGCCGATAACAACGTAAATAATTATTATTCCAAATCTTTCCCGAACTGTCCAAATACAATGGACGATGCATGCGTGCAAAATGCAAACCGACCTATGTTGTATCGCCATCTCTTTCAACAACGCATAAGAGACGTAATGCTGTCTCCCTTCCACGACATTCGGTCATGTCCAAAACGTCGCTAGGGTTTCTATGGTACTATACGCGGGAATTTTTACTCCAGGATAAAAACATAGTGCCATCGCGTTTATTGTATGGCGCGCATAGAGACAGAAGATATTCTTCGCGGGGGCATGTCGAAAATTGACCCATGGATCTAAATATTGTGAGAATTGGAGCTTCCATTTGACACGATAGATGTCACTGCTCGTCACTAACTCGTCGCCGCTAATATTAATTTGCGGTTCATTTCAAGTAAAGAATTCAATGCGTTGAGCCGTTTATTCCGTAAAAAAATATTATTATTATGTCTTATAATTTTGGGGGGTCAAACACCCATTGTCCTAAGGGGAGAGCCGCCACTGGTTTTAATGCACTTTTGCCGGAGACGGCAATCACGGCCGCGCGCTGTTCTGTGTATTCTGACATTGTTTTTCATACAATTTCTTTACGCATAAGGGTCAAAATCGCATGTAAAAAAGTTACTTTTTTGGGTTGCGAAGTATTTGTTCCGCGGCCTTATAAGGCCGATCGGCAATTAAGTGGTTCAACCTAGAGACGGCATGTAAAGTGTGCACACTGACCCAAAGTGTGATTATTCAAAAATTTTACCGAACGGTTTTTAGACGGTTGACATTGGCTTTTACACCTCGGTCGCGTATAGAGCTCCCAGTAAAACGTTCATAAAACATAGAAAAATGGTCCAATGCGCCGTAAAATTGTGTAAAAGTAGTTCTATAAAGACCTTTAAAAAGAAAGACGGTCTTACCTTTCACATATAAGTGTTTAAACATCGCTTAAATATACATTTTATAATTGTCGACGTGTTCATTTCAACTGCTACCGCCATCGGCCCGTCGCTATCACGTGATCTCGGAATAGCAATGGGCCGAATCAGTCAACTTAAATTATAATAATTAAAAGTTACCAAAAAACTTTTATTTTTTTATAAATCATAACGCACAAATATAAAGTTCTGATTTACACATGTCGTATGTACGTGTTTTTTATCGTTTAGCTTATTCATTTTTAAACGTTTTTACTTCGTCTTTTTTGCACTGTAATTTTTATTTCTTTTCCTACTAATTTATCACTCCTTTTACATATGTTTACAATTGTAATTCATAGTATATAAAATAATCACTGTATTGTTATGTAAAATTCACATCGACATGCCCCCGTGGTCGAGGGGAAAAGCTCTTGACTAGCAATCCGGAGGTCGCGGGTTCAAATCCCGGCGCGCACAGATAAATTTTATTCGATTGATTTGTGTTCTCAAAATTTAATAATTAAAAATAATATAAGGTATATTTCCGTCGAGTTCCAGGTGGAACATACTATCAGTATCGCCCTGGTGTAAGACCACCCATAATAATTGAAATGTTGCTTGAAATGGCTTTAGCTGTGTTTGTTGACAAGATCTGAATAGACGGGTACTTCCCCACCTTCTTCTTTCCTATCTCCTTCCCCTCATATATATATTCGATTATGTGTTATTCATGTGTACATATTCGATTATTTGTTATTTACATATATATAAATAAATATTCGAATTTTATGTTATATATATACGTGTGTGTGTGTGTGTGTGAGTGTGTGTGTGTATATACAGGGTGTTAAGGGACGTTCTTGACTTACTCTAATCAGTGATTCCTGACATTATTTGGAGTAAAAAATGTAACTGAAAGTTTGGTCTTCTGTTACATTTTTTTTCTACAAAAACATAAAAAAATGGTATGTGTTGAACAGCTAAAGGCGGGGTTAGAAGTTGTTATTTCCCCACCTCCCTCTTCCCCATATCCTTCCCCTCCTCACTTGCCTTCAGCCTCACAACATACCCCAATTGGAGATGACATAGTCTCCAGAATGGAGCAGTTGGGATTCTTGTGAGGTGATCACATTAAAAAATATATATATTTAGTTATTGTTGATTGCACTTTTTTGTTGACATATTGCACGTGAATTTTAGTTCTACTCATAATAAGGTCAATGTTGGTTTTGGAATTGTCATTTTTAATTATAGATATATCTTGATATTTATTTATTTATTTATTTATTTATTTATTTACGGACGAATAGTCCATTAACAATATAACAATAACACGAATAAAAAATAGAGAGATGACAATGGAAGGAGAGTACATATATATGAAGAGCATTGACAAAATACATATAATATAAAAGTAAATAAAGAAGATAGTAAATATAAATTCATATAATATAAAAGAACATAAGTAGCTTGAAGATGGATTAAAAAGACTTTAAAAAATCACATTGCGTATCGACTCCCGAAAGTCATTTAGGCTTACACCAAAAAATTCAATGCATTGATTTGCGTTGACAAGTCTCGACATTCTGGATAAAGGAGAATGATATCCATAATTAGTAGAATGTTGATTGAGGAACAGCAATTCATTATTTCGGAGTCTACGGGAAGGGATGTTGAACTGGATGAGTTGTAACAAAGCAGGTGTGTCAGTAATACTGTTGATAATTTTGAAAATGCATATTAGATCAGAGTCCTTTCTACGTTTTTCTAAAGAAGAAATGTTTAAAGTTTGTTCAATTTCATCATACGAGTACTCGCCTCTTTCAAGTCCTAACCTCCAAGCAATCCCTCGCAGGAAGCGATGTTGTACAGATTCGATGTGATAAATATGGACAGCATAGAAAGGAGACCAAATAACACTAGCATATTCAAGGTGAGGGCGAACCAGCGAACAGTAAAGAGTTTTAAGTGTACTTATATGTTTAAAGTCAGAGGTAATTCTATGAATGAAGCCGAGTAGTTTAAGTGATTTGTTTACAATGTTATTGATGTGATCACGGAAAGAAAGTTTGCAGTCTAGAGTGAGCCCAAGGTCCTTTATAGATGTGACAGTAGAGAGACAAACATTATTTAGTTTATAATCAAACTCAATAGGTTTTTTGGTTCTATAAAAGGACAAAATTTTGCATTTGTCAACATTAAGTTGCATGCAGTTAATTTTGCACCAATCATTAAATGAATCAATATCAAGTTGAAGAAGTAAACAATCATGATGGCATTTAATTATCTTAAGAATCTTATTGTCATCGGCAAAAAGCCAAAAACGTGTGTGATAAAAAACTTTAATGATATCGTTAATAAAAAGATTAAAAAGAAGCGGGGCCAAATGGGCTCCTTGCGGAACGCCAGAGGTTACATCAATGTTATAGGATTCAAAGTTATTTATTTTAACCCTTTGTTTTCTATTTATCAAGTAAGAGTGAATGAATGATAAAAATGGGTCTCTAATGCCTATAGCATAAAGTTTAGCCATGAGGATACGGTGGTTAACTTGGTCGAAGGCTTTGGAGAAGTCAGTGTAGAGGACATCGACCTGAGTGTTGTCTTCTAAGGCTTTAATAATGGTATTTGTAAAGGACAATAAATTAGTTGTTGTAGATTTGGCCGATCTAAATCCATGCTGTTCCTCAATCAGAACATTTTTGAAAATAGGAGTGATTTTATTTGTAATTATTGACTCAAATATCTTTGGAATATTAGATATAATTGATATTGGTCTGTAATTTCCAATATTTGACTTGTTTCCGGACTTAAAAATGGGTCGAATAAATGAAATTTTCCATGAGTCAGCAAATGTTCCGGATGAGAGTGATAAATTGTACAAGATACAAATTGGGTTAGATCAGGGGTCTCCAAACTACGGCCCGCGGGCCACATCCGGCCCGCCAGTGTCATCAATCCGGCCCGCGACAGCTAATGACCAATGTCATCAATCAGGCCCGCGATAGCTAATGGCGATAGATATAGTTGTGATAAGTTGGATAAAAAACACAGAATGATAGTAACTCGGTTTTATTTACTTGCTAGGTAAAGCTTAATTACAAAAGTGTAATATCGAACCAACGAGATTATTCGCGAAAAAGTACTTCTAGCACTATCCGTTGGCGATGGATAGAGGGTACTATCACCACCTGTTTCCGCGAAAAACCACCAATTGACACAAGTGTTGTTGACGTGAAAATAGAGTACAACACAATAGTAATTGAACTAGAGAATTTGGCAAGCGTTTTTATTTTTTTACAAATAACTCCATACAAGAGGCCCTATTAGAGGAAAATATTTCCCCTCAGGGCCTATGTCATCTTAGGGGATGCTGTGTGGGTGGTCTTTTTAAGGAAGGGAAGGATAGGAAGTTCTGGGAAGGAAAAGGTATGAGGGTAGGAATCGGAAGGTTACTGTGTCCAGGACTGATGGACGTATGAATCCAACCCTCTAACTGCGATGCAAGGCGATGGGTCGAGATATACCGGCTGGAAAGGTCAAAAGGCCTCCCTCGCACAGTCTCTCTCGATCCGGCCCACCACGCAGTAGATCTCTCACATCTGCCGCCAAGACCTGGACAAACCTCACCCCATTAACCACGAATGATAATGGCAGGAAAATTAAAACGGTTTTGGCCCTTGGAACTTACTGGAGTAATCAGTACGGCCCTAAGGCTGGAAAGTTTGGAGACCCCTGGGTTAGATAATGAACATTTACATTCTTTTAGCAAGATTTCTGGAATGCCATCAGGTCCGGCACTTTTTTTGTTAGAAAGATTATTTAAGGATTGGTATACCTCTGTAAGTGAAATTTGGCAATCATTCAAATCAATATTATAATCATAGTTAAGTGGAGGGATGGTACATGAAGCATCAGAATATACAGAGGAAAAGTGTTTAGCAAAAAGGTTGGCGATGTCGTGACCATTTGTAGCGTGAGTTTCATAATAATACATACTTGAAGGGAGATCATTATCTGTACGCTTTTGCGCAACAAATTGCCAAAATTGTTTAGGATTTTGCAGTAATTTTGTCTCTGTAACTTCTACATAAGATTTATAGCATTTGGCTGATTCGATTTTAGACAATTCCCTTAATTGAGAAAATTTTTGATAAAATTTTAAGTTGCCAGTGTCTTTAAATATCTTATGAGTTTTCTTTTTTTCAATTATTAACTGTTTAAGTTTCGAGCTAAACCAATTTGGAAACTTGGGTTGAGAGTAACATCCCTTAGGAACAAACAAATCTATAGCACGTGTTACACATTCATTAAATTTAAATACGGCGTCATTAACATCAGAATTTAAAAATAGTTTTGTCCAATTAATCTGGGAAAGATATTTGTTCATGTTAGAATAGTCACCATTAAGATATCTGTAGTGATACGAGACACTTGATTTCAGAGATTCAAATTTGAAAAAGTTAGTGATGTTAATAGAGAGAGGTGGATGATATTTATCAATAGGTAACAAAGAGACATCAGCTTCACTTACTATGACATTAGGTATGCTAGTGAAAATTAAGTCAAGGCAAGAACCTAGATAGTTAGTAACTGAATTTACTTGAAACATATTCATAAAGGCAAAAAAATTTACAATTTCAATAGCTTGTTGCGAAAGATTACTAGTAGGAGTTTTGACCCCTTGGTTGTCATTCAGCCACAATATTTTAGGTAAATTATAATCGCCACAAATAAGTAAGGAATCAGCGTTTCTAGAGACACGCTCAATTGAAGCAATGCACGCGCAATTATCCGACAATGTTGCGTTAATTATTTAGGTGCTGGATAGCTGGTGGCAGCAAAATTTCTTTGTTTTCGACAATATCATGAAGACGGGGATCATTTGACTGCTGGACACCTGGGAGTATGATATATTATCTATGTATCCGATGAGCCTGTAGGGTGAACTTGTATATGTCTACCATCCTGAATTGATGAAAGCAGTATAAACTCTTGATGCTTTGAATCATTTTTTTGATGAACATCTGGTGTCAGCAAAATATTTTTTAGTAACAGTAATAAGTTTCGTCATCAGTCGGAATAATTCAACATGACATTGGTCAGATAATCGTATCTTCCGTTAGGTTTTTTTTTCAAATTATTGTCACGACATGTCTGTTTTTTATGTGATTGTTTGTGGTCTGGATGAGTAACATACATCAGGACATGTTAAAAATTAAATAATGTAGTCTCAAATTACTTAACTTACTCAAAAGTCTTTTGTTAAAGGGATGTAATAGCCACGGCCGAATTCTAAAACTGTCAAAATGTATTCATTATTAGATCGCTAGGTGGCGGTAGTGATGCCTTCGCGAATTTTAAAACTTCAACATTCAACATGTGTATGATATGACGAGCACAATATTTTTAAATATCGAAGTAAAAACAAAACCAATAACAAAGTGTTTTCAACTTATGGAACTTATTATTTTGGTAGAATATTTAATATGATCCTTTTTACAAATGTTTCATAATTTGCTTGTTGATGGTTTTTTTCCATAGTTCATGGTCGTTCATACTCGCAGGACTTCCATTATAAACGACGTTTGGAATCTCGTGGTTCATTTATTGTTATTAAGTTTATTTTGTAGAACTCCATTTTAATTTTTTATTTCTTTTATATGTTCAATAATATTATTATTTTATGTATAAAAACTAACTAACCATCACGACGTTTCCCCGCAGGGGTAGGCAGAGAGGACGGACCGCCAAACAACTCGGTCTTGGCACACACTCTTTGCCTCACTCACATTCATACATCGTCTCATTCATTCTCTTCTATTATTCTGACTTTTGACATGGCCCGACTCAAGTATCACCGCGGCAGGTTTCGTAAGTGGTTTGGCGTTGAAAGGCTCGCCCGACGGATGGGTACACTCGGAACTCTCAAATACTTTTTTTTTTTATCATTATGGCTTATTTTTATAAAATATGGCAATCTAATTTAAAACTATAATGAAATAAAAATAATAATTCAGATAAACGAAAAAAAAATAAAAATAATAATAATTAAAAAGTCGTACACTAAAAGCTATCAGGCTGCTGGTCGGCAGACCAAGAAATTCTTAAATAGAACGATCTGGACTATGTTATTCATTGGTTTCATTCGTGTACTCGATGACGTAAAATTTACTATTTTTTACCCCACTTTGACGCCGGCTGCCTGGGAACGTGCTAGGCTGCCGGTTGGCAGACCTGCTTTTTCTCATTTTCTAATCCCCCTTTATCATATGAAACCATTTCCGTTCGCGTACTCGATGTCGTAATTTTTTCGAAAAAAATCGCTCACTATTTCCATGACTGCGCGGCTTTACCCATTATCCATTATCACTACAAAGTAGTTTCATCCGTGTACTTGATGACGTATGGTTTACCTATCTCGTCTTCTAGTCCATTATACTTGATAGTAATACTAATAATATAAGGTAATTTTTGTATCTATTACCAAACACAGCGTACATAATTTACCGACGGCGAGCAAATGCTCACAAATGAACATACTGACATTCCGAAATAATCCACGCTACATATATTATAGCTGTGTGTGTGTACGCAGCACAATTAATTCTCAAACATACTTGCAAAACGTGCGCGTAGCACGTTTTGCAAGTATGTGCGCACACACGTGTGAACATCGCGCTAACGCCGTTTCGGAACGAGAACCAAGAACGCACATGTAATGTTATATTTTCAACGATTTATACAATATGGCCGTTGAAAAGTCACAGTTCGAAAAATTTATACCAAAAAAGAGAATTTTCGAGTACTTTCTGTTTTTGTAGCTTCCTGAGATTATTGAAGTGCTTCAAGTGAGTCGGTATTCTATGTTTACAGCTATTAATGAAACACTTCGACCGTATTTTCAAAATATATACGCTGTCAAACGAGGAGCGTACAGCTTCGCTACCTGCCAACGGGAGATTCCAGCCCGGAATGAGTAGAAGCTAAGAAACGTGTTCAAATTTAGTGAAAAAATGAAGTATTTATTTAATTATCAATATCCACAGATATCATAACGATAATAAGAGGCCGTACTTCTACAGATGTATGTATTATGTATATATTTTTAATTTAAAATATTGTGTAAAATCATTATTAGTGCGATAATCATAGACTGAAGTTTTAAAAGTGGGTTGTATGGTGTATCGATGTTTTTATTTTTCATGGTCGAATGCCTATATCAATTAAGTAAAAAAAAAAAATAAGCAGATTGAAAAATAAAAGTCCATTATTTGGTAACAAAAAATATCAAGTCTGAGAATGACACACGAAAGGTAGTATTAAGCCGTTTTAGAGAGCCGTTTTTCAGCAAATTACAATTCTGTTTCTTCATAACTTATTTTTCACCACCATTCCCTGTTCAGAAAACAACTATTAAACATATGTTCAAAATTTAAAAAAAAATTTACGAACGTTTTTTTTAATAATAAAAAAAAAATGTGAAGCCCATTCCCAATTCGGCCCTTATCTCCTGGCGGCTGCCCTCCCCCCGCACGCTGGCCCCTTTACCCCGTCTGTATCCCCACTTCCCGGCGGCCACAAATTTTTAGAGCTACACTGGTTTTGGCGGTTTTATACATTCTGAGTTAGGTATGTCGCTTCCATTGGATTTTAGTTCCATGGGTTCAACAATTAGCAGTTTATTTGTTTTCTTATCAATATTCGGAGGCATGACTTTTTTAGTGAGCTCGGGTGAATCGAAAACCAAACGTACGAAAATCTCCAGAGCTCAAAGCATTTTAACTTCCTGGATTTTCATTACTCATACCTAACAATGTTTGGTATGCTACAGAATTCCAGACCAATCGCACTTATAATCATAATCTTAAGTTTGCAATAAGTTGGTATTGTTGAGATAGGCTAAAAACAAAAGCATTTCCAAAAAGTGTTGAATCACTGATAACATTTTGTCTAAAGTCATTCATGTTGTTTCATGTCTCGTCTAGAATTTTTCAAACAATAAATAAATTATTTTATTTTTAAAGTAAAATTATCTGCTAGATAAAAAACCTTAAAAGGAAACGTATTCATCTTGAAATATCTAAACCTAAACAAAATATTAAACATAATGTAAAAAAAAATATTTCACATATAAAAAATAATTAAATACATAAGAAAAAGAAACCAGAGAAAATATTTAATCATAGGTTACACATTAAATAAGAAATCAAGTCATGACGATTATTAAAAGTTCATTAGAGGCATGTTCAAAGTAGAAACAATTTCGTGCATATTTGACCAGCTGTTCCAGCAACATTGATCCATATTTAGTATACATATTCCTCTAATAATCATACAGACTTTCCAGTTGTCTCTTGATATTATTAGAAGTTATGTTCCTAAACTTGGTGTTAGGAGTTTCATTAGCCAGGTTGGTCGAAATGCTCTTTTTCCCTTTACCGACTGGTGTCTTCAAAATCTGAACACTCTCCTTCAGCGACTTAAAGATCTGCTGAGATTTTGAAGTTGATCTCGGTGATGCTGGCGACTTGGAACTTGTCTTTGGTAAAGTGGGAGATTTCAAGATATTCTTTTTACTCTCCACTGTGAATTTAAGCACTGCTCTCCTCAGATCGTCGACTTTTCGCTGTTGAGAACGAGGCGAATTCATCCTCCGAGGAGATTTGGCTTTCTTCGGTGATGGTGTTAGTTTCTCTTTCTTGAGATTGCCAGCTAAATCGTCAGTATCCTTCTTTTCCAAAGAGGTGTTTGGCTTAACATTACTAATCAAGCTCTCGCGGCGATATTTCTCGTATAAAGGTCTTGAAATGGGTTTTCTGATAAAAGGTGAACTTTTTTCCTTCAATGAACTAATTGCATCTTTATCATATGATAAGTTGTCCATTCCTATTGCCTCTAAGGAAGCACTCGGTATGATAGAAGCTCTCATACTTTCTCTCCGAAACTTCTCGTATAAAGGCCTCGATACTGGTCTTATGGGAAAATGAGAACTTTTATTCCTAGGAGAGTTTATCTTATTCCGCAAAGGGGCGACATTTTCTTTTTTGTCGTCAAGACACTCTTTATTCATTAAATACAAAAATTGAGGTAACATTAGTGGATTTTACATTTGTTTCTTGAATATCTTTTGTTCTACTGCGGAGATTTAGGTTTCCAAATGATAATAAATCATCCATTTCATCATTTTTAATAGGGGTGATCGGTTTCACAAAACTCAATAAACTTTCTCAGCGTAACTTTTCCAGCAGTGGCCTTTTCACTGGGCTTCGTGAATGGGGAATACCATTTTTTTACCGGATTTCTCAACAGTTCCACACTCATTTTTCAAGATCTTTAGTAAGTCATTAGTCATGTTAATAATCTGTTTATTGCTTTCTATGCAAGTTGATAATATTTGTTTATTCTTCGATACTTCGTCAAAAATGTGTGTTAAAAATTCCATTTGCTTTTCGGAGTTTTGTAAGTTTTCGTGAATTTTGTTTTGGATGTCTCTTATTTTTTGCGTGACAACTGTTGGGTTGGTTTCGAGTTCTGTTCTACACATCATGTCACTTAGTAGGTCAGACAATTGAGTCAACTGTATTTGTTTCTGTTTTTTGTGCTGGTTCGAGGATACTTTGTTCCACTGGGTTTATTTGAGGCGATCCCCCTTCCTGGATGGAAATGTCAAAAGATTCATTGATATTTCTGTACTGCGTAAACATTGGGATCTTATTGTTGGCGGCAGTGGTGTCATTTGTTTCTGAAGTGGTTGTTCGGCTTCTGAGTTCATATGCGTGGGTGTTTGGGTGCGCCGCTGTTGGATTATTGTGAGAATTGTCTCCAGGAAAGGGCACTATAGTTTGTCTAATGTTGGATTTGTTTATATCCTTTGCTTTGTTCATTGAAGTGAAGGTTTTCATTTTTGTTTGACCTGTAACAGTAAAAAAAGTTGCATTTTATCCGAGGGTTTAAGATTTGAGATTCAATTTCTCGCAACTTATTTAATATATTATTTTTCATTGCACATGTCACGTTACCCGCCTCACTAGACTAGTATGGACTCCAGATACTAATATCTACAGCCTGTATGTCGGACGAATATCTACAGCTCAAACTGCTGACTAACATCTATGAGAACCAAAGTGAGGACGAACATCTACAGCTCAAACTGCTGACTAATATCTATGAGAACCAAAGTGAGGACGAATATCTACAGTTCAAACTGCTGACTAATATCTATGAGAACCAAAGTGAGGACGAATATCTACAGCTCAAACTGCTGACTAATATCTATGAGAACCAAAGTGAGGACGAATATCTACAGCTCAAACTGCAGACTAATATCTATGGAACAGTCGACGACGAATATCTACAACACTGGCAGAGGTTGGATTTGCAATTATGTATAGCATATTGGCAAAACGTAATATTGCGTTATATATAACCTAACCTAACCTAAATAAATTAAGTTTTTTAAACTGCATATGCAATATTAAGTTATGCCAATATGCCATACATAATTGCAAATCCAACCTCTGCCAGTGCTGAGGATATTCTTCGAAATCACCTGTTCCATAGATATTAGTCAGTAGTTTGAGCTGTAGATATTCATCCTCACTTTGGTTCTTATAGATATTAGTCAGCAGTTTGAGCTGTAGATATTCGTCCTCACTTTGGTTCTAATAGATAGTCAGCAGTTTGAGCTGTAGATATTCGTCGTCACTTTGGTTCTCATAGATGTCAGCAGTTTGAGCTGTAGATATTCGTCCTCACTTTGGTTCTCATAGATATTAGTCCGATTTGTTCAGTTTTTGGAATTCCTGTAGATATTAGTAGATGCCTCCCTAGTATGTACGTTCTAAGATGGGACATTTTAGGATAAAGAATAATAGGTACATATATACTTGAAATTAATTAAATGATAATTTATTTAACCCTTTCCACTCCAATGTTGAGTGTCATGGAAGGTAGAGGTGCAGGCATCGATGTTACAAAAGTACTCCTCTTGTGGCACTATGCTATCATCGACATTCTGTCTCTAAATGTGCATTATAATTTTTTTTTCGTGGAAAGTCTCATTGAATGGATTATTTGTGATTTCTATTTTCTAAAGTTTGTTTTGTATTAGTGAAATAATTCTCGATCCCGTCATTTCTAAAAAAATAAAGCAAAATGTATCAAAAAGGCCAAAAGCTGAAAATATAAATCAGAATGAAAACAAATTTGAGAGTAGTGACTGTAACGGACGTGTCGTCGTCCTTACAAGACTGTAAATTTATGAGGGCACCGGTGGCTGTGCACTCCTTCCCTTTTGTGCGCCAATGATGATGATGATGTAGATTTAAAGCTGGCCTCCCTACATCCAGTGGGTGGTGGCCCTGGATGCGCCTAGTTTCTGCCTGGGCCTGGTTGCCTTGGGAGTACCCAGAGTTAGGGCCGGCTATGGCGGCAGGCACCAGGTACTCGTCCCGGCAGAACTTCAGCAGGAGGCAGCAGGTCGTAGGACTTCCTTATGTTCATATAGACCAATAAACGCTGATTCTGAATATATAAGTTTTTTTTAATAATATTATGTACAGTTTTTAAAAAAATTTTAAAAAGTGCATTTTTAATATTCTCGTTAAAACACAGCTTCAAGTTGGTATGCCGTGTAATGCTCTGTGGTGACGTCACGATGGCAGATTCACCTGATTCACCTGGATGGCATTTGTATGGGAATTTAGGTATGACACAAGCGAATGTTCTATATATTTCTTATTTTTGAAGATATCGTAAAAGCATATACCTTTATAGAAACTTAATAGAATTGCCTTTTAGATTTTTGTATCTGACATATACGATCGTGTTTGAAAATTGCAGTATTTTAAGTTTCAACATGAAAAAATTAAAGAAAAATCAGCAGACTGTAAACATATGCTATAATGGTCGAAAAATTTAGGAAAATTCAAAATTTAAAAAATACAGTCCTCTTACTTTATAAATTTGGAATAAAACTGTCACTTCACTTTTTATCTCATTCATACAATTAAAAAGGATAAAAAATATTATAATAATTCCGAAAAAATCCAACATCTTGGACTCAGTTTTACGCAATTGATGTGTTGATTTCTCAAATTTGTATTTATTTACCCATGCATAAGGCTTTTACATTATTAAATAATTTTACTTTTATAAAATTCCCGCGGAAAAGTCATTAAAAAACGTTTTTTTCAGAAGTAACTTAAAAACCTATCGTTTAACGAAACTGAATCACCAACAAAACATTATTTAACCTTTTAACCGCTAAAAAATATACCTAAGCAGTCGCCCCCACGCGGCATGTTTTTTATTTTTTATTTTTTTTAGCTAGACCCTTCTAGAAAACTAAATCATTGACTGGATTAAACCAAAAATCATTAATAAATTATCGTAACATGATCCTCCAATATCAAAGTATCAATAAACATTCACATGAGACATCCTGAAATTAAGATTACATCGTAATTGTGTTAATATAAACAAAAGCGCTCTATTTCAACAAACAAAGCAATTTCTCAAGTGGCCGGCTCTAGCGACATACGACCACAGTGTTGCCAACGGCGCTTGGCATAATATCGCCGTTTCTCATACATAAAGTAGCCTAATGTAGCCGAATTTCAGTTGCAGTAGCCTAAAATGGCGCCCAAACGCCAAAATATCAATATTAATAAAATAAAATGCAATTTTTATCAATTTATTTATAACATAATATTTATAAAAGGCCTAAACCTAATATAAAACACCATAATTTATCAAGAAAGTAAAGTAATAACATATTAAAAATAAAATAAATAAATAAAGATAGGTATGATTGTGATTCGTCTTCTGGTAGCAATAATATGGCATCAACCAGACTTTCGCCGTCGTCAGTAGTATTAGATATAGTTGCTGTGCTAGTACTGGCGCAAGATCCACAGGAGACGTACATTTTTCTACCAGCGTGTAAACTAACCATGTGATTGCTTGGTTGAAAGTTGTTGGAACACATACCTCTTACATTCATATAGGTATGAATTCTAAGAATGGCGATCAGCATGGGTAGTTGCATGCGATTCCTTAATTTTGTTTTGATTGTCCCCATTACTCTGAAAATTCTTTCAACGATAGCATTACTTAAAGGTAATGATAGGCATCGTATTGAAAACTCTGCTAGATCTTTAAACATCGGGTTTCCATCAGCATTCTTCATTTTTAGCACTTCTATCAAGAGATTTACAATGTCGTTAGGAGAAGCAGCTGTTTGAATTATTGTTGCGTGAAATATTGTTTTTTTTCTTAATTATTTTGCGATTCAGCTGATTTAAATAACTTGTTTCTGAAGTAGCCTAATAGGCGACCAGTCGCCCTTTAGATTTTTTCGTCGCCGATTCTCGTTCTGAGTAGCCTAAATGGCGAAAAATCGCCTACGTTGGCAACACTGTACGACCAGGCTTGCCAATGCTTATGTTCTAGAATACCCGCAAAAAAATTTCAAATTCCCCAAATTGGGGATAGCAAATTGTCAAATTCCCCACAAGTTTTCGGCCTTCAAAATAAAACAAAATTCTATTGAAAATAGCTTTTTTTTTTAAATATTATTTTATTTGGAACATGAACAGGAGATTAAAACATATTATTACATAATATAAGATTAAAAAATAGGTTACAGCCTAATATTGAAGCAAAAATAAGGAAACATAAAAAATAATGTAATATAATCATACAAGTGGTGTGCTAGGTATTGCTAGGAGAAAAAATTAACTAAAAAATACAAGTAATTTAAATAAGACAAAAAAGAGTTAGTTAAAGAAAAGGAGATAAAATATTATTTTAATGTTACTACATAATTTTACCCATAATTATATTGAGATATTAAAAAAACGATAAAAAAGTAACTAATATTGAGACCAATAATTTTAAACAGAGAAGTTAAGTTAATTAGTAAGCCATTTACATAATTACAATTATCAACATGTTTAAAGGCTTATTAACAGAAGACGCATACATACAGGTGATGTAAAATAATTACCTACATATTAGTCAATTACTTCGTCATGCCATATTTTTTTGTTTATCATTTTGTTTGAAGGATTAAATTTCAAAGTTCCTCCTTCTTTTTTAATTCCATCTCGAGTAGCCATCAATGCTACCACAGTATCTGTATGAAGGCGGTTTCTGTTTTCTGTTTTTAAATTTTTTCATAATAGCAGTAAAACAGCATTGTTTTATGGTCTGTCGTTTCATCCATTATGAGTGAAAAAAAGTGTCCTTTCGTACGTATTTTTTCACTGATGTTCTCCATAAATGAATTTCCCAAGACATTTCTTAACACAGCTGTCGTTTTGGTTCTGCGCAAGTTCAGGTTTTTAGCTATAGTTGAATCTGGGAAAATGTTTGCACAGAGGGGACCCAATGTATCCATAAATGACATCGGCATATTGTGTTCAGCTAAAGCACCGGCTAATTTTAATTCAGCTATTCTGTCACAATGTTGCCATAAAATAAACTACGAAATCTTTCACCGAATAAACGGCAACACGAGCAATAAACTTATTACATTTTTTTATACTTGAAATAATATTTTTTAAAAAGGTTGGATAATCAAAAATGCCCAGAATCCCCGCATTTTCCCCACAAAAAGGCAATCCCCACAAAATACCCAATTCTTGAAAAATCCTAAAAATTCCCCGCAATTTGGGGAATTACCCACAAATCGGCAACGCTGCATACGACGTAACATATGGATACCTACTTACATGTTGTGTAGGAAATACGAGATAAGGCGGGGCAACTGCGCCGATGGTCTGGTTTAAGTTTATATTCTTTTTCCACTAACTTCA
This sequence comes from Limnephilus lunatus, assembly GCA_917563855.2. Taxonomy (NCBI): domain Eukaryota; kingdom Metazoa; phylum Arthropoda; class Insecta; order Trichoptera; family Limnephilidae; genus Limnephilus; species Limnephilus lunatus. The sequence goes on from CAKJTF020000021.1 coordinate 101,539, forward strand.
CTTAGTTTTTTTTTTAGTTACAATTTTATGGACGTTTATGCTGTGTTATTATTTTATATTGTTTTCACTAGATTAAAATACATAAAAAGTTATATTGTTTTCACTAGGTTAATTTACACTAAAATGACGGTATACTGACGACAATACAAAAAAATATATACAAGAAATACACTTCAAGTTTTAAAAAAGTTTTAGTAGTTTTTTTTTTCGTGGTATATACGGAAACATGGGTAAACACATAATGTCACATTACACTCAGGGCACATATATCTTGAATATTTTTTTACTTTGGTTTTCAGTTTAGAGTTGGTACATACACGACACAATCGACATGGGTTTTCACGTTTTGCCGTTGGCGGTATTATGTCTGGAATGTGTTTCGCTAATCCTTTGGCTGACAAACGGAGTGGACTATCAGAAAAACGTGATGTAGATTGAGATGGTTCATTATATTTTTCTATTAATTGTCTTATAACTTTCAAATGAAAATCTGCCAATGTAGTATTTTTTCCGGTAAGCTTGTTGAAGAGCGTATGCGAATTTAATAAATACAGATCTATTATATGGAAAACCACTTTTTTATACCACTTTATGGATTTCCTATTGCAATGTAAACTGCTCAACATCATGTCGGATTTGTCGACAGCGCCCATATGTATATTGTAATCCAAGATGCATTTTGGTTTATATATTGGCTCATTTGTTTCCCTGTTGACTTTTCCTGTTGGAGATGAAGAGCTATCGTGGATAGTTGTGAGCATGTGAACTTCACGCTTATCTTGCCATTTTAACGCTAATAGTGGTCCACGGTGTTTTGCCTCTATTTCGCCCTTTTTTTAATTTTTTGAAACTTGGCATGGTCTTTCTGTTTTTTCGCACAGTTCCACAAGCATTAGTTTTCTTACTATGCAGAAAATCAAATAGTTTTGGACTGCTATACCAGTTGTCAACCCAAAGATTATGCCCTTTTCCTAAATAACTGTCAAGCAATGTAGTTACAACAGCCCCCGAAACGCCAAGGCACTGATTGTCTGTTATATCCGTACCTTCACCAACGTAAATAATAAAGTCCAAAACAAAACCAGTCTTACAATCACACATAACGAACATTTTTATTCCAAACTGGTGTCGTTTAGAAGGTATATATTGTTTAAAAGCTAACCTACCCTTGAAAAGAATCATGCTTTCGTCGATACACAAGTTTTCTTCGGGTACCAATGTCTCTCTAAAGATTTTTCTGGTGTGATCAACTAATATTCTAATTTTGTGCAATTTGTCTCCAGGGATTTGTGTTTGAGAATTAGAGAAGTGTAACATTCTATGTAAAATCTCGTACCGATCCCTTGGCATGGTTTTCCCAAATACGTTATTCGATATCAAGGGATCGGTGGACCAATACTCTTCTATCGTCAGATGACGATTTCTGGTCATTAACATTGTCAAAGCAAAAAATATATACATTTCTTTAACCGATGTCACTACCCATCTATTGAGGCGAGATTTTTCGGATGGTTGTCCCTTTTCGAGAATAGCCAGATAAAATTTGTTAGTCTCCTCAACAATTTTCTCCATTATCTCATTATTTAAAAAATACTCAAAATATGCAACTTCTTCTGAATTTTCTGAAAGTAATGTAGACGGGTGAACTCCAGACGAGAAGTCATCGAATTAATAAACAATAGGGTATTTTCACTGTTTTTTTTATTGCCGAAAAAAATAAAGTAAAAAATTACGAGAACAACGAAATTTTTATTTTATTTATATGATGATTTATAAATTTTCTACAACGATTTAAAGTATGCCATTTTTAAAATGCCGCCAAAACGATTTTTTCGCGCCGAATGTACCGTCGCTGAGCTGTGACGTCAGCCCCGTCAATCACCGCCATAAGTGAGATCTGTCAGTACCAGTTAGTACGTACGTTGCAGTTGACTTGATTGTGAACCTCCAGATTGCTCGGTTAATATCATTATATTTGTTTCGATGTCTTCCCACTTGCGATATAAGTATTGTTTAGTAACTATGTGTACAAATACCACTGTGAATACCCCAAGTAAGGTGTTTTTAGGTTTTCCAAAGGACGAGAAAATGAGGAAAAAATGGTGTAATGCCATGAAACGAGATCCGAAAAGAAATCGAACCATTTCTTTGAAGAGCCATCTTCATTGTTGCGAAGACCATTTTAACGTAAGTTCCTATATATTAATAATATTCTAAGCATTGTAATTCTCATAATTTAAGATTAATTCAGTATAAAACGATGTGTTAATATTCCGAGCATGACAGTCAGATGACAGTTGTTTTATTTTCAAATTTTACGATTGTTATGCAAATAATGAACATATCTGCCGTAGTCATTGAGGTTTATGTAGGTATATCAATGGCTTTAGTATACATACGTCTTTAATATTCATTTATTTATATTTCAGCTTGAAGAAGACGTCGACAACTACATGAGGGTCAGGTTTATGGGTGGTGTCATGCACTTGAAAAAGAGTGTTATTCCTCACAAATTCGAATGCCAGAAAAAAAGAATAGCCACTCCTCGACAGACGGGATTGAAGCGTTCGCACGTTGAAGTCATCAAAAACACTCTACTACAGTATAATCAAACAGAGCCACAATCACAACCTTCCACCTCGGCACTGCCAGAAGAGCTAGCTGTGACTGAACCTCTTCATGTTGCTACACAAACTTGCTCACTTAGAATCAGAGGCGGCTCTAGGGCTCCAGCTGTGGAAGGTCATTTGAAAAAAAAAGTGATTAATCTTTATTTGATATTGAGAAAAATGCCGATACATTATTATCAATCAATTTAAAGAGAGGTAGGGTCATGAATCCGCAACTCAAATTACATAGGTATTATTTGTAAATTGCAAAGTCGCTACATAATACATGTAGGTACTTGAAGGCACATCATTTTAAAGAGGGCACTTTTCCATATAGTTGTGCACACCAATAGTACCTAAGTATCCAAAATTTAAAAACAAAATTAGATTAGAAATAATATTCAATGTTTATAAGAAAAACTTTATTATTATAATTTATTATTTTATAATGTTTTTGTTTTTATGTGTCTTGTTCTCTTTCATATTTTCGTTTAGATTATTATTGTTAACTTATGCTAATAGAAATAATAGGCACCGGTACCTAATACCTATAGTATAAAAAAAAATAAAACAAAAATTGTTTTAAATCAAGCTGTTTTCCATGTCTGTTGAAAATTGATCATAATAATATAATAAATAATCTTTGAAAAGATCTCCTTCCCAATGTACTACCAAATTAAAATTGAAATGTTGCAAATTACATCAATAACAATGTGAATAATTATTTCAAATCTCTCCCGAACTGTTCAATACAAAAACAACCATTGTTTCATGCGAGACATACGTGCAAAAAGCGAAACCGACCTATGTTTATATCACCATCTCTTTCAACAACACATAACATTCATAATGGTGTCTCCCTCACGGACATAACCCAAGCGTAGTTAGGATTTCTTTACTACCTATGCGGGAGAATATCAACTCCAGGCGAAGACCATAGTGCCATCTCATTTGTTGTATGGCGCGCATAGAGAGAGAAGATCGGGCATTGCCAAAATTGACCCAGGGAATACTGTGTGAATGGGAGCTTCCATTTTTTGCAATAGATGTCACTGCTCGTCTATGTCGCCGCTAGCCTGCCGTTATTTCGCGATTCATTTCAAATAAACAATTCGATGCTTTAAGCAGTTTTATCCGTAAAAATGTATTATTATATCTTATAATTTTGGGGGGTCAAACACCCATTGTCCTAAGGGGAGAGCCGCCACTGCTTAGAATACAGGACAAGGCTGTTCAAGTTAGCCTCAAATGTCAAGTTCGCAGTAAAGCAACAGTCACATCAAGGCGAGAAACTAATACAGCTTGCTCACCAGTGAAGTGGGATATCAGTTTGACGGTGGCAAGTACTCAACGTACACAAGCTGATGCGACACGTGTGAAACCTCAGGATACACAAGCTGGCACGACAAGTTTGGAACCTCAGGAATTTTCATCGGATTCAGAATTCATACCAGAGGATCTTATGTATCGTTCAAACTCACCGGATTTTGCAGGTGACAACTTTGAGAGTGAAATTTTTAAAGCTCAAATGCGCAAGTCAAGCCTAATGGCCCTTGAAAGAAGTCCTAGGCTATGCCTAGGAATTCCAAAAGAAATGTACCATATAATTTCCATTTTGGCAAACAAAATACCCACTCCGGTAACTAATGTCTTAATAACTGTAATGTATAGTAAATAGGTATTTAATATGGAAATAATACGATAGATGGCGGTAAGCATTTAGCTTGCGCCATAGCTCGCCAGATGGCATTAGTGTACATGAAGTGGTACTAGAGATAGACTTTACCAGCTCCTGAGGTGGGAGCGCAGAGATATACCTACCCCCGAATAGTAAACAGTCGTAGCTATCCAGCTAGGTTATTAAAAGTAATAAACACATTTATATTTAAAGAACCTTGTAATAATTAATATCTGCCGAGGAAAGGGCAGATATAACAACTGGCGCAGCCGTAAAAGTATAATTGTGTGAAAAGTTACGCGTGCGAATAATAATTTGTGCTGGGCACGGAGGACTAAGTCACTGCGGAAGTGACTTGCAGTTTTGGCAAAGGAATCGGAAGAGATTCTGCTCGGGATTAAGGAGCATTTGTTTCCGTGGCTACGGGCTGGAAGAAGATTTTTTTTGTTCTAGGAACAAGAAGAAAAATACCGCAAGGAGGCGATCTGGTTGTGGATCATTGGATTAATCGTGTCAAGGACTAATCATTGGATTAATCGTTTCAAGAACTAACCATTGGATTAATCAGAGGACAAGGATACAACCCAGAGGAAGGGAAGGAGAGGACCAGACCAGAAGAGTTCCTGAGTTAAGTTCTTTTGTTTCTTTGAGAGGGATTATTTGTTATTGTTGTTGTTTTTTTTTTTTGCCGATTATCTGTTGGGAGTTATGGAATCGGGTAGAATACCTCCGTTTTGCCATCTCTCCGGAGACTGGGAATTGTTTCGACTTCGGATAGAGCAATTTTTCGTGATTCATGATGACAAAGCGTCTGGTGAGAAAAAACGGGCTTTTTTATTGAATCTCCTAGAATCAGAAACGTTAACCTTACTAATTAATCTGTGTTTTCCAAGTAAAGTAACGGACTTATCTTTTGATAAACTTTTAGCGCTTCTCGACAAACATTGTAACAAAAATCGTTTAGTTTTTAAAGAACGGGAGAATTTTTTTTTAGCGAGACAACAAGAAGGCGAGACGGTAAGAGATTTCGCGGTAAGACTTCGTTCTTTAGCAACGTATTGTCAATTTGAAACGAGGCTTGAAAAAAATCTTATAGACATGTTTGCAATCGGGTTGTTACCGGGTCGCGCGAAAGAGAAAATTTTTGTGGAAGGGCAAAAGTTATCGTTTAATGAAATAGAAGGACTTGCAGTTAATATGTCAACTTTGGATAGTGCTAAAACGGTTCAATCAGAAGTAAATCTGGTAAAAAAGCGAGTTACTAGCGATGGGTTTAAGCGAGATCAGCGTAGGGAAAGATCGACGAGCCCCAATGGTAGTTTTAACAGGAAATCAGCATATAGGTTAGGATCAAATTCAGGTACGAATTTTAGATCACCCTCTGGTAATGTTAAAAAACAGTGTTTTATTTGCAAAAGGAATGATCATCTATCGTTTGATTGTAAATTTCGTAATGCGAAATGTTTTAAATGTAAGGGCGTTGGGCATTTACAGAAATTTTGCAAGAATAATCCTATAAATCCCATTTTTGAAAATCACAGGGATAGTAAAGTTTTAGTTGCGTCAATTAGTCCTATCACTGCGGAAATTGAAATTAATAACAAGAAGTTTACGGCAATGATTGATTCAGGTTCATCTTTATGTGTAATGCCGGAGTGTATTTTTAAACGACATTTTAGCTCAATCATTTTGTCACAAGACAAGCGAATTATTTCAGGTTATGGAAATAATCGTTTAAAAATCGTAGGAAAGGCGATTTTTGATGTGAAATTCAAGGGTAGGAACAAAAATATTAATTTTATTGTAGTAATAAATGGAACAGAATTAATTGTGGGTAGAGATTTTATGGAATGTTTCGATCTTGGGATAACTTCTCAGGAGACAATTAATTCAGTGACGCCACAAATGAGGAATGGAGAAAAGTTTTTTGAAGATTACCCGGAAGTGTTTTCGCAAAAGTTGGGAAAATTTAACAAATATAAAGTCTATTTTAAAGTAAACCGGGAAGCGGATCCAATTTTTTTCAATGCAAGGCCGGTTCCTTTTTCTATAAAAGGGAAGATCGAATCCGAATTAAGGTCGATGGTAGAAAAAGGTATAATCTCCCCGGTTACAAGTAGCGAGTTCGCTTCTCCGATTGTTCCGGTTGTCAAGAAAAATGGGGATATAAGAATTTGTGTAGATTATAAAAGGAGTCTTAATTTGATTTCCAATTTGGAGAAATATCCGATGCCAAAGATTGAGGAGGTCATACATAAGGTTAGTTCGGGCAAAGTTTTTGCAAAATTAGACCTTAAAGAAGCATATTCACAGTTAGAATTAGCAGATCATTGTAAAAAGTTTACAACTATTAACACCCATTTGGGTTTGTTTCAATATAACAGGTTGGTTTTTGGATTTAAGTCGGCTCCGGCCATCTTCGCAAGAACAATATCAAGTTGTTTACAAGGATTAAAAGGCGTGGCCTTTTATCTAGACGATATTATTATTTCAGGGGTCGATGAACGAGATCTGTATAATAATATTCGCGCGGTCTGCGAGCGGTTGAAAGAATGTAATTTATGTGTCAATACTGAAAAGTGTCAGTTTTTTGTTAAATCTATAGAATTTTTGGGATACGTTATTTTGGGAAGGGGCATTGAACCTCAAAAAGATAAATTGGAAGCAATCAAGAATGCGCGGTACCCATCCGACGTGCATCAATTGAGAAGTCTGTTGGGATTTTGTAATTTTTATCGGAACTTCATACCGAACATGTCATCAATTTTAGAACCTTTGCATAATCTTTTAAAAAAGAATGCGAAGTTTGAATTTGGGAAATCATGCATTGACGCAGTAGATAAAGTAAAGTATCTAATGGGTTCTGATAGAATTCTCACTCATTATTTTCCCAACCTTCCTCTTAAGTTTGTAAGCATGGCCACGAGGAGTAAATTCTACGGATGGAAGATCATACAAATTGCCAGTCGGGTAGCTCAATTCGGCACAAACACGATTCTCCTTACCTCAAGGCGAGTGCCTGTGGTTCGCTGTCTTTCTCTCTCTGCTCTCCCACAATCGCCGAGCCTCTCTCCTCAATCAAAACACATGTTTCATAGCACAAATAGTTTTATTCACTGAGAATACAATAGTTAACACGGTAATTGCCAGCCTCAGCTCAAGGTAACAGGGGATTTACTTTAGGCTACCTAAAACTTGTCTAATTGCGGAAGGCTCTCTCTCTCTCTATACGTTCTTTATAGGGGCTATGAAGTTAAAATGCACACAGGGTAAGATTCAGCATGGTACTTACAGCTAGCTCCAGTTTGGTACGTCGACAAACACCGGGGAAAGTTAACATTTCGAACTCGGGAGAATTTGCCTCTCCGGCGCGTTATTCATGACGCGGGATGTTGCAAGCTGGCCGGGCGGAGATCTACTGCTGACTGCCCGGAGTGGCGGCCGGCCTCTCTGCGTACGGAAGGCAGAGGGAAAGGGGGGGGGGGCGGTGCGGCAAGTTTGTGCACTGGGCCCCGATTCACTTATTTCCCGCGCGACAGAAATAAAGGAACCTATTCTTATAACTTTGCAACGTAACACTTCCCCCCTCGCCGCAATAAAAGCGACGTGGCAATGGAGCTGTTGGGCTAATAAATCCTCTTACCCTTACAGCACTTGTGCAAAAAAAACATTTAAAAGAAAAAGGAGGGAGAGAGAAAAAGTTGCTAGCTGAAGAATAGTTATAGTCCCAAACAAAAGAGATAATACATGGTAAAACAAAGAATTATCTATAAATGTACATGAAAGGGCAGTGACATACATAAATACAGTTGCGAAGAACAAGGACCTGTTGGAAAAAAGGTACAAGGGTTATGCAGTGATAGAAAAAAAAAACTCTAAAATTGTATCATTGGTCTGTGAGCTATTGTTTGCGGAACGTGGTTTGCGTAGGATGTCTGGGATGGTTGAACGTTTCACTGAAGTTACAAGGTTACTTTGTCACAGTAACCTGGCCCGTTTGAGATTACACTCAAGGAACACTAGGGCCTTAAAGAAAACACGAAGAAGAGAACACAGGATGAGGCTTCTTGGTTGTGGAGAGAGTTCTACCTGTCACAGAGGTCAAAAAGGGTAGCTGCTTCCGGATCCTGTGGGTGAGCTGGTACGAAACCATTGAGGTACTGGAGAGTGGAATCGTAATTGGTGGTTGGTCCTTTATAGAGGTGGTGGTTTGCATAGATAACAGCCGTTGTTATTTGGTGGTTGGTACACTGGTTTTTGTACGCAGTGGGATTGTTGTGTGAACAATCTTTGGTATTGTTATTTGCGCAAGGGCACAGGAGCATTTGCACAATGGCAACAGGAACATTTGCATGATGTAGCAGGAACATTTGCACAATGGCAACAGGAACATTTGCACAATGGCAACAGGAACATTTGCACAATGGCAACAGAGCATTTGCACAATGGCAACAGGAACATTTGCGTGATGTAGCAGGAACATTTGCACAATGGCAACAGGAACATTTGCACAGTGGCAACAGGAACGTTTGCATGATGTAGCAGAAACATTTGCACAATGGCAACAGGAACATTTGCATGATGTAGCAGGAACATTTGCACAATGGCAACAGGAACATTTGCACAATGGCAACAGGAACATTTGCACAATGGCAACAGAGCATTTGCACAATGGCAACAGGAACATTTGCGTGATGTAGCAGGAACATTTGCACAATGGCAACAGGAACATTTGCATGATGTAGCAGGGCATTTGCACAGTGGCAACAGGAACGTTTGCATGATGTAGCAGAAACATTTGCACAGTGGCAACAGGAACGTTTGCATGATGTAGCAGAAACATTTGCATGATGTAGCAGAAACATTTGCACAATGGCAACAGACATTTGCACGATGGCAGCAGGAACAGGAACCAACCTAGAGCTGGCATGCTCGGGTTAGTTTGAGCGTCGGTTTTCTGTGATGATACAATTCGCAACTACACGCACGACTCACACTAGGTTATGTTAGATGCGGTCGGGTGCTTTTGGTACGCAGGGGTTGAAGGCATGGGACCTCCGTGACGGTAGCGAAAGCAGCATGAAGAGGGCGCAGGTGTAGGTAGGGTGAAGAGCTGCTGGTCTTCTTATTAATCCGGCAAAAAATTATTATTAGAACAAAATTCTTGAAGTTTACCTGCCTAGTAGACCAATGATGAAAAGGTTTGGAGAGAAACAAGGTGTGCATGTTGAGAAAGGTTGGATTTGTTTGACGTATAGAGAGAGACGGAGAGAGTTAACTAAATGCAACTAATGACTAATACATATTACAAGGGTACGTATTCAAGGAAGGTTCTGTATAACCCATTCAGTTTTTTTTTTTTTTACTAAATACATTTCCGAGAATACGTGGGTAAGGGTTTGCACGTATAACAAAATACCCTGTTCGAAAGAAGCTGGTCTTCCATGACCTATGCTCACGTCTATACGGTAGCATTTTTTCTACTTTCGAAGAACAAAACATTGAGTACAATTAAGTTATGACAAGTGGGAAGGGAGTAGGAAGTTGAAAGGATCCGTGTATGAAGATTGTCCCATTTGACAAACGAAACGCCAAGTGCATAACGCATATATCCCCATTCACGGATGATTTCGAGGAAGGGGAAGGGTAGCAATTGGGAACATTTGAACGAAGAAAACTGCTGAGGACTCGGCTATTTCCGAAATTCGACCTCTGGGTGGAGGTGAAACAAGGTCTACAGCAGCAATCCTGGTACATTACAATAATTTTTGGTAGTGTAGGACAAAAAAAATACACTGGCATAAAAGAGTCTAATCCTCTACGTGTATTGGGTAGAAGATTAGGGGTCGTTTTATTCTCCTACTTGTTTGCGAGAAATGACAGACCCTTGCTCAAATCTCACAAACCTGGGGATTTTTCTTTGTTCGTCTCCCAGACAACGAGTTGGGTGTTTTTTGTGTCCATCAACTTAACTCCCACGACACGATGCCCCATAATCATGAGTGAAGCGTATGATTAGTCCTTTTGAGATAGTAGATAGTTCCTGGGTTCTTGTGACAGGAAGTCCACGGGCATTGTTAATGAGTAAAAGGGGGTGTGGACTACATTGCGTAGTTCACACACAAAGGTTTGATATTATTTCGTTCGCACGATTCATGGTGAGTATTTTAACGTCTTCACGTATAGCGTACAAGATGTGAAATCCAAAGATTTACAAGTAAGTTTTATAACGTCTTCACGGATAACAATGAACGAATTACAATTGGGTTGCCCAGTATTGAAAGGAGGTACAAAAGACTAGGTATTTATGACATTTCTGACAAAAACCATAGAGTAATTATAACGGACTCCCCGTATCGCATTTAGTAGATATTCTGAGATTCCCATCTATGACGGCAGATTTTATAAGGTTCTCACCTATGATGGCAACAAAAGGTTAACGTTCATATAAAGGTACCTATTCAATACAGACGGCGAGACATACTGATGTACTTAATACAACAATACCGTAGCATAATAAATCCATATTAGCATACGTCAAAGACTTGCACAAAGGCAAAAACATATTTGAAGATCTGGCCAAGATTTTATACTTCAGCAATTAAAGGACAAAAAATTCTGGCATGCTGATGAAATGTGAATTTCATCTAAGCGTACCGCAAAAGAGATCTTTTGTGGTACAAACCCTTTTGGTTACGCACAGAGTAGAGTACAATGATGGTACAACTTTTAGTTGTGCTTACACGTACGATGGTAGCAACAATACAAGACATGCGCTTATCGCTTTTTTTTAAAATTGTCTCTTGACAAGGAAAATTATTTACAACTGTCTGACTTGAGTGTTTAAGACCATCTGGGTTTTACTTACTTAAACAGACTGTGACGAACACACTTTGGTGTTACAAAAATTACAATAATGTAATGGGCTATTCACAGGGTGGTTCACTTAGAGACCTGGCTTCTTGTTGAGACCTCGTAATTTGTACGTGATAAGTCATAACAAGACAACCCAAGATTTCAGTTTGAGCAGTTGAGACCAAGGGTAGCTCAATGTTGCTGAAATGTTGTACAAAATTTATTGTTAATGAAGAGACAAGTCGAAAGTTGTCTCTTTTATAACGATACTTTCCAGAATATGGTGTGTCATATCCAGTTCTGGAGAAAACTAGAGCAATTGGGTTTTTTTTTTTTTATTGAGCGCCATTCTATTTTCTTAAAAAACAGAAAAAAAACTTAGAACAGGTAGCAAACGTCTGATACGCCGTGGGTTTACACAGGTTTGCTTACTTAATTTAACTAAATATAACATTAGGGTTAGATGCACTTTGGCGAGGACCCGACATTTAATGTACACAAAAGATTTTTCTAAACTTAAGAAGGGGTGACGAGGCATGACACGATGAGGTGAAAATATGATGCTGCAAGTTGTGACGATGCACAAAGCCTTGGGCACGTAGTCTCCGACTACTTGCAGTAAGCCACAGGGAATTCCTTTCTCCGAAGTGATCAATTTCAGGTAGAGGTGTGCATGCTTAGAAAAAAAAACGATGTTTCCAAGGTTTGACACCTGGGGGCAGCAATTAGAGGCGAATGATTGATGATGACGAGATATTTATACAAAAAAGAACAAACAAAAAAATGAAACAAAACAACAAAGGGAGAATTATATTTTTCCCCCGAATTTGGCTACAGTTGACACTACTGTGCCAAAGCTAGAAAGGTTTTTTCGTTCGAGTGTCCTGATGAGTGACAATTGCATGCGAGAGGCCGCTCATTAGTGACGAACAAAAAGGGTTGAAATTGCAACCTCCTGATGTATTTTCTATTGTAGAAAGAAGCATATTGAGTAAGGTATTTTTTGGATTTATTCCTGGGAGAAATATTTCTATTTCTCAGGGCCTGTAGTAGTTCTTCCTTTCTTGACGTAGAAATGTGGGGAATTATACCCAGCGTGACTTGAGGGACTTCCATAGTGTATAGGGTCGTGTCAGTGTGACCTTACGTTGGAAAAAGTGAGAACTAGACTCTTCATCCGCAATTGGAAAGAAATTATGCCAGGGATTGACCACTGGGGACGTATTTCTAAGTGTTTGGATTATTTGAAAATTTGGGCAGGGGTTTGCCTTAGATAATGTGTTTTTTAAAAAAAATCCAGGTGTTTTGGAAAAAAGGTTCGAAAATTTTCGAAATCCGAAGATGAGAAATAATCGGACAAGGGTTCACCTTAGGGGAACACGTTTTTCAGAAAAAATCCCGTTGTTTTCGAAAAAAGGTTGCAAATTTGCAAAGTCCGAAGATAAGAAATAATCGGACAAGGGTTCACCTTAGGGGAACACGTTTTTAAGAAAAAATCCCGTTGTTTTCGAAAAAAGGTTGCAAATTTGCAAAGTCCGATGGTAAAAAATAATCGGACAAGGGTTCACCTTAGGGGAACACGTTTTTAAGAAAAAATCCCGTTGTTTTCGAAAAAATGTTGAAAATTTGCAAAGTCCGATGATAAAAAATAATCGGACAAGGGTTCACCTTAAGGGAACACGTTTTCAAGAAAAAATCCTGTTGTTTTTGAAAAAAGGTAGTAAATTTGCAAAGTCCGAAGATAAAAAATAATCGGACAAGGGTTCACCTTAGGGGAACATGTTTTCAAGAAAAAATCCCGTTGTTTTCGAAAAAAGGTTGCAAATTTGCAAAGTCCGAAGATAAGAAATAATCGGACAAGGGTTCACCTTAGGGGAACACGTTTTTCAGAAAAAATCCCGTTGTTTTCGAAAAAAGGTTGCAAATTTGCAAAGTCCGAAGATAAGAAATAATCGGACAAGGGTTCACCTTAGGGGAACACGTTTTCAAGAAAAAATCCAGTTGTTTTCGAAAAAAGGTTGCAAATTTGCGAAGTCCGAAGATAAAAAAATCATAGGACAAAGGTTCACCTTAAGGGAACACGTTTTAAATTTTTCTTATAGCTTTCCGAAGGGGGAATTCTTCAGAAAACAGAAAGAAATATGTTTCTTTTTATACAAGCTTTCGTGGAAGTATTTGTTTGAGGATTCAACAATGTCTTGGGGCATGGTTTTATTTACGTGACTATTTATAGTCTGATTTTAGGCAGCACCAGTTTTCTGGTATTTACACGCGAATTTCCTTTCGTTTTGACAAGGTAGGATGTAATGTCACCTGTCGAGGAATTCACGTCAACGCGAATTAGGTATTTTTTGCATCGGTCGAATGTGGTTCAGCATTACCCGGTTTCAGCAAACGGCAGGAGTCAAAAATACCAAAATTGTCAAATGACAGAAGGAAGTTATTCCACTTGTTCCCTAGGCGTCAGCAAATGTCTATAAGTATGGACCAGCATGCTGCAGTAAAATATTTTAGCACTTTCGGGACCAAGCGGATAATTGGTTTATCATGTACAGGATTTTAATTGTTGAATAACTTTTTTTTAAAATTTGTGTTCATTTCCACTATTCACTTGTATTTGAAAATCGCAAATTTAATCGGCCGACACTTTGTAATCACTGTATTATTCGCGGCGACAACTTTCTTGATTGGGCACCTTGCGTTGGAATACCGGTAATAATGTTTTGTCGAGTGACAACTCGTAAATGATGAAATCGGGCCCGTAATAATTTAAATTATGATACGCAGTTACGTTCGCGACGGGATTCTTGTTGGATGTGCTAGACAAATTGGGAATAAACAAGACAAAACATAATAACATTATAAAGTTTACAATTGTTGATTGAGGAACGAGACTGCGAGATCGTGGAGAGGAAAAAAAAATTAGGCCCCACGCCTAAGCGCCAGTGTAAGCATGGCCACGAGGAGTAAATTCTACGGATGGAAGATCATACAAATTGCCAGTCGGGTAGCTCAATTCGGCACAAACACGATTCTCCTTACCTCAAGGCGAGTGCCTGTGGTTCGCTGTCTTTCTCTCTCTGCTCTCCCACAATCGCCGAGCCTCTCTCCTCAATCAAAACACATGTTTCATAGCACAAATAGTTTTATTCACTGAGAATACAATAGTTAACACGGTAATTGCCAGCCTCAGCTCAAGGTAACAGGGGATTTACTTTAGGCTACCTAAAACTTGTCTAATTGCGGAAGGCTCTCTCTCTCTCTATACGTTCTTTATAGGGGCTATGAAGTTAAAATGCACACAGGGTAAGATTCAGCATGGTACTTACAGCTAGCTCCAGTTTGGTACGTCGACAAACACCGGGGAAAGTTAACATTTCGAACTCGGGAGAATTTGCCTCTCCGGCGCGTTATTCATGACGCGGGATGTTGCAAGCTGGCCGGGCGGAGATCTACTGCTGACTGCCCGGAGTGGCGGCCGGCCTCTCTGCGTACGGAAGGCAGAGGGAAAGGGGGGGGGCGGTGCGGCAAGTTTGTGCACTGGGCCCCGATTCACTTATTTCCCGCGCGACAGAAATAAAGGAACCTATTCTTATAACTTTGCAACGTAACAAGTTATATACAGACGCGAGCAGCGCAGGCCTCGGAGCCGTTTTATTGCACACATTTGCGGACGGTACAATGAGACCGATCGAATTTGCATCAAGAAGTTTGTCTAGTGCAGAAAAGAAATACAGTATTCTAGATTTAGAAGCGTTAGCTATTGTGTTTGGTTTGAATAAGTTCTTTCAATACCTATTCGGTCGGGAGTTTACTTTATGCGTAGATAATATGCCTTTGATGAGGATATTAGGTGAACACAAAAACATTCCAGTTTTAGCGGCTAACAGATTACAGCGTTATGGAATTATATTAGCAGGATTTGCGTATAAGGTAGAATATGTTAAGTCATGTCATAATCATGCGGATTTTCTATCCCGGCTTCCGGTAGAAAATTCTCAAGAAGAATTTGAAGATGATTATGGATCAGATTTTGTGTGTTATGTAGGTAAATGCGAGCACTTAGATATCAAGCTCATTTCCACAGCTACAGAGACAGATACGGTTATTCAGGAAGTTTTAACGTGTTTGCGTAAGGGCTGGCCAAAACGAGTTGGTCGAGACAATGTACTGTGGAGATTCTGGGTTAAGAGAAACGAAATGTCTATAGTCAAGGATTGCCTTTTCTGGCAACATAGAATTGTCATTCCGAGTTCTTTACAAGAACAAGTGCTAGAGTTATTACACAGATCTCATCTAGGAATAGTTAAAATGAAGGGCCTAGCAAAAGCTTATTTTTGGTGGCCATCACTGAACAATGACATTGAAAAAATGGTTCTAAAATGTAATGATTGCGCGGCAATGAGGCCGGCACCTCCTAAGAGTCACTTGTCAGTGTGGCCGAACCCTGGGTCAACTTGGAGTAGGGTACACGTTGATTACTGTGGGCCAATAGCAGGAAAAATGTTTCTTGTAATTTGTGACGCTTTTTCCAAGTGGATCGACTGCTTAGAGGTCCCAAAGGCGGATTCGTTTAACACGATTAAGGAATTGAGATTTTGGTAACCCGGATTGCCTAGTTTCGGATAATAACTAACTAACTAACTAACCATCACGCCGTTTCCCCGCAGGGGTAGGCAGAGAGGACGGACCGCCAAACAACTCGGACTTGGCACACAGTCTTTGCTTCACTCACATTCATACATCGTCTCATACAAACTCTTCTATTATTCCGACTTTTGACATGGCCCGACTCAAGTATCTGATTCACTTGATCGTGCCATGTCTTCCTCGGGCGTCCCCTACTTCTTCTTCCATTCACATTTGCGTCATATATTCTTCTCACATTATTTTCTTCTTTCATTCGCTCTACGTTTCGGATAATGGAACAGCATTTTCTAGTGTGGAGTTCAAAGAATTTCTGAAAGAGAATAACATAGAATTTTTAAATTCACCGGTCAAATTCCCTCAGAGTAATGGACAAGCCGAAAATTCCGTAAAAACGGTAAAAAAAAATTTGAAAAAAATTATGGTTAGGAATAATTTTCTAGTAAATTATGGAAATAGATTATTTGATTTTCTCTCTGATTATCGAAATTCGCCTCATTGCACCACGGGATTAGAACCGGCAGTCTTGATGTTTGGTAGGAGACTGAAATCAACTTTCAGTAGTTTAATTCCTAAAACCACTCAGGAAGATGTGTCAGAACAGAGAAAAATAGCTAACGATAATATCAAAAGGAGTCAGGATAATCAAATAAGGAATTATGGAGGCGTAAAAATTAGGAATTTGCATGTTGGACAAAAATGTCTAGTCAAGGACTTCCGTCAGGTGAATAAAATTTGTTGGGTTAGAGGTATTGTAGAAAAGAAAGTGGGAAAAAAAGTTTATATCGTTAGAATCTGTGGTACTCCGTTGACTTGGAAGAGGCATATTGATCAGTTAAGGAGTTTATCTGTGAAATGGGAAGAGGAGAGTGAAGATAATAACCCACCCACCGCGTCTGAGGTCACGAAATGCGCTTCAGACGAGTTGGGGACCTCAGCTTTGTTGAAGGGGCTAACGGGGTGTTCTCTTGATTTCAGATTACCAGCGGATGATCGAGAGCAAACTACTCAACCAAGACCTTGGGACGGGAGGCTCCGCTCAAGGCGTTCATAGAGGTCCCTCCCAGAGAAACAGAAGTACTTAAGTTGAAGTATTTAAAATCATGACTATGTTTGGTTGAATTTAGTGTGTAAAATCGTAATTATTATTTTTAATTGATAAACTAACGTTTAAACAAGATTTTTATGCATAGCACAAAGGGTATATAACAAATATTATAATCAATAATTATCAGCCTGAAACACTCATCTACATTGAAAAAATCTTCCGAGAAAAGATACTGGCCGCCAACGGGAATTGAACCCGTGACCTTCTGATTGCCGGTCAGGTGCTCTTGACCACTGAGCTATGGCGGCTTATCTAATACCCGCCAAATAATTCAATATATACTAGTGTTTCATTCGACAATTACTCATTATTACATTTTTCCAACTGAAAACAACCAACTTTATTTTTGTGAGAGAGGTATTGTTAATACTAAATCTCCCGCTAGGTGGCGTCGAGACTAATTATGTCTGCATTTATTGCTGAAATACTTTAACTTGTCAAATATTAATTATTATTTTTAATTGATAAACTAACGTTTAAACAAGATTTTTATGCATAGCACAAAGGGTATATAACAAATATTATAATCAATAATTATCAGCCTGAAACACTCATCTACATTGAAAAAATCTTCCGAGAAAAGATACTGGCCGCCAACGGGAATTGAACCCGTGACCTTCTGATTGCCGGTCAGGTGCTCTTGAACACTGAGCTATGGCGGCTTATCTAATACCCGCCAAATAATTCAATATATACTAGTGTTTCATTCGACAATTACTCATTATTACATTTTTTTCCAACTGAAAACAACCAACTTTATTTTTGTGAGAGAGGTATTGTTAATACTAAATCTCCCGCTAGGTGGCGTCGAGACTAATTATGTCTGCATTTATTGCTGAAATACTTTAACTTGTCAAATATTAATTATTATTTTTAATTGATAAACTAACGTTTAAACAAGATTTTTATGCATAGCACAAAGGGTATATAACAAATATTATAATCAATAATTATCAGCCTGAAACACTCATCTACATTGAAAAAATCTTCCGAGAAAAGATACTGGCCGCCAACGGGAATTGAACCCGTGACCTTCTGATTGCCGGTCAGGTGCTCTTGACCACTGAGCTATGGCGGCTTATCTAATACCCGCCAAATAATTCAATATATGTATACTAGTGTTTCATTCGACAATTACTCATTATTACATTTTTCCAACTGAAAACAACCAACTTTATTTTTGTGAGAGAGGTATTGTTAATACTAAATCTCCCGCTAAGTGGCGTCGAGACTAATTATGTCTGCATTTATTGCTGAAATACTTTAACTTGTCAAATATTAATTATTATTTTTAATTGATAAACTAACATTTAAACAAGATTTTTATGCATAGCACAAAGGGTATATAACAAATATTATAATCAATAATTATCAGCCTGAAACACTCATCTACATTGAAAAAATCTTCCATTCAATTCCCGTTGGCGGCCAGTATCTTTTCTCGGAAGATTTTTTCAATGTAGATGAGTGTTTCAGGCTGATAATTATTGATTATAATATTTGTTATATACCCTTTGTGCTATGCATAAAAATCTTGTTTAAACGTTAGTTTATCAATTAAAAATAATAATTAATATTTGACAAGTTAAAGTATTTCAGCAATAAATGCAGACATAATTAGTCTCGACGCCACCTAGCGGGAGATTTAGTATTAACAATACCTCTGTCACAAAAATAAAGTTGGTTGTTTTCAGTTGGAAAAATGTAATAATGAGTAATTGTCGAATGAAACACTAGTATATATTGAATTATTTGGCGGGTATTAGATAAGCCGCCATAGCTCAGTGGTCAAGAGCACCTGACCGGCAATCAGAAGGTCACGGGTTCAATTTCCGTTGGCGGCCAGTATCTTTTCTCGGAAGATTTTTTCAATGTAGATGAGTGTTTCAGGCTGATAATTATTGATTATAATATTTGTTATATAAAATCGTGTAAAAATGAAATATTTAAAATCCCATTTTTGTCAATTGTATAGAATCATTTGTAAAGAACATGACTTGTATTTATTGTAGCCAGGGGCTTGAGATTAGGTCGGGGAGGGTGTAATGTATAGTAAATAGGTATTTAATATGGAAATAATACGATAGATGGCGGTAAGCATTTAGCTTGCGCCATAGCTCGCCAGATGGCATTAGTGTACATGAAGTGGTACTAGAGATAGACTTTACCAGCTCCTGAGGTGGGAGCGCAGAGATATACCTACCCCCGAATAGTAAACAGTCGTAGCTATCCAGCTAGGTTATTAAAAGTAATAAACACATTTATATTTAAAGAACCTTGTAATAATTAATATCTGCCGAGGAAAGGGCAGATATAACAATAACTCTAAAGAAAATCCGCTTGGATGATTCATTTGCCATCCTATCGCTGCATTTTGGAATTTCTGTTCCATCTGTAAGCCGGATTTTTATGAGAACTGTCTTGTTAATGGACAGATTTTTAAAAAGCCTTATTGTATGGCCATCTGCAGACAAAATAAGACTTAACTTACCTAAGGCGGCCAACCGTCCCGCATTCTGCGGGACCGTCCCGCATTGACAGCCGTAGTCCCGCATTGCAATATTTACAAAAATTGTCCCGCAAATCGTCTGAAGCGTCCCGCATGTCCCGCATTCGTATATTTTTTGGTGTTGTCTATGGTAGTCAAATAAACTTCCTCTATCTTTAGTCTATTTTAGCCATTTGGTTAAAATTTGTCCCTAGAAAAGGCCCGAAGATATCGATCTAGGGATTGGTTTATTTATGTTAACAAGCAAGAGTCAAAGAGCACCAGTGTAGTAGTGATTGAGTTGTTTTGTTTACGAATTAGTGCATGCCGTGACATGAAATATTGATAACCAATATTTATCATTCAAATTAAATCAAATAATTTGTTGACCTTGCCGCCGACTGCAAAAAAGCGATGTTGTAAGTTGTAAGTTCAGTGAAAACTTTCGAAAAGAATTTCTTTTTTGGCAAAAGTGTTTACCTTTATTTCTGAATAAAGTTTTAATTCGCCGCATACAGATTTAATTTAAACCAGTTTTGTGTTTAGAATGTAAAATTCCAGTTGGATTCGTCTGCTGACATATTTCAGAAAATATTCTCTAATTCGAAGTGCATTGGAGGGGACCCCACCCGACGAAGTGCATTTATAAAATTCTAGTTGCAGACTATGTGTGTGCTGCCAGAATTAAATAGAAACCATTTTTGTTCTTAGTGTGGTTTTAATGTAAAATTTCGTCTGCTGACATACTTCGAAGGAAAATATTCTCTTACTCGAAGTGCAGTCATAAAACTCTAGTTGCAGACTATGCATGTGCTGCCAGAATCAAAGAGAAACCATTTTAATTTTCGCCGTATGCAGATTTAATTAAAACCAGTTTTTGTGTTCAGAATGTAGAATTTCTGCTGTGGATTAATTTTCTGACACATTTCGAAGGAAAACATTATCTTATTCGAACAGTTATGAAAGACGATGTATGTGTTGCCAGAATAAAAGAGAAACCATTTTCATGTTCTGAGTGTAGTTTTAATTCGCCGCATGCAGATTTAGTTTAAACCAGTTCTGGGTTTAGAATTTAACAACAAATTAAATAACAAGTTGTGTAACCGACGTGTTACGTACCCTCAAATGTTCTTTCAATGAAAAACATCCTTGGCGGTATCCTCTACAGTTCAGTGGTCATTTTTTGAGATTTCGCTGGAAATCCAAAAATCCGCTTGCCCACTGAGCTCGTTAGTACCGTACCGCCAGCGATCTTTTTCGTTGAAAATATTTTTATGTTTGTTTTCCAATTAGAATTTAAAGTTATTCTAATTGTAATATTGTATTAATAAAAAACTTTCATTTTACCATGTACAATGCCCCCGGTGCAACAAATAAACGCTATCATGCTCAGGTTGCCACCAGGGACATTTTTCAATTTATAATTTCAACCGTATTTTTTATGTTTCCCTTTTTTTGACATATTGTTAAATATTTTAACTTACGATCCTTGTAGGATAATGAAACTAAGAAATTTCATTCCGCAGTCCTACAAGGCATCGAGGGAAAAAGAGCCTGAGTCTCTAGCCCTTAAATTACTGAAACTAGGGCAAAAAATGGCCTTCAAAAAACACTTAGAAAAATTTCGATAAAAATATGTTTTTCCGGATTATAAAAATCCAGGTGCCCCGTAAGGTGAAACAAACAGGTTTCATTAACACATCTTACGGGGGATCTCATAAAAATAACACTGCATTGGTAAATTACCACATGTCCTGCCAAACGGCAAATAACTTCTTAAATTTTACGATTTATCTCAAAAAATGAGATAAATCGCCCTGATAAAAATCTGGCGATAAAAAATACGTTTATTTTACCATTGATGCAGAATAACAAACACATATGTACACAATAAAGTACGTAGAATTATTATAAAATACACATTTTAAGCGACCGCCTTCAACGGTGACACCGGCAAAATAGGGTGCCCACATAATGACCGCCCTATTTACACCATTTGGTCTGAGGACGAAAACCCCTCCACCTTTTATAAAAATACTGCCCGAACGCTGTCGGGTACAAGTACCCCTTAAATATAATGAAAATTTCCAAAATAAACATGTTGTGTTCAGTTCAAGTTCAATTCTACTCTTCTTGTTTTACTACTTCCTACCTCTGGAAGTCCTACTACCTGCTGCCTCCTGCTGAAGTTCTGCCTGGACGAGTACCTGGTGCCTGCCGCCATAGCCGGCCCTAACTCTGGGTACTCCCAAGGCAACCAGGCCCAGGCAGAAACTAGGCGCATCCAGGGTCACCACCCACTGGATGTAGGGAGGCCAGCTTTAAATCTACATCATCATCATCATTGGCGCAAAAAAGGGAAGGAGTGCACAGCCACCGGTGCCCTCATAATTTACAGTCTTGTAAGGACGACAACACGTCCGTTACAAGTTGCATATTCATCCTATTACACGGTTACCAATCACGATTTCCGAGATAACACTTATAAATTTGTGGTAGAATTCATAAACATGATTTTTATTGGAAGAATACTCTTTCTTTCAATTATGTGCTTATAAAAATCTGCCTAAAGCGGTCGTGTTGGTGCCTAGCATTGCTCATTTACCTTTATTTTTTCCAACTTTTAATTTCTACCTACCAATCCTACCCACCTACCCACAAATCATACCTACCCATGCCGACCAGACAGTTTAGTTACAAATTATCCACTGTTCTGTCAACATATGTTGAATACGGAGCTCTTGTACCGAACATTTTAAAGTGAAACTCATAAGTGAATGTTTTGTGTGGAAATATTACAGCCGTGCTTGTGTGCAAAATATTACTATAATAAATGTTTTGTGAAAACTCAAAAAGAAGAACCAGCGGATCAAAATTAGATAAGCGAAGGGAGAAAATCTGCGGGTAAGTCGGCAATCCCCAAATTTTTCCTTCCCTTCCGCTTTGCGGGTACATGTTGAAACCCCAACATTTGGTCGATTCGAGCCAAGATAAATTGAAAATTTTCATTAATTTAATATACATCAGGATTAAATTGTTCATAAAGTTGATCTGTGAAATGCGCATCAGCCGTGCTGTGTGCAAAAGTTTTCTGTAGGTAGTGAAAAAATACCTTACTGCTTACAAATTATTATTATTTTGATTATATACTGTGGAATTGATTTGATAATATTCTTTAAAGTGAACATAATTCAATTCTTCACAAAAATATTTTTTTTTGTCGTAACAATGGCGGAGAAAAAAGCAGTTTTGTTAAAAAACCGATGTGACCGGATAGTTTCGAGAATTCGTGTAACACATGAGCTTATAGCTAACATTTACGATGATACAAAGAAAAAGATACATTTCTGGCTTGATGTGAAAAGATAAAAGAGTGGTTACAGGAATTTGAATGGATTCAAAAGGAGATTGAAGAACAATTATTGGAGTTAGACAAAGTGAAAGAAATGTCTGATTTAGGAGTGATTGCTATTCAAGTAGATGAATGGTATTTTGATATATTGAAAACGAAAAACGCTATCAGTAGTAGTTTAGAAAATTCAATTGTTAAAACGCCAAATAATTCAACGGTTCGTGCTCCAATAATAAAGTTACCTACTTTTGACAGTGAAATTAAAAATTGGTGTACATTTCATTCTTTAATAATAATAATAATACTTGGCTGATTTATAAAGCGCCGTTTTTGTGAAAAATCACCTCAAGGGCGCTGTTTTGCCTTTATTTAAAAGTATTATACACAATAATAATGCGTACACAAATGTAGAAAAATTTCATTACCTCTTATCGGTAATTACAGGGCCAGCACTAGGACTGATAAAATCATTGCCTCTTATTGAAGAAAACTATGACATAGCCTGGAATATTCTGGTAAATCAATATCAAAATTCTAGAATGCTTTTTACGCATTACGTTGATGAAATTCTTAATTTCAAATGCCTACAAACCGAGTCAGCGGCAGGTGTAGCGCGTATACTAAGTAATTTTCAGGAGAATTACGCCGCGATAAATGCGATGAAAGTAGAAAATATCCTTGATAAATTCGTGGGTCACATTATAATAAGAGCAATGGATCCGACAACAAAACGACAGTTTGAATCCAAATTAGCTGACGAGGAGATTCCAGGGTCAGATTCAATTTTCGTGTTTCTTAGAAATCAATCACGCATGTTGGAGATGTCATCTCCACCTACGACAAAAGAGAAAAAAGGTTCATTGAAAACGTTGTTAACGGCAAATAAGGATAATAACATTTGTTGTCCGTTATGTCAAGGTTCACATTTTCTTTATAAATGTGCAACTTTTACGTCATTAAGTCCCCTTCAGAGGAGGGACAAAATTAAAATTTTAAACCGTTGTTTCAATTGTTTGAAACAGCACCATATTAAAGATTGTGTTTCAAAGTTTACATGCCAGTTTTGTAATAAAAAACACCATTCAATGTTGCATATGGCCGCCGAACCATTGGGTAATAACGACTTAAATAATGTGGGAACAACCCTAGCAGCGACAGTTTTACAAAATGCACCGTGCGTATCTACTATATTACTGGGTACAATTCAACTTGAAGTTCGTAGCAAAAATAATGAGTATCTACCTGTCCGTGCGGTTATAGACAGTGGTAGTCAGGTATCTTTAATTACAGAAAGATGCGCCAAGCGTCTAGGTTTGTCAATAAAAGCAAATCGAATTCCACTTAACGGTTTAGGTAATTGTAGTATAAATTCTTGTTATGGCACAACAAAATGTTTTATAAAACCTAAAAATAAAAAGGGGCCTATTTTTCAATGTCAAACTATTGTGATTACGGAAATCACTTCTAATCTTCCGTCATATGATTTACCATTGAGTGTGACGTCACAATTTAGTAATTTAAAATTAGCTGATGAATCTTACGACAAATCAGGCCCAATAGACATTTTGTTAGGTGCTGACATATACTTGGATATATTTAATGGTAGACATGAAATAATTCGTGGATATCCTTGTGCAGTGAATAGCATTTTTGGTTACATTATAATGGGAAAATTAGATAATTCAGCATGTCAAACGCCTTTGTCATTGTTTGTTGGGACAAATTCCTTGAGCGATGATCTTAGGAAATTTTGGGAAATTGAAGAAACGCCTTCAATGTTGACTAATCCGGAAGACGAATTAGCCGAAACAATTTATGCTTCAAAACACTATCGAGAAAGTGACGGGAGGTATGTTGTCCCGTTGTTAATAAAATCTGAAACTATGCCAGCACAGAATTCGTTCAAACTTGCCGAATCACGATTGAACAACTTAGAAATTCGTTTTAAGAGGGATCCCATATTAGCAGTTGATTACGGAAAATTTATAAAAGAATATGAAAGCTTAGGACATATGAAACGGGTGCCTCGGAACTTAGGTGCATTCTATTTACCTCATCATTGTGTTTTGAATCCTAACAGTAAAACAACGAAATTGCGGGTGGTCTTTGATGGGTCGGCAAAAACCCAACCTCAAAATTTATCTCTAAATGACCTCTTATTGAACGGTCCTAAATTGCAAACTGAAATTCCACGTATGATTTTAAATTTTCGTTTTCATAAATATGTATTTACAGCCGATATTTGTAAGATGTATAGGCAAATATTAATTATTCCAGCTCAGCGTAAATTTCAAAATATTTTGTGGAGAGAGTCTCTGAATGAACCGGTTATTGATTTCGAATTACAAACGATAACTTATGGGCTCTCTAGCTCACCCTTCCTCGCTATAAGAACCCTTCGTCAGCTAGCACAAGATGAAGGATCAAAATATCCTGACGCCGCCAGGGTTCTATGCGATGATTTTTATGTAGACGATTTGGTAACAGGGACTGACACGATTAGCACGGCCCTCAAACTCAAACAAGAAATAATTCATCTTTACTTTTGGATCAGGTTTCGCAAGAATACCAGCAAGATGGTCATTCCTTCGATAACGCCGGAACTGATCAAACTGTGAAAATATTAGGCATTCAGTGGAATCCGATGACTGATAATTTTACCTACAAGGTAAACATACCTAGAAACGAGTTATGCACAAAAATAACTATTTTGTCAACGGTAGCTCGTTTATTCGATCCACTTGGGATCATCACCCCAGTGACATTTTTTGCTAAATGTCTATTACAGGAATTATGGAAGTTAAGGGTTGATTGGGAAGATTGTGAAGTTCCACCACATATTCGTAATATGTGGAGTAAATTTGTAACTCAGCTTTCATTACTTACTTCGAACAGTAAATCTCCCAAGATATTATAACACAGTGGGCACAAGCCGTCTGGTCCTCATAGGATTCTTTGATGCCTCAGAGTTAGGTTATGCTGCAGTGGTGTATTTATTAGAGCGTAGTAATAATACCACTCACATTTTAATGGGGAAACCGAAGGTCGCTCCTTTGAAAACTTTGTCAATTCCACGATTAGAATTGTGCGGAGCTGTACTCCTCACAAAACTTATACAGTATATTATGTCATCTGTAAAATTTACCGAACAAATAGAAAACGTTTTTCTATTTACAGATTCGACTATTGTACTAGCTTGGCTAAAAACGCCGCCCTATTTGTTGAAAACATTTGTCGGAAATCGCGTTGTCCAAATACTGGAAAATACACCAAATGCTATTTTTTTTTTTTTTTTTTTTAATTCCTTTATTTTTCCCATATTTTACAATTTATATTTACATATTTGAAAATCATAACAATAATGTGGGAACCCACTAAGGCGCAGCCTGTGCGTGGGTAATATATTTAAAAAAAGTTTTTTTTTAGTTCCTAGAAAAAAACAAACAGGGGTATATAAAGCAAAAACAAAAATTGTTTAAAACATTTTGTACAAAAAGTGTATACAATAGTGTACGGTTAAATAAGTGTAAGTGTAATTAATGATATACATTGTAATAATAGGTGTAAAGTTTGTGAGAAAAGTGATATAAAACTAAATAAATAGAGTTTTTAGAAACATAAAGTGAAATAAAACTAAATAAATAGAGTTTTTACATCTGTATGGTTTAGCCATAATTTTAACTCTTTTACGAAATGCGGAAGTTTTGTTGCAACTTGAATATGTTTTGGTAAACTATTGAAGGTACGAGGTCCAATAAAACTACTATGAGTTTGCATTTGTTTTGTGTGTGTTTGGGGGGTATAGAATACATTATTATTTCTAATGTTGATTCTGTTTACATTTTTTTCGAATTTGTTTACGTTTTTAAAGATATATTTCATAGTTTGCAGTATAAATAGTTTACGGAGACTGAATAGTTTAGATTCTTTGTATAAAGCATCTGTCGAAAATGTTTTAATTCTATTATACATAACTTTGATAATATAATTTTGAGTTGTTTGTAAAGGTTTTATAAAAGTATCAAGGGCACCACCCCATCCTATTATTCCATACATGAGTGAAGATTGCACCATAGAATAATAAATCATTTTCAATTTGTCAATATTCAATACTTCTTTGAGTCTGTAAAATATGTATGTAAGATATCTCAATTTAGAAACGGTATTATTTATTTGTGAATGCCAATTTAAATTTGTATCAATACATATACCCAAATATTTTATCTTTTCAACTTTTACAATTTCAGAGCAAGATGAGCATATTACTTGATTACAGTTAGTATTATGAATTCTAATTTTAAGGTTATTGGGGGGTTTGTTTTTACTGTTTTTATAAAAAGGTAGGTAAAATGTTTTATTGTTGTTTAGGAAGAGTCTATTACTATTTAGCCATGATGAGACATGTGCAATACATTTTGATGCATTTAAATAAGTTTCAAGCCAGGATTTTCCGTTTACAATTA
Organism: Limnephilus lunatus; assembly: GCA_917563855.2. Lineage (NCBI taxonomy): Eukaryota > Metazoa > Arthropoda > Insecta > Trichoptera > Limnephilidae > Limnephilus > Limnephilus lunatus. The sequence goes on from CAKJTF020000021.1 coordinate 128,739, forward strand.
TTACTGTATCATCAGCATAAGATACAATATCACCAGGGATTACAAGATTACATAAATCATTTATATATATTAAAAACAGGATTGGGCCAAGCACAGTACCCTGTGGTACTCCATTTTTTATCCTCGTTTCAGTACTATAAAAATTCCCTATTTTTGTTTTTTGTTTTCTGTCTTTGAGATAGTTTGTGAGAATTTTTAGTGTATCTTTTTTGAAACCTATTCGATTAATTTTTTTTATAAGTATATTGTGGTTAACCGTATCAAAAGCTTTTCTTAAATCTAAAAATAAAGCTAGGCATTTTTTATTTTTATCAACAGATGTGTACAATTTTTTTGTCAAATCGAATATTGCATCTTCAGTGCTTAGGTTACTTCTGAAACCATATTGATTTTGGGACAGAATTTTGTTTTGTTCTAGGTGATTCATTACTCTATTTTTGATACATTTTTCAAATATTTTTGAGAGGTTTGAAACTAAGGAAATAGGTCGGTAATTGTCTAATATGTGCGTTTCTCCTGATTTGTGAATTGGAATGATGGTGGAGATTTTAAATTGTTCAGGGAAATGTCCCTCTTTTAGTGATATATTAAAAATATGTAGCAATGGAATTAAAATATTATGTTTTATTTTTTTTAGTGTGTTACCCGATAAACCATCAATTCCTGTAGAATTTGTTGACTTTAGACTATCAATGTGTTTTACAATTTCGTTTATCGTGATAGGTGAAAAATATTCTAAGGAATTTATTGAATCGTATGTTGAGAGTAAATGCAAAGATGAGTCTACGGGTGTTGTACTATCAATTTTACTAGAAGATTCAAGTACTTGATCTACTACATTTGTGAAGAAGTTGTTAAAGTTTTCTGCAATGGCCGATTTGTCAGTTATACTATTGTTATTTATTTTAATCTCTTTCACATCAGTTGATGCCATTTTTTTTTTGTTCATTATTTCATTAATAATATTCCACGTTTTTTTGGTATCATTTTTTGCGTTATCAATTTGTTCACAATAGTATTTCTATTTGGAAACATGTTGTCTCAGAGGAAAATTGCGCCGATTCAGGTTCAAGGGGTCTTTTTCCAGCAGACATTATCTCACACCCATTGTGGTTTACGGGACCAAAGTGGCTTAGTCAACCAGTGGCACACTGGCCGTGTTCAGGTGTGTCCAATCAATCTATCGAAGAGGTACCAGAAATCAAAACTGGCAACCTTAAAACCTTTGTATCATCTCAAATCGTACCTAATTCAATTATTAGTAAATATTCTTCATTCAATAAATTGCAACGCGTCGTCGCTTGGATAATGCGTTTCGTTAATAATTGTCGCAAACTTCCTGGTACAGGTAATACAAACTCTTCTTATCTAAGCTCTCGCGAATTAAATGACTCGCTTTTGAAAATTATACTTCTCGAACAGGAAACGTATTTTTCTGTCGATATATGTAACATGCGAAATAACGTTCCATGTTCAACGCAAATTCTAAATTTGAAACCGTTTCTTGATAGCCACGGTATTATCAGGGTGGGCGGTCGACTCAAGTACTCCGATCTGTCTTACGAAAATAAATTTCCGATCTTATTACCGAAAAACTGTCATTAAGCTTATTTAGTTATAAATTATTATCATAAACTATATTTTCATATTGGCCCGCGAAGCCTTCAATTCACAATTCAGCATAAGTTTTGGATAGTAGCGGCACGAAATAAAATTCGTTCGCAACTTTCAAAATGCATTGTTTGCCATAAGATGAAATCTTCAACGTTACCACCTCCATTGATGGCTGATTTACCACCCTCTCGAGTGCAACAGAGCCGTGTCTTTTCTCGAGTCGGAATTGATTTCGGACGTCCTTTCACTTTGAAAGATCATAAACGGAGGGGAGCTAAAACGTCAAAGGGTTATTTGTGTTTATTTGTATGTATGGCAACGAAGGCAGTTCATTTGGAAGCTGTGTCTGATTTATCTTCTGAAGCCTTTATTGCAGCCCTTAGTCGGTTTACGGATCGTCGAGGGTTATGCTCAGAAATTATAAGCGACAACGCTACCAACTTCATAGGTACAAATCGGTACCTACTCGACATAAATAAATTCTTGGCATCACATCGTGATGTTATATCTAATCACTTAACTCAAAGTGGCATTATTTGGTCGTTTAACCCTCCGTCTAGTCCGCGTTTTGGAGGTCTATTTGAAGCTGGGATAAAGTCTGTGAAATACCATTTAAAGCGGGTAATAGGTGAGACCGTTCTAACTTACGAAGAATTTGCGACAGTTCTTACCAGAATTGAGGCCATCCTCAACTCCCGCCCTTTGTGTTCAATGAGCTCAGACCCTGAAGAATTAAATGGACTCACCCCAGGTCATTTTTTAATCGGTGGATTCTTATTGGGGTTGCCTGAATATGACTTTCTTGACACCGCGTCTAATCGATTAAGTAGGTGGCAACATCTCCAAAAAATGTCGCAACATTTCTGGAAACGTTGGCATTTAGAATACTTAAATACGCTTCAACAACGATCAAAGTGGTGCAAAATTAATCCTAACATGAAGATAGGGCAATTAGTGTTAATAAAGGACGATCGTCTTCCACCTATGAAGTGGTTGTTAGGACGAATTATCCATGTTCATCCCGGTAAGGATGGGATAGTTAGAGTAGCTACGGTTAAGACTCAAACTGGTTCGTTGGTTCGACCAGTGATAAAACTGTGTCCGTTACCGGTAGAATAAAGCTAGTATTAGTAGTTATTCAGTATGTATAAAAGGGAAATGCCTATTCCATTTCAATTTTCGTTAATTTTATTTTATTTATTATTATTATTTTTTTTTTGGATGCCTATACTCGAATTCTCGTTAGTATCCTACTCACATCATAGACCCGAGGTGTCTTTACAAATTTTCATTATTTTTCAAAATATTCTTTTTTTTTTTTTTTCTGCGGGAACCGTACTCCCGACACATTCATTATTATTTTATTTGATTTTTTTTTTGAAAGTATCTTCGAAGCAGTACAGATACAGCTTGCATGAACAATTTATCTTGCTTTACATATTTTTTTTTTGTTGTACCCTCCATGGGGATTCTTTGTAATTTAATTCGATTTGGTTAATTCGATCAAATTAGGTGGGCGGAAATGTTGGTGCCTAGCATTGCTCATTTACCTTTATTTTTTCCAACTTTTAATTTCTACCTACCAATCCTACCCACCTACCCACAAATCATACCTACCCATGCCGACCAGACAGTTTAGTTACAAATTATCCACTGTTCTGTCAACATATGTTGAATGCGGAGCTCTTGTACCGAACATTTTAAAGTGAAACTCATAAGTGAATGTTTTGTGTGGAAATATTACAGCCGTGCTGTGTGCAAAATATTACTATAATAAATGTTTTGTGAAAACTCAAAAAGAAGAACCAGCGGATCAAAATTAGATAAGCGAAGGGAGAAAATCTGCGGGTAAGTCGGCAATCCCCAAATTTTTCCTTCCCTTCCGCTTTGCGGGTACATGTTGAAACCCCAACAGGTCGTAAACAAAAAAGTTTTCTACCCCCCCCCCCCCCCCCCCCCCCCACCCCACGCTACGCCAATGTGTCCCGCATTGATATTTTATAAAGTTGGCCGCCTTAAACTTACCTATAAGTTTTAGATCAAGATATGCTAAGGTACAATCTATTATTGACTGTTTGGAAATTCAAATAAACAAACCCAATAATCCAATACACCAATCACTGACCTGGTCCGAATACAAGAGCTGTAACACACTTAAATACCTCGTTTCGTGTACTCCAGACGGATTGGTGAATTACATTTCTTGTGGCTATGGTGGACGCGCTTCAGACGCTACCATTGTGGAGGACTGTGGATACCTGGATGCTCTTCGGCCAGGCACGTTTGTAATGGCCGACAGGGGATTCAAGAATATAAGCAATCTTCTTCAAATTCGACAGTGTGAGCTTATACGTCCCCCTAGTGTATTTACAAATGTGCTGTGTACAGCGGAAGAAGTAAAACAAGCAAAGAGGATTGCAGCGTTAAGAATCCACGTTGAACGTGTTATTAGCAGAATACGGGAATTTAACATGTGCAAAATGCATGCATCTACACACCACAATCATATCCCCTTCATGGATCAAATCATAAGGATCGTTTGCGCTCTGATTAATCTACAAAATGTTCTAATTAAAGTGTAGAGAGTACATACAGTATAAAAATATTTGTGTCCTTTTATGAATTTGAAGAAGCGCCTTACAACTCTTGTATTTGGACCAGGTCAATGATTAGCGTATTGGGTTTGTTGATTTGAATTTCCAAAAAGTCGAACTTATGGGGAAGTTAAGGTTAAACGTCACGTACGTTATAATCTACGCATTCACAGATGGCGCCAATCAAATTATTTTAGGTTTTTAATGCTTTTTGCACGTTACGCTTTAAAATATTAAGGTAAATTAATTGTTCGCGACCGTACATATACAATTAGAATATAAATAAATAGTTTTGTCCATAAACAAACCCAAATCTTTCAAGAAAGGCTGAAAAAATCAATTTTGTATCGGTGACTCAATCCAATATTGTATTTTTCAGCCATTCTTGAAAGATTTGGGTTTGTTTATGGACAAAACTATTTATTTATATTCTAATTGTATTAACAAGACAGTTTTCATAAAAATAAATGGTAGATATGTTTGAACGCATATGTACATACATTCTATTTTATAGTAAATAACTACTTTGAAATTATTGTGTAATTAATTGTAATATTTGTAAATTATAATATAACCGATATCACTGTATTATGAAAAAAAAACAATGTTCTATACTGTAATATTTTCTGTTGTTTTTCTTTTACTCACCTATATAAAAAGAAGATTATATCTGCATTCTATAAATTAAAGAATGTTACTCTAAATTCAATTGAAAAGTTATATCAGTTATGAGAACTCATAAGGAATGGAGGAGTCAAGGAAGATAATTAAGGTTAAACGTCACGTAATATATGCATTCACAGGTGGCGCCAATCAAATTATTTTAGGTTTTAAATGCTTTTTGCATGTTACGCTTAAAAATATTAAGGTAAATTAATTGTTCGCGATCGTACATATTTAATTAGAATATAATAGTTTTGTCCATAAACAAACTCAAGTCTTTCAAGAAAGGCTAAAAAATGTAATATTGGATTGAGCCACGGATACAAAATTGAATTTTCAGCCTTTCTTGAAATATTTGGGTTTGTTTATGGACAAAACTATTTATTTATATTCTAATTAAATATGTACGATCGCGAACAATTAATTTACCCTAATATTTTAAAGCGTAACCTGCAAAAAGCATAAAAAACCTAAAATAATTTTATTGGCGCCATCTGTGAATGCATAGATTATAACGTACGTGACGTTTAACCTTAAATCATTTTATACATGTCATACCCATTTGTATTTAAGTTTTTAAATATGGCATTAGACCAAAACTTAGTACATTATATCAGTTATGAGAATTCATAACGAATGGAGGAGTCAAGGAAGATAATTAAACATTTTATACATGTCATACCCATTTGTATTTAAGTTTTTTAAATATGGCATTAGACCAAAACTTTGTACATTTTATAATGAGATCTTTACATAACTCTTCATCGTACTTCACATGCAACTGCATTACTTTTTTAGATGTTTCAAAATCATGGTTGGCAACACAATAAAGTGCACTTGGCTTCTGAGCAAAATGCATTTGTAGTTGCATCTGTGCCATGACTTTAGGTGTAGGTTCCTTTGAATCTATCAAATAATTTTTCATCGTGGACTCCTTCGCTGGGCATTTCACTTCAACGATGAAATCTTCTCCCAAAGCATCTGGAGAGGCACCAAAAATTGGGTACTCATTACTTAAAATGAGACCACACTTTTTAAGTTTAATTTTGTTAGTAGCCTCAACCACTTTCAAAACTTGCGCTTCCAGAATTCTTCCATGCTGAATGGCTTTAGTTTCAAATACTTTAGCACCGAGGATGCTTTCCACCAGTGACCCGTCCAGTGTGCAGCAGTGAGCCGCTTCATGAAACTTTGAGGCTGTCACTCTACCATAACGTAGGTTATGCCACAGTGGACTGTCAGACTGGCCGACTGTATCATAGGCTGCCTTCTGACATGCCTCAATAGTCATTGCCTTCTTACAGAATTCAATAAATTCACTGGGCGTCGAGCCCATATTATTTTCAAAAAAATCACATTCCATGTTGTGGATTGACAAATTTTCAAGAGTTGTGGGGGGTGCATAATACTTCGTCAACTGTGTATTTATAGATGTACTAGCATCTAGCAGCTCTCTTATGAAACTCCCATCATCCTCTGGCAAATTCACACGTCCCAGGGTCCCCATGTCTTTGGCCTTAATAAACTTCAGACTTGTACCGATTCCTGCCATCTTGGAGCGTTTCCAATAACATTGGGTTGAAGTTTTTGGAGGTTCTTCACTGCGTCTGTGGAGCCATGATAAGAAAGCAAGTGCATGCTTACAGCCACCTGGAACAATGAAAAGATTCACAATCTTAGATACTTTTGTTTCAGTATGTATTATATTGTGGATCAGACTACATGAAGCTGTTGGCCGGGGGCTACCCGCTACTTTTTTTAACATTAACTACACATTTGTCGGAGGGAGAAAACATAGAAGCCGGCAAATCATTCCACAGCCGAGCAGTTGAATTTAAAGGTCGCCTGTAGAAGCAACCCTTTCTCATGTGACAAAATTTAATGTCAATAGTGTAAAATTGTTGAACGCATGTTTGGCGTGTTTCCCGACTGTGCACTGGTGCCGAAGGGATCAATGATACTAGGTCCATCGGGGCATCTTCCAGGTAGAACAAGCAGGTCTACCTAACACATGTGCTCTAAAGATTGCGATACAAGGTCGGCAGTTGTGTGCTATCTGCAGTATCTACTGGTCCTGCACAGTACACCCAGCTGCCCAGCTTCTGAGAGGCTATTTTGACTCTGGCTTCAATGGAGCCCCCTGCCAGAGCTAATCACAGAGGTACACCAAGCATATCACTGAAGGGCATGTTGGAAAGATTGCTTCCAATTGAAGGTGAGAAGAATACACAAATTGGGAACTAACCTTGGGATGCAGGGCAAACTTCACACTTGCACGAATCTATAACCTCTAGTGCTTCATTGCAAATCAGTGTGACTGCGTAAGCCTTTGTTCTGATTTTGTGCTCCGGAGTGACTCGAGCTTTCACAGTACAAACATCGTCAATTCGTTTTACTTGGACGTATCCCACAGCACTATCTCCATAATTCTCCCGTGCTGATCTGAAATATACATAATATTGTTCATCAACACATTAATCTACCAAAACATGGCATTATTAGCAGGCGGGGGGTAATGTTTTTTTGCAGATTTGACATAACATAACAATAACAGCATACAGATATTAACTAATTATATTAATAATTTAAAGGTAGAAACGATATTACACCCTTTGTGTATAGTTGTAAGGAGGACATCTATACAATAATAAGGAAATTTACTTTGAGAATGGCCAAAGTTTTACAAAGCATCTTACGAAATGGAGGTTAGGTGACCGAACTGTCACTTGTTTCAATTTCAATAAAGGGCCAAAATAAACACTATTTTGTGCGCATGTTTACAAAATGTTCAAGTATATGTATAGGATTAGAGTTACACAATATGTTTTTCTTACCTGGTTGCCTTAAAACCTCTGAATTCAGCACTTAGAAAATTACTGTTACCAGCAATAAAAGATGCCATCATTATAGCATCTACTTTGGGCAAATTGTCGGACTGCGCCCGTAAAAAAAATGCTGTCAGTCATTAAAACAACACTATATTATATTAAACTATTATAAAATAACACAAAAGTCTAAAAAAATTAAACAAAACAGTTGAAAACAGGCGATAACAACAAACAATGTTTTAACTCCTAACAAAAAGATGACAATGAGCGAATCAGCCGGTAATGGATGACGGGTGTGACGTCATGATTCTATGAACCAATAATGGGCCGTTTCTGGATGAACAATATTTGGCTGCTTTTGAAATCAATAATTATGAATGAAAATATTAAAATTGTTCATTTTAACTAACCATCACGCCGTTTCCCCGCAGGGGTAGGCAGAGAGGACGGACCGCCAAACAACTCGGTCTTGGCACACAGTCTTTGCTTCACTCACATTCATACATCGTCTCATACATACTCTTCTATTATTCCGACTTTTGACATGGCCCGACTCAAGTATCTGATTCACTTGATCGTGCCATGTCTTCCTCGGGCGTCCCCTACTTCTTCTTCCATTCACATTTGCGTCATATATTCTTCTCACATTATTTTCTTCTTTCATTCGCTCTACATGTCCAAACCATCTGAGGGTCCCTTTCTTAATCTTACTCATTATGCTTACATCAGCCTTGCATTCTTTGCGGATATCCACATTTCTCACACGATCATACATGGTTTTGCCACACATTCGCCTCAGGGATCTCATTTCGACAGCATTCAGTTTACTTTCATCCTTCCTCTGCCAACTCCATGCCTCACTGCCATACATCAAGGTAGGTACCAGGACTCCATTGTGGACTGCTAGCATTGTTCATTTTGAGTATGATAATCGTAATCAGAAAAATAAACTTTAAATCTTCCACATATTTTTAACAGTATCCCCAGTTTGTGAAAATACCCTATTGGTATAAAAGGACCTGTACTCCAATTGTTCAATATTTCTTCAGGAATAACATTTGAGGGTTGCTCTGATGAAGTACGGGGTTGAGATGGCAAATTAAATGGTTGAGCAGAAGAAGTTGATGGCTGAACTGGCGGCATTGAGGAATCACTTTCATATTGCTCATCAGAAACAATATCGTCATCACTTACTTCAAAATCACTATCCGAATCTAACATTGCTTCAATATCAATGTCAGATAGGCCACGTCCTGACATTTTGAGTTTTTAAAATTCTTACGTAAATACACAAAACAAGATGTTTTTAAAATCGAACTCGTCGGTTTTTCAATAATACAACATTTAAATAATTATGTGCACAAAAAAATACAATAGATTTCAAAGTGGATATCGACGCACAAGTATTATTACGAATACGGTACGGGGTCCGCTCGAAAGAGACAAGCAGATTTCTGATAAATCATTTAAAATAATATAAGGTATATTGGCGGCTCGTTCCAGAGTGGGAGATACTCTCAGCCACCAGTCAGAAATGTGCTTGAAATGGCTTTAGCCATGTTTGGTGACCAGATCTGAATAGCCAGGTATTTTCCCACCGTCCTCTTTTCACTATCCTTCTACCTTCTGAATCACAACATATCTCAATTGGGGATGCCATCATCTCACTGGCTCCAGACGAGAGCAGTTGGGGCTCTTGGGCTTGGGCAGTATTTACATTAAAAAATACATGCATCCAGATATACCGTAATAAACTCACCATGTCCAGTTATCCAATGACAAGATTATCAATTCAAAATGCAGGACATTGTTATCAGTTTATAGGTAAGCCTTTCTAAGTTAACTTCTTCTCGTACCTGCTCTAATCGAAGGTTGGCCATCATCAGATAAATCTTCACTCTGCAGCCCTTCTATCTTAGGTACCTTTTCCCCTTCCCCAACCCTAGGCAGGTACCTATATCATATTATATTATCTTTCTTATCGTGTTGTACCAGAGGTAGGTACCTAGGTACCAGTGGCGGCTCTCCCCTTAGGACAATGGGTGTTTGACCCCCCAAAATTATAAGACATAATAATAATATTTTTTTACGGAATAAACCGCTCAACGCATCGAATTCTTTACTTGAAATGAACCGAAAAATAATAGCAGTTAGCGGCGACGACTCGCCGGGTGACGAGCAGTGACATCTATCGTGTCAAATGGAAGCTCCAATTCTCCCAGATCCCTGGGTCAATTTTTGTCTTGCCCCCGCTATAGGATATCTTCTGTCTCTATGCGCGCCATACAATAAACGCGATGGCACTATGTTTTTATCGTGGAGTAAAAAATTCCCGCGTATAGGTACCACAGAAACCCTAGCGACGTTTTGGTCATGACCGAATGTCGTGGAAGGGAGACAGCATTATGAATCTTATTCGTTGTTGAAAGAGATAGCGATACAACATAGGTCGGTTTTGCATTTTGCAGGCATACCTCGTCCATTGTATTTGGACAGTACGGGAAAGATTTTGAATAATAATTATTTACGTTGTTATCGGCGACGTTTCAAAGTTAGTTTGGTGGCACATCGAGAAGTAGATCTTTTCAAATATTATTAATTATCATATTATGATCACTTTTCAACGGACAGCTTGATTTAAAAATATGTTTGTTTTTTAGGTTCCTAATCTAAGTGACAGCAGATTCTATACATTTAATTATCTATTTACAGGTAAATCATTTGAAAGGGACCTTTGCTTTAGATAGATAAAAAAATATCTAATATAATTTAATAATAAATCTGTTTTTGTTAGGTAGCTGAAAAATGCAAAAAAAAAATATCGTCAAATTGAAACGCAAGTCTAAATTTAAATAAAATTGATAAATGTCTTTTCTCACCCAATATCTTTGGACATTTTAGGGGTAAAAGGGGACTGCCGAAGTGTGTTTCAAAGTCAATTTTTGTTTTTAAATTTTTGATATTTCTATTTCGGTTTCTATTTTTTCTAATCTACCTAATTTTGTTTTTATATTTTGTATACTTAGATACATACTATCGGTGTGCATAACTATATTAAAAAGTGCCCTCTTTAAAATGATGTGCCAGCAAGTACATGAATTATTTAGTGATTTTGCAATTTGTAATTTGAGTTGCGGGTTCATGACCCTAACTGTCTTCAAATTGATATAGATAATAATATGTCGGCATTTTTCACAATATCGAAAAAAGGTAATTTCACTTTATTTTTCAAATGACCTCCCATACCTGGAGCCCTAGAGCCGCCTCTGCTAGGTACCCACTTTCAGTATTTTTTTTCTGTGTTCCTCGGATTCTCGGATAAGGCATGACGGTGAGACAGTTCCAAATCAAAGGACAATAAAACAATGATATATATTGTTAATATTGCCTAGAATTCTGAGAATTCTACATAATCTTAATATATAAAACAAAGTCGGGTTAGTTACACTATTTATAACTCGAGAACGGCCCCACCGATTTTGATGATCTTCGATTTGTTGGATTTGTCTCCACCCCGGAAAGGATAATAACTATTAAAACATTATATGGAACGAATTCTCATATTTGAAAGAGCTGCGGGCATTTTGTGATAATTACCTATAATATTGAGTAGTGACCGAGTTCCAAAAATTCAAAAACGTTAAATGTCAATGCGCTGATTGTTTTTCTTTTATTTTTTCAAATATAAAATGCCGCCTCTCTTTCTTACGTACTAAATGTCGATAGTCGAAAATGAGACAAACAGTGAACGTATGTCTCCACAGTCTCCACCCATCCAAAGGAAAGATACAATAATTCTAAAAAAATCTCTCACACGTATAAAGAAAATGAAAAGCATTTTTTTTTACATCAGCTCACACATGAGTTCCCGAAGCAAATTATTTTCCTCGGGACCTATGTCATCTTAGGGAATGCTGTGTGGAGGGTCTTTTTAAGGAAGGGAAGAATAGGAAGTTCTGGGAAGGTAAAAGGTATGACGGGTGGGTAGCAATCTGGGGTCAGTGTGTCCGAAAGTGACGGACGTATGAATCCATTCCTCCAACTGCGGTGCAAGGCGATGGGTCAAGAGAGTCCAGCTGGAAAGGTCAAAAGACCTCCCTCGACCAGTCTATCTCGACCCGGCCCGCCACGCAGCGGGTGGGACCCGGACCAACGACACTCCATGAAACCGGGCACCCCTGCTAAATCACCAAACACTTGGGGTGACGTATGACAGAGGTGTTGGTTTTCCAACACCTCTTTCATACGCCCTGGGGCGGCGGCACCCATACCCGCCTCCCAAATTCCCGCAAGTAAGTGGAAAATAAGAAAATCCCAAAAAATATAAATCCGTACACAATGCCATCTTTGATACTGACAAAAACAAAACACGGACCGTTAATAAAAAAACTGAATTTAATTCAACAGTTATTGATTCTGAGGCGGTACGAAGTTCGTCGGGTCAGCTAGTATTATATATATACAATAATGTCGACAATATAAGAGAAGATGGTGTTTCATTCGATGATTCATGTAATAGGAATGCACATGATTGTAATACGAAGAAATATGAATAATTTTGTTGCAATCCTAAACTAAAAAGCGGAACTAGAAATAATAATAATAAATAATAATCTTTTCAGAATCGGATGTGAGGTAGACAATCGAAAATCTACCATTAGATCCTGTCGGCATCCTGCTAGTACGAGCAGACAGTAAAAAGTCCTACCGCAAAAATGTCAAATCGTATCATTTCAATAAAATATTTTTATAAGGATTATAGCTGCCCTTTTTACTCGCACATTTATTTTAATACCACTTTCTTCTGTTGGCACCGGGTAGTGGATCGTATTCGGATGTAGGTAAAAATATAAATGTAAATTTTGACATGTCGTAAAAGCGTGAACTTTGGTACATGCTTTCTACATTGTTTGATAACCAATTATAGTATAATTATTTTCTAATAAAATGTAACCACCATTGGTTACGTTACGCAATGCATTCCTGTCACCGTTATTTTATAAGTGAAAGCTCGAATAAAAGTATAGCGATTTGTGGAATATTCTTGCAGGAGATACCTAAATATTTGAATTTAGTGATAATGTTGACTTAATTACAAGTTTATTCATAAGTCCCTACTGTGGTTTCATTAAGCTTGTTAATTATACATAATACAAATAAAAAAAAATACATATTAAAGGGATGTACTAGCCACGGCCGAATTCGAAAACTGTCAAAATGTATTAATTATTACATCGCTAGATGTCAGTAGTAATGCCATCGCGAATTTTAAAACTTCAACATTCAACTTGTGTTAGTTATGACGTGCACAATATTTTTAAATATCGAAGTAAAAACCAAACCAATAACAAAGTGTGTTTAATTTATGGAACTTATTATTTTGGTAGAATATTTAGTATGATCCTTTTTACGAATGTTTCATTATTTGCTTGTTGATGGTTTTTTCCCATAGTTCACGTCATTCGTATACACTCGCGCAGCTCCCATTATAAACTACCGACGCGACGTTTGGAATCTCGTGGTGCATTTATTGTTATTAAGTTTATTTTGTAGAACTCCATTTTAATTTCTTATTTCTTTTATATGTTCAATAATATTATTATTTAATGTATAAAAACAGTTTATTATAAACAAGTTCTGCTTCGTAATTATGTATTTCGTATTTATGCATTGTATAAATAATTTTTTTTAAGTAAAACTTCTTTACGCATGCTCGACACTTGGGGGTAAACTGGTGAATGCGTTACGAAAAGTGTGATGCGAACGGTAATCGATGCGAACAGTGATCGATGCGAACGGTGATTAATGTTATTAAAAAAGGAAACGAAGCATGCAAAAGAAAACGGGGCAACTTTTGCCCAGCGAAAAAAAGACGCCTGAGTGTGTACTACTGTGTGAAATGCAACAAACCAAATTGTCTGGAATGTCAACGTCTATGTCACCCCAATGTCATATGTTCTTTTATAAGATAAGTGAAATTTTATTTCAGTCGTGTGGTCTTGCACACTCGTTTTTTATTTTTTTTAAATGTTCAATAATATTATTATTTAATGTATAAATTTTTTTTTATTATAAACAAGTTCTGTTTCGTGATTATGTATTTCGTAGTTATGTATTGAATAAAAACAGTTTATTATAAACATATTCTGCTTCGTAATTATTCTCGTGGTTCACATTTGGAGTCGATTTTATGGTGTTTTTATTTTTGAACTGCCAGGCTGCTGGTCGGCAGACCAAGGAAATCATGAATGGGATGATCTAGATTACAGTTTTTTGTTAGTTTCGATCTTGTGTTCGATGTAATCGATGCAGCAGGGCATGCGAAACCGATATGAAACGGACGAGGTTCGGAAATTTACGTCGTTTTACGGATGAACGCAGCTCTTACGGCGACGGTGCGTTGGTTGTTCGAACTTCCAACTAGTATGGACTATTTTGGCAATCTTAAAATGACTATTATTATTATAAATTTGTACAAAAATATGGACACGCGACAGCAGTGAGGGGCACCGCGGCAGGTTTTGGCTTATTTAAAAAAAATATGGCATTCTAATTTAAAACTATAATGAAATAAAAACAATAATTCAGAAAACGAAAAATTATTTTTTTTTTTTTTTTAAAGTCGTACCCAAAAAGCTGCCAGGCTGCTGGTCGGCAGACCAAGAAATTCTTAAATGAAATGATCTGGACTATAGTTATTCATTGGTTTAATTCGTGTACTCGATGACGTAAAATTTACTATTTTTACCCCACTTTGACGCCGGCTGCCTGCGAACGTGCCAGGCTGTCGGTTGGCAGACCTGCTTTTTTCTCATTTTCTAATCGACTTTTAATATTCTCGTTGTTTTGATGTCGTAATTTTTTCGAAAAAAATCACTGACTATTTCCGTGACAGCGCGGCTCCTGCCAAAAGACGCACCGGCAGACCAGCTTTTTTAAGGTTTTATAAACGTCCATTATCACTACAAAGTAGTTTCATTCGTATACTCGATGACGTAGGGTTTACCTATCTTGTCTCTTTGTCTATTATACTTAATACTAATACTAATCATATAAGGTAATTTTTGTATCTACTACCAAACACAGCGTACATAATGTACCTACGGAGAAATGTTCGACGAGTGAATGAATGTCCACGACACAAACAAATGAACTAATACTGATATTCTGAAATACGTCACGCTACATATATTATAGCTGTGTGTGTGTACGCAGCATTGAATTCTCACACATACTTGCAAAACGTGCCCGTCGCCACACGCATGGAACAATATGAACATCGCACAAACCATTTTCGGAAGTATAACGCACATGAAATGTTATATTTTAAACGATTTATACAATATGGCGGTTGAAAAAATACAATTCGACAAACTCACACTAAAAAAGAGAATTTTCGAGTACTTCCTGTTTTTGTAGCTTACTGAGTTTACTGCAGTGGTTCAAGTGAGTCGGTATTCTATGTTTAAAGCTATTAATAAAACATTTCGCCCGTATTTTCAAAATATATACGCTGTCAAACGAGGAGCGTACAGATTCCCTACCTGCCAACGGGAGATTCTAGCCCGTCGGAATGAATAGAAGCTACGAAATGCGTTCGATTTTGGTGAAAAATGAAGTATTTATTTAATTATCAATATTCACAGATATCATAACGATAATAAGAGGCCGTACTTTTACAGATGTGTGTATTATGTATATATTTTAAATTTAAAATATTGTGTAAAATCATTATTTACGCGATAATCATAGACTAAAGTTTTAAAAGTGGGTTGAATGGTGTATCAATGTTTTTATTTTTCATGGTCAAATGCCTACATCGATTACAAAAAAAAAATAAACAGATTGAAAAATAAAAGTCCATTATTTGGTAACAAAAAATATCAAGTCTAAGAATGACACACGAAAGGTAGTATTAAGCCGTTTTAGAGAGCCGTTTTTCAGCAAATTACAATTCTGCCCCTATAATATACTCTTAACAAGTTTACGAAACTTGCAAAAGATAACCCGAGACACCCATGTTGAATTTTGGGAAATGTTTGGCATGCAGAAGTATGATGTTGTATTCATAATTGTGTTTGTTATATTTATGTTATTGAATGAAATTAATTAGTACCTCCAACATCCATGTTGTGACCACCTTCCTCATGAAGGGCTGGATGTCATCTTGGACGTGCTTGAAGTAGTCACAGCTCGGCATGGATTCCTTCTCCAAGGCATGGAGGTTAGGGATGATCCTGGGATCAGTGCTCATCATGGGGTCGATGGGGGCGTAAAGCGGCTGAGGATCCACCGTCTGGGGGCTCTGGGGCCCCATGTATTCAGCACAAGACAGATCCATCACGAAATGTCAACCAAAACTTCACCAAAATCCACACAAACCAGTCTGAAAACGCTTTAGTTACACTCGCGAAAAACGTGCGAATTTACACAATTTTTTAAATATTTATAGCTTAATGTGCATAATATATAATTATGCAAGTCTTTGTATGTATAGTTATATGAAATAATGTCACTAAACTTGTTTTAAAACACTTCTAAAAGTTGTCACTAAAATTCTCGGTAATTATCGGTTCGGACTGGACACGCTTATTACGAATAATTTTTAGAAAAAAACTTCAGATTCGCCTTAATTACTATAAAAGGAAACTTTTGGCTTGGGGGCGGCGGAAAATAATGCATTTTAATTTTCAATTGCGTAAAATTAAAACTCACTTCGTGAACCGATCGGTGACTGTCAGCGGCCATTAGGCACGTTGCTTTTATGTTGGTATCACTGATACATTGCAAAGAACTAACATTTGTTTTTATTTCACAGACAATCAATCATAATTACGCAAACCCGCTAGACAAACCCTGCTTTGCCAAACAAACCATTCAAAACCTGGGATGTTTTTTTATAGTTTGATGACATGCAGCTTTCGTAGTTTAACCGTGTTTTTACGTATCCCACGAAGTTGGCCACAGTAGTATTCAGTTATTTGCAATGTATCAGGGATACCAACATAACAGTGACGTACCTGATAGCCGCGATTTGACATCGTGTAGATTCGCGAAGTGAATTTTAATTTACGCAATTGAAAATTAAAATGCATTATTTTCCGCCGCCCCCAAGCCAAAAAGTTTCCTTTTATAGTAATTAAGGCGAATCTAAAGTTTTTTTCTAAAAAATTATTCGTAATAAGCGTGTCCAGTCCCAACCGATATTTACCAAATTCTCGAATGTTTACAAACTGTCACTTCAGGCGAGCGTCGTGATGCGTCTGTACCGGCCGACTGAAGACTGAAGACCAGGGATGTGATGCCCAAAAAAATTGTTTCCCTAGATTTGGAGGTGAAATTTCCCTAGAATTTCCCTAGATTTCGGCGGTGCTACCTTGGCCAATCAAAACCCGTGTCAGGGGGGGGGGGGGGGGGCATTCCATACCATACCAATGACAGCAACCATGCCCGCATTGTGCGCGTATAGTCATTAAGGGGATTCTGAAGGTTTTTTACTAAAAAATATATGATTTCATATTTTGAAAAACAAAAATATTCTTGTTATTTAAAAAACTTTTTTTTATATTCTCTTATTATTAAAAAAAGTTTTTTTATATTTTCTGAAAAATATTCAAAAAATTAAAAATATCGTAAATATTCATATATGGCCAGTTCGATCGAAAATTTGCCATAATTTGAAAGAATGTACTTTACCACTGAATTATAGACGCAATTCCTAATGAAAATCACTTTGCAAAATAAAAATCAAACGCAATCACTGAAATTGAAGAAAATTTATTATTGTAGAAAGCAATCACTTTGTGGTTTGACATATTTAATAAAATAAAATACTGCTTTGTTTAAAACCACGAGTTTTAATAATTTTTTTGATTAGTAGGGTAGACTGGGGACGATTGAAACACGTTATGATTGAAACATCTCAATTTACTCGAAAACTATAATACCTAAGAGTGTGATACAATACTCGAAACTCTGTCAGGTCTGTTGGGACGTTTCTACAAAAGCGCAGTAGCCGGCGAGTGACTCAATCGTGCATAGGGGACATTATTGAATTTCGCACTAAAACGCAAATATTTAAGACATTATTGTTTATCTTATAACTCATTTTACTCTCGCAGCTTGACGAAATGTTTCATTGCATTCTCTTCTTTATCTATTTAAGAGTATTTATAATGCATTTGCGTGGCGTTAATGTCTATTTAAAAGACATGTTTTTGACTTTGAAGCAGAAAATGCAGCGTGAGGATGTTTGAAACAACTCGTGTGGGGATGATTGCAACGTTTCAATCATAACCATGTTTCAATCGTCCACACTGAGAGAAAATTTAAAAGTTATAATGAAAAAAGGTCAGAAATTTAAATCATTAAGTATTATTCAAATTCAAATCATTAAGTCTAATGTACTTCTGTGATCTTGAATGGTGAACTTCTGTGATCTTGGTTGATAAAGTCGATCTCATTCGACCACATTCGACGTCACACACCCTCACGTGACATTTTCGTAATAACATATCTTCATTGATTTTCATACATTTATAACTAAAAAAAATAAACGTTAATAGTATACATTGTTTTATCAATTATGTAAGTACAGACAACAGAGAAAAAAAATTATGTTATGAAGAAAGTGTGTTCCCCTTCTCAAGAAACCGAGGTTGCAAACTATGCTAAAAAAAACAACCGACATTTACCTATTTTGGGCTATCTTCAAAAGATTTAAGACAATTGGCATTTGATTTGACCACACAAGGCCATATTCATGGTACACAAATGGGATGGCCGGAATAGAATGGCTCCGAGGATTTTTGTGCGCCATCCAGAATTTATTATCTATAAGATGTGCCCAAGCCACGAGTAGGTATGGCACAAGCAACAAGTTTTAATTGACATAATCTTGATGAATTTTTCAACAATTTAGCGAACGTTATGGATAGTTTTAAATTTGAACCAAAGGACGTCTATAACGTAGATGAGACCGGTGTCACAACTGTTCAAAAACCTAATTGGTTTATAGCCAGGAGAGGAACTCGGCAAGTAGATGCAGTAACGTCGGCCGAACGAGGAACTTTCATAACTGTCTGTAGCGGCAAATGCAATTGGCAACTCAATTTCGCCGATGTTCACATTTCTATGTATCAATTAAGCCATTTCTTAAAAGATAGTCCAATTGGTAGTATCGGTACCACGAACAAATCTGTCTGGATGCAAGAAGAAGATTTTAGCAAATTTCTTATTCATTTTCAAAAATTCACCATTTCGTCCTTAGATCGCAAAGTTCTTTTATAACTTGATAATCATTCATCGCGGTCGAATCCTACGAAATCAAAAAAGAATATTATTTTGTAAAATCAATATTTAGTCTTCAAACCATTCCAAAATGAACAGGCAAAAAAAACTACACCTAGAGACTCCGAAGAAGAAACCACAAACAAGATGACTAATGTATAGGAAAAGGTGCACTGGAATCCGAGGACAAAAATATGAAAAAAAATCACCCTTCACATTGATAAAAAAAGTGCTTCGTAGTCTCCACTCTTGTCTACTTTGGTTTTCTGTATATTTCACTTCTACCGCATGTGAATTGCACATCCAGATATTTCTTTTCTTTTAATAGATAATATTTACTTGTTTAATAGATTTTAATGCCACTTAACAGATTATTTTTAAAAAAAATTCTTAAATATTGCGATGTTTTGTATAATGATGTCACATCCCAAACCATAAATTCAATAAATTTTTATTTTTTCGACTTCTTAATTGTTGAATTTTACACACAAAAAATGCTCTTAATTCAGAGGTAAATTCTACATTGTTATGATTGAAACAGTGTGATGGTTGAAACAAGCACTTTTGTATGAAAGCAAAAAACTTATTTTTAATACCGTTCTATTCTGCTCCAGGATAATATCGCAGTAAAAGTATGTTGATTATGCCAAATACTCATAATAAGTATAACTAAGAGCACGTAAACATAAATAATAAAAAACATATTTAAAGTTGCTTCATTTCAAGACATTTATGTTTATAATTTTTTAAATACTTGTGATATGTTTAATCACTATTCATGATTTCATTGAGTACTGTTTTAATAATGAAAATGTTAAACATTGATTAAAATTATTCCAATTATTCCATAGATATTTAGAGTGTTTCAATTATCCCCACATACTGTTTCAATCGTCCACACTATGGGGATAATTGAAACAGTTTTCCCCATCGTCTTTAAGTGGTCATTGTAGCTTACCTGTACAAGTTGTGGCCATACAATAAATTTAATTTGATAACTAGATAGATCATAGAACATCTGGTATAAACATCTTTTCCATAAATACATAAGAAATATTACTACGCCTAGTTAAAGTAAAAGTGTTTCAACCATCCCCAGTCTCCCCTACCCTGATGTGTTTGATTAGTACCCCAGTATTAATTTGTACCCTGATGATGCTTGAGTAAAGCGAAACCGGTCGGTTCAAAAAAATTAATAAAACTCGTGGTTTTAAACAAAACAGTATTTTATTTTATTTTATTGAAGAAAATTTCTTGTAATAAACATAGACAAAAACGTAACTTGAAACCTAAATTAATTTTTTTTAGAAGTCCCCATTTATCTTTTCAGGTATATAATATCATTTTGAGTTGTCAGTGTTTTTAAAACAACATTGCTTGAATTAAAGTACATAAACAATATTTAATTCAATATTTGATTCATAACAAAATACGACTAGCAATACCAGTAATATTGTCATATGTAAAAAAAAAATTGCCAGAGTTCGAAAATTCCCTAGATTTTGTGCTGATTTCCCTTTTCCCTAAAAAATATTTTTCTCCCCTAGATCTAGGGAAATTTCCCTAGACATCACATCAGTGCTGAAGACTGAACGTTGACGTTCATAGTAGAGGCGGGCAAAGCGTCTCAGCTGAGCGAACCGCTTCACCAGGTCTCGTTCAGTGAAAAGATCCGGGTCAGTGAACCGGCTCGATTGAACGACTGAATTTATTCCATCTCCCCCCTCACCTCCCTCGGCACTCCTCACTTTAAAAGGGAACCCCAATATTTTGGGGTTCCCTTTTTATTGGGAAATCCTTTGCTTAGTTGAGTTTTGTTATGAAACATCAGTATCAAAATCTCAATAATAAAGGTAATCGCATAATGCACGTCTCTTGTCGCTTTTGTTGGTTTGTCCCCGGGATACATAATTACGTATTTTTTAAATTATTTATTACTACTGACTTGTTAGTCTTCTGACTGTAGTTTAAACATAAAATTTCATGATGTCATCAAGAAATACGGGTGAAATTTGGAATCATTTTTCCGCTGCCACTAATAATAAAGCCAAATGCACGTACTGTTCGCAAATAATTAGAAAATTGAAGAAATTAATTAGGAAATCAAAGCATCCCACCATTCAAACCCTCAGGCAAAATGCCACAAATCAAGGAATCAATGTCAACTGAGATAATTCAACCTCTGAATAATCCCGTTCCATTATTTACAAGTAATTTTCCGTCATTCAATTCTGTTATAAAAAACAAAATAATGTGGCGGGAGCGCTGACGTCACGACTGACGTATTATGCACGCACACACGCTTGAATTCCGATATTATTATATAAATTGTATTTCAGTAATTACATGCACACTGAGCAGCCACGGTACTCCACCGCGTAGAAAAGTCTCATAGTGAACTGAGCTGTAAGCCGTTACCTTACTTTCATATTTTACTTTTCTGCGTCGCTGACTCGAGTGGCTGTGAACGAACGAACGAACGAGCGAGCAATCCGTATCAGTAGTGACCCGCGAGCCGCGAGATCCGTTGAACGATACACTGCTCCGGCTCCCACGGGTCAGTCGGCTCACCGGATCTGGCGGGTCAGTTGGTTCACGGCTCACCGGATCACTCGTTCGCAAAGATCCGCGAACCGTGAAGATCGTTCGTTCGGATCCGGATCTTACGGATCCGTGTGAAAATCCGGTTCACTGAGCCGACTCGTTCGCGAACGACTCACTTCTAGTTCATAGCTCATAGCGGCTTAGCCGGCTATAGCCAGGCTAATCGTCGAGTGGCTCCGCTCCGTTCTACGGTGCGCAGTTCGCGCGCATTTCTCAAGTACCTTATGCGCATGCGTTACATACGTCAAACTTTTCCAAAAACAGTTTTGAAAACATAACATTTCCCGGCGCGGAACCATTTTCTCAAGTTTGCCGAGAGTTACGGTTTGAATTATTTTGAATTTAGGGTGAGGTTTGTAGAGCTGTTTTTGAAGCGTGAACTAACCTTTGATGAAGTTTGTTTGAGGGAATTTATCGATACGGAATGGGCGTAATGTGTTTGTTTTTGGGAGAGATTTAATGGAAAGTGGTTTGTAACTCTGGCTATTGGCTAATTATTCCACACATATGTGCATTGGAAACGGCCCTCAAATTTAATAATGATGTTGCCTTCAATTTACATAATATCATAAAGCCTTACTTTGTTAAATTATTTAAGACACGAGATATAAAAAATGGCTTTCTTGAGCGCATTTCTGATTATTTGTTAATATCAGATTGCATGCTTTAATTTAATTTATCAAGTTAAGCGGATATTTAAAAAAAATAGGGTTATAGCAGTCTCTAGGAAATGAATAGACAGCCTCCGTAGTCTAGAGGTACGGATCTTGGCACACAATCCGAAGGTCGCGGGATCGAATCCCGACGTGGGCCAAATAAATTGTATTTGATTAACTTGTGTTATTTCACAATTAATTCATTTGAAATACTCGTAATATTTATAGTATATTTGCGACACGCTCTAGAGTGGAATATACTCTCAGTATCGCTCTGGTGTAAGACCACCATTCAGAATTGAAACGTTGCTTGAAATGACTTTATCCGTGTTTGGTGAACAGATCTGAATAGCCAGAAACTTCCCCACCGTCCTCTACCGCGTCTCCTTTCCCTCAACATTAACGCCTCACAACATACCCCAATTGGAGATGCCATAGTCTCACTGGCTCCAAAATCGTTTTCTTTACGGATTTTCGCACGCACAGAACTCAGCAACACTGTGACTATTTTTTGAGTTATTATGCCCTGTACGCTTCCTTCTTTTTAAGCCAACGTTTCGGACAGCGTTTCATTCATTAGGCGCTGTATCCGAAATGTTGGACCAAAAAGAGAACACACAATACGGTATAATAATAAAAAAATAATGACAATAATACCAGTTTTCTTAAGAGTTTCAAGGATTTTATTATTTGCCCAATCGGCGTATAACTACTTGAGGAGGCTCACAGCGAAACCAAATAATATTAATTCAAACATTCAACAGATCAGAGAAGTAACACCGCTTGTAATTTTCAACATATATATTCTATCAATTATTCTCGTATTCTCAATTACACCAATAGAAATATAAGAAAGTAATGTAAGAATCAAGTATTGAGATTTGAAGCTTTTGGAAACGGCGATAAATGTAATTGTGGTTGAGGATTAACCGTTACTATGATAATAATTAGTTTACTAGTGGTATACGTTAGGTAGGGTTCTTTCAATCCCTCAGGCCTCGGGCTCATTTTGTCGGAAGGTCAAAATATTTCCACTTCGCAATAAAATCCAAATAAATGGAATGTTTCTGAAACTAACAAAATTTTTTCTTCGAAGGTAATAATATACCCAGTGGCGGCTCTCCCCTTAGGACAATGGATGTTTGACCCCCCAAAATTATAAGATATAATAATACATTTTTACGGATAAAACTGCTCAAAGCATCGAATTGTTTATTTGAAATGACGGCAGGCTAGCGGCGACATAGACGAGCAGTGACATCTATTGCAGTAAATGGAAGCTCCCATTCACACAGTATTCCCTGGGTCAATTTTGCCAATGCCCGATCTTCTCTCTCTATGCGCGCCATACAACAAATGAGATGGCACTATGTTCTTTGCCTGGAGTTGATATTCTCCCGCATAGGTAGTAAAGAAATCCTAACTACGCTTGGGTTATGTCCGTGAGGGAGACACCATTATGAATGTTATGTGTTGTTGAAAGAGATGGTGATATAAACATAGGTCGGTTTTGCTTTTTGCACGTATGTCTCGCATGGAACAATGTTTGTTTTTGTATTGAACAGTTCGGGAGAGATTTGAAATAATTATTCACATTGTTATTGATGTAATTTGCGACATTTCAATTTTAATTTGGTAGTACATTAGGAAGTAGATCTTTTCAAAGATTATTTATTATATTATTATGATCAATTTTCAACAGACATGGAAAACAGCTTGATTTAAAACAATTTTTGTTTTTTTTTTTTTTTATATAGGTATTAGGTATCGGTGCCTATTATTTCTATTAGCATAAGTTAACAATAATAATCTAAACGAAAATATGAAAGAGAACAAGACACATAAAAACAAAAACATTATAAAATAATAAATTATAAAAAGAAAGTTTTTCTTATAAACATTGAATATTATTTCTAATCTAATTTTTGTTTTTAAATTTTGGATACTTAGGTACTTATTGGTATGCACAACTATATGGAAAAGTGCCCTCTTTAAAATGATGTGCCTTCAAGTTCATGTATTATGTAGCGACTTACAAATAATACCATAATTTAATTTGAGTTGCGGATTCATGACCCTACCTCTCTTTAAATTGATTGATAATAATGTATCGGCATTTTTCTCAATATCAAATAAAGATTAATCACTTTTTTTTTCAAATGACCTTCCACAGCTGGAGCCCTAGAGCCGCCTCTGAATATACCTATCTACACTTACAAATTTTATAATTGAAAATAAACATTTATAATTTTTTAAATACAATTTTTTTTAATGCAAATATAAAAAAGTTTTAAAAATGGCTCACCTTACTTGTTTCTAACTAAAATTACTGATAAGGAAAAAAACAATAAAACACACCTAATTTATTAAGGCACACCTAAATTATAAACGTTACCGTTTACTCAAATTTTTGTCGCTTCATGTAAAAATAATAAATAAAAATTTTACAAAATTTCTTATTTTTTTTCAAATCGCGGTCGGAAAATTTGTGTGCATAAAGGTGTACATTGAACATTTAAATTATTTTGTGGTTAACTTTTATATTTGAACGTAAAACGTGGTATTTTCTCAACCATGATTGATTGTAAGATAGATACAACAATTTCCATGAGACCTATGTGAGTTGTCCCAAAAAGCGAACAAATAAGCCTGAGGAGTTAAATTTGATGATCATCAATTTCACGATCAACCTAACCTATCCCAACTTTAGTGATGGAGGCAAATAAATGTATTCCTTATCCTTTTTCTTACCAACCGAAGCCACTACCTAAATAAATTCTGGTTATTTATTTAGACAGAAATATATAAAATACGGGTGGTTGGAGCTCTCTGAGGGGAGAGCCTTGACGCTGGCGCTAAATCAAACCAGCTCCTTAGGAATTTCCCCTCTGATAGATTGCGGGCCGTGATGCCTCCCGTGGCAATACAGCCTCCGGACCCGGATCTACCTGCCTCCTGCCTCCTAACGCCTAACGCCTGAAGTACGTATACACCTACCCCTACGGCTTGCGGTAAGGGTTGGGAAGATACCTACTAAAGCTGGGAAAGTCTGATTTCGAAATAATCGACATTCAAACGATTTATTTGTCATTATTTCGTATTTATTTATTTTTCTTTTCTTTTTTTTTATAGAAAGAGAAGAAGGGATATTTTAAAAGATACTTTGTTTTTATTAAATTATAATTAAAAATAAAACAATATCTTTGGAAACACAGTTTTTATTTTTTAAACCTAATGCCGACAAGGTTTCGCTATAATCTTTAGTAAGGTATGTTTAGAAGTTGTATTACAACGCGCTTTGAAGGAATGCAAGTAACGAAATAACCTAACGCAAGTAACGACATAACCTATCACAAGTAATGCGAGTAACGAAATAAACTAACGCGAGTAATGCAGTTAAAGAAATAACCTATCACAAGTAATGCGAGTGATGAAATAACCTAAGGCAAGTAATGCAATTAACGAAATAACCTATCACAAGTACCTACTGCGAGTAACGAAATAACCTAACGCAAGTAATGCAATTAATGAAATATCCTAAACCAATTTATAATGATTTTTTAATTTACATTATAATTTTTTAAATTTATCATGATTTTTATTTTTAAATTTATACATGATTTTCTAACCTTACTTATTATTTATTATTTACAATAGCCGTTATTACCAACTTACACGATCTTTTAATTTACTAATTGAGCTAGAATTCCCTCACCAAACACAAGAGCATTGTATCTTTATGGCGAGAAAAGGTAATTTTTTCTTTTTTTATTGTTAAAAACTTATGTAACCGATGAAACTTTACATGTATTTTTAATCATTATTGCCAAATATATAAATAATTTTTTTTTTAAAAGTAAGCCAACCCAAACCAGGTTTGGTGGGTACACGTGAAACTACTCCGTCGTTTCTGTTTCGATCGTGCTTTAGTACTATACCTGTTAAATTAAAAAGGGCTTCGGAGATAATCCATGACACTGATAACTCATAACTCCTGAATTGCTGAAAATTCATCGTACCGTACAACTACCACCAGCGCGAGCGTCGACACCACAACATTCCACACGGCAGAACAGATGTTTTAGCCCAGTATAGCACGAAAAGAGGTATGATGCTGCTAAATAATATATCTAGGTCTCTTGAGATGTTCAACAATGGGCTTAAGGTTTCAAGAATGATTTTAGGCAAGAAACCTAAAATATATTATTCTTAACTTTTTCATGAATTTATTTTCAAGTTACTTAAATTATTTCGTGTCTATTGGCGTAGGAACACCCGGTGCCATGACAAAAAAATGACCTGTGAGTTTTTACAGTTAGAGACCAAACCACAATATTGTGCCTTCAAAAGTTATCAGACGTAAACATTATTATTTTTAGCAATAAATCCCTGAAACTATAACTAACGAATAACAAAAAATATTATTTGGTTCGGAAAATTTCCTAATGTTAACATAATAAAATAGTTTTATCTTTAATAATGCTAAAGAATCTAGTTGTTTCGAAATCGATGCCTTCCCCTGCCTTGTTGACCTTTCCACCCTCTCCTCCTCCCTCACTCCCCGAGGATTGGAGGGAGGTCATCGTCTTTTTGCTCGGAGAAACTATAAATAATTGTTCGCAGGGTGATTAACAAAAAAAGCTTTCATCGATAGATGGGGGTAGCCGGGTAAGATACATCAAATGACATAGAGACTTTCATTTAATTCAGCATTCGATTATACACATATTACTTGGTATAGAAAGATATTATTACGGCAAATTGTTTTAGCTTGTTGACTTAAGGCGATCCACTAGTACAGGAAAAAATCGAAATCGGAATTCACGCCCTTTTATGGGAGGAGTTTAAAAATACTTGAGAAAAAGCTTTTGGAAAGGTTGGAAAAGATATTTGAGAATTCTTTTTTACATGTTGATTTCGTAAAGGCCTGTAAAAAACATTAATTCCTTTTTTATGCATAGTTTATTGCAATAAAACGGAATTTTTAAATTGATTTCACGAAAATAAGCGGCGCGGAGCATAACACGACTGCTCTCCGCTCCGTTCGGAGGAGTAATGACGGAAGACAGGGGGGCGGCTGCCAGTCGTTCTTCGGTGGACGGTATAAGGTTCACTTTAATATAACAAATTCGTCGACTGCCGTATTGTCGCCGTGATGTCAAAAATACCAACGCGAAAATGCATATTATATTTTATTTTGTGAGGTTCAGGCGTAAATATAATTTTTTTTCGCGATAATTATATAAGAAACTGAATTTGCCACATTATGCAATAAAACCATATCCGAAAAAGTGTTTATAAGTAGGAGCGTTTTCAGTTAAAAATGGTTTTTATAGACCTAATACTTTATTTTTTTCTAAGCTTATTAAAAGACTGATTAAAAAAATGACCAATATTTTTAAGGGCCAAAGTATGTTCTTCACGCAGTATTTAATTGAAGCATCTATAATACTTCTAAGCGGTCAAATTTTCAAAACTAAAACATACGATTTTGTTTGATTTTGCATTATTTAGTATGGCTTTATCTTAAGAGGAACGTATGCGCGGCCCGTTTCGGCGCGTTTCATACAAATTTTAGATTTGGATTTGAGATCTAAATACCCAACCAAACTGAAAAATTATTTTTGTAATCAAAAGTTATATCAAATATCTAGTACGGATGTGAGCTATTTTATTTATTTTTGCTTTAAATTATAAGATGAGGAAGGATTGTTATGAAAATATTTAACATATTTAACAAAGTAAGTCATAACAATTGTAATCAGGTACTGATTACCAATATAATTATTGTCTATGGTTTTTTTGACAGCCATATATTGGTGCAAATAGGCAGGAAGTGTTTGATTCGTGCCTGGCTCTACACTTCCCCGCGGGGCCTGATTGGGCACGGACCTGGTGGGAACGTCACAGTGCCAAGTTTAATATAAGTGATTTTTAAAAGTCGAGCGGAGCAAATGCTCTTTTAAATTAATCAAGGCATCTAATCCTGGATGAGTATGAATAAGAAGTTCGTGTGCGAATCGCGAGTAAATACGCATGGTGCGTGAAACAAGACCGGATCCGCGAACGTAAATCGCGTGTCGGCGTATTCCGGAGATTCGAGATTCCATTTGTAGAATCGATGTGTCGGAGGGTAATCCTCGCTCGCTTCGAACCTGTTGACTGTCGGGATCGACTATTAATTGCTTTTATATCGGATGAGATCCGTATTTGGGGGCGAGATCGCATTTTACCCACTTTGCCGCGAAGTCACGCAATCATATGGATGGAAGGATACCGGAGGTAATCCACGAGGTCCCGGTATAGTTCTGGCCTGTATTCTGTACGAGAGACGAGCTGGCAGGCTGGATGCCGCTCTGAAGCAGTCGCGGAACCCTGGAGGAAGGCGTCCCCATCCATCGGTAGAGACATAGTAGATAGGGTTTAGTTATACGGTCAATGATGGGGGTAAGTTTTCACCTGTATTTGTAAACACCTTACTTCTAATGAAATAGATTCTAACTGTGTTAACAGAAGATCTTGCCTTTCATTGATTGAGATTACTTGTGAATAAGCACCTCATGCCCATCCCTGATGATGAGAACCCATGCCTTCCCGCTGAGTCAGCATACCTTGCCTCCGGCAAGGTTTGGCGTCCGAGTTCCCGTCGGGAACAAAGCTGACCACAGTGATGGCCATTATAATATTTAATATATGTACCTACATATAATCATACACCCACTTAACAAGCGGTGTTTTTAACATTAACGAAGGTAGCGTATCAAATGGCGCAACAACGTGTTGGTCTCGTAATAACTTATTCACAGGTAGATCTGCTTGTTACAAACTATTATGTTATAATTCCATGTGCTAGCATCCATCTTAGTCATATTACTGCAAGTGTCACAATCACTTTGTTGTTGTGATGTCCATAACCTCAATTTATTTATGTTTGTCATTATAAATAATGCTCAGAAAATACATAACGGTAGTATACAATGTGTAGGTACTGCTTTAATTGAAATCAATCAACATCAATTAATGTTTAGCTAACAAAATTATCTATGATAATATTGATAATTATCTATTCCGATTTTATCTTTGACACAAGTGTCAAAACAAGTGTCGTGTTTTCACACTATCAAATATTGAAAACTGATGTTAAAAACAATTTTCTAAAACTTATATTACATTCTTATTTATGAGGTTAAATAAGAATATAAGGTTAATATTAATAATTATTCAAATGTTTATAAATACTAAGAACTAAGTGACATTATGTTCATAATTACGGAGGTACATTCATCAAAACAACAAATAACTTTGCAGTAATAATGATAACTTTTCAGTTTAATTATATTAAAAGGTACATGTTAAACAAACATTTTAAAAATATATTTGCACAATATTATTCGAGCTTTCTATAATGCCGGTACACATTCAAATTATGACTTAGTCGAAAATAAAATTACCTACACTATTAATATTTTAATTATTATCAAACAAACGATTTGTTTATGTTTCAAAATATGTACCTATTACAACACGTGCAAATATCTGTCAAACTGTGTACATTGTCATCTTTCATGATGAAACCAAAGCATGCAAATATATTTTTGTTTATTATGCAATTACAAACGAATGACTTTATTAAAGGAATAATTTATAATTTATATGATATATTATCATTTCAAATGTTTTAAATAGTTACGAGACACGAAAAATTATTTTAATAACAGCTGACAGCTGTCACAAATATTTTGTTGTTGATTGTTTATTTTCTAATGTCAAACTTGATTTCAAAAAAAAAAAACTATAGACGACGGAAGCAGTCGGTCTATTTACATTTTAACACGGGTTTGAAAATCTAAATACTTTGGATAATTCTGTACAAATTCTATTCTTAATATTGATTACTAACAGCTACGTCATAATATACTAAATTATTATTGGTAAGAGGTACCTATTATACAGTGCATTTCATTAGAGATATAAATTATCTTAGTAATTTTTACGAACATAAGGGCAGGGTTGCCGCTAATATTTTTTTTTACTTGAAACCAAGGTTGCCACAAATCATTAAATTTTATTCAACACAAGTCAAGGATGTCACAAAATTTATAATTTTTTAAACAAATCAAGGTTGCCACAAATTTGAAAGTTTATTCAACTTAAAATTTATATTATTTTTTTTTTCTCTCAAAAATCAGGGTTGTCAAAATTTTTTTTTTTTTCTTTCTCAAAAAAAATTTTTTTTTTGTTCTTCACTTGTTATCATCATCATCATCAACAACTATAATGAAAACAATTATTTTATTTTTCATAAATAATATTTTCAAATATTTTTTTTACAAGATGTCATATTTTATAAACATCATCAATTACAAATCTAGCAAAGATTTATTATACCAACAAAATTTAAATAAGGGCATACATAGAGCTAACATGGAGTCACTCGATTTTCTCTCATTCTTTGCGCAAGGAATGCAGAAATTTCAGGGTTACCAATGCTGGTTAGAAAGTTTCTTTCTTTCTAGTTTTTTGAGGTGGTGGGCCTATCACCACAAGATTCTAGAACGGTCGAAATAATCGTTTGTATACCAATATACATAATTAACAGATAAATTTAAAAACAATTATTGTCATTTGCGACATTTTCTTAAATTCAGTTTTTTTACAAAAACGGGCATAATTTTTTGGTAGTTTGTGGACTTAGAGAATTCAAACTTTTTTTTTCTTTTTTTTCAAAAAATTTTTTTTTTGGACGTCGATGTAGTTATTCTGGTTTTGTTTTCCTGCCGTGCTTAAAGTACCGCGAGATACAATATAACATCAGTTAACACATCATTATAAAATTATGGAAGTACAATTGGAGATTGATACTTTTCCATATTTTCTCCACTTGTTCCGAAGGGATGAGAGTAGTGTATGCCGCTACCTATTCGTAACGCTTCGAATTTTTCGAACGTTCATCTTCATTCCGGGAGACGGAGTAACTATGGACAGATTATAGAGTTTGTGCCATAGCAGGGCCGTTGCCTGACGTTTCGGAACAGTATGCTCCAGCATCAGAGTGAAGGCGGAGGATCTATTGCCGCAGATGATTAGGCTGCCGGAGGTAGAAGGTCCGTTGTCACGCTGATCATTATTGGACATACCACAAGTGATAAATAAATCACTTCAGTATTCTCAAAAACAAGTCACAACATACGCTATCCAATACTTTAAATTATATTACATTGGACTCATAGAAGGAGCCAATTGTTTTTCAAGCCCATACATTCATAAAAGGATACTAATAAATAAATAAAAAATTAACAGTAAATAATTCAGTCTAAAATATCATATCATCAACATTGAGAATCTAATCATTGACTTTAAAAAAATGTAAATTCCGCAAAGCCGAGTTTATATAGCTAAGTTATATGATAGTTTCCCAGAGGCTGGCCAAACATCCGAACAAATTTTCAATACATATAAAAATTTAATTAAAGATTTTATTATCATCATCATACAAAACGTACAACAACAACAACAACAAAAATAAAAAAAGAGATATTTTTCATTTTTAAAACAAGGGCATCATTTTTAATAACAATTCTGAAAAATTGTTTTGAATATAATTACAATCAAGTAATTGTCAACAATGACATATGTGATATTTATTATCATTCTTTTTACAAATAAATGACAATTTACACTAAATGTGCTAAGACTTGGAGAAAGTATTGAATAATGACGCAATGTCATTATTATAATTGGATGGGAGTTGACGGAGGTATATTCAGTCTAATCAACTGGGTCCTGGTGTTCAACTTGCCATTATCATTGGAGGGGAGTTAACTGAGGTATATTCAGTCTGATCAACTGGGTCCTGGAGTTCAACTTACCTTTCCTTATTAGTTCCGAAGGTAAGGGTGGGTTTGTACCCCAACCGCAACGTATCGATCCGGTGTCTATTACGTTTACCTTACATGACAGACAGAGGGCGAGAGATGCTTGCTGTCTGATCATCAAACCCTGAGCTGCTGACTCAGGGTACGGAACACAGTGTGCTACATCGTCAGTCGGAGGGCAGTGGATCCGTTGCCTATAGACGGGTTATTCCTATGGGAGGCGGAAGGACTGTTTGCCACTGATCCATGTGCATACGCAGTACTACGTGGTGTGAAACTTGTTTGAGTGGTTCGGGTTGTTCTTGTAGTTTTATTAGCAACCCCAACACAACATTCTACAAGTATTTCATAAACTCTATTTGAAATCGAGTTGTATGTACTTCTTTTTCACACAGTACTTATGGTAGTGATTTCGGGGAAATCACAATTATTTTTCTCAAATATATCAAGTCTCAATTAATACGTGCACGCCTTTATATTGTCTTACGTTATACTCTGCGTTAGAGTTAATAAAATTCAAGCCCATATAGTTTATCACACATGACTCAAAAAAAAAATCATATCAAATTTCAAGCATCATTGAAATAAGTCTCAAATTAAAGTCTCATACAAAAAAGACTATTTAACAAAAATGTCTCGTAACTAAATCTCAACTGTAACTAATTTGTGGAAATGCTTGCACATGGAATTGAAAAAAACGTATGTCAAATTTAAACTTGGTACATTTTATTTATATTTATATTATAAACTTTGTGAATTTATGATTGGAACATGTAGGAGTGACAGCCCATCATTTCTTTATGTTCCGTATTGTAAACCTTATGAAACTATAAAATTAGAACATACAGAGATAACTGCCCAGTATTTCTTTATGTTCCGAGTTTCAATTTTTTTTAATTTTTGTTATTTTTTTTTAAGCTTTATGAAATGTCATATTACTTTGTTCGCAAAACATCTTGCTTAGTTGTCTGCGAACAACATACCGTTTATTTTTTTTTGCCTAAATAAAAAAAAAAATCATGAATATCTAAACTAATATTTTAAATACTATGAAGTGGATTAATATATTTTTCCTTATTTTAAAGAAAAAACAAAGGTATGATACAACTTAAATATTGTTTTTGGATTGTATAATTGGTTCAGTAATTACCACCCCAAAAGACCGAAGTTAGGAAGTATAGTTAGGGATACTCTTCGAAGGAAGTTTTTTTTCCAAAATGGAAGTAAAATCAGTGGAAAGTGCAGATGGTACACCATCTAAAAAGTGTTGCCTGTTATGGCTCTTAAAAAAAAGGTTTTTTAAACAAGTGATGCCTAGTGCATAATTAATGTTCTGATGAACTATATAAATTGTTAATGTATTTTGTTGATACTAATTATAACTATAATAATTTTTGAAAATCTCATGTTACAGATGCTACGTCTACGGTAGTCCTCGACGAGAGTCATTTGTTCAACACCCAGCGTCTTATATGCTGTGGGTGCTTACGGACCCCGTGCACGTATCATCTCATTTGTAAGCTATGATATGCTGTTTTATGTTATAATTATCAATTTATTATTATTCATATTCTGTGATAATATGTTTATTTTTTTTAAAATGCTATATTTCAGTACCCCATCAGACCAAGCTAGTTAGTTAGGAGCGTGAGTTTATTTTTGATTTTTGGTTTTTGTTTTGTGTTTGAGGGCAAACACGTTCGGGGCGAGCGGGGTATTGTTATGAAAATATTTAACATATTTAACAAAGTAAGTCATAACAATTGTAATCAGGTACTGATTACCAATATAATTATTGTCTATGGTTTTTTTGACAGCCATATATTGGTGCAAATAGGCAGGAAGTGTTTGATTCGTGCCTGGCTCTACACTTCCCCGCGGGGCCTGATTGGGCACGGACCTGGTGGGAACGTCACAGTGCCAAGTTTAATATAAGTGATTTTTAAAAGTCGAGCGGAGCAAATGCTCTTTTAAATTAATCAAGGCATCTAATCCTGGATGAGTATGAATAAGAAGTTCGTGTGCGAATCGCGAGTAAATACGCATGGTGCGTGAAACAAGACCGGATCCGCGAACGTAAATCGCGTGTCGGCGTATTCCGGAGATTCGAGATTCCATTTGTAGAATCGATGTGTCGGAGGGTAATCCTCGCTCGCTTCGAACCTGTTGACTGTCGGGATCGACTATTAATTGCTTTTATATCGGATGAGATCCGTATTTGGGGGCGAGATCGCATTTTACCCACTTTGCCGCGAAGTCACGCAATCATATGGATGGAAGGATACCGGAGGTAATCCACGAGGTCCCGGTATAGTTCTGGCCTGTATTCTGTACGAGAGACGAGCTGGCAGGCTGGATGCCGCTCTGAAGCAGTCGCGGAACCCTGGAGGAAGGCGTCCCCATCCATCGGTAGAGACATAGTAGATAGGGTTTAGTTATACGGTCAATGATGGGGGTAAGTTTTCACCTGTATTTGTAAACACCTTACTTCTAATGAAATAGATTCTAACTGTGTTAACAGAAGATCTTGCCTTTCATTGATTGAGATTACTTGTGAATAAGCACCTCATGCCCATCCCTGATGATGAGAACCCATGCCTTCCCGCTGAGTCAGCATACCTTGCCTCCGGCAAGGTTTGGCGTCCGAGTTCCCGTCGGGAACAAAGCTGACCACAGTGATGGCCATTATAATATTTAATATATGTACCTACATATAATCATACACCCACTTAACAAGCGGTGTTTTTAACATTAACGAAGGTAGCGTATCAGGATATATAAGATATAGGCCACTAAATATTTTAATGTTTTTGGATTTTAGAGGCGATTTAGGGAATTATTTGTGCGTAAGTGGAAAACAATAAAAAAATTATTTTACTAAATTTATCATAAAAATACGATGCAATATAAAATAAGAAATAAAAATGTATAAAAAAAACATTTTGATGGGTGTAAATTAAAAATACAAATTACCTATTTACGGTGGAATAAAAAAATTGACTTACATTTATTAAAATTACTACCCAAAAAATTCATTTTTATAATTTTTATAATTTTTAATGTTTTTCGTTTACTCAAGAATAATTGTCTATGTTACCACCAAAATCATGAATCACTGAAATCTTTAATGGCCTACATCTTATTATTAAAAGCAAAAATTAATAAAGTAGCTCACATCCGTACTAGATATTTAATATACCTTTTGATAACAAAAATATTTTTTCAGATTGGTTGGGTATTTTGATCTCAAATCCAAATCTAAGATTTGTATGAAACGTACCGAAATCGGCCGCGCATACGTTCCCCTTAAGCATAGAGAGGTGATTTTGTAAAGATCGGGATGTTTTGATATAAGATTATTTTGGGTTATGGCGTATTGTTTTGGGAACCCATTTATAGCTCCCTGCTTTCTAATCGTGTAATAAATAATGTATGATGTTAAATCAAACCTGGTAAGTCCTAGCTATTCATTTTGTGTTGTATTTATATTTCCAGAATGAGATCCCTGAGGCGAATGTGTGGTAAAACCATGTACGATCGTGAGAGAAACGTGGATATCCGCAAAGAATGCAAGGCTGACGTAAGCGTGATGTGTAAGATTAAGAAAGGGACTCTCCGATGGTTTGGGCATGTAGAGCGAATGAACGAGGAAAGGAGTGTAAGGAGAATATATGATGCAAATGTGAATGGTAAAAGAAGTCGGGGACGCCCGAGGAAGACATGGCACGACCAAGTGAATCAGATACTTGAGTCGGGCCATGTTACGAGTCGGAATAATAGAAGAGCATGTATGAGACGATGTATGAATGTGAACGAGGCAAAGAGTGTGTGCCAAGATCGAGTTGTGTGGCGGTCCGTCCTCTCTGCCTACCCCTGCGGGGAAACGGCGTGATGGTTAGTTAGTTAGTTAGTTAGTTAGTTATATTTCCACTATAACACAGGAACATGAAAATTCTCTTTTGTCATGCTACCGATACAAATAGCTTCATCTTAAATAAGTATCGTTGGAAGAAATAATGCTTT
Source organism: Limnephilus lunatus (assembly GCA_917563855.2). Taxonomy (NCBI): domain Eukaryota; kingdom Metazoa; phylum Arthropoda; class Insecta; order Trichoptera; family Limnephilidae; genus Limnephilus; species Limnephilus lunatus. The sequence continues at coordinate 164,885 of CAKJTF020000021.1, forward strand.
CCGCTATTAAACGTACATGGTGTCCATAAACTACTGGTACATGTGAGAAACTGATGAATCTATTTTCGAAAAATAAACAAACGTGTGCACCAAATGTAATGCTAAGTAAAAGGTACAACACTTTAATAAGAAATTTACTTATTATTCGAATCGTACAACAAAAGTTTTATTCATTTCATTTATGTTTACAAAATCTCTAACAGTTAAAATAAAATAATTGTGACAAAACAATTAAATTATATTATTCAATAAAAACGAAACCAGAACATGGACTCTGATTCATAAATAATATAATATTATTCTATTATTTTAAACTCAGGGTCGCATTTAGCCTAAAAGATACTAAATAGTTAAAATTATTCGAAACAATATAATCTATCAATAGCTTGTAACGTTTAAAATAAAATCATATGTTTTAAATAAAGATCATCACGTTGTGAAAATTTCAACAAATTAAACAGAATATTAAAACATATTAAACTCAAAATTAAACGAAGTATTAATTAGCTCACAGGTCGATGGATATCCACCGAAGTACGTGTCTTCCTCGTCAAAACAAACGTCCAGTCTCTTTGACTTTCTATTCGGAACTCTTTTCAAAAATTAGCTTGCCGATAGTATGTTTTATGCAACAGAAGAATGTAGGATTGCATTTGTTCTAATTTTGTCTTTCCAAATAGGAATTAAAAATCAATTCGAATTAATGTGTAGCAACAGACTTAATGACTAGGCGCTAACTTAGCATTGTAATTTTAAACTGTTACAAACGAAAGGATTTAAAAAGTTTTGGAACTGGGTCTCTCATTTTAAAAGACAACCCCGTAAAAAGATCCTAAGAATCTTCAACTTCGAAATCGATTTATTCGAAAACGAAAACTCTGTTGGGGAGTATTCCTGTCACTTTCCTGATTTATACCTACACCTAGTCCCCGTACTTACCTATGTAAAATCATAAAATCAGTGCATTGACAATCTTCAATATGACAGCAGTTTTCTATGCTCAGTATCTTGACTGCGAATAATAAACTTGCGAGTTGCGTACAAAACCGTCAAAATTACAAGTACAATTGGTGATGAAAATTACAATCGGTGCAAAGTGAAAATATTATTAGACAAGAGACATTATTTTCCTGCCTTCGGTGAGTTTTTCACAAAATCGTCTTCAAATGTGAGTAGAATCAGTAGTTTCCCTCTTGTACCGTACTTGACACCGTGTATAAACAGATTTTAAATTTTTTGTTCTGTTGAAGTTTTCACAAAATTTATTTATTTATTTATTTATTTACGGACGAATAGTCCATTAACAATATAACAATAACACGAATAAAAAATAGAGAGATGACAATGGAAGGAGAGTACATATATATGAAGGGCATTGACAAAATACATATAATATAAAAGTAAATATAGAAGATAGTAAATATAAATTCATATAATATAAAAGAACATAAGTAGCTTGAAGATGGATTAAAAAGACTTTAAAAAATCACATTGCGTATCGACTGCCGAAAGTCATTTAGGCTTACACCAAAAAATTCAATGCATTGATTTGCGTTGACAAGTCTCGACATTCTGGATAAAGGAGAATGATATCCATAATTAGTAGAATGTTGATTGAGGAACAGCAATTCATTATTTCGGAGTCTACGGGAAGGGATGTTGAACTGGATGAGTTGTAACAAAGCAGGTGTGTCAGTAATACTGTTGATAATTTTGAAAATGCATATTAGATCAGAGTCCTTTCTACGTTTTTCTAAAGAAGAAATGTTTAAAGTTTGTTCAATTTCATCATACGAGTACTCGCCTCTTTCAAGTCCTAACCTCCAAGCAATCCCTCGCAGGAAGCGATGTTGTACAGATTCGATGTGATAAATATGGACAGCATAGAAAGGAGACCAAATAACACTAGCATATTCAAGGTGAGGGCGAACCAGCGAACAGTAAAGAGTTTTAAGTGTACTTATATGTTTAAAGTCAGAGGTAATTCTATGAATGAAGCCGAGTAGTTTAAGTGATTTGTTTACAATGTTATTGATGTGATCACGGAAAGAAAGTTTGCAGTCTAGAGTGAGCCCAAGGTCCTTTATAGATGTGACAGTAGAGAGACAAACATTATTTAGTTTATAATCAAACTCAATAGGTTTTTTGGTTCTATAAAAGGACAAAATTTTGCATTTGTCAACATTAAGTTGCATGCAGTTAATTTTGCACCAATCATTAAATGAATCAATATCAAGTTGAAGAAGTAAACAATCATGATGGCATTTAATTATCTTAAGAATCTTATTGTCATCGGCAAAAAGCCAAAAACGTGTGTGAGAAAAAACTTTAATGATATCGTTAATAAAAAGATTAAAAAGAAGCGGGGCCAAATGGGCTCCTTGCGGAACGCCAGAGGTTACATCAATGTTAAAGGATTCAAAGTTATTTATTTTAACCCTTTGTTTTCTATTTATCAAGTAAGAGTGAATGAATGATAAAAATGGGTCTCTAATGCCTATAGCATAAAGTTTAGCCATGAGGATACGGTGGTTAACTTGGTCGAAGGCTTTGGAGAAGTCAGTGTAGAGGACATCGACCTGAGTGTTGTCTTCTAAGGCTTTAATAATGGTATTTTTAAAGGACAATAAATTAGTTGTTGTAGATTTGGCCGATCTAAATCCATGCTGTTCCTCAATCAGAACATTTTTGAAAATAGGAGTGATTTTCTTTGTAATTATTGACTCAAATATCTTTGGAATATTAGATATGATATATAATGTAAATCTATATATAAATATAGATATAATGTAAATCTTACCAATTTTTCACACGCTGCAATTTTTTGATTCCATATATGACTTCTTACCTGCAAACAAAAAAGAAAACAGTATAAGAATCATGAAAGTTTAATTTTTATTTGTAATTTAATTGGACAACACAAAGAGCCCTTTTACGATGACTGTATAAAGCGAACCAAATTATGGCTCTATAAATGTGTTTTAGGATTTACTCTGAACAGTCGTAAAAACTGACTGAAGAAGTCCAAATTGATTTATTTCAATTGCTCTAATTGGTTAAACGGGAAAACACCGATAAATACATGTATTGAGAAAAAGCATAGTCGAATGACCCTCACATGATGAATAGGGATATTTCTTGTTTTGCTTTATTTATCATTTTGAAGGGGAAAAAAACACAAATACCTTTACGTATGAAACTCAATTAAATTACTTATATTCACGATCAATAGGTTTAACAGCAAAGCAGACGGAGGGATTTTTGAAGAGAATATTCCCCCTTACAGTTTTTTTTACTTACAAAATAAAAGTAGCATTAAAGACCATTGGCCCCCTAGCACAGTCGATCGATAAGGATTTATAGGAAAGCTTTCGGTAACTTCTTATCGTTCCCTATCATGATTGCAGATCGCCAACGAATAAGTAACAGTTCACAATGACTTAGTGTTCTTAAGATATTCGACATTAACTGTTTTTTGTACGTTAGTGATCTGCAGTTGTCCTAGGAAATGATGAGAAGTTACCAAAAGTTATCCAATCAATCCTTATCGAATTCTAACTAACTAACTAACCATCACGCCGTTTCCCCGCAGGGGTAGGCAGGGAGGACGGACCGCCAAACAACTCGGTCTTGGCACACACTCTTTGCCTCACTCACATCGAATTCGATAATAATAATAGTTTATTGTAAACAAAAGTATTGCAATGCAGTACATTCCTTGTTTTGAAATAACAGAAGGAATTAGACAAATAATAGGATAAGGTAAAAAGTTTTTTTGTTTTTGTTCTATTGTTAATTATCTTTTCTGGTATGTATAAAATAATTCCTAGATGTTATTTAGTTATTATTTTTAAATAAAGATTATAGGGGTCAATGTATTTTAATCAATAACTAGCTGACCCGGCGAACTTTGTACCGCATCAGAATCAATAACTGTTGTGTTAACTTATTAGCTGAATTAAATTAAGTTTTTTTTTATTTTATTAAAAATTACACAATGAAGCAATTATTGATGCGTAACTGTCCGCGTTTTGTTTTTGTCAGTATCAGAGATGGCGTTGTGTACGGATTTATAATTTATGTGATTTTCTTACTTTTCGACTTACTTTCGGGAATCGCGTTTCATTTTCTTTATACGTGTGACGGAGATTTATTATAATTATTGTATTTTTCCTTTGGAGGGGTGTAGACGTAGAAATACGTTCACCGTTTGTCCCATTTTGACTGTTGACATATAGTGTGTAAGAAAGAGGGGCAGCATTATATGTTTAATATCAACAACTCTTTGCTCTTTCAATTCTGTTCTCTTTCAACTCTTTCTGAATGCATCCACAAACTTCTATCGCAATGAATCTCTCCCCTTATACTCATATCCCTATGAAAGTCTTACTTTCTATCCAAAGGTGCACCAATCTATAGGAATATGTAAAAAAAAATATATATAAAAAACTCAGCTCAATCCAGTAATGCAGAATTCAACAAAACTAATGAAAATAACTGGCCAAATTATATAAAAAATTTCACAGATCGTTCCAAACTCAGTCCGGACTCCCATTGTGAGCCAGTGTCTATGCACCTTACAGGAAATTGTGTTTCCCAAGCAGACCTCCCAAATAGTGTTCCATTTTCTCTGCTGAATGTATAGCTCTCGTATCATAGAAGCTTTACGACTCGTCAAATCTCTCAACATTAGAAATGATCTCATCCTTTTAGGCTCATTTAGCTCACTACAAAAAATAAGCGCATCCCTTCTCAATTCCAGTAGTGATTCTCTAACCTGCTCTATCCGAGACCTCCTGCATTCCATGTCGCTGGCTCAAGCGTGTTAGTGGTCTTGGCCTGGATTCCATGACACTTTGGTATTGTTGGAAATAAAAAGGTTGATTCTATTGCTAAGGAATCCATTGCCCATGGTCCATTAAGTAGTATACATATTCCTGTAAGATACTATTTCCCTATTTTAAAAAATAAGGGACAACGCCAATAGTCCTCTGAATGGAAATCATCCTCTCTGATAAAAGGTCACCAGTACTCATTAATTCAACCTTCTCTTCCTGTCAAGCCCTGGTTTTACAATTACACTTCCATTCCTTAAAAAATACATCTCTTCCATAACTCGAATGCTTCTAGGTCATACTTGTTGTCTTAGCCATCTGGCTTGATTCCACATAGTCAATTCGCCTTATTGTGATTGTGGTTCAGAGGACACTTTAGACGATAACTTTTTTGAGTGTCCTATAAATTACCAATTTCCAAACTACATAGGTACCTACATGAATTGGTAAAACCTAAAATTAAATTCTCTACCAGTGTACTTTGCCTTATTAGTATCAACTCTCCTGAAATTCACTATCTGTTAGCAATATTTATTTGTAAAAATGGCCTTAACATTTAAGCATCAATCACATTTCTTTATCTTCCATACGTATGCATTTGTTCCTGCAATGTTATTAGTACAATTGTACAGGTTCCTATTTTTGGAACCTGTACATCTTCCTACTCTACTATTTTGTAATTATTATCTATACCAACTCTGTATGTTAGTACAACTTGCATAATCATATGAATATTTGTCTTAGCCCATTGTATATATTTGCTAATATAATTTATCTATTCCATGTAAAGAACTGAAAATGTAACTAAGTAATTTAAAAAAAACTGAATATGTCACTAATTTTAAAATCACTGATAATGTAAAAAAATGAAATGTGAATAATTTTTTTAATTATCCTTAATGGGTGAAAGCCAAATAAATAATTGAAAAAAAAAGTTTAATAACAAAAGCAAAACAATCAGCGCATTGACATTTGATGTCACTATTCAACATTTTAGGTACTTATCACAAAATGCCCGCAGCTCTTTCAAATATGAGAATTCGTTCCATAAAAAATGTATAGGGAAAAGAATTTTATTAATAACTATATTTTTCGTTATTTTTTGTGATGTTTTAATAGTTATTATCCTTTCCGGGGTGGAGACAAATCCAACAAATCAAAAATCACCCAAATCGGCCTGACCGTTCTCGAGTTATAAATAGTGTAACTAACCCGACTTTGTTTTATATATTAAGATTAATAATGTAAGCAGGTAAAAAAGTGTCTTTAACCACTAAGGTCTCGACCATATCTGTCAGTTGGTCAGAGTATTTCTGCTAAATGAACTATTTTAAACATATCCGAAAACTAAAAACAGTTTTTAATTGTATTAATAGAAATAACCACATCATTTTTAAATATAAAAATTCTGAATGCAAATATTAAAAAAAAAAAAAAAATGGCCCACCTTACGGTTTTTCTAACTAAAATTACTGATAAAAAAAATAAAACACACCCATATTTTATTAGGCAAATGTATTATAAACGTTATCGTCAACTCGCTTTTTTATCGTTTCATGTAAAAATAAAAACAAAAAATTCCAAAGTTTCACAATTTTTTTTGAAATTGTGCAATGACATTTTGGTTTCATAAAGGCGTACAATTTAATTATTTTTTGGTTAACTTTTGGTTAACTTTTGAATTAAAAGCTTGGTGTTTTTCTTCCTAACATCGTTTAGATCACTTGGGTCGCCTCTTCAATTTGGGAGGCGGGAATGGGTACAGCCGCCCCGGGAACCTTTATTGGATAACCAAAACCTCTGCCATAGGTCACCCCAAGTGGTTCGCTATGTTTGGTGATTTAGCAGGAGTGCCCGGGTTCATGGGATGAGGTTTGTCTAGATCTTGGAGGCGGATGACCAGGACACAGTGAGCCCCAGATTCCTACCGACCCTTTAAACCCTTTTCCTTCCCAGAACTCACCTCTCCTTCCTTTCCTTAAAAAGACCCTCCTCAAGTATCCCCCAGCATTCTTAAGTATGACATAGGCCCTGAGGGAAATTATTTTCCTCAGGGCCTCCTGTGTGGAGCTCATGTAAAAAAATCATTTTTCTAACTCTTACAGAAGGGAGAAAAAACGTATGTATATGAGACCTACAAGAGATGTTTCGATTAGATTTAGATACAAATTAATCTGAGGGGTGAATTCTCTAGAAAAATAAAAACAAATTTCTGGGAAAAAATAATTCATTTTTGTTACAATGAGAGCCTGTTACATAATACTCATAATTCCAACACCTCGCTGCGAAGTTTAATTTGAGAAATGTTTCTTATTGCTTTTATAAGTTGTTTTCAAAAGTTGTAATTTAATGAGGATACGATATATTTATTACTTCTGATGAACTCAGTAATAAACTCGTCACGTTTGTTGCTTGTTACGCTACCCATTGTAATTCTGGAATGAAATGAGCAAATTATTTACAGCGAACACCTTTGTAACTCCAAACTTATTAATTGATAATATGTAATATATTCAACGTTTTCTAACATTTCTTCGCTGTTAATTTACTAATATAATTCTACTGTGAGAAGGCAAAATGAAGATCACGTATTTTCTAAATTCTAAAGAAACTGGTGATTAAAAATAAACCGTTAGCTGATATACCAACTTATTGAAATGCTGTTAAGGACAATATATTAAAAAATGAGTAAAATATGTAATTTTTCTCCGAATTGTTTTGCTTTCAATCTTCGTCGACGAAATATTTTTAGGAAAATAAATGCGTCTTTTAAAACGTGCTTTCTAAGGTTTTTTTTTCTGGAAAAAAAAGTAATTTAAATATTGTTATTAAAGAAATTTACATAAAATGTTAGGTATTCTGAAAGATCTACGCAATGATATTTTTTATAATAAGAATTTATAATTTTAGGTCTACAAAGACATGAGATATGATTTCTTGAAAAAAAAAACAACTTTCTTTTGGCTCTTCTGAACAGTTAACTGTTTTTTTTTAATATTTGTTTTTGCCTCCTTCTTTAGCTAACGTTTCGGACAGCGTTGCAGTGTCCATAATCAGGGCAGATCCGGCAAATCCGATAGATGTGTAACACGGATTAACACTAGAAAGACCGGGTACTTCTCCATACCTATAAAGACCACGACCGTCATTTTGACGGCTGATCACTTTTTGCCATTTGGTAGGCGAATATGGGTACCGCCGCCCCGGGAACCATTTATCGGATAACCAACACCTCTGGTATAGGATACTCCAAGTGGTTCGCGCTATTTGTGGTGATTTAGCAGGGGTGCCCGGGTTCATTGGGTGAGGTTTTTCTGATCTAGGTGGCGAATACGTTTGCCCACCTATTGCGTAGCCGACCGGGTCGGGAGACACTTGTTGAGGGAGACCTTATCTAGACCTCTCCAGCAGGACCTGTCTCGAACCGTCGGCTTGCACCGCTGTGTGAGAGATCGATTCCTTCGTCTATCACTCCTAGATACATTTACAAATTTCTCCTATTCATCTCTCACACCTTCATTCATCTGTTACTCCTGGATAAATTTACCAATTTTTCCTATTCACCCCTCACACCTTTTTCATTCCCAGAACTTCCTTTCCTTCCTTTCCCTAAAAACACCCTCCACACAACATCCCCAAAGATGGCATAGGGCCCGGTTTCTTTTCTTTTTTCGTTTTCATTAGCTCCACAATTCCCCTCAGGGCATTTTCATCTTTGGGGATGCTGTGTGCAGGGTACCTATAGAGAAACGAAGAAATATAAGTTATGGGAATTAAATGAGGTGTGAGGGGTGGGTAGGAATCTGGGGATCAGTGTGGTGACAGACGTAAGAATCTATTCATATCACTGAGGTGCAAGGCAATGTTCCGAGAGTCCTGCTGGCGAGGTCAAACGATCTCTCTCAACCAGTCACTCCCGATCTGGCCTGCCACGCAGTCGTTTGGTAGACGCATCCGCCACCAAGATCAGACCACACCTTCCCCGTACAAATTCCCAATTTGGGAGGCGGATGTGGGTAATACCGCCCCGGGAACCATTTATCGGATAATCAACACCTCTGCTATAGGTCACCAAAATTGGTTTGCTACGTTTGGTGACTTAGTAGGGGTGCCCGGGTTCATGGTATGAGGCTTGTCCGGGTCTTGGTGGCAGATAATAATCGTATTTGGCTTATTTATATAGCGCAAATTTTGTCAAAAATCACCTCAAGGACGCTGTACAAATAAATATGCATTTGCCTATCAGCTGCATGGCAGGCCAGATCGGAAAAGATTGGTTGAGGGAGTCCCTTTGACTTCTCCAGCCTTGCTCTCTCGGAACATCACGGATGGATGGATTCATAGTCCGTCACACCTGGACACACTGACCCCCAAATACCTACCCACCACTAATATCCTTTTCCTTCCCGGAACTTCCTCTCCTTCCTTTCCTAAAAATACTTCCTACACAGCATCTCCAAAGATAACCTAAGCCCTGAAGGGAATTATTTTTCTCAGAGCCTCCTGTTAGCTAATGTAAAAAAAATACCAAACCCCAAGAACCTGGGCACCCTTGCTAAGTCACCAAACTTAGCGAACCTCTTAGGGGGGCCTATTGCGGAGGTATTGGTTATCCAATAAATGATTCTGACAGTTCTTTAGGAGCTAACCCAGCTGGATCAACTCTGGTAAATGTATGCATACCCTGTTTTTAGTTCTCAGACGAGCCAAAAATAAATTAGGGCCAGAGATATATTTTTTTTTGGTATTTTTATAAATTATATCATACGCGATAGCGAAAGAAAGAGACAGACGTATTAATACTATCGTGGTTATATCCTAAACGAGAAGGAATGGGCATGTTGTAAACTTGGGTAAAGAAGGTTGTAAACAAACTCAGCATTATGGCCCAAACCGTCACATTGACGGCGGCGGTCTTTGTAGGTATAAGTCAATATATCTCAAAAACTAAATAAGACCCGTACCTGTTTTTTTCACCATAGATGTAAAATCATAAATTATGAAATGTGAAAAAAAATCACACCAATACAATAATTATTAAGCATTATATCGACACATTACTTCGGCCAGCCGTCAAAATGAAGGCTACGGTCTTTCTAGTGTTAACATCCCAAAAACAAATGACGAAAATTTGTCCAATAAGTTGGTATGGATATCAAACGAACTTTTCTACTGTTTCGATTTTTCACATTTATACGTTGATATATTTATTTATTATTTTATTTGTGGTACAGTATATAAGGGCTGATATATGGCGGACAGCGACCATCATCCAGGATGAGGATGTCCATCATCAGAGCAGATGTGGTATTACACATCTGCCTTGATGATGGACACTGTAACGCTGTCCAAAACGTTGGCTAAAGAAGGAGGTAGCTCAACACACCATAACACTCCAAAACAAATAACTAAAAAAGGAATTATTCATTTTGTAAATGTAATATTTGATAATGTTTTGCTTGTTCATTTAGTTGAGAACAAACCATATTTGTCCGTATTACATACTAGTATAATAGAGGGTAAGGGTAGAAAATAGAAGGTTAAAAGCTTTAATAACTAACTTGTGTGGCGTACAATAGATACTGTGATACGGCTTTGCAGAAACAGAACTTTCCCATGTTACAAATAATATCATGTTTCCATTAGACTGATTCATTTTACTTTTCTTTTTATTTGTTTTTACTTGATTTCCACATTTTCTCCGTTCGACATTTCTATCTCTGGGATCTGTCGGTAGGTACAATAAAATTGGTTATATCGTAGTTTTTTGCGACAACTTGTCGGCGGATGGCAACAGGTGGATCGCGGTTCAAATCTAGACCGCGAAAATTATAAAACTGGATCGCCAAAACATCATCAAATTATTCTTAAGATTTAAAAAAAAAATAATTCAACGTGATATAAAAACTTTCCGAATGACAAAAAACAAACTGAAGACTGAGGTGCTTTCTCATAAGTCAACTCTTCAGGCTAATTTGTTCGTTTTTCGGAACAACTCGTATAGGTCTCATAGAAATCGTTGGGTCTTTCGGTTAGAAATATGATCTAAACGGTGTTCAAAAGAAAAAAATACCACCCTTTGTTTTAAAATATCAAAGTTAACCACAAAATAATCAAAATGTACACCTTTATGAAACCAAAGTTTCCGACCGCAATGTAAAAAAAAAATTTGGTAATTTTTTAATTTATTGTTTTTACATGAAACGACAAAAAATAAAATAAGCGTTAACGTTTATAATGCATTTACCTAATAAAATACGTATGTGTTTTTAATTTTTTTCGTTATCAGTAATTTTAGTTAAAAAAAACTTAGTGACAAGCCATTTTTAATACTTTTTTTATTTTTGCGTTCTAAAATTTTATATTTAAAAAAATATGTGAGTTTATTTCGAATTACAACATTTAAAAGCTTATTTTACCACCTTTCAAAAACAGTTTTTAGTTATCGGAAGCGTTCAGAAATATTTTATTAATTTGGATTTTTTTTCAAAAGTGGAAATATTTTAATAAAATAAAATACTGTTTTGTTTAAAACCACGAGTTTTATTAATTTTTTGAACCAACCGGTTTCGCTTTACTCAAGCATCATCAGGGTACAAATTAATACATTATTAATTTGTACCCTGATGATGCTTGAGTAAAGCGAAACCGGTCGGTTCAAAAAATTAATAAAACTCGTGGTTTTAAACAAAACAGTATTTTATTTTATTAAATATGTCAAACCACAAAGTGATTGCTTTCTACAATATTAATAAATGGAAATATTTTTCTGGGTCTGAGAGATTCAATTACCAGTGGCGCAATTTATATTTTCTTTGTTTTTAAAGGATAATATGGAACACAATAGAAATTGCTTGTCGATACCTAATATAAGGAATCAGCTTGCTCTATTATTGATTTGAAGCTCTGATAACAAAATGTTAGACGAGTTTAAGGGGCCTTAGTGAAGGGTTTAACGAAGGAGGAAATACGAATGTATGTAACAAGTTCTAAATATGAATCAATCCTTTCACCCAAGATCTGGTAGAAAACAACAAGTTCTTATGCTGCTGATATCTACAGCAGAATACAGTAGTTGCGTTTTTATGAGTTTAAATGTGGCGGTGCAACTGTGCTCTGAATTCTCTTGAAATTGAATTATCATTGGTAATTTGCGCTTCGTTCCGGAATGGAAAATACTCTTATTAGCGCACTAATGACTGATGACAGACCAGAATTCAGGGTCGAAACATCGCTATAACATTTCTGTTTCCCCCTCCTTTCCTCTCTCACTGCGTTAGACTCATCAAACTCTTCTACAACCTTCTTCATGAGCCTTCCGGCACCCAGCTTTAGATATCGGATAATAGTCAGCCATAATATCAGGCCTCCATAATCATTTTCCCAGATTATCCTCTCTCATCCATCCGAAGCCAGCAGATTTTTCTATGTGTCGATCTTTTAGATTAAAATCAAATTTATAAACAAAAACTTTGCATCTAATCATTGAAAATATTAACAACTCTCATATGAAAAATGTAAAACAGAAAAATCACCCAAAACGGTCGCATCTAGAAATCTAGAATTGAGCCCAGGACCTTAACCTTGCTAACTTGCATATTTAACTGTATTATACTTTTGAATTAGAACTACCAACTCTACCATAATTTTCTCAACGCATTTTTTTAGTCCGGCAAAACCTGGGTTAAAATCCTACATGCGACCGAATCTTTTTTCCGATTTCTCGGTTTCAAATTTTTCTCCTGAAAGTTTTTAATATTATCTTCAATGATTAAATATTACAATTTGCGGTTTTACTCAATAAATTATTCCACTAAGGATAAAAATATAATATTTTTATCCATATATGTGTGTCTACGATTAATGTTCTATGTACCTATCTAATCTCTTGGATACCTACGATTAATGTTATATGTACCTACCTAATATCTTGGTTACCTACGATTAATGTTCTGTGTACCTATCTAATCTTTTGGGTACCTAAGATTAATGTTCTATGTACCTATCTAATCTCTTGGGTACCTACGATTAATGTTCTATTAATTTTTTATTTATATAAAATACATACAATTACGGATTTAAAAAATAAAACATACCTATGCTTCTTAAAACTAATTAGGTACAGTAAAGTAATTTTTTGTTAAAAAAATTAGCCAACTCAATAGAGAAAACATTTCACGTCTTTGAATTTGGGAGTAGAGCCATTATAAGAAAAGGTAAATAAATGATATTTTTGAATTAAGAAATAATACCTTCCTAATCTCTTGGGTAGGTACTTGCGATTAATGTTCTATGTACCTTCCTACTCGAATTAAGCACATTTCTCCCCTCTTCCACGAGCTTGAGTCCAGGCAACCACTTAATTCCGTAATAATATAGATACATTATACATTATGTAAACTTCACTGGGCGGCAATTAGACGTTGCCTTGGGCGGAAGCACATGAACAATCTGCCCATGGGCATGAGTGAAGCCAGCCCGTGTAGCGTATGTACTGTACACCTACTATGTATATTACACCGTAGATACTGTTTGTACAGCGTACTAGTAGATCTTTCATTCTCCGTTCGTAATATTATTAACACGATATTACTGGCTCAAACCCAAAGTGTATTTTTGTTCCCATGGTACCTACATACTTTACTGACCATATACAAAGGAACCATGTTTTCACCCTTTCAGAAGAGGAGGGTGGAGAAGAGATGTGTGTAAAACGTGTGTATGTTTTAAAATTATTTCGTCTAAGAGCTTAAAGCCCACGGCCATGCGTTGTGCTTCTAGATTCTGCAGGTGGCGTGATAAGCTTTACCTTTTTTATGTTGACACTATCGGTTTTCTTGTTTTGACAGACCCCCAAAATGGTTTAACATAAATCGATACACAAATAATCAAAACATCAAGCTATTATTTCCATCCATACGAGTATCATTAAAAAGGCCACAATGTGTAAAACTTTGTATACAATTTAGGTATTATATCAAACAGAATGCATGCACATATAAAAAAAGGATCATTGTGTGAATACTGAAAACCTTTGTGAGTAGAAAATGCTTAACAAGAGGCTATACGATTAATGTTTGACTTGTTTTGCTTTTGATTTTTCTTAAAAATATTTATATATTTTTTTTATAATATGCCTTCTTTTTTCTACATAAAACACAATTTTGTGATAAATATTTTTTTTCCTTTCGATTTATGTAAAAAAAATATTAAGGTTTATTTATGCAGGCGAATTCTCCAGTAAATGTTTTATTTGGCCTTGTTAATTACTGTCCGAAACTGTGTTTTCTCCTTATACACATATTTTTTAAATATCAAGAGCTTCTTCCATCCTTATCCTATATTTCTTTTCTCTTTATCTTCTTATTAGCGTAACAATCTTTTTTGGCTTAACCTCGTTTAACTCCTATGTATTTACAATATGTTGCTTCTTAATAATAAATCGAATTATATAAAAATGAATGTTTCTTTGTTTGTGTTGTTTATTTGGGTTGTTGAAAAATATGTGTATTTCATGTAGTTTAGCGGCAGGGAGGGGAGGCAGAAGGGGGAGTTATATTCGGGATTGGGAGGGGAATCCGGGAGGGGTAGGCGAATCCGGGAGGGACGAACGAAGGAAAAGGTGAAAGGGGAAGGGGACGAGGGAGAGGAACGGGGGTGGGAACTTGGACGCATTGGAAAGGACACGCAGGGAGAAACAATTTCTTTCTTTAAGCGGCATTTCAACGCTTGCCGAGTACTCGTTCGAGTACTGGTCCATATAAAATTCAGCCCTTTACGAGCGCGTTCCTTATTTGATTATGCAGAGGTAGATTTTTAAAATGTGAGAGATTCTAACACCAACTAATTTTATGTGAATACAAATCATGAATTAGACCATCTGGAGCCAGTTAGGCAATATCATCCTATTTGGAAAATGCGAAAAAATTGTGAAGTTAACGCCAGAAATGCACGTGTAGTTATTAAAGCCTTGGCTATGCACATGTAATTAGTGATTGAATAAAGATATAAAAGAAACAATCTTTTCTATTTTAAATAATAGTCTCTTCTGGCAGATAATGAAAGTATCTTCCTGAATGAACGAGCGCACACAATAATAAATTGATCATAATTGTATGTTAAAAACACTCTAATAGATTTATTCGATTTTTATTTGACGTTTTGAACCCACGACCACTGAAATATTAAGTACAGCCTGGAGCTAAATATATCAAGTACAGCTCTAACACGAAGGCCGTCAGAACTTTGAAGCAGTTTCATTTTGTATTTTTTATTAAATGAATTTTAATTGTTTCTGTAGATGTTAACTATTCACTTTGTGCAGAGGTCATGCATGGGTAGGAAGTTTTGCTGAGTTGTGTGTAGGTAACCTAGAATAATGTTGTCAGAAATTGAAAAACGTTTGTAGTCAGTTTAGTAGCTAAGTCCGCCGTTCAAACAAACTTTGCAATCGTTTAGGTATAATTTGGCATAGATCACGTCCAAGCACATGAACTCGCTATTTCCAGGCAGCCTAGGAAGCTTGCACCAATCGGAATACTTTTGGAAGTTGGGTTATCCATCTTAACCTTGGAGTACCGATGGGGAAGTTTGACCAACTGCCAATAGTGTTCCAGACGTCAACGAAGTTTTACTATGTTTTTTGATTTTTTTCACTGACAATAAACGTGATAGTTTAGGTTAGTAGCAGATGTTTTGTTAATACAAGAATCACAACTGCTTAAAGCTAGTGAGACTATGGCATCGCCAATAGGCGTATTTCGTGAAGCTGAAGAGATTATGGATGAGAAGAAGATGAGAGAAAATGTCTGGCTATTCAAATCTGGTTACCAATCATGGCTAAAATTAATTTTTTGGACGATTGATAAGTAATGAGCAATCCACAAAATTAATTCTCGGTGAACGATATACTTGTCAGATCTTTTACTTTAAAAAATATTTTTTTGTTGGCCACTGTTATGTAAAGATTGTGAACAATGACAGTTAATACAACTTTAGCAAATTTGTGGAATGATGCGGTCACTTATCATCATTATGAATTGACTGAAATCGATCATGGATCCCTAAATGAATAAATCAGTAAAGAAATTCGAAAGCTTCCTCTTGAGCCTGAGGGAGGATTTGTATAAAAGGGAATCTAAATCTTATAAAGGCACAAGAGAGGAAACCTAAGATTTAACAGATCCTTAAAGAATCGAGTTTCAGAATTTGGCAGTCGAGCAACACATCTGATCATTAAAAAACAACAAAGCACAATTTGATTAATATTAGTTATTTACAGTAGCATTAGACATAATCAAATCCTTTGCCAAAAATTATTTTAGGTCCATATTTGATTCGAATAATGTTTCAAATCATTTTGAAATAATAAAATCTCTTCCGAAATTAAACTACTTGTCATTAAAATGTTTAAAAAAAACCTTCGAAATATAATAATTTTTCTATCCTAGCCGATTTTGTCGATTTCGACTTTAAGATAGATAGGAGTGGCGTGCATTGCTCTGTAACCAAAAGTAGACTGTGTATAGTTTTCAAGTTCCGGCATGAAATGGTAAAAATATGATTTGATAAAAAATGTGCTCATTTTTAAACTATATTTGTATCATTTTTGTACCTTAGGGAAGGTCCTGCTTTTCAGCCTATATGGACTGCATGCCACTGGAAAGTAGGCACTAGTGTGTACAGGTGTTGTGGGTCGAACCTGACAAATTTGAAATATTTGATCTCGACAAAGTGGAGTAAAAAAGTTAATGGTATTTTAGAATTTGTTGTTCTTTATTTTTTTCATTTTTTTAAAATACAAATAACAACAAAAAATGTCTGGTCTAATCCAACCCCCTACCCCGAACCTTACTGTCCAATTTCTACTGATGTTTGACCTCCAACGAATTAAATATATTAGAGCTACCACTATCTTCAAATTATATGTGAACACGTGCTTATACACTTGACGAGCAAAATCTTGCTAAATAAAGTAAAGAAAAAGATCGTGAAAACTCGCGTGTTTTATTAAACACAAGTTGTCCGGGGAGGTAATAATATTTCTGACGAAAAATCTGCAGTATTCAAGCTAACTCGAAACGCGCAATATATCTACTTATTACAATTATTTAAATTCTTCCATATCATTGTAAGTATGTAAAACAATATTTGCGCTCAACCGCGCACCTCGTACAATAATAATTACCCCCCTTCGGAGTATCAACAACCTGCCTATCAGGATATCGTAATTAGCTCCGGGGTAATTTTATGCATTCCCCGCCTGCCTGGTCGGCTCACCTGATCGCTGTTCGCTGTTCGCGGTAATGCAAAATATCACCGACAAAATATTTTACGGACAAAACATGCCCCAACAAAATATCTACTAAAACTTAACCTTACATAATCTAACAAAAAATGGAACAAAAATAGTACATTCCTATAGAGACGATGAATTATTGTTCAAAAATAGTTAAATGGGACCAAAATAACAAGACAACAATAATTTATTGTAAACCTAACCTAACCTAACAAACAATGGGACAAAAATAATACACATCCTGTAAACACAATGAATTATTGTTTAAAAATAGTGAAATGGGACAATAACAATGCATATATCAATAATTTATTGTCATTACAGGATGTCTGTATTATTTTAGTATTTTTTTTTGTTAGGTAAGGTTAGGTCTGAATTATTGTTCAAAAATAGTAAAATGGGACACAAATAATACGGATAACGATAATTTATTGTCTTTACAGGATTTCTGTATTATTAGACAAAAATAATACAGATAACGATAATTTATTTTCTTTACGGGATTTCTGTATTATTAGACAAAAATAATACAGATAACGATAATTTATTGTCTTTACGGGATTTCTGTATTATTAGACAAAAATAATACAGATAACAATAATTCACTGTCTTTACAGGATTTCTGTATTATTTTTTAACCATTTTTTGTTAGGTTAGGTTAGGTTTGAATTACTAGTAATTTAAAAAAATAGTGAAATGGGATAAAAATAATACAGATAACAGTAATTTATTGTCTTTACAGGATGTCTGTATTATTTTTGTCCAATTTTTTATTAGGTTTTAGTAGATATTTTGTTGGGGGATGTTTTGTCCATAGGATATTTTGTTGGAGGACATTTTGTCGGGGATATTTTGTCGCGGGATGAAAAGTCACGAAACCGCTGGTGGCTGATCGGCTGATCGCTGCGAATGCAAACAACACACTTTCAGGTTTAGATCCCCGTTGCAAATTCTCTAAATCTTCTAGTCTCATGCTTCTTGTATCAGCTTCTAATGCTCGTGATCATTAGTATGCTAAGCTTGCCATCGCGTTGTATCGCCGAAGGGTTTGCTACTTACCAGGGGCGTGCACTGAATTTTCCGATTTTTTTGCTATTTTTCCATATTAAAATGTACCAGCAAAAAAGAATTTTTTATTTAATGCGGTGAAAACAGATTCCAAAATACCCCATATAAAATAGCGTCTCAATTCGTTTCTCAATAAATTGGTTTTACCGATAATAAATCAATTTAGACACCTTCAAAAATTGACATTTAGAATCCAATAAATAAGTCGTCTCAAAGTGGTTTAACCACGGTTTCAAAATGGCCTTGTAAGCTGAAACAGTTGTAACAAAATAAAAAACTAAAATACTTGCAGATCTTGATAATGAAATTATTAAATTTAATTTACGTTAAATGATAAAAAAATAAATGGAGTTCTACAAATTAAGGGGTCTCCACACGGTGCTGCCGCAGCACCAACTGCGGCAGAACTTTAGTTGACTGTAGTCAAAAGCGCCAGCCGTATTGTTATTATAATAACAATACGGCTGGCGCTTTTGACTACAGTCAACTAAAGTTCTGCCGCAGTTGGTGCTGCGGCAGCACCGTGTGGAGACCGTCTTAAACACAAAAAACAACAAAAAAAAATAGCGAAAAAAAAGCATTGATAGGATCGATCGCAACATGTATTTTTACCAATAGCCCGTTGTCAATTATGTGATTTATGCAATATATATATACTTAAAGCGGCAAAAATATCGTCTGTGTGATTATCAACCTTTTTGATGATCAGCCAATTTATCAATTTTCCATTGTTTTTCAAGATGAAATTTTTTACACTTAAACCACGAGATTTTAAGAATATGTGATATAAATCTTATTATTATGAGCAGTTGATTCAAAAATTTAAAGAAATTTTGAAGTTTCCCGCTAGACCCTTTAGCCACACCGAACAGAAACCGTTATATATCCTTTACAGCAATTTTTTTGATATTTTATTTAGCCAAACGGGCTGTAAGAAAAGGCTCGCGGGCCACACGAAAGGGCCGCTGGTTTCTCGTCACTTGCCTACACCATAGTACCGTTACTAAAAAAAATACAAATAGGTATATAAAGTTAAAACGGTGAAATAATAATGTAAATAAAATAATAAACAAAAATGTTCCACTTATTTCACAAAGTTTTTAATGAAAAAAAAAGTTTTTACAACATAATATGTATTACATACAATTCATTTCCAAGTTTTAAATCATTTACAATGTTAAATTGTTACTTGTGAAATTGTAACTTATTTTTAGTTTCTTAACGTTACTTGTTGGCAAATACTTGCGGTTTGGGAAAAACTTGTTGAATGATAGAACATCGTATCTACGGAGACATTTATTTGCTATTCGATAATAAATAAAAGCACGCCCTTGGTAGTTGGTTACATTTACTATAGAGGGCGATGGTAAAATAATATGTTTCCTTTTCACAAATCAAACTTTCCGACGGTTTACACAATCCTATGATATCTCAAAATTAATCTTTCAACAGTCAGAAGATCTCGTGATGTACGACCCTGTGTTAGATATTTATTATTTTTCAATTTACAGTTTAACCTATTCATAATCTGTATTACAAAATAAAACAATATTTATTAGATCATTTAGCAAATGAACTAATGAAACTAAGATCCGGGGTTATGCACAACAAGTCTATGTGTTTTTACATTCAATGTTTATTTTTGTAAGCCGCCGTTGATTTGTAGATAAACAAGCGTGCATTTAATTAATATGGTAAAAGGTCCAGCAACTCACACATTTATTTATCAACAGATTGTAATTCCAATAAATTTGTGATTAGCATTAAAATAATACAAATAATTTTTATAACTATTGCATAGTCTGTTCAGGCAAGAATTCTGCTTACAGCTTATATTCTAGTTTAGCGGAAAGTAGAAAAGGAGGAAGAGGGCGGGAAATCCGGGAGGGTGGAAGGCGAAAACGGGAACATGGAAGGGGCGAGAGGGATACGGAGGGAGGGTTCGCGGGATATGTGGATACGGGAGGAGGGAAAGCGGAGAAGTTTGAAGGGAAATGCGAGGGGAAGGGGACGCGGAAGGGAACTGGGGTGGGAACGGGGACGCATGGGAAAGGACTAAACGGGAGAAAAAAAAAATTATGCGGATTTGCAACGCGTACCGGGTACTCGCTAGTGATTAAATAAAAAATCAAGGATGGGTACATTTCCTGTGATAAAAATTTAAAAAAAAAAATCGGAATGGCAATCCGCGAATTAGGTACTGCAATAATTTGGTACCCATGTCAACCCCCCTCGAATAATCGTAGTAAAATAAATTTACAACATTTTATAGTTACGATAAAACGTTCGTTAAGAAGTGGTCAGAAAACCTTTGGTCACGCCACTGATAAAATTCAAGATCGGTGGATGTCATGTACATTATTTATTAATAGTAAATAGATAAGAATAGATTATTATTAAGACATCAAGCCCACTTAAGCAGTAAACAATACATGTTTAGATGAAGGCCGTTTTACAGCAATGGGGGGCAGTATCGTTCGTTCATTGATAGGAAAATCAAATAAATTCGAAAACATACTAACAGGCTAACGTGAGAAAGTTATTTCTTCATTATGACCCAATAATGGTGTTCGATAAAGGCACATAAATTTAAAAGCAAGGCGCTTTCACGAACAGGGCACTTGAATCTACGAGTAATTCATCGCCTTGTGTTTGTTGCATTATTCAACATCTAATTTGTTTTTGTTATCGCTTTGCTCGAAAATAGCTTTTGCGGGTCAATCCGCGTTTTATAGGAAAGGTAATAATGAATTCAGGATAGGGTGAATCTATTTTTTTCAAAGTATCAGATTCATTAAAAAATGGAAATAAAGTCGGCTTTTACAAAGTTTTGCTGTAGAAATGAGATCCCTGATGCTGTAGAAATGAGATCCCTGAGGCGAATGTGTGGTAAAACCATGTACGATCGTGAGAGAAACGTGGATATCCGCAAAGAATGCAAGGCTGACGTAAGCGTGATGTGTAAGATTAAGAAAGGGACTCTCCGATGGTTTGGGCATGTAGAGCGAATGAACGAGGAAAGGAGTGTAAGGAGAATATATGATGCAAATGTGAATGGTAGAAGAAGTCGGGGACGCCCGAGGAAGACATGGCACGACCAAGTGAATCAGATACTTGAGTCGGGCCATGTGAAGAGTCGGAATAATAGAAGAGCATGTATGAGACGATGTATGAATGTGAACGAGGCAAAGAGTGTGTGCCAAGATCGAGTTGTGTGGCGGTCCGTCCTCTCTGCCTACCCCTGCGGGGAAACGGCGTGATGGTTAGTTAGTTAGTTAGTTAGTCCTAACAAGAAGCCTGATTCACAAAGGGGTGAATTTTTGGTGCGGAGGATTTTTAGCGTAGATGGGTTCTTATTTTATTTCTTCGAGTGAAAGAGTGGAAGATACTTTCAGTATCGCCCTGGTGTAAGACCACCATTTAGAATTGAAACGTTGCTTGAAATGGCATTAGCCGTGTTTGGTGACCAGATCTGAATAGCCAGGTACTTCCCCACCTTCCTCTTCCCTATCTCCTTCCCCTCCACACTATCTTCAGCCTCACAACATACCCCAATTAGGGATGCCATAGTCTTACTGGCTTCAGACGGGAGTAGTTGGGACTCTTGTGCAGTTTTCATATAAAAAAGTCTAGTTCTGTAGTAGAAACCTTCATAGGCCAACTTACCTAATTAAAAATTGAGATTTTGATCCAAACATGGCCTTTAATTTGGGAGGCGGGTATTGGTACCGTCGCGTCGCCCCGGGAACCATTTATTAGATAATTAAGACCTTTGCCATAGGTCACCCCAAGTGCTTCGTTACGTTTGGTGACTTAGCAGGGGTGCCCGGATTCACGGAGTTAGGTTTGACCGGGTTTTGGCGGATGAGTCTGCCTAACAGCTGCATCGAGAGAGAATGGACGAGGGAGTCCCATTGACTTCTCTAGCCGTACGCTCTCAGAATATCGCCTTGCACCGCAATGGGAGCGATGGATTATACGTCTGCCACTCCTGGACACATTGACCCCCAGATTCCTACCCACCCCTCACATCCTTTTTCTTCCCAGAACTTCCTCTCCTTCCTTTTCTAAAAAGACTCTCCACACATCACCCCTTAAGATGACATAGGCCCTGAGGGGAATTATTCCCCTCAATTCGCATGGAACTAATGTAAAAAAACGGCCAGTTACAAAGTAGACAGCAAGAAGCAGAGGATGGTGATCGATGATAATTATGTGATTTTACGTTAATATTAATCCTTTTGGTGCGGTTTTCTTCGTTTAGTTTTGGTGTAGCCGTCTAATAAAGGATACCATAGAAAACCCACTTAAAGTGGATTAATGCTTGCATCATGGTCTCTCTTCTACCTACGTAAACACTTACTTCAATTCGTCCTTACTTAAACGTTGGCTAAATAAGGAAAAAGCGCAACACAGTGTAATAACCAAAATTAACCACGATAATATTTATGCAGCAAAAGTTGAAAGTCATATCAAAATAATATTTTTGAATAATAAATTGTATTGTTATGTACGAGTGATTCATAACCGAAATTAAAACCGCTAATCTATTTAACGACAGAAAACAGTCACCACAGATTCACCAAAACTTGAACATAAACCATCCTTAATTTATGTATCAATAATAGCGGCGACCGCAGTTTCTGGGAATATTATATGACTTTGTTCGCTGATTCACTATGATATTATAGTGTTATGCGGTAGATTAAACAAACCACTTGACAGGATATTCTCAAAAATATAATTTTAGGAATGGCTGACTTGAAAGAATAGTTAAAGAACCCATTTGACATACTACGGACGGTGGTCCTTACCTATAAAAAACTACATTCATATAACGTAGTTCCTAGGCAATGGGTGGTTGCCATCTACTGTAAGAAAAGTTGATGAATAATAACCATTGATATATATACATAGATGAGACATTTAGCGAATAAATTGGTTCAACGGAATCGTAGGTTGCTACCTCCATTTCTCTATTAGTACAACAACAACAACAAGAAAAGGATGAAACCATGGGCTTGAGTAAAGGGAAAGGACGGTCCGACGGCCGAGCCTTTCGACGCTGTGGCTTTAGTTAAAATTCACTTTCCGAAGGCCTGTTCGTGCATGATTTGAACACGAATCTCGGAGAATTATGTACGGGATAGCGCCTCTATAGTATATCTCACGTAATAATAACACGTTAAAATAATAAAGCGTAGGTATTATCTATGGTTAATTTAAGAATCTATAGTATTATTACGCCGGCGACTGTACGGTTGAAATTTACAGTACAACTCTGACGCCGCGCCTTATGCAAAACCATTTTCATACGTGAAGATTGTTACAAATCTACTTTCGTTTTACAACAACCGGATTAAAGCAAAAGATTCCAAAAGATGGCGCTACTTACTTTAACAGCTAGCGTGAGAAACGTCGGCTGGCAGGCGTAGTGAATCTATGGTATGGAGAGATGGATGATAATAATAGATATATGATTATTGTTTTACTGGAAATTTTGAATAATAATACCACGTTGTGATTTGTACCACGCGTCTATTATAATATATAACATAATTGCCTGTCGTAGTTACTTTGTCCCGGTGACTAGCTGTTGTCAATGGATCGCCTGATTATTTTTCCGAGGAACCGGCTATTATAAGAACCAGATGCTATCGGATTTATAAAATGGTCACCAACACTTAAACTGGGTGAAGCCGTACCAAAAACCGCCCGAAGGGCCTAGTAGGAAAAACCTGCGGAGCGGGTTTTTAACTGATAATAATAATTATTAATGTTTTTTGAGAGGAAGTTTTCTGTAGCCATGCCAGAAAAAAAGACCTAAAAGAAAAACACGAAACCTATGAGCCTACTAGTTCCATGTAGAACTGAATATTCAAGTCAACTACTAAAGGGGCTATATCTAATAAGACCGCTGGATGAAGGCATGTTAGACGACCTAAAACTAAAACCTAAGGTAAGCAGGTTCTTGAAAAAATATTTTGATAAAATCAATAAAGATTCCAAGAACATTGAATAAGATACATCGGTGCTTTATCAAAGTGATGTTTAAATCAACTGTTTTAGGAAAAAATCCTGCGTGGGCTTAGCAAACTTCCAAAAGAATTTTAGTAGATGTTTATTTGAAGACTTGTGCAGTGTACACAAAGCTTCTGTAATTCCGAGTAATAAATTCTTATTACTTAGGTATTAATTAAAGTTTATTTGGCAGGAAGCGTCCTCCTATAAATTCTTCACGACGAAATTAATTTATAAATATTTTAGTTAAATGAAGCGTGGATAAGATCCATTGTTCAATAAATGGTTTGCTATTAAACACACGGTCGTTAAATTGCTGCGCGGGTTTGATTGATAAACAAATTACAGCCTTAATGACATTCCGATTCGGCAAAAATCATTTTTCACAAAGACATCGCAATATATTTGATCGGATTCGAGTTATTTCCCAACAAATGTATATTACATTTTAAATATTCAGGTTGTTTAGTTAAACAATGGAAAGGTAAATGAATATTCTTCGTTAGTTCAAGCGGAACAAATTAACTGAAAGTTAATACTAACTGACCGATGTGAAATAACAGATTTAAGTCTCGTGAATAACTACGCAAACGGGAAATGCCAAAGTTATCCTAGTTTTATATCCTTGACAAATGCTTAGCACTCGCACATGAGCCAGAGAACAAAATATGTACTACAAGATTATTTTACCTGTAAATAAGAGTACCTTCATATATTAGTTACTTTCGTTCTCAGTAAAAATAAATATGTTTTTTAAAGCTCATTAGGTAGAAGCCTCATTCAGGAAACCAAAGTCAATCAAGAGCATTGGGAGAAAAGAAATCTATGTACCTGACGAAATCTCTGAAGCGTTTCTGTAGAAAATGGGTAGAGAGTGTTCAGTTCATTTACCAAGAAGGTCTCTTAATTAAAAAATATATAATATTTTCTAGATTATTCCAACGATCATTAAGGCATTGATTTAACGGAAGAAATGTAGATCGTGAGATGAATCTGAATTTTTCTTGAATTGCTAGAAAAACAATGGTGAAAATCGGAGGAATTAGAAATATCGATAATAGTTACCTTAATATTGCTAAGTACTAATTACTTTAAAATATCACTTGCATGCATGTAGATACGAAATTTCACGTTGATAAATATAAAAGTATAAAAGAATTGTAAAGCGCCCTGTAAATTGTAAATGGCACTATAAAAATCATCCAACAATTGTCATTATTATTATTATGAGATAAATTAAAAACAAATAAATAACCCTATATATATTATAGTATTTCAGATATTAATTTTTATCTCTGAAAAACGATCCTGTTATTTTAATATAATTTTTATATTTTTGGAATAACCAACTTAGATTAAAATGATAATATTGTTAAGTCAGGTACGCCTCATACGTCATACGTATATCTGGTAATGTTATATTATTGTGAAAACAAGCTTATGGGTTGGAGTGGCCCAATAAGTTTATTTTAATTTTAATAGTAGATATTTTAGAAGAGGGGAAGGAGGTGGAGAAGAGGAAGGTGGAGAAGTACCTGGTTATTCAGATCTGGTCAGCAAACATGGCTAAAGCCCTTTAAAGTAACCTTTCACTTCTGAATGGTGGTCTTACACCAGGGTGATATTGAAGGTATCCTCCACTCTGGAACGCGCCGCAAATATATTATTTTTAATGAATTCATTGCGAAAAAACACAAATTAATCAAATAAAATTTATTTGCGCAACCCGGGATTTGATCCCGCGACTTTCGGATTGCGAGCGGAGGCCGTTAAGCATTTTTTTTTATGTTATCATAAGGTACCTTTATACCAAATTTGTCTTTTAATTTTATTTCTATTTTTGATTAGCTTTGTTTTCTCTTTAAACGTTAGGTACATATAATATTTCATTTAGTACCTATGGCAGACTGGGATTGCACTATACTCTATACTCCCAGTCCTGTTAGATTTTAAACTCAAATAAAAAATTATGACAATATACACTATTTACCTTGTTTCTTAGAATCTGCCATAAGCATCCTGGCTAATGAATTGTTGTGTTCCAGGTAAGTATATTTTTCTACTTCATTATTGTTTTTATACTCTACGGTATGTTACAGTTTTATGCCAATGGCGTAACTAATATCTCCCTTATACACGTAACATTATTTCATCGCTAAAAACATCGCCATAGTTATTTATTGTTTGAAAAAAGCTCCAACCTTCGGCAATATAAAGCAAAAATGTTTTGTGTTTTGAAATAAGAGCTCACAAAAGCTATAACAAGGTAGTTTTACTTGTTTGCAGGTACCTTAACTGTATATTAGATTAGAGTATTATATTACTAGCGCAGACCCATGAAAAATCATTATAATTGTAGAATTTGTGAAACTGAAGGAATTTATGAACAAAAATATTTATTTCAGGATCGTTATCCTTGTAAACAATAAATACTCGTGTCCCGATCAAATATTAGTTAAATTATAAAATTACGACAACTAGGTTTACAATATCTATCAAACAAAATAATAATTATATTTTGTATCTAATTGTACATTTTAATTTTTAAGTAGATATATGTTAAATATAAATATAAATTATATCTAGATTATTATCGTAGTCATCCTCACTAGGAGATCCTGTACACTAGGCCTTGTGACTAGGGGACTATATTTTGACATTGAGTTTTAATTTTCAATGTACATTTTTTACTTAAATTTTAAATTTTCTGCGACCGGTTTCGACACATCCGTGTCATTCACGAGCAAACTTAAAACTAACTTAATAATTCTATACAAGTACAAAAATTAATTAGGTGGGGGTAGTGGGAGGGGAGATTTTGATGCCCAAGAAATACAAAAAAAATACTATATTTTGGATAAGTTTTATAGTGACTTCTACAGTAGGTACAACTTCATGGGGTTTGGGTGAGGGTTTTTTCAGAAATTTCTACGACGGAGTGTTTAATATACGTTCGTACTAGTATCACACATCGGCCCTGTTTTTGGACACTGAAACGCTGTCCGAAACATCGGTTAAAGAAGGAGGTAGCGCAACACGGCATAACACCTTAAAAATAAACTAACTAACTAACTAACTAACTAACCATCACGCCGTTTCCCCGCAGGGGTAGGCAGAGAGGACGGACCGCCAAACAACTCGGTCTTGGCACACAGTCTTTGCTTCACTCACATTCATACATCGTCTCATACATACTCTTCTATTATTCCGACTTTTGACATGGCCCGACTCAAGTATCTGATTCACTTGATCGTGCCATGTCTTCCTCGGGCGTCCCCTACTTCTTCTTCCATTCACATTTGCGTAATATATTCTTCTCACATTATTTTCTTCTTTCATTCGCTCTACATGTCCAAACCATCTGAGGGTCCCTTTCTTAATCTTACTCATTATGCTTACATCAGCCTTGCATTCTTTGCGGATATCCACATTTCTCACACGATCATACATGGTTTTGCCACACATTCGCCTCAGGGATCTCATTTCGACAGCATTCAGTTTACTTTCATCCTTCCTCTGCCAACTCCATGCCTCACTGCCATACATCAAGGTAGGTACCAGGACTCCATTGTGGACTGCTAGCTTCGCGTCTTTTGACAGTGTTTTATTAGCGCCAACGGCATTCAGTCCTCCATTAATGGAGTTACCTGCATTTACTCTTCTTTCAATATCTCTATCAGCCTTCCCATCTCTCGTAAACATACTACCCAGGTACACAAACTCATCCACCTGCTCCAAGTATTCATCATTCACAACTATATTACACACTGTTTTCGTACTCTCCCTTTCAAATACCATGACTTTAGACTTACTTACATTCATCATTAACTCATTTTGCATACACACTTCGTTCATCCTAGACACGAGAGACTGTAGATCTTCCATAGTGTTAGAAATCAGCACCGCATCATCAGCATACAACAGGCAACATATTTTCAGATCACTCAAATTCGCGCCCAATCCCATCTCTTTCAATTCTTGCATACAATTATCCATGTATAAATTGAATAACCATGGTGACATTACGCAGCCTTGCTTAACACCTTTTGTGATGTCAAACCACCCCGTAAAACCACCGTTCACCCTAACACATGCAACGCTTCCCTCGTACAGAGACGCAATTGCCTGTATGAGATTTGTATTCACTCCATACTCGGACAACACCTTCCATAGCTTTTTCCTGTCGACTCGGTCGTATGCTTTTTGTAGATCTACAAAGGCACAAAAAAGTTTTTGGTTTTTTGCCAGAAACTTCTCAGTGAGCATACGCAAGGAGAAAATCTGGTCCATGCATCCCCTTCCACTCATAAAGGCACCTTGCACATCCCATATTTTATCCTTTGTTTCCATTCTTACCCTTTCAATCAATATTCTTCCGTACAACTTGCCGACTGAACTTAGCAGGCTAATAGCTCTATGATTCCCACATTCCATACGTGACCCTTTACCTTTGTATAATGGCATGATTACAGCCCTTCTCCAATCTAATGGCGTGTAACCCTCCTCTAAACACTGGTTAAAAAGTTTGCACAACCATGTGAGAATAATATGGCTATCTCCTTTAAAGTATTCGGCCGCAATATTGTCGAAACCTACAGCCTTACCATTCTTCATGCATTTTATCGAATTTTTAATTTCATCCATGCTGATTTTGATAACATTCACTCCGTCATCGTTCATACCCGATTCGCCGCTGGCCTCACTATCACTCGGGTTGCTTTCGAAGACTTCCTCAAAATATTTCATCCATCTCTCATTTATTTCTTCCTCATTCGTCAACATTCTTCCATCTTTCGATTTTATCACTTTTAGGCTCCCATTCTCTGGACCGCTCCGGGACTTTTTGACCTCCTTCCAAAACAGTTTAATGTTTTCTTGGAAGTTTTTTGTCATTTTTATTCCCTCTTCCTCTTCCAGACGTTTCTTTCGTACTTTCACTCCAACACTTACTCTTTTCTTGCATCCCTTATATACTTCTTTCGCTCTATCTCTCTCTTCGCTAGAAGCACTGCCAGCCGCTATCAGACATAACCATGCTTTCTTCTTCTCTGAGACTAGTGCTTTAATCTCGTCATCCCACCATGCATCACCTTTCTTCCTACCTTGCGTACTTATTCCACACACATCTCTAGCAGATTCACAAAGACTAACCTTTATGTGGTTCCATGCTTCATCAATGCTTAGACCATCCATTTCCTTCTCATTCAATCTCGACTCTGCACGCTTCTCATACTCACTTCTGACATTAGCGTTTTGCAGTTTTTCTACTTTGACTCTGGTAGGAGTTGATACCTTTTTCACTTTAGAGCGCCATCCGCGAAAGAGGTTTACTCTTGACACCACCAGAAAGTGGTCAGTTTCAACCTCAGCCCCTCTGAAAACTCTTGTGTCCTCAGTAACGGCTCTCAACCTAGAGTCAATTACCACAAAATCGATTAATGATCTTTCATTTCCTCTTTCCCACGTATATTGATGGATACCTTTATGATCGAAGAAGGTATTCGATACAAACAGGTTCCACTCTAAACATACTTCAAGTATTCTATTCCCATTGTCATTCGTTCTTTTATCCCCAAACTTACCTAAGGCTGAATCAAATCCATCACGTCTAATTCCCACCCACCCATTCAAATCGCCCGCCATTATAATCCTTTCATTCAAAAATTTTTTACCTTAAAAATAAATAACGAAAATACTTTTGGCCGTGAAAATCTAAATTCATATCCAACGTACTAGTAAGTAATTTTTCCGATAGCTCTTTAAGCCAAGATTTGGTGTCCTTAATGTAGTTATTTTTTTTTTTTTAATTTGTTTGATACTAGGAATTTGATAAAACTACAACTTTACTGCCAATAATACAGAGCTTCTTTGTTCAAGGATAGAATTACTATTTGATTGTCTCTGGTTTTATTATTGTGTGAGGTGTTTGCCTTTTGAGTTTATTTTGAGGTGATAAACCAAAATATATTTTGAAATAGATTTTTTGTACACTTGGAACGAGAGAATATAGTTCCAAATCACGCACCCATACACCGGCAACTGAAATTAGTAAATTTAATGATTTATACTTATCAGTTTTATATTCTAAAATTAAAAGTTCATCGATAATTTTACCAATTTCACAGAAATACAAGCTTAAACACACACCCATGCACCGACAACCAAAATATTGTGATATGAAACCGAAAATGCTTGTTTCAGAGTGGAAAATACTCTCAGTATCGCCTTGCTGTAACTCGGAATCAAAACGTTTCTTGAAATAACATCTCCTTCCCCTACCCTCCTCCACTACCTTCAGCCTCAACAAAATCCCCAATTGGGGATGCCATAGTATCACTGGTTCAATAGGGGTGCAGTTGGGACTCTTTTTCGGTATTCACTTTTAAAGAACATGTGATATGCATAATATTAGTGGAATAGTAATCAAGAAGTAAAATATGTTATTAGAACCCGTGCAGAAGAATAGTATTACGCTGACATTGATTATTATTATTGAGGTATGTTATTATAGCCTTATTACAGCTATACTCCGAGCATTAAAATACATTTAGGTACTACTGGGAGATTGTCTTCCTAGCGCAAACATGAAAACCATGTTTTAATACATCGGTGTTATAATAAAAAAACATTTTTAAAATAAAATCAATTTATATTGAGGAAATCGTAATCTTTGAAAGCGATTTTAAGATAATACACAATAGGTTATTTGATTTATTTCTCAATATCGACATCCGTTTCGGATTATTATATGCTTATATGGAAGTATTTCACCTTCCTCCTCATAGATTTTGTCCATACGATTACATTTTCGATTAATTAAACACGATTTATTTATTTTTAAAAATCTGAGTTTACTCTTCGGTACTTGAACCGGTAAGTGGCTATATACAGGATAATTTAGCCGAGTTTTTTTTTACCGGTTATTATATTTATTTATTATTATTCGTTATCGTATCGATAAGCTAACAGGAGGGTGGTGAAATACCTCCTAAGTCAGTTAGTATCCTGTTCAATTAGAATGCGTAGGAACCTAACACATAAAAACGTTAAAAAATTGTTCACTTTTCATAATTTTGCAAATTATTTTCTTGTGTAAACTTTCAATTTATATCAAAGAATCCGTAACGTTTTGCAAATATTTGTTTGCCACTCTAAACGCCAGAGTTGGAAAACCTTATTAGGCAAAGTATTGATATAATACGAGATATCCATTATTAAAAAAATTACTTGCCTAGTTTCAGAAAAGGCAACCCACTGCTTTTGCGAAAAATTTCACATATTCATACGATATCACGATTGATAAAAATTACTAAAGCCATTCGTACACGGAGATACTTACAAGCGACTCGAGTATCATGCGCGTAGCGTATGAGTATCCGCTCGTGGGTACCCGCCATACTATTTTGCTGGTGTGCGTACACGATGGTACGCGCTGACTAGGAGTTTGAAAGCTACTGACGGTGCTGGTAGTGCGCTACGTGTGTTGC
This sequence comes from Limnephilus lunatus, assembly GCA_917563855.2. Lineage (NCBI taxonomy): Eukaryota > Metazoa > Arthropoda > Insecta > Trichoptera > Limnephilidae > Limnephilus > Limnephilus lunatus. The sequence goes on from CAKJTF020000021.1 coordinate 196,594, forward strand.
ATTCGTTTCTACAACTACTCGTTTGACGTTTGACGAAAATAGCGACCTAACTTGAATGGAATGTTAAATTTGTTCTGAAAGTAGAAAAAATGCGTGTTTCCATAACTATACATTATCGGTAAACGTAATGATTTATTGTAGAAGGCATGGATCGATGTTGGAAAAAAAAGTGTGTGTTTTCTTATGAATACTAAGAGTTAACAACTTTAAATACCAAATTTAAATAATAATCCTTTGAAATGCTGTAGAAAGGCTGAAATTCGTTGCAGTTAGTTTCCTGGTGGCAACGAACGCCCTGCAGTTAATATTATTTTGATATGTGAATGAACCCAAAATTTTCTATTAGTTCATTTTCATTGTTATTATAAAGATAAACGAGAATATTGTATTTCTTGCTAGTCACCTGACATAGTATTTACTCCACAGTTGCACACAAAAACTGATTAAATTCAATATATTTCGGCTTGCGCCGTGTACAGAAACCAGAATTAAATAGTAGTGTATCTGTAGGCTACCTGTGGTTGCGTCACAGTCAAGTAGTTTGTAAGTATCTCCATGGATGAAGGGCCTAACTCGTAGAGTTCGATAAAGACTTTAAAAGCACTCCTTGGTGCCATTTTAGTAGGTAAAGGATTCAAGTTTTTACTTTGTATTCCATTTGACGAGATATGGCCAATCTAAGAGTTAATCTTAATGATCCGGTCAATCTCAACTCTTTATGCTCGGAACACTTAGGAGTAATCTTTTCGTTCGTAAAATAGGCCGTGAAATCAATAAACATATAATAAGTATTTAAATGACAGAACCGCATAATAAACAACCGTATAATGTTGACCCTATCACCTAGTATTTGTCTAGACCAGTCTGCATTGTTATTATTTGACAAGTTAATAAAATATAGAAGCATAAGAGATTTCTAGGAAGAAAATCCGATTCCATGAAACACGAATGTGTTAAACACGTTCAAATTAGCATACTGTGAAATCCAACTTCAGTAATGGGGGGACAATGATTTTGATAAAATAATACAAGTAAGTTATAATTAATAATTCGATTGCAGTCTAAAACTGTTTTATACTTTTTAAAGTAAAACTTCTTTAGCACCGTTGTGATTTTAATTTCGAAGAAACGAAAAAACGATACCAAAAAGAGTCAAACAAATACATCTATACATCTATAGGATTTAGCCGGAGAGAATAAGATAAACTTATCGATTTCCTCTTTGTTCAGTGCTTTGTAGCCTCCCCACTGTGGTCTACTTTCGTTTTCTGAAGGTTTCACTTCTTTCGCATGTGAACTGCACCAAATTTTTATTTTCATTATTTTAATATTAGTGACATTTAATTACAGTTAGTACGTATTGCTGTGTTGCGATGGCAATTGGTGGCAGCGGGGTTTTTAGCTAGGTTTTCTGTTTAGGTTACATTATGAAAATGACTGATAAATTCTAAAATAAAATCTGTATTATATTATACTATGGAGTAAGAAGATATTCAACAGTTTCTTAATATTTAAGTAGAATCAGGATACTCCTAGGTGCATTGCACTACAGTCACATTTCAATTTATTGAGCAAAAATTTCGCCAAAATAATATTATTATTTCCAACTTTGGCAAATAAACTTAGGCTTTTGCTAGAGGTAACGTAAAGTAGTAGCTAATCTATATATATATATAAAAATGAATCCCTGTTTCCCTTGGTTACGCCATAACTTCAGAACGACTTTACCTATTTCATTCATATTTTTGTTTAAAGTTTACGAATACTTTGTAGAAGGTTCTTACGGAAAGAAATTTGGGCAGAAAATTGAATGTGTCCTGTTAACTTTATAGGTAAACTTAATTAGTTAATATGTATACTCCGCTTAGCATTGCTATTGAATTGTTTGACGTATGTAATCAATTTAAATAATAAATAATAAAACACAATATAATTTCATTTACACAAAAATTATAACTTCCAACCCAAAGATATTCAAATACAAAAGAGATATGCTATGATATCCGCGTGACTGTCGCCGAACTACGGCCTAATGAGCGTAGTTTGCATACAAAAATAATTTGTTCATTTTCTTGATTTTTTTAAGGTGTTTATTATTGTAGGTTAACAATATAGTTTGAATACGGAAAGAATACGTTCATTTAGTTTAGCGTTCGTTTAGATTATTCGTTCTTTTAGTTTATTCGTTAATTAGTAAACAACGCCGGCGACACCCGGAAGCGCAGTCTTACCTAGTAAAAACGGCGGATAGCACATCTCTTCAATATCTTTGTTCCAACCACAAATGCTCACAACACCAAAACCACAACAGAGAAAACATTAATTTTTCGCCAATTCGTTTCCATTTTGGTCAGCATTTTTTACAGCCAATTAATTATACAGTGCTAAAAGGTATTTTGTAAATCCTTTACACATTGGTTATCACAAGAAAACATTTTCCAAAAAAGATCAACACTTGTTTTGGTATGAAAATTGTTTTTCCACGTTTTTTAATTTAATGTTTACCAGAAAAAAATGTTGCTTTACCAGAAAACAAGCAAATGCCTTAGAGACCATTCCTTTATTTGTGACATCGCCAAAAGGATGGGACTGGTACAGGTGGGCAAGCCGCGTGACTAATTAATTGATCACAATCATCGTACGTGCGAAAATCTGCTTAGTCAGTGGATAAAGGTTCAACAGGTAAACCATCTTCTTCTTTCATCTTCCTTGCCATATCAGATTATCATTACATAGTATAAAATGAAGTCGCTCAAAATGAATGTGCGCTTAGATCATTTAAATTACGCAACGGATTTTCATGCAGTTTTCACCAATAGATAGAGTGATACAAGAGGAAGGTTTATATGTATTACATGCTTATTATAGTAGAGAAAAGCCGAGAAATTCAAATATTCATCATTACATAGTATAAAATGAAGTCGCTCAAAATGTTTGTGCACTTAGATCTTTTAAACTACGCAACGGATTTTCATGCGGTTTTCACCAAGCGGGTGGTGTGGATTTTATAAAGATTGTGTAATGGCGTTGTGTTTCGTTAGCCACAACAACGTGTGGCCGGGTCTGCTAGTTAAATAATATACTACACTGCCCAAGTGGGTACCAACCTTTGCACGACCATAATATTATGTTAATCGACACATAAAAATGTCATTATATTACGGTTGAGTAAATTTGTCACAAGCATCACATCTACATAAAAATGTAGATGTGATGCTTGCTCTGGAGAAAGCTCTTGCGTATCGCTCTGGAGAAAGACCAAAATTCAGAAGGTTTGATTAATTGCTTGATTTGATAGAAGAATTGATGGAGAAAATAAACAAACATAGTCAACAAACATGAAGATGAGGTCCACCAATAAGAAGATGAGGAAACCATACGTATGTAACAACAACTTGCAGACTGTATTGGAACAGGAATCCCTAACGAGAAGAATTCTGACTTGCAGACTGTCTCGGAACTTGCAGGCTGTCTCAGAACAGGAATCCCTAACGAGAAGGATTCTGGCTTGCAGACTGTCTCGGAACTTGCAGACTATCTCGCAACAGGAATCCATAATGAGAAGGAATCGAACTTCAGACTGTATCGGAACAGGAATCCCCAATAAGAAGGACTATTACATGCAGACAGTCTCGGAACTTGCAGACTGTGTTGGAATAGGAATCCATAATGAGAAGGACTCTAACTTCAGACTGTCTCGGAACAGGAATCCCTAATGAGGAGGCCTATACTATGCACATATGTATTTTGTTAGCCACTAAAATGGTTTTAGTTGTGCTTAGTGACCAAAACCAGGTACTTACTTCAAATCATGCCTACGTCCCATTTCCTTCCTTTTTGCCATCTCCTCCACCCCTACCTCTTCCTATAGCCTTACAACAAACACCAACTGGAAGAAAGGACTCGTATTCATAAATAAAAGAAAAAAGGTTGTACAATATTATAATTTTACAAAAAAAGCCATATAAAACGAAACAGTTATATATACCAAACAGTTGTTAGGGTACCCCGATGTCGGCTTCTAAACCAACATCAGCACACCAACACGTCCCTGGCTAGCTCTCAGCGGGACAAGGGTACTCTCTATTCAGGGGGGTGGGCAGCTCAAGGCTAGGGAACTTCTCTCCATCCTCCGGTGACCCACGGGATCCTCACTGGTCAACAATCCTCCCGCCGTAGCAGAATAATAACAATGTTAAATCATTTAGACATGTATTGTAAACTCAAACACATACATAGGTTTCTACAGTACAATTCAATTACAAGAAATGCAAATTACACAAACCTAGCTAAAGTGTTTAACTCTCTCTGACTTTCTCTCAAAACGAAACTCTCCGAGTCGTGATTTCCGCGGGGGCCCTACATTTCACTGAATTACGGACAACATTTAAGGAGGAAATCAAGATACAGCTTACATGTAGGTTGGCAGGAACCTCGTCTCATGTGGCAGCTTCATCAGGCACTTTCGTAGTCTAAATAGACCGAACTATAGTGGCAAAAGACTGATTCTACTCAAAAGTATTTCAATAATACATCGCGGCCCCATTGAATTGGGTCCGCCGGCTACAAGTGAGCCGCGAGCGTGCGTTCTCAAAGGCGCTCAGATCTCTTCTGTGGGGAGAGCCGCGGACTGCCGAGAGGCCGGGCACGGGGGAGAGGCAAGGGGAAACAGGATACGGGGCGGGGAGAGGGTTTGTTGTGTGGACAGCTGCGTTCTCGAATCTAGTACTTACTTGCTTCAAGGGCGTATCGTAACACTTCCCCCCGCGCTTGGAAAAAAAGCGACGTGGCAATGGAGCTGTAGGATAAAAAAATCCTCTTAAACTTCCATCGGGGTTTTTGAGAGATTCGTTGCTTGAGAGATGCCTAGCTAGAACATGCAATTTATGTTATAGTTTAGGTCACAATGTTTGTAGGGAATGGGTGAGGGGTACATACAATGTTTGGAAAAGAACAGTTTTGGTGAAAGTACATGGTGTGAAACAACATACAAGATTATGCAATTGAAAGATGACAATACATGGTTATGCAATTGAACAAAATAACAATACATGGTTATGCAATTGAAAAATAACAATACATGGTTATGCAATTGAAAAATAACAATACATGGTTATGCAATTGAAAAATAACAATTCATATTTGTACAATCGAAGAACAAAAAAAAACAAGAACAAAAATGCCTGTGTGATTCTAAAGTTTCATTGGTCTGGGAGCTAAGTTTGCGAAGCGTGGATTTGTTTGGTTTCGGAGAATTTCGAAGAGGAGGACGTGGTTTCACAGATTCTAAGGATTACATTATCACTGTAATCAGACCCCTTTGAGATAACACTCAAAAGTACACTTGGGCCTTAGAAAACACTTGGTTTCGTCGAAAACGTCGAAGTTCACGAAGTGGAGACTGTGGTTGCTGTGCCGCGACTATGGTTACAGAGGTCATTGAGGAGGAGAATCCAGTGTCTGCAGACATGCCAGTACGAATCCTAAAGTGTTATTAAGGTAAACACGGATCGTATATAATGGTTATTGAAGCATAATGTAGCTCAACATAACTTGTATTGGTACGCATTCAGCGAATACTGGAGGTCAAGGTAATGATGGTTTACACATGACGATATATGCGTCACTGCATGACAGCGCAAGAGACGACATGGTTGGCATCGATAGCAAGAGTAAGAACAAACCTAGGAGCTAGCGTGCCCAAAAGGTGGTTCAGAGTGTCATAATGTATAGTGGGACAACTCAACTTGCTGTGGCACGACAAAACAACATACATATGGGTGGTATGGTCTGTGCTTTCAGGAACAAATGCGTAGAAAAATGGCAGCAGGAGGGACCTAGTAACCACAGCGCGTGCTGTCAGGAAGTGGAGCTCAGCTTGGCTGTTGGTGATGACATCCGCCTGGGCTTCTTTTTAATCCGGGAGAAATTATTATTAGAGCAAAATTCTTGAAGTTTACCTGCCTAGGGACCAATGAAGAAAAGGTTTGGAGAGAAACAAAATGTGTCCAGATAATGAAATAAACGAAGTTTTAACCACCGACCCAGAGAGTGACGAAGAGAGTTTTCTAACTAAATTGTGATTACATGAACATTTTCCTTTACCAGGATGACTTGGCGTTTGCCGAGTGACAATATGTCTTGGTTAAAAAACAACCGGCCTTCCATGGCCTATGTTAACATAAAGGTGGTAACATTTTTGTAGAATTTCAACGAACAAGACAAAGAAGTCGTGAATGAGTCACGGTAAAAGCAGAGAAACCAATTCATGAATAAAGGTTGTCAAAAGGAGACAGACGGTACGCCAAGTGCATATCGTACATATCCAACATTCATGAATGTGTTTCGTAAAATTGAGAAAAAGAACAAAAGGTGAGACATATGCAGAGAGTGAGGGAGAAAGCCTGCTGATAATTGGTTAATTTACCGATTCGCACTCCCAGTGAGGGCGAATTATGGTTAACAACAGATTTTCCTCTTCATAACATATACCTGAGAACATGATGGTGAGGAGAAAGGAAAGGAAAAGGAAAGGAGTTGAGTGACGAAACTTGCTAGAGACTGGACTAATTTCCACTTCAAACTCCATGTGAGAATGAAACCTGATCAACCAGCAGATTTCCTGACTCTTTACAATTGTTAAAAGGATGAGGAGAAATTTGAATACACATTAACAAAGAGACTAATCTTTTGCGTGTATTGGGCAAAAGATTAGGGGTCATTTTAAAAACTCCTGCGTGATTGTGAGAAAAGACAGACCCTTGCTCCAATTTCACAAACCTGGGGGTTTTCTTATCCGTTCCCCAGACAACGAGTTGGGTGGTTTTGTGCTCAATCGATTAACTCCCACAGCACTATGCCCCATAGTTAGCAGTGAAGCTACAAACTAGTCCTTTTGGGATAGTAGATACTCCTGGGCTTCTTTCCTTTTTGCAAAGAAGTAAAAAAACAGGAGGTCCACGGGCATTGGCGTTAAATGACAACAAAGGGTTGTGGACTACATTTCGTAGATCGCACACAAAAGGTTTGATATTATTTCGTTCGCACGACTCATGGTAAGTGTTTTAACGTCTCCACGTATAGTGTATAAGAACATGTAAGTACATACAAGATAAAACTCAATTATAGACAGAAGTCAAGAGTTTATACAATGCCTCTTAAAGAAGATGGCAAGGCCGATATTATGTCGTTCGCACGAATCACGGTAAGTGTTGTTATTACGTCTTCACGTCTCGTGTACAAGGGTTGTACACAATAATACATACAAGTGGTACTCATGACAAATTAATGACACACGACCAAAATACAAAAGCGGTACTCATGACAAATGAATGACACACGACCAAAATAGATTGTACAGAAAGGGTGGTACTCATGACAAATATGTCACACGACCAACTCAATAACATTTAGCTATGAGCAAAAGTGATTATGACGAACTTCTCGTATCGTGGCAGGTATTTTAAGGATCCCTCCTATAACGGTGGATGTTCTAAGGATCTCTCCTATGACGGTGGATGTTCTAAGGATCTCTCCTATGACGGTCGGTTACGTTTAAATACAACACAATAAACGTTAACGATGCTTGATTTTAACACATTTTTATAAAGATTTGTTAGATTAACTAACTCCGTAGCCCAAGAGCGTACGACAGAGAAGATAGACAATTTGATGTCACTTCATGTGTTACAAAGTACAAGAGTGATGGCAGAATATAATTCTACTTACACCAAGTATTTAAAACAAAGACAGACCTATAATGGTTTTACATACTGTCTGTTGTGGCAACCTGCAGTGAGGAAGACCAAAGAAAAGGGACCAATTACGGTTTTACATACCCTTTGTGCAGTTACAAACATACCAGGTTATGTGCAATTTGGGTTGCAAATACTTGGTTAAATGGACACCTAAAAGTTGTGAATTCCAAAATCAGGATGACCATAAGGTTTTATTAACCTGTCTCGTAGGGTTGAAACGTGTCATATAAGACATACGTAACGTACAAGCAAAAAAAAACAAAATAACAAAAAGGCAGTGGCTTTTTTATAACAACCAAAGACCGGATGATTCGGTTTTACGTACTTTAGTTGAAACGAGCCAAATTGATTTATATACAGGGTTATAAAGACCAATCATTGGTTTTATAAATACAAGTTCCAAAATGGACGTGTCGATATCCAATTTTGGTACAAGAGCATGAATTTGGGTAGGACGCCATCAATTTTTAATTTAAGAGGAAAAAATTGAAAAAAACTTATATACACGAGGGGCGACTATGTAAGTAACCACTGTTTGATTTTCATGCTAGAGATACCTCGGAAGGTTTTACAACTCATGATGAACAAAATGAAAGGAAAAAATTGTAAAAAAAAGTTAACTGGTTCTGAGTCGGAATTTAACACTTTGGAATTTACAAAACCCGACTTCTAGAACGACACGCCGATGGGCAATTGTCAACTTCTTTACATGAACAAAAAAAACAGGTGAGAAAGTTCCTTTCCACACGACAAAAATGCAACAAAAAAATAGGAGAAAAATTACAAAATTACATGACAAGGCAGGGTATGACATGGCATGAACATTGCGTAGTGTATGTGTTGAGACAATAAATGGGCTCGCGACTTCCCAAACATTGAAACTCGAAAAGTGTCTCCGTTCCAAAGTGATCAGTTTTAGAACAGGTGAAAAAAAAAGAAAAAAAATTGCCGTGAGGGAAAGAAAAAACAGTGCAAAAACAACCTTTGAAAGTAACTTCAAGGAGAGTACGCATTAATTTACAAAATAATTTACAACTTGTTTCATTTACGAAACGATGGGCATGTGATTGACACATTACACGCCTAACGTAGTAAGACTCTGTAAGCTTACAAAAAAAATGTGATACATACTGGATCATTTTACGTTTGCTGAGATAGTGGGGGCAGTTTTACTTGACTCCTCACTTCCAGACTTTACAATGTCCTTAATGTGGTAATTACCAATGTGCTTTCCAGATGAGTCAGATAAGGAATACACTAGGTCTGATATTTTCCTTAGGACTTTGGCCTTCACGAAACGTGGTGCCAGCTTAGCAGAGAAATACATGGCTCCTTGGGAAAGTGTGTTGTTCTTTCTCCAAACTATGTCTCCTGTATTGAAGGTGACATGTTTTCTACGTAAGTTATATCTGTTCGCACTCTTTTGGTGAGCCAGGAGCAAAGCATCAGTGACTTCACTGTAAATGGCCGACAGTTCTTCCAAGCGATGGGCATAGTCTGCGGTAGGGTTGCTTGTGGTGGCAGATGACGTAGGAAAGTTTGTGTCCCTATGTAGAGAACCATGGACGACTTGTTCCATACCGTGTTTTAAGAAGAAAGGTGTGTAACCAGTGGCCAGGTTAACAGTGTTGTTCATAGCGGCCTGAATTTTATCTAGGTTTTTACACCAAGTGCGTTGGTCTTTATCAACTAGAATAGCTAGAGCTGTGTTGATTGTTTGGTTGTAACGTTCGACAGTGTTATTTTGGGGAGTGTACAAGGTGTTATAATAAATGTCCTTGATTCCGTATTTGGCAAGAAAATCTTTGAATTCCTGGGCAATAAACTGTTTTCCGTTATCAACAATTACGGTTCTGGGTGTTCCGTAAGGTATAAAAATGTGTTTTTCCAGAAGTTTGATGATGGCGGACGCGTTGGCTCTTTTTAAAGGGAAGATCCAACAGAATTTGGTGAAAACATCCACTACACTAAGTATGTGCATGTGTCCGGCATAACTTCGAGGAAAAGGTCCGACGAGGTCCATTGACAATGACTGTAGGGGTCTGTCGGCACGTTTGGGGTTACCCATTAGGCCGGCAGGTGCTGCCGTGCTATGTTTATAAGCTTTACAAGTTTCACATTTAGAGATGTAATTGCGAATTTGTTTGAAAAGACCAGGCCAGTAATACTTCAAGGAAATCTTTTTATACGTCTTGAAAGTTCCTGGGTGTATAGAGTCGGGAGCACTATGATTGTCAATTATTATTTGTTCTCTTCCTTCGAGGGGAACGACAAGTTTCCAAGAGTAATCTTCGAGGATGGATAGTGGTACCTTGCAATTACGGTATAGTTGTCCTTCTTTTATGATAAAATTAGGAAACTTTTGTTGATTATTTTTACAACCTTCGAAGATTTTCAAGTACCATTCATCTTTTGTGGGTGGAGGGGGGGCAATTGTGTCAACATTTAATGAAGCCAATTCAATTCTTGAAAGAGCGTCAGGAACAATATTGTCCGCGCCTTTACGGTGTACAACATCAAAATTGAATTGAGACAAACGGGAGGCCCAACGAGCGAGTCTACCGGAGGGATTACTTAAAGAGATCAACCATTTCAAACTACTATGGTCTGTGACTACAGTAAATTTGCTACCGTCTATGTAACCGCGGAAATGGTGAACAGAATCCAATACAGCCAATAACTCCTTTTCGGTAATTCCGTAGTTTTTCTCGTGTTTATTTAGTGTACGGGAAAAATACGCTACAGGGTGTTCGCCATCTGGGAATTCTTGAGTTAGGACTCCACCGATTCCTACGTTGGAGGCATCCGTGTGGAGGGTAAAGGAGAGTGCAAAATCCGGGCAATTCAGAACGGGGGCTTTTTGAAGGGCATTTTTTAAAGTTGTAAACGCTTCTTCAGTTTCAGCAGACCATCGGAAGTTGCTGACACCTTTACGGGTGCCGGTAATTTTATTTAAGGGGGCTGCAATTGTGGAAAAGTCTTTGATGAATCTTCTGTAGTAACCTGCAAGTCCAAGGAAACCTTTGACTTCTTTCGCGTTTTTGGGTCGGGGAAAATTTGCCATGGCTTCCACCTTAGCGGGGTCTGTTCTTAGACCTTTTTCGTCGACAATGAATCCCAAATAACGTAAACGGGACTTACAGAATTCAGACTTCTTCAAGTTGATGGTTAAACCAGCGAACTTGAGTTGTTGAAAAACCTTTTCAAACATTAATAGGTGTTTTTCAAAGGTGTCGCTGACGATGATGAGGTCGTCAAGGTAACAAAACAGGCTGTTATCGACTTCAGGACCGAAGAGCTTGTCCATCAGTCTTTGTAATTCGGCGGGGCTGTTCTTTAGACCAAAGGGTAATCTTTTAAAATGGAACATTCCCCTACCAGGTACAACGAAAGCAGTTTTTTCACACGATTCTGCGTCCAAAGGTATTTGCCAAAAAGCTTTGCTTAGGTCAACAGAGGAGATGAACTTGGCGTTGCGCAGTTTATCTAAGGTCGCGTGGACGTAAGGTAAGGGGTATGCGTCAGCTTCCGTACAAGAATTTAAACGTCTACTGTCGAGACAGAAACGTGCGGAGCCATCTTTTTTAGAAACCAAAAGAGTTGGGTTGGTCCATGCACTTCTGCTGGGAACCACCACACCCATTTTTAACATTTCATCAAGTTCTTTTTCCAAAAGTTTAAGCTTTTGGGGGGCTAAGTTGTAATAACGTTGCTTTATGGGTGGGCCATTGGTTTTAATGTGGTGTTCTACCAAATTTGTCAAACCCAATCCACATTTTTCGAAAGATATTGATTCGAATTTATTGACCATTTCCTTTAGTTGGAGAGCTTGGTCCGTGCTTAAATTTTCGTGAGGTATTATTGTGCGGATCTCACTAATTTGAGCAGCAGTGGAGGTTTCGCCAAGAGTATTAAATACTTGGGGAGCAACGTTAAAAGCCTTCCAGAAGTCAACGCCAAGGATGAAATTCTGGGATATAGAGGGCACTATTAGAAAATTGATTGTAATTATTTTATTGTTACAATTAATTGGCAGTGCAAGGGTACCGATGACCGGCTGGGAAACATTATCCGCAGTCGTCAGGTGTGTTGTTTGTGGCGAAATTTTAAAATCACTGTTAACAAAAGGCAGGTGAGCATTGTTGCCAAGACAGCTGACAGATGCACCGCTATCAAGTAATCCGGAAAAGGGCACATTGTTAACAGAGAAAAGAGCATAGGGTCTCCCATCTTTAGCTTGTTTGCAACAAACCGAGGAAACATTTAAGGTCTGGTTAAAATACTTAATGTGTGATAACCAATCAGTCCATTCTTTAGACCTTGGTTCAGAATGGGTACCTGAGAGGTTATTATTTAGTTTTTTGGCCTCTTCATGTAGAAATTTGGTGGGGGCTTGGAGAAATCCACCTGAGGTCTGACATCGCTTGGGTTTTGTAACCTTTCTGCATTGTGCCTTGATTTCTTGAAAATGTTGCGCAGTTCGTCGCGTGGAGGAGAGCGGTCCCTAGAGTGGTGTCTCTTGGAGGTTCGGGGTTCCTTGGATTCCAGAAGTCTTGCTTGCTTGAAACAAGTAGCGGCCAGGTGGCCTACTTTTTTGCAAAAGGAGCACACTTTTTTGTTGTCGAATTCTGGCTTTAAACCAGACGAACGGCTTGGCACAACCACATTATTCGACACATTCTTTATGTTTTTCCTATCCTGGTACGATTCCAGGAGGAGGCAGACTTCGTTTAGCTGGGCCAGGGATGCAATTTTCTGTGAGGTGATGATGTTCTCGTATTTGCTTAAAAGGCCATCAGTTATGACTGGTAATAGTTCAGCTTCCGGAACAGGATGTGAAAGCTTGATGTTGATGGATTCAGCCCTTTCTATGAATGTAGCCACAGGTTCATCTACTAGTTGTTTAATAGATAGTAGAGATAGTTTGATCCGGTGCTGGGCCTCCTTTTTTCCAAAGCTAGAGATTAGGGCAGCTCTGAGTTTATTCCAATCTTTGCATTTAGTCTTTTGGATGCGGTGCCACGGAATTAATTCTGGGGAGATGAGTTCTATAAAGTTTCTCCGTAGAATCTCGAATGGGATATTTTTGATTGTAGCCGTTTCTTCAACACGGTCAATGAAATCCAGCACATCGGAGACGCCATTATATTTGACTTTCCAAGAGGATAAATCGTAAGTTTTATCTTGTGTCAAGATGGGTGCGACGTCCTGTTTTATCATTACATGCGGCGTAGGTTCTTTGTCAAGATTATCCAAAACTTGCGTAGCCGAACGTGAATTATTTTCGTTGGAGGGGGCGAGATTTATTCTCCTAATGTACTTTTTGTTGAATAAAAGTGCATATGCCTTCAATGTAGATTTAGATTTGCTTGATGGCGAGAGTCCTCTATCCCTTAAAGCAGCTTGTAAGTGGGCTTTGGATAAACTATGCACATTGGGAATGGTACCCAAGTTGGATGGTGTAATAGCTTGCTTGTCCTCCATTGTGAGTTTCCTGGGTGGTGAGGAGAAGAAAAAAAATTGGCCAGGGGTTTCCTTTAGAAAGCGCAAAAATTAATTTTTGTGAGGCACTTTTCACTTGGTGATCACTGTTGGCACTTCCAAATGTGTTTTGTATACATGACACCAGAATTCTTGTCAAGGAGAGGCAGACGAGAAAAAATTTTGCGTGGAAAGACCTTAGTGGTAAAGGTTTTTGTATTTCACTGACCACTTTTGAGAAAACTGTGAAATTCACAAGTATTTATTTATTTTAGAAAAATTTTGCCAGGACTGACCTTTAGAAAACAGGTTTTTTATTTTCACAAAACACTTTGCACTGAGAAAGGCACTAAAGTTCACAAAAGGCACATTTCTGGCAAATAAAGGACAAACTTCCGGATGAAAATGACTGAATATGGGGTTTATTGCATCCAACCATATTAAAATTATTTTATTTATTCATGGAATCAGTCATTGGCTTTATTATTATTCCACTTTTCACTTATGTAAGGGAAAAACACAATTCACTTTCACTTATGCTGAAAAAAAACAGTACCTATAATGTACAATGAGGAAAGAAAGTCATTATTTTGTCCATTTGGAGAAACATTAAATTGTACTAATTTGACAGACACAAGTGGGCCAATTGGTATATTGTGCAGAAATAATAAAAATACGTAAGTCCGAAATTTTCATTAAGGAATTCGCAAAATAACTGGGGTTCCAGAATCAAATTTATAATAATGATTTCCGTTGGTATCCCGGTTCAGTCATAAAAAAACGGTTTGGATTTAAAACGCAGCCTAGCAACAGTCGGTTAGGATATCGGCGGGAACAAGGCATTTGCGCGCACAATCCGGAATATCGCGTGAAACAAAGGCCGTTGGATTTGGCGCGATTCAAGGCATATCGCGTGAAACATCGGCCGTTAGATTTGGGCGCGAATAACTGTTGCTACGCGCCCGCCGCTTGGTGACGCGTGCGCAATCAGATTCGCGGCGTTTCGGGTACTCAAAATGGCCGTTGTTTCAACTTGCGATGCAATTTATAATATAATGGCATAATTAATGTTTACAAAATAGTTGTTATGCGGGAAGGATTTCGACAAACAAGGGTCCCGCAAAGCGACCGGGATAGAGAAAAAAAATTCCAGGCTCCAAGTTGATGCGCCAATTGTTAGGGTACCCCGATGTCGGCTTCTAAACCAACATCAGCACACCAACACGTCCCTGGCTAGCTCTCAGCGGGACAAGGGTACTCTCTATTCAGGGGGGTGGGCAGCTCAAGGCTAGGGAACTTCTCTCCATCCTCCGGTGACCCACGGGATCCTCACTGGTCAACAATCCTCCCGCCGTAGCAGAATAATAACAATGTTAAATCATTTAGACATGTATTGTAAACTCAAACACATACATAGGTTTCTACAGTACAATTCAATTACAAGAAATGCAAATTACACAAACCTAGCTAAAGTGTTTAACTCTCTCTGACTTTCTCTCAAAACGAAACTCTCCGAGTCGTGATTTCCGCGGGGGCCCTACATTTCACTGAATTACGGACAACATTTAAGGAGGAAATCAAGATACAGCTTACATGTAGGTTGGCAGGAACCTCGTCTCATGTGGCAGCTTCATCAGGCACTTTCGTAGTCTAAATAGACCGAACTATAGTGGCAAAAGACTGATTCTACTCAAAAGTATTTCAATAATACATCGCGGCCCCATTGAATTGGGTCCGCCGGCTACAAGTGAGCCGCGAGCGTGCGTTCTCAAAGGCGCTCAGATCTCTTCTGTGGGGAGAGCCGCGGACTGCCGAGAGGCCGGGCACGGGGGAGAGGCAAGGGGAAACAGGATACGGGGCGGGGAGAGAGTTTGTTGTGTGGACAGCTGCGTTCTCGAATCTAGTACTTACTTGCTTCAAGGGCGTATCGTAACACAGTTTAATAGATTTTATAATAAAAAATGTTCCTGTATAGGTATGATCGATACTAGAATCAAATAAAAATGAAGATAATGTTGGTAGTTCTTGGTCTTGGTAAATATGACCGAACCGGATAGGGTCACATTGGTTCAGTTGGTAGAGCACTGATCCGGCAAGTCATAGGTCCTGGGTTCGAGTCCCAGATGTGACCGTATCTTCCTCTGATTTTTCTGTTCTGATTTTCGATTGAGTTTCGCTAATATGTCTTCATTAATTAAATATTACAATTTGAGGTTTTACTCATTAAAATAAAAATTAAAATTATTTAATTTTAAAATGTTTAATGGTTGATGGCTTCGACCAAGTATACCCTAGACAAGCCCTCTCATAGTAACAATCAGAATAAAATAACGCCAGTAACAGTAATTTCGCAACAAAACTCTCCTTCCAATTCCGCCGTCTTGCATACAGAGTTCCCGGCAATAAACAACTGACCGCCAAGTTATCCTATTGTGTAATTCTGTCAAACTAATACATCAATATTTGTTCACGGATTGGCCGCATGAACAATATACACAAGCCGTGCTGTATACAGTGGTTTTCAAAGTGGGGGTCACGAGACATTCATAAATTTAATTGGAAAAAAATATTTTTTTACTTTATTTTGACAAGCGATTCAATTTCGGAGGCCAGTATGGGTACCGCCGCCTCGGGAACCATTTATTGGATAACCAACGCCTCTGCCATAGGTCACCCCAAGTGATTCGCTACGTTTGGTGACTAAGCAGGGGTGCCCGGGTTAATGGAGTGATATTTGTCCAGGTCTTGGCGGCAGATGCGTCTGCATTTTTTTCTGTTGGTTCGTAAGCTTAATGAGTTTATTAAAAAAACCAATCATCATTTGCTTGAAAACATTTACGAAAAAATCATCTTTTTACCGCCCATGCACCGTGGGCTACCCAAGTTGGTTGCTCATCATTAACACAGTGATGAGCAACCAGCGGTCCGCAAGCCCATTTACTGCTTTTCGGACTGACTACAAAAAAATATCGCTAAAAATATAAATTGCGCTAAAAATATTCAAAGGCTTCTGTTCCGTTTTGCAAAAGGTATTAGCCAAAAACTTTAATTTCTTTTTAAAGTATTGAATCAACTACTCAAAACATTAAGTTTTTTGCGAATAATAAATAAAAAAAAAACTGAAATTAGTGGATACTTAAAGCCCAGTAGTAAGCGCTCAAAAAGAAGAGGAAGGGGAGATACGTAAATACGAGTGTTAGAGGGAGCGCGCTATTCTTAAAAACATGACTCGTTTGAAATAGGACAAAAATCTCACGGAAAATGTCTCAAAAAGGATTTGAAAAAAACAATGAATTACGAAATTTTTCGTATACCAATATATCTTGTAATACAAGTTAATAATGTTTTTTGGAGTATATCTTACGATTTTTATCTATCGGGGGAAATTTCATACAATTAAAATTATAAGTGTTAATTGTAATTGTTAATTGTTTAACTTGCGACCTTAATTAAAGAATTTTGCAACGATTTTTTGTTAAAATCTGTGTTTTATGTATTTTAAAGGTTTCCGTTTTACAAAATGACAAAAATTATCTTGACGAAATATTGTACTTATAAATATTGTAATTACAAACGAAAATAAACTAACACCATTTACTGGTTTGACCTTGAACGTAGTAAAAATTTTGTCTGGCAATTTTTGCCCTTTTTGAATCAACCGCCAAAATTTAACATTTCCAAATGAAAAAAATCGATATCATTCATTGTTTTGGCATTGCGGATATAAAATTTTCAGCTGCGGCTTTTTTTTTACCCTCTTTGATAGTTTAATTAAACAAATATTGTTTTATAATATGTAAAGCAGGTTTGCGACTCCACCGACAAAAAAGTTAACCAGGTTATGTTGTACATACCCTCCCACCAAGGTCCGCATAAGTACATAATAATAATGGATACATTAATAATACTTCGACTAAAAAGGTTGATCATTCCTAAAAAACAGCTGGTGGTGAATTTATGTAATTATAATTATAATTTATGGAAATAATATAATTTATTTTATTACTAAAAGCGGGTCGCGCTTTAAAAAAGTTTGAAAACTCTTCCAAATTGTGATACTAGCCCTCCTTGTATGTATTAGTAGTCGAACACCACAGGCAGTGCGGTGATTTGATGACGTAGGAAACTTTGATGGCAACAAAAGTAATTCTGTAACATTATTACGTTTATGAAAACGCTGTCTTAAAGACATATGTAAGGTCTATTTTTTTGTTGTAGTCAGATAGCTGACTACATTTTCAAAAATAAAGTCCGCGGTGTGTACTTTGTACAACATTCGGAAGTTAGATATTTTTGTGTTTGAAAAAATTAACTCCGGTGCGGACGGCTGGAACACAAATTGGTTTCGGTGTAGACCTTGTAGACCGATAAAAGGTACAACACAAAGCACTATGCGATCTAAACGGTGCAAAACAATGCAGGCACTTTTTCATAAATGGGCCGTGAGCCTGCTTTTGCTGGCTTCTGGGGTCATTTTGCATTTCACAGGGCGCGTCTAGATATCATACGTCAATGGTTGATGGTCACCCCAAAATCCGATGACATAAGTCGCGGGCGCCACCAGATGAACTCCGTGCGTATCAGAGTGCGTATTTACATTTTATTGCAGCATTTACTTCACAGTCGATGGGAGAAACTATAAACTACATGCTGAACTACCCATTGCCTTGGGACAAGTCAACAACAGACTTTAATGCAAATCCTGAATACCAACAGACTTTAACACTAGGCACCGACCTATTACAACAAAGAATTTAAATGAAGACAGCCATTATTAAAGCTTGAATGAAAAATAATGACCGTGATCCAGTTATGTTCGTAATTTTTATTTTTTGTGATGTTTTTTTATGCTTTTTTTTTTAAAAGACGGTTTATTTATTCTGGCGGACTGAGAAAATACTGAAAAGTCACAATTTCACTTTCTTTTGATGTTATAATAATTCTTGAAATTGTATTATTACATTTGTCACGCACTTGGTTTGTTAGGCGCACTTCGAAGTAATATTCATTCCACCACAATTTAATAAATACTGTTATTTATTTTTCATTATTTTATTCTTTGGTCCATCGATTGAAGACAATTTTTGTAATGTTTTTATTTATTTTAGTTTCAAAATAATTTTATGTAAACACTGAGTGCAGAATGGCCTCCCTCTGATAGAAGAAAGCGTCAGAAATAGAGGAATTTAAATACAACCATTAATAACCAAAACAACAAGATACTGGAAAGCATACAGTTCATGAATGCACAATATGAAGACTTTATGGCCAAAATCCGTGTCGTCGAGCAACGTAACGATGAGCTTACAGCGAAAAATTCTGCACTGGAAGCTAGAATCGCAGTACTGGAAAATAGCCTCGATTTCCAAGAGCGGGCCTTAAAGTCTAGTAATGTAGAAATTAGAGGCATCCCCGATATAAAGGACGAAACCCTAAAAGACGTGGTCTTCAACATCTTCAAAACAACAGGATCTCCCATAGAAACTAACGACATCGATGCCGTATATCGTCTACAAAAAAAAAATAATAACCAAAAGCAACCCAGGACAATTGTTCTTAAACTAAAATCGAACATGGCTAGAAATCAACTGCTATCTGATGTGAAATCTTTCAACAAGAACAAACCCAAT
Organism: Limnephilus lunatus; assembly: GCA_917563855.2. Taxonomy (NCBI): domain Eukaryota; kingdom Metazoa; phylum Arthropoda; class Insecta; order Trichoptera; family Limnephilidae; genus Limnephilus; species Limnephilus lunatus. The sequence continues at coordinate 215,462 of CAKJTF020000021.1, forward strand.
ACCGAAGATAAACTTAACACGTTAAATATCGGTCTCGCCGGCCCCCGGTTGCCAATCTATATATCTGAGCAGTTAACATTTCGGGCGAATCAGATCTGGTATAAAACTCGCCAAGTCGCTAAAGAGAAACGATATCAATTTGCTTGGATCAAAGAGGGTCAGATTTACGTGCGGAAGGAGACAGGATCAGGTGCAATTCTCATATCCGATGAAAACAAGCTGGCCTCGCTGTGATTATCTCAAACACAATATACCTATTGCCGACAACGATAATAATATGAAGGTTCTATCATTACTATTGCCATTATTATATCCTGTGATTATACGTACACAGTCTTTAGAACTAAAGTACTCACTAGGTTTGCTCTTTTCTACTATTTATTATACTGTTATTATGTTACCGATTCTGCTATGTACCTCATTACCAATACTTTTGTGTTACCTCACTTGGGATCACTTCAATCATTATCACATGTTTGTTTTCTTAAATATTATTATTTTATGTATGTTATACTGTTTTCTAGAAATGGATCAAAATCGTATAGTAGTGAAATTTTCATTGCATCGCATTTCAACTGAATAATAATGATTCAATTACCTCATGATATTTATAATGACTCAGATATAACTTGCAACACGTATTTGATTGACGATCTCAACAAATTAAATAATCACAGTTGGAAGTCTTATAGTTTAAAGATTATTCACCAAAACATCAGAAGCATGTCAAACATTGATGATTTTTTGTTATTTCTAGATCATTTCAATCATAATTTTGATGTGTTAATTTTATCAGAGTGTTGGATCAACGAAAACTACACCTCTAAAATAATACAAACTTACACAGAATATCACTCAATTAAAAATTTAAATAAATCTAGTGGTATTGTTGTATACATCAAAGACGGTATTCAAGCACAAGTCGAAGAAATTTTATTATCGCAAGCTAACTGCCTTAGAATTATTCTGAACAATAATTTATGTATCTTTGCTATAACAAATATTATAATCAATAATTATCAGCCTGAAACACTCATCTACATTGAAAAAATCTTCCGAGAAAAGATACTGGCCGCCAACGGGAATTGATTTCTCGGAAGATTTTTTCAATGTAGATGAGTGTTTCAGGCTGATAATTATTGATTATAATATTTGTTATATACCCTTTGTGCTATGCATAAAAATCTTGTTTAAACGTTAGTTTATCAATTAAAAATAATAATTATCTTTGCTATATATAGCTCAAGGCGGGGTATGGATAGAGGTTTTAGCGGCGCCACCTTGCATTTGCTCGCAATGAAGGTGGCTTGTAGATCGCCCTGCACTTCCTCCACGAAGTAAGCGACGGCACAGCAGGCTTGCTCCGAGGCGTCACAGAAGAGATGCAGGGTCACGCTGCTCGTCTTCCGCTGCAGAGACTGTCGCGGGACGGAGACGCTGCTCTCCTGTAGCAGGCTCATCCAGTCCCTCCAGCGTTCGGCGTGCTCCGGAGTGATGAGGTCGTCCCATCCAACAGTTGAACGCCACACGGCTTGCAGCAGGATCTTCGACCGTATAGTGAGGCAGGACACGAAGCCCACCGGGTCGAAGATCTTCATCACGATGGAGAGGAGCTGCCGCTTTGTGGGCCGCGTGGCTTCTTCGGGGCTGACCGCTTCAAGGAAGGTGTAGATGAAGCGGTCGGTGGATGGGTCCCACACCAACCCTAGGACCCTCTCAGTCTCGCTGCACCCGCTGTTTATCGCTACCGTGGAGGTGGCGCGGTCATCAGGGGGTACTCCAGCTAGCGCGTCCTGGCTGTTTGAGGCCCAGTTTGTAAGGTGGAACCCTCCCTTTGCAAGGAGGGCCCTTACGTCGCGGACTAGGGCAGCAGCGTCGTCAGGGTTTTCCACAGCGTCCAGGTAGTCGTCCATGTAAAACCGTGAACGAATGGCTGCTGCGGCGGCCGGGTACTGGTCTTCGTACTGCCCGGCCACCCTGTCCCGCACGTACTGGGCACTGCTGGGCGAGCAGGTCGCCCCAAACATCATGGACGCCAGCTGGTAAGTGTGGGGTTCCCTCTGGTTGGGTGCCCTCCATAGGTAGAGCTGGGAGGGCTGGTCCTCTCTCCGGATTTGGATCCGCAGGAACATCTCCTGGATATCGGCAGCAATGGCTATGCTGCCTTCCCGGAATCGGAGGATGTTTCCCAGGAGAGAGGACAACAGGTCGGGGCCGGTCAGGAGCTGGTCATTGAGCGAAGTCCCTCTGCATCGGCTGGCGGCGTCGAACACAACCCTTATCTTCCCCGGTTTGTTCGGGTTGGTGACAGCGAAGTGGGGAAGATACCACTTTCGCGGGGCAGGGAGTGACGCCTCATGTGGAGAGAGGCGTCTGGCGTATCCTTTGGCGACAAGTTGGGCCATCTTGTCGGTGTACGCCGCTGCCAGGTTGGTGTCCGCAGCCAGCTTCTTCTCGAGGGACTGGAGCCGCTTCAGCGCACACTGCCGATTGTCGGGCAGTGTGGCGTCAGGGTGTCTCCAGAGGAGACCAGTTTCCCACCGCCCAGTTGCGAGGGGGCGGGTGGTCTTTTCCATTAATGCCATGGCTTTGGCGTCCATGGCATTGACTCTGGCCGCAGACGTAACGCCGAGGGAGTCGACGGCAAAGTTGGATTTTACCAACTCCCTCAGGCGAGCATCTGCGGCGGTCTCTGACTGGAGGGCCAGTGTGGTAGCTGGCCCGTCATTGTTGAGGTTTGAGCCTCCGTGAGCGACCCACCCCAAAGCGGTCCGTGACACTATGCGGGAAGTGTTGTTTCGACGGACCTCACTTGATATAATAAGGTGGGCATTATCTTGCCCGATCAAGAGCTTTGGGGTGACGCGTCGTCCAGGAACGCGCTGCTCCGGCAGGCTCAGGTCGGCTACGGTGTTGGCGGTGATGGTGAAGGTGGTCTCCAGACCAGTGCCCCGGACCATCAGCTTCACGCGTTGGGAGTGGGCGTCGGAGCTGCACAATCCCCTCGCTCCATGCAGCCGCAGGTGTTGGACCGGGCCATGGGCGCCGATCTGCGTCGCGGTGTCAGCGTCGATGAGGGTTATGGTGGAACCCGAATCCAACAACGCGAATGCTGACACTTGCCCCCCGGTAGGGCCCCGCAACACGACCGGCACTATCGCCAACAACACGCGGCAGTCCTCTGTCTGGCGTCACATATGAATTTGTTCGTCAACAACAACGCTCTCCCGGTGGAGCAAACGATGGTGCGGGCCTCGGCACAAACCCACACCACACCACACTTTTTCCTTACACTCCCTGGAGTGGTGGGGATCCAGGCACTTCCGACACAAATTGTTTGCACGCACCGTTTCCCACCGGAGGGAAACTGATTTCTCACTAAACTGAGCACAATCACCGAGTTTGTGTTGCTCCCCGCACTGAGCACACAACCTGTTATAGGTTACACTGTTTTTTTTATTGTCACTGTTCCTCCTTCCTGCCGGTGGTGGTGGGCGGTTGGCCGCTCCACCGGATGGCTTGTCCTCCGCACTGGCCAGCACATTTTCCCGGCGCCCTCTGCCAGGCCGCAGGGGATCCACCATCCCGCTGAGCGGGATCATGCCGGTGACGCTCCTGAGGAATGCTGCAAGCTCCATGATGGTGGACTGCGTCGTCTTGCCCAGGTGACGCAGCTCCAGCAGCCAGGCCATCCTCAGGGTGCAAGGCATCTTGGCGGTGATGTCAGCCAGCAGGGTGGGGTTGGTCAGGTAGCCCCCGGTCCGCAGCTCCCGCAGAGAAGTCACCAGGTTTTGGACCGTCCCTGAGAAGTCCGCGACTTCCTCCAGGGTGGCTTCCGGTCCGAGGAAGGGTAGCTTCTTTACCTTCTCCAGCATCAGGTTGGCAATGGACCCAGAGCCCCCGTACCGCTCCTTCAAGGTCGCCACGATCTGAGGCACGCACTCCGGGTTCAGCAGAAGGGAGTAGACATTCTCCCTGGCTTTCCCCTTCAGCGCCCGCTGCAACCTGATAAGGTTCTCGCTCATGGTCAGCTTGCAGGTTGCTGTGGATTGCTCATACTGAGCAAACCAAGCTGGCCATTCGAGGGTGTCCCCGGAGAATGTGGGAAGGTCCTTGGCGGTGGACTGCCGGGCGACGAGGGCGGTCAGTCTGATGTTGTCATCTAACGAGGGCCTGGGGCTGTCCTGGTCGCGCGTGGAGCGGATGGCGTCAGCCAGCATGGTGCCGAACTGACGAACCCACTCGCCAGTGTGATGAGCAGTCTCGTCGGCGGTCGGTTGCGGAGGGAACAGCGGTGAGAAACCCTGAGGGGTAGCGCCGGGCTGGTGCGTGGGGTAGGCGCCCTCGTAAGCGCCAGGCTGCACCGGTGGTCGCGCCGCAGGGTGGGCGCCAGGCTGGTGCACAGGGTGGACGCCAGGATGTGTCCAAGGGTAGGCGCTAGGGAGCGCCTCTGGGTAGGCGCCAGCATGGGCACCAGAGGGCGCGCCAATAGAAGCGCCTGGGTAAGCGCCAAGGTGTGCAGCCGGATGCACCCCAGGATGAGGACCAGGAGCCGCGCCAGGGTGTGCAGCAGGAGGCGCGCCATCATGGGCACCAGGGGGCGCAGCAGCATGGGCACCAGGGGGCGCAGCAGCATGGGCACCAGGGGGCGCAGCAGCATGGGCACCAGGGGGCGCAGCAGCATGGGCACCAGGGTAGGCGCCAGGGGGCGCACCAGCATGGGCACCAGGGGGCGCAGCAGCATGGGCACCAGGGTAGGCGCCAGGGGGCGCACCAGGGTAGGCACCAGGGGGCGCACCAGCATGGGCACCAGGGGGCGCAGCAGCATGGGCACGAGGGGGTGCAGCAGCATGGGCACCAGGGTAGGCGCCAGGGGGCGCACCAGGGTAGGCGCCAGGAGGCGCACCAGCATGGGCACCAGGGGGCGCAGCAGCATGGGCACCAGGGTAGGCGCTAGGGGGCGCACCAGCATGGGCACCAGGGGGCGCAGCACTATGGGCACCAGGGGGCGCAGCACTATGGGCACCAGGGGGTGCAGCAGCATGGGCACCAGGGTAGGCGCCAGGGGGCGCACCAGGGTAGGCACCAGGGGGCGCACCAGGGTAGGCGCCAGGGGGCGCACCAGCATGGGCACCAGGGGGCGCAGCAGCATGGGCACCAGGGTAGGCGCCAGGGGGCGCACCAGGGTAGGCACCAGGGGGCGCACCAGGGTAGGCGCCAGGGGGCGCACCAGCATGGGCACCAGGGGGCGCAGCAGCATGGGCACCAGGGTAGGCGCCAGGGGGCGCACCAGCATGGGCACCAGGGTAGGCGCCAGGGGGCGCACCAGGGAGGTACTGCGTTGCGGTGGGGATGGATGCGAGCAGTGCATCGAGTTGTCTGCTCATTGCTCGGTTGTCCCTCCGGAGCTGCCTGACGGTGTCCTCTGTGGTGGTAGAGTCATCCTCTGCATCCGAGGACGGTACGCTGTCAGGGCTGGCATGATGTGAGTCAGCAGGGCTGGCAGCGTGCGGGCCGGCAGGGGCAGCCCTGGCAGCAGGGCTGGCAGCACCGGCAGGGTGAGGGCCCGCAGGGCTAGCAGCGTGTAGGCCGGCAGGGGCAGCCCTGGCCTCAGGGCTGGCAGCACCGGCAGGGTGAGGGCCCACAGGGCCGGCAGCGTGTAGATCGACAGGGGCAGCCCTGGCAGCAGGGCTGGCAGCACCGGCAGGGGGTAGGGGCAGCCCTGGCTCTACGTCGGGTTGTGAGTCCGAGCTCGAAGCTCGGCGACCGCTTCGCAGGGACGGCATCTCGGGACGTCACTGGACGGCGTGAAGGCGTGAAGGCGTGAAGGCGTGAAGACGGCGATCCGGCTCGAAGGACCATGTACGGGACGGGCACTGTAGTCGCCAGCCGCACAGACGATGAAGTGGGAAGTTGCCGGCTGGCCGCTTCGACACCTAGGGAGAAAGTGAGGAAAAAATGTAGGGAGAGGGAAAAGTGGGGAGATTTCAGGAAAATTGGGTAAATGTAGGGAGAAAGGTAGAAGGCAAGGGGGGCGGAAGGGGGGTAGAGGTAGAGGGGAAGTAGAGGGGAAGAAGGGAGGTAGAGGGGAAATTTGCGCGATCGACCAATTTATTGTAATGCTTTCTTCTTGGAGGGCGGTCCAACCAGGGCGGAGAAGAAGAAGTCCAAGTTTTCCAGGGGTAGATCGGAGAAGGCAGAAGAGAAGGCGAGATGTTGCTGAAGCGGTGAGATCTGGAACTCTGCCGATCTGGCGGTCTAACAGCCGTATTTAAAGGGTCCAGAGACGGGAGTCTGCCCGTCTCAGTCCTTTGTTCATCTCAATTCTACGAACTGAGATGAAATTCTTAGAATTTTGACTGTTAGAGTTGTAAAACGCCACCGCGTTCGTTTCGCTATTGCGCAACGAAGCTGAGAACGTCACAGAGTTCTATCTCGACCTACTCTCGATGCCTCTCCGATCATTCGTTTATTTTGTGAGTTTGCACATTTTACATTTATTTTACATAGGGTATGAACAGTCTGCACAAATTGGAATTATTTTATATTTATGCAAAACTGTTATACGAATACATAGGTTGCATAAATTCGAATTTATGCAAGTGTAAATAATAGAGGTAAAAATACATAGGTTGCACAAATTTGAATTTATGCAAGTGTAAATAATAGAGATCCGCACAAATTGGACCCGTGCGAAGGTTTGTATAGGAACGGCTTCGCACAGATCGAATTTGTGCAAAGGAAAAATCAATTTAATTAAGGTAGTGTGTAGGTATGTACACAGAGGGTTGGGGTCAAGCTTTATTTTTTGTCTTAGGCTGACTGCTTGACCCCGTAAATATTTTTATTCTTTCATAAAATTACATTAAATTAAACATGAAATTAAACTATAATTAATCTTAAAATACGTCCTGTACATCATATATATATGTTATGGTTAAGGTTTTCACGGGTGTAAGATGTAGAACAATTTTCTCGGTTTACCCGCGTAACGTAGTCCTTAAAAGGACTTTTTAACTCCTGACGTTTCGGACAGATCACACTGTCCATCTTCAGAGGCCTTATGTCTTGAGTTTTTGTCTCAAACTGATAGCTTTCGCATATCTGTTCGGTCCAGAAGCTAAGACTTGAGAACATTGTTCTACATATATATATATATATATATATATATATATATATATATATATATATATATATATATACATACATATACACATATGCATAAGCATCCCTATACACTTATTCTTGCACTTCAAAACAGTTTAGGTATAATTTAACTTGTTTAACCGCAGGTGATTTAATCCCCGCTCCTAAAACACTTGTACCCAAACTAACTATTTCCACTTCGAAATACTAAATATAATTGCCCAATTTTTTTTTTTCATTTAAGACAGCCTTCCAAGTTCTGAATACGTTAATTGACATATCATTTATCTGCATTCAACTGCAGCGATATTAGTTTGAGACAATCGACAATACGACAAACATCTGAACATCTGAAAGGATAATGCTAAATGCATCTAACCCAACTGTACACACTAGAATCAAATATTGATTCGAGATGTTTATTCGTTTCAAAATGTTTACTAGAAACCTCTTGAGGGAATCAACTTTTATGTAATCTCTTCATATGCTGTTCTTATTTATCTTTTATCTGAGGTTTATTTGATCTATGTTGTATGTTTACTCATCCGAATGCACTCCATAACGTTTACTGTCTCATTTTTTTTTTTTTTTCCACACCGGCTTTGTTTGTTTATTTATTTATTTGCACGTATACACAATTGTATAATGTACCTAAACCCCGTTTTAAACAAGCCCCCCCCTCCTAAATTCGTATGCGTTTTAAACCACTCCGCTTATTTGCTCTTTATTGCAAATCGGAAATAAACCGGTCACCCGAGAAATATGCCAACCCCCAGTAAGGCTAAATTTCTAATTTATTCAGCTGACATCTATGTAATGGTGTATCTAAAGGTCCAATCCACCCCTGTTAAATGTTTGAATGCAACGATTTGAAAAGCTCACTTTTATGTTTTATGTGTAATATTTTATTTTATTTTTATCCGTCCTTTGCTTTGTATGTTATGTTGATTTTATTTATTTTTATGTCGCCGTGTCAAAAGAAGTATTTATTTATAAAATCCTTCAACTCGAAGGAACCAATAATACCCTCGACCACTATTAACATAAACAACGTCATTTGATTAACCCTTCGAATAATAAGAAAATAATATCTGTAACCTTTTGCCTGTCAAGGTTCGCGCGCAAAATTCCTGTTTCTTGCCATGCATCTTAAATTTTCCTATTTATGGGTTATTTTTTAACCCTTTTGCAAAAACAAAAATTGTTCTAAAATCAAGATAAAATAATCTTTCCGATGTGTTTATTAGAAATCAACTTTTTTTTTTCTAAATATTAAAATTTTGATGTTGGAAATGTAAATTAGCTAAAAAATGCATACCTGCGAATATTGGAATTTAAGTACTTAAAATAGAATAAACTTAAAATTTTAAATACAGATTCCTTTTTTTAACAAAATTTATAACAAAACTGTCACCTCACTTTTTATCACTTTCATACAATTTTATTTTAAAATTAAATGTTTGTTACGTCAAAAATTGGCTCGAAATAAAACCGTCACTTATGATCGGGTTTGTAAAATATCTCAACAACATAGCTCATATAATCCTAATACAATGAGAAGCATTATTTCTTTGGCTCTCTAACATAAAAGAAATCACAAATATTCGCATAACAGGAAGAGAGATATATAACTTTTAATAATGCGCGGTCGCTCTGGGACAATCTGGGTCTCTTGTTATTATAACGGCATATGATGTTTTGGGACAACTTGGGTCTCCTGTGATTAGAAGTATCTCTATCTAAGTATCTCTTTATTATTTAAAGTAATATCTCGAGATGTTCCAATGCGAACATAACAAAGATTTATCTATTCTGTTACGAACATATTTATCAGTAAGACCACTTATGTTTGTGGCAACACAAACATACCCTCGCGACGGTGTCTATTCAATCGCTTGTTTACATTCGGGCTTCAGTCAATGAACCAATTTAAATGATAATATTATTGATCACCGAAGGAATGCGCTTTTATTTATATAACGTCCCTTCTTCCAAATCTGGGTCAACATTCCTAGGCGTTATGTGATTTATGATTTTTATCTGGTATAAGGCACGTTTTCCACTTTTCGTTTTAAAATATTTGGTTTTTGAGTTATTATTTTTTTTTTTTCGACTGTTTTATTTAATGGTACGTTTTTTTTTCCACTTGTTTCACGTTTAATGAAGATGTTTTAATGGCACGTTTTTCACTTTTCGTTTAAATTATTTTTTTGATTTATTGTTATATTTCTACTGTATAATTTAATGATGCGAATTTTTTATTCCACTTGTTTTATGTAGTCTGAAGTTGTTTTAATGGCACGTTTTTCACTTTTCGTTTAAAATATTCACTTTTTTTTCCATTTAATTATAATTTCATTTATTTGTTCATTCTATTTTATTTTTATAATATCTCAGAATTCTCTCAACTTGTAACCTTAACTCTCCTGGTCACGCGGCAACAGTTGTAATGAGGTGCCCCTCTGTCTTTGTACTCCAATTGTGATGAACCCTACCTAGCTGATTTACTTTTCTAAGCTTCTACCTCGTAGTTTAAATCTCGTAGCTCCTGTCTCGTAGCCACGCTCATAATTCTACCCTTATGTCCTACTGATCACACCACTAGGTATGATGGCCTGACTCAACCCTCCTTTCGGTTTATTTCTACCTCAGGCTCGTGATTTCTAAACCCCTATACCTTATAATCTAGCTAAACCTACCCTATCTTCTTAAATCCCTGCGATTTTCTCACAGTAATCAAGATTTAAGATTTTTGTTCACATTATTTCTATAATCTGCGTTGTGTAAATTTTTTTGTTTTAGATTTTACATCTGTTTGCATACTTAATATGCACACATATGTAGAGAAGATAATGTATTACGTGTGGTAACCCATAGATTCTTTTAGAGAAAGGGTGAGAAATTTCCGATCAATTTATTTATTATTATTTTAGAATATTTAACCGAGTTTGATAAACTACCCCCGCCCTTAACCTTGTGTCTATTTGATTTCCATAGGAATTTAGTGTGTTTATTTAATTCTTCCTATCACCGCTGATACATCGATAACATAAACAACAGTTAATAAATTAAACATTTCAAGAAAGCAAACCTTACCTTAGGATGATCGAACTCGAAGGTCCAGTTTTCTCAATTGAAGTCCTTGTCTGCAACTTCTCCTAACATAATGTGTTTGTAGTCATAGTTAGTGCTATTGGTTAGTATTCGCAAAATTGTTGAAAGAGCAGGAATGGAGGGATATGGGGAGGGGATAATATGTTTGCTTAAAAAGTCGGCACCTCCGCTAACCAAGTGAAAACCGATGAACAACAATTGCAAACCGGATTCTCCCAAGTACGTTTGCTAAGCTTATCCTTAAGTCCGAGTTTTACTCTCTTCGACGAGCGTCTCTTGTTACGAAAGGGACTCTTCACGCCAGATGGGGGAATACCAAGTCTTCATGCCGTTTTTCTGCCTCACTCCGACTTCCATCTCCGCCGGAATTGAATTTAACTCTACTGAGTCTAGAAGGGGTATTTCATGTCTTCCCTTATCATGCCTCTATCCGTTAAATGTGGCGTAAGCTTGTGACGGGCAGATCCTTCCTCCCACGTAACCGACCCAGCGTTACATTCCACCTCTGACTAGCTGACATAAAACTCACCTCGTGAACCTTATGTTTGCTTTCAGGTTCGACAAGACTCACGGTATGCAAATAACCTGTGGCTTTAATGCCGCGTCAGCGTACTGTCCGCATACGTCCTTCCTCTTCCCCGCATGCCCACCTCGACAATACCGCCACAAGATCAAAGCCGTCCGTTCGGGAAAGGTTGACACTTACATTTCCAGATGGCTCATACCTACATACAGAAGCCTTGAAGTTTACGTTCGAAGACAAGTTAGGATTCAGGACTGTATGAGTATTTGAACACCAGTGTTGTTTAAATGAGGTCACTAGCTCCTCGTGTGTTAGGTATTTAGGATAATGGGTATTTATGGGTTCTTGGATACCTACTTCCTATAAGGAAGATTTAAAAATGAGATAAATCAAGTCGACATTGAATCAATGACCCCCTGAATAATTGTGATGTGCTCTCTTAGAGTTTGAAGCAAGTTCCTATAAGGAAGATTTAAAAATGAGATAAATCAAGTCGACATTGAATCAATGACCCCCTGAATAATTGTGATGTGCTCTCTTAGAGTTTGAAGCTAGTCGCAGTACTTTACTTTGCGAAATTTTTGCATGCTGAATCAATGCTACCTATTGGCGATCGCTCTAGTAAAATCAAGCCGTTTAGAATTGAGTGAATTTAACGTCAATGTCGCCTTCACATATTGACCGCAGATTTCATCTCAAGCTATAATTGATAAACTTGTCCCTGACGTTAAGCTTTGTTTTGTTTATTCGTTAATGAATTTAGGTGACTGGGTCAATGGATGGCCTTGAACTCAAATCGAAATTTTGGTACACTATCGAAGGTCATATAACCATACCCTAATCGTGCTAGTGAAAAGAAACGATAGGTATTTATCTTACAAATACGCTAAGATACCAAAATTGGTTTAGTGATGCGTTTCTATCTAATTATGTGTTAAGTATTTGTTTAGCAACATTTCATTCCGTATGGGAGGTGTGACATGCGAATGCTAATAAATTGGTTAGTTATTTATTTACCCTTACTTGGCGTTACGTCCATCAGTGTCAGGATATCCACAGGAACCTGTAAAAGCTTAAATATTGTAAGGACTCACCAAGCTCTAATGTCTTAATTTCAGCTCCACCGGGTTACTATCATCGGCGAGAAACTTATTAGAGCAACCAGACTACCTGTGTAACTTTTCGCACTTTTATTTCGACTTCCCACTTTTAACGATTTAATCCTACAAGATCCGGAACTCATCTCCTTCCTTTCTCCTTTGAATAGATCTCTGATGTAAAAAATCCTCACGTTTTCCTTTAATATCTGCCGTTATTATTGGAGAAGAACGATCCTATCTAATTATGTGTTAAGTATTTTCCAGATTTCGGATCAATTATTATTATTGCGTTGTCACCTAACGATAATTAATATCTCGTAATAAAATTTCCAACTTTCGACCTAAACGTAAATTTTTTATTTAATGAAACTTATTAGACTGTAATTTTCTTTATATAACCTCGGACTAAATAACTCTATTTTAACCTTCATAGTACAAATTTAAAGCAATTCAAACACACTATATTAAACTCCTCCCGCATTGAATTTGTAATTAATTAATTAATTATTAGATTTTATTGAATCGGAAATTATTGCAAACACTGATTTTAGATTTATTATAAGATCATACACTCCGTTAAATTGCACGATTAACCCTATCCGGGCACTTCACTCCCTGTTTTATCAAAGTATAAAACTGGTTGTAGACTCTATTTTACCACTGAATTTTTTAAGTATAAAAACTGATTCTAGACTCTGTTAATTAATTACCAGGGTAATTCTCACGACGTGCGCGACGTTTTAACCAACCTTGCCGGTTGTCGAAGGGCCCCTTTTTTATTTTAATGATAAGTTGAATTCATAAATAGATATATTATTATTCAATGCTGTTAAAAATTCTTTAAACACTGTTGATTTTCTTTAAATTCGCTACACTATATAAACTTTTTATTTTAATGACAAGTTGAATTTATAAATAAATATATTATTATTCACTGCTGTTATAAAATTCTCTAACCACTGTTGATTTTCTTTAAATTCGCTACACTATATAAACCTTTTATTTTAATGACAAGTTGAATTTATAATTAAATATATTATTATTCACTGCTGTTATAAATTCTTTAAACACTGTTGATTTTCTTTAAATTCGCTACACTATATAAACTTTTTATTTTAATGACAAGTTGAATTTATAAATAAATATATTATTATTCACTGCTGTTATAAAATTCTCTAAACACTGTTGATTTTCTTTAAATTCGCTACACTATATAAACCTTTTATTTTAATGACAAGTTGAATTTATAATTAAATATATTATTATTCACTGCTGTTATAAAATTCTCTAAACACTGTTGATTTTCTTTAAATTCGCTACACTATATAAACCTTTTATTTTAATGACAAGTTGAATTTATAATTAAATATATTATTATTCACTGCTGTTATAAAATTCTTTAAACACTGTTGTTTCTTTTTAAATTCGCTACACTATATAAACTTTTATTTTAATGACAAGTTGAATTTATTGTAAAACTATATAAAACACTTTATTTAATTTTCAACACTCCACAGATTTAATCACGACCGTAATTTTTGTAAGTCCCAGAATTCCCACTCCGAATTTTTCTAAGTCTCAAAATTTTACAACACTTAAGAAATTTTCAACTAATAACCGTTTTAGACGCTACGTCACGTAACTTCCACGTTTTAACCCGACGATTGGTCCCCGACGACTCCTTCCCGACAGCTAACACCGAAAACTGATCCCGATTCTTCTAAGTCCTGGGTTTTATATGTACCTCCAGGATTAGAACATCTTAATTACGCGTTCATTGATTTTCTAATTCAAACTCTAACAACTCGAGATTTCATATATCAATTCTGTCATTTTCGTATCAACGTGTTAAGTCCGGCCCCCCTGATTTTCGAAATCTTCTGTCTCTTACGTAAATTGTTCCAGTGTCGAACCTATCATTATGTCAAATTTTGCCCCGTCGTTCCTTTGTCTTCAGGTCTTACAAATTTAACTAAAATATCATGATTTTTGTGTCCTTTTTTCTCTCAATATATAATAGGTACGTCTTCAATAAACTGTATATAATTCTCAATTTGGTTTATCGCTACCAGAACATGAACAAACTCATGTCGAAATCTTCATTACGCATTTTCCAATTTTCATTTCCCTAAATTTCCCCACATTTTCATGTTTCCTATATGGATCAATTCAATTTTAAGCTGTATTGTCTCTACTTATGTCGTAGACTTGAATTTTCTTATTTTCTTCAATTATATTTTATATACGACGTTATTTTTTATGATTTCTCTGCTTCATTCTTATGTCATTGTCCATAACTATATGATTAGTTATATTCCAAGCCAAATTTACTGTTTTCATCAATACTTCTGAATTTTCATGAGTTTTCCTTACGGAATCGTCTTTAAACTGTCTTTACTTCATTCTTTACCATCATTTGCATAATTTCCAATGCTTATCTTCTCTTAGAAAACTTCACCTTCTAGTCATAAATATTCAATCTGCTAATTTTTCATAATTTTCATGTAAGAAAATTCCAATTTGACTCTGGGATATGTGTCCGGTTAACTACTTCGATCAAATTCCGCCCAATTTTCCATCTCTCTCTTGTTCAAAATCCCATAAACTGCAAGCCCTGACGTGTGTATACATTACGATTTCTACATACTTGGCGATAAATCCATTTTAATGTGTTTATAATTAAATTTTACGGAAATTCTATAATCTAAATACTAGGTAAGAGCAATGTTAATTTTTATGACCCTTTTTAATGGATAATGGGCCTTAAACAAACAAAAGGCATGTTCGAATATTCCTTGTTTATATCAACAATATACATGTGGGGTCGACAACCTTTTTTTACATCAATTGCCTCAGCAATTTGTTCTATCGTCTATAGTATTTTCTCATAGCAAATGACGTAAAAACGATCCCTTCCTTTGAATTAATCTAACGTAATATAACTAGAATAACCATCCTATTTCAAATATATAACGATATCTATTTAAACTCGTCTGAAAACGCAAAATTAAGTCGAAGTCTTATATTGTTCAATAAATACTTCCGTTTAAATGTCCGTTTTTTTATTAGATTTTCTTTTCAAATCGTTTTCCCTGACCGTATTGCTTCATTTAAAAGTGACATTCCTAATTTCCATCGTTTTTCTTTCTTTTAAATATCAAACGTACGTTTTCCTCTGAATCTGGCCTCCTTTTGTTCTTCACGTTCTCGTTATGCAATTGAGTATCCCTACAGTAGCTTTTCCCACGTTTTCCAGGTCTTTTCTTTAATCTTCCGTTCATTATATTTCCTTGCTATTTTATTGCATCATTTTTTCAACATAATATGGATTTATTTGTTCGTTAACTGCGGTTGTCGATTCCTCTGTTGCACTCAATATTTACCTTTAAAATTAGGGTCATTGTCCCAAATGCACCGAACGTGGGATTGTGTTTATCTTAAAGCGTATTGATCTCTCGGGTTGATGATGATTTTTACCCCATAAATCTCAGACTAATGGTCTAGTCCAAAGTCCATCTCTTTGTCTTGAAAAAAGGTAACCTCCCCCTTCTCTGATTGGTAGATCAATCTTAAGTGTTTATAATTGGATCCCTCTGTGTTCTATTTATCAAAACTTGACATTAATTTAATAATTATAGATCTCTGCAGTCTCCACGGCCAAATCAAACTTAATCAGCTAGGTGTCGCTAGTGTGTTGATTTCGTTATAATTCTGAATTAATATTTATTCATTCGTAAGGTGGAAGCTACTATATCTTCGTATCTACTGCGATTCATCACAACGGGCAGCTTTTTTTTCGCTTACCGATGTTGACATGACGTCGGTATCGTCTGCAAAGTTTCCAATTTTTGTGCGGATATCTTGGCTACCGGGGCGGGGGATGTCGCTTAAGTAAATGTTAAAGAGAGCTGGTGAGAGAATAGAACCTTGAGGGACACCGGCTCTTATCAATCTCACAGTGGAGAAAATACCATCTAGTTTTATTCTGAATTTACGATTTTTAATAAAGTGTGCTATAAGTTGAATCATAGAGAGGGGAATACCTAAGAAGTTCATTTTATAAATGAGACCTCTAAGCCATAGTTTGTCAAATGCTTTGCAGACGTCTAAGGAGAGGACTACCGTGTGTTGGCGATAATTAAAACCGTTTGTAATTTCTTCGACCATCCGCAAGAGTTGGTGGAGAGTGGAGTGGCCCGATCGAAAGCCGTGTAGTGATATCCGTGTTACCGTTAACAATGACAGGGCCGAATTGGGGAAAACACTCAGGGTTATTTTATGGAGAAAAATACATTATGAGTTTAGACACAGTGAGATGTGGAGCATTGGAACATTTATAATGTTTAGTAGTAGATTGTGGAAGGGTTTACAAATTACGCAAACAGAGTTTATTGCGAATCGGTGGGTTTGAAAAAAAAACTAGTGTAAATAGGTGATAAAGTTAGGCAGAAATTAAAATTTGGATTAATTGGTTTAGAGACAATAATAGATACCTAACTGCTCACATACTATATTGTCGGCTTATGTGGAGAGTACAATGGGAGAGAGAGCTAGGAACCGTTGTAGGTGGTAACCGGGACAAATTCCAGGAAATATAGAGGCGAAACGCAAGGTACATTGACCGTAGTTTCAACATTAGACAAACATTGGGCAAGGCCGACGAAGAAACGGAATAGGGAAGGGATGCGATGACGTACAGGACAGGGCCGGATTAGGAAATATTCATCATTACAATTTTGAAAAAAAAGGGGCACAAAGATTTAAGGCGAGTTCAAACGGGCTGACTACTGCTGAAGTTCTGGAACAAAATAGGTGGTTGTAGTTTGGATTTATATCTACCTCCACTATTTTTTTCCATAAAGAGGAGACTGTGATGATCTCGCCTTTGGGCCTAGGAAATAATTCCTTTAAAATTGAGAGATCGATTTAGAAATATATTTAATTTTGTAACATGGAATGGTTTCAGCATACGATTCTCTGTTTCCAATTCATGGGGGTGATTTATGGGTCCTTACCACTAAATAACCACATGTGTTTGCGTAGCCCAAGTGCATGCGAACCCCGGCAAAGGCCATTCTTCACAAAACTAAGAATGAACCCAGAAGAACATTTAGAGGGATTTTTTCAGGTTCATTATCAAGTCAGGGGCGGCCGATGAATGTTTGCCCGAGTGGTGACTGACTTTAACGCGAGCAAATTGATTTGCGAAGCAATTGTCTTGTGAATTTTCTATGGCAGTAGGGAATTGAAAACTAGGCAATAAAGATTAATCTTGGTGCATTTAAATATACTAGAGCGACGCGCCGATTAGGGGTTAAAATATTTAACATATTTGTCAAAATAAGATTGCAGAATTCGTTAAATAGTGACGCACGCAGAAAGAACGAAAACGTGTACAGACAATGCTTATATAATGTTATTACATAACCAATAAAGTCGACGCAAGTAATTAGGACGAGTAGTGAATTGAAGTGCGCCACTGAGTTCTTCTTTTAAGCGTTATTGGGATACTTTATGACTCCGGCGCAGACAAAATTAGTTTACACCGAAAAAAAAAAGCGAACATGGTTTCTACACAAAATTCTCTGAAATAATAGTTAGAGTGTGACAGTTTTGACTATTAAACGTTGATATATGCATATTGGGAGATGTGTTTATCACTTAAGATTTGAAGAAGTGGCTAATATATTATTGAAACCACACAAGTAGATGGGTGGGAGTCAGGGGGCAGGGGGTTGGAACAAGATCTGTCAATTTCTGTCAACCGCCGTGACAGAAGGACGCACTTACTGTAGCACTATGATGACACATAACAACAATACTCTTTTGACAGTGTAAACATTTTTCAATCCACTCCCGTCAAAATTAAACATTTTAATTATTTAAAGTGAATTATTATACATAACTATCATCAAATATTAACAAGCAGCACTTATTTATTAACATAATAGTGTTTTTCATTGCAAATATTTGTGTACTGTGTCAAAAAAAAGCAAAAACAAATCAACAACTTCAAACATTGACAAGCAGTGAATAGTTCCAAATTTCTAAACGTGTCACAATGGATGTGCAAAATTTCATCTCCAAAGCAGAAATAGCTGTCAATGCCTTAAATAAGGTACTTTTTGATCCAGCCAACAAATTTAATAAAGATCAAATTTCTAAAATTTCCCCAATTGCGTGTGAAATTTTAAACGCCATAAGTAGCATGTCATCAGCGGTGGCATCCAAAACTGCCAGCTTAGAAGGTGAACTGCGTGCATACAAGGATATTAGAGCAAATTCTTCCCAAAATAACTTTGACATCTGCGAGGCGATTTCGGAAATGAACGAGCAACAAGTGCGTTCCAAAAATATTATTGTTTGCAATGTGCCTGAAAGTATTAAGACAACAGAAGCCGGCAGGATCTTGGATGACCAGGCAAGTGTCACCAGTATAATCAGTGAAATCGACAAATCAGCAAATGAAAATATTTCAAAATTTTAGAGAATCGGTAAATTATCAAATAGCAAACCTAGACCAATAAAAATCGAACTAGAGAATTCCATACAATCGAGAAATATTCTAAGCAAACGAGGTCTTCTTAAGAACAATATCAGAATCTATTCCGACTCAACTCCGGCGCAGCAAAAATTTCTAAAAGATCTGAGGGTTCAACTGGAGAAGCGGAAAGAAAATGGTGAAGATGTCACCATAAAATACATAAACTCCACGCCCAGAATTGTCCCAAATCTGCCAAAAAACTAGGAAGTTACAAAAATATCCAAGCAATTCCAACTAACAATCGAACCAGAACTTTAAAAATCTACTACCAAAACATCCGAGGACTACGATCAAAACTTGACGACCTACGAGCAGCCCTACCTTCTCATCATCATGACATCATTATACTTACGGAAACCTGGCTAAACTCTGACATCAAATCAACTGAACTCGGTCTTACAAACTACAAAATATTTCGCTGCGACAGAAATGTCAGATCAAGTTCCAAGTCAAGAGGTGGAGGAGTTTTGATTGCTATAAAACAGAAGTTGTCATCTAGAAAATTAACCACGAAACACAATAACATCGAACATCTTTTTGTGCAAGTAACGACTCCTCTCGAGAAAATTATATTTGGAACGGCCTATCTACCACCACTTTCTGACCCTCAAACATACAGAAACCACTGTGAAGACATCGAAACAATTTCATCAAAATATTCTCACTCGAAAATTGTTATCCTTGGAGATTATAACTTACCAAACCTAACATGGAAAGCAAAAAACTGTGGTCTCATCACAAACGAAAGTGAAAACGATCGTGCACGTGAAGTTTTGGACATGGTAAACTTTCTAAACTTTCACCAACATAATTTTATTTATAACAGTAACAATCGCTTATTAGACTTAGCTTTATCAAACTATCCTAAAATATCTGTAGAACTCTCAAATGATCCACTCCTACCAATAGATAATCACCATCCTCCCCTATACATTAAATTAAATATTACATGCGAAAATGAAAAAATACCTGTACAAAGAGTCCTAAACTTTAAACGAGCCGACTTCGACTCAATTAACAGCCATCTCTCAAATACAGACTGGTCGTTTTTATCCGATGAAAACATTGATGAATCTTTAGACCAACTTTATTTACACTTTTCTAATATTATTGAATCCTATGTACCTTTTTATACACCGAGAAGCTATACCTACCCGGTTTGGTTCTCATCAGAGCTTACTGCCTCTCTTCAGCAAAAAAAGAGTCAACACAAAAAATTCAAACAAAGCAAATCCATAAGTGATTATAAAATCTTTAGCGAAACCAGGAAAAAATGTAAAGATCTTTCCAAACAATGTTACAAAATGTATATAACCTCTATCGAGGACACTGTCTTTAAATCCAAAAATCTTTGGAAATTTCTTAAAAAACTAAACAATGAAAACACAGACTACCCGCCAATAATGCAAATGAATGGAACCAGTGCAAACAATACACAGGACATTGTAAACCTTTTTTCGGACTTCTTCAAAGATGTATATGATGAAGAAACCCCAGATAACAAAATACCTGAATACAAATTTAGCAAGACCACACACTTAACAAATTGCCATATCACACAAAAATGTTGCGAACAGAAATTATTTTCCTTGGACACTGACAAATCCGCTGGCCCAGACAACATTCCACCAATATTCCTCAAAAAATGCTCTAATACATTGTCTAAACCACTCACATTATTATTCAACCGTCTCTTAACCCTTGGACACTTTCCAGACCGCTGGAAATCTAGCTTCATTACACCTATCTACAAAAAAGGAGACGACACTAATATAACCAATTATCGTCCCATTTGTATACAGTCAGTACTACCCAAGCTTTTCGAATCACTGGTCCTTGATGAAATCTATCCCAAATTAATAAAATTAATTGACCAAAAACAGCACGGTTTTATCAAAGGTAGATCTACCGCAACTAACTTAACAATATTTCAAAACTTCATATTACAATCTTTTGCAGAAAATAAACAAGTCGACTGCATATATACAGACTTTTCGAAGGCATTTGACAAAGTATCCCATAAACTACTAATCCAAAAACTATTTGCTCTAGGAATAAGGGGTAACATGCTAAAATGGTTTACTAGCTATTTATTAAATCGTAAACTGTTTGTCAAAATAAAATCTTGGATGTCGAAAGCGTTCTGGGCTACTAGTGGCCTACCGCAAGGCAGTCACCTTGGCCCGGTTTTGTTCCTCATTTTCATCAATGATATAACCAATTGCTTCAATGATGTCGAGGTATTGCTCTTTGCTGATGACATCAAGCTATACAAGAAAATAACTGATATAAAACATTGCCAAATATTACAGTCAAATATTAGTAAGTTTAATGATTGGTGCATTCAAAATAATTTATTTTTAAATGTAGAAAAGTGTAAAACCTTGACTTTCTTCAGAAATAAAAATCCTGTTTTATTCGAATATTCCATCAATAACACAGCTTTAGAAAGAGTCACGGAAATGAGGGATCTTGGAATCATTTTGGATGAAAAACTAAGTTTCGCCAATCATATCCACCAAATTATGAACAAAGGTATGAAAACACTAGGCTTCGTTTTAAGAACAACTAAAAACTTTAATTCCATAGAAGCCATTAAACTATTATATGTATCTCTAGTTAGAAGCCAAATTGAATATAACTCGGTAGTTTGGTCTCCATCTTACAAAATTCACATTAATAATATTGAGCGAATACAAAAAAAATTTCTGCGTTTTATAAATATTAAATTAAATATCCCAATAGAAGACTTAAAATATAATCTATTACTAAATATTCTAAAAATACACACACTAGAAGACAGACGTAAAATAAACGACTTGACATTTTTATTCAAAATACTTAACTCTAAATTCGACTGTTGCGAACTCCTACAACTCATAAACTTACGAATACCGACAGTAACCACACGACAAAACACACTATTCTACTGCAGCATTCATAAGCGGAACTACATTGCCCACTCTCCGATACAAAGATTTCACACTATGGGAAATCAGTACTTAAGTGATGTTGACATATTCAACATCAACTTGGCGAATTTTATGGATCTTGTAAAAAACGTGTTCCAAAACTATTCCTAAACATAAACGTATTTTTGTAAACTTATCAAATCGCTGTATTTTTGTGACTTGTGTGCATTTTTATCTAATTTTATTCTTATCATTTCTCTATCTGTTGAAAAATCATCTGTTATATCTGTATTACTGTAAAAGCCCTCTGGGCGTTGAATAAATAAATAAAAATAAAAAATAAAGACAGTCAGGGAGAGAACCTGGAGACGCACGGTCGGGGTACGGTAGAATAATAATTTGGTGCTTCTAAATTTGGGATATTTTGAGAGATAACAAAAAAAAATTAATTCACGCGAATAAGATAGTCGGGGAAAGAACCTGGAGGCGGCGGTCGGGATTAAAATCATCGGAGTTTTGATAAACTGTAGAATTATAATTTGGTGCGCGTAAACGGGAATAATTCATTTAATTAAAGGAAAATAGTCCACGCGATTGAGGACAGTGAAGGTTGAGAATTAAGATCGTCAAGTTCTGATAGTCGCGAGGAGACCAGCTCGGTGCTTCTAAATCGGGGATATTTCATTTTAATTAAACAAAGAATAGTTCGTCTTTATTAAACAAAAAGAGTCCACGCGAATAAGGAAGTCAGAGATTGCGGCTTGCGAGTTCATATCTGTGAAGTTAAATAATATAATTTGTAAATTGAGGCGGTCAATGTTAATTTAATATCAATACAAAATGCACTTTCGGGGCATTTATCAGGGATAGGATAAAATTTAATACAAACCGACGCGAAAGTCAGACCGAAATAATAAGTGCTTTAATTAGTGATTAATCAATTAGTGCACGAGGGATGCTGGTTTTGGATTGTGATTCGTGCATGTCATGGTTGTGTGCATGAGAGGGGTAAGTTTGACAAATTGAATTAATTATTAACAACATTAATGTTTGGATTTCGTACAAAGCAGGGTTAAAACAATAGAATCATCATTACTCCCCGAGTATTTTAATTGTTTATAATTGTTCGTCTAGCTTGTAGTTTTCTAGATTTAAACATGTATTATAGTTTGTATAGCGCCCTTGAGGTGATTTTCCTTAAAAGCGGTGCTGTGTGGTTCGTTCAAATATTAGTATTATTATTATAGCTACTTTAATGAGGCCTTTAATAAGGAACCATGTCATCTAAGTCGGATGCTCTAATCGAAAAAAAAGGGCGTTCCCTCCGTAAGTCGATCCGGGGCTGCCTGAGGTTGGCCGGCGACAATTTCTTGAGACAAGACCGTTGTAAAATAATAATTTGGGGTTCAATGAACTAAAATAGCATTTGAAGCACAAAGTGCGCTTTCGGGCAATAAATCTTAGACGAGAGACTTCATTTAAAAGACGGGATTTTGAAACCACAAAACAATAATAAAATCCTTTAAAAGTGCTTTGTTGGTGGTCGAGAAAACTAGGTTATTGGGTATTCTCCAATACATAACGGGTAACAAAATACAGAGGTATAGAATATAGGTATAAATTAATGTGTAAAGCGCCTTTGAGGTGATAATTATTATTAACGAGTTTCGTAATAATATTTTTAAACGTAGCTAGGGGACTATATTTAGGAAAGGGTTTAGGCAAAGGCATTATTAGGTAATATAACAGTTTATGGAAGGTGCGTAGCATGAGCATCTTTGCTTACTAACAAAATCTGACATAATTAAATTCCCACTCCTAAAAATTTCCCATATCTTATTCCAAAATTTAGGTATCACGACAAATCTATTACATAGGACTATACGTAGACTTGGTTCGATAGCTTATCGTATACTCACCTGTTGGTTTAGGATTTAGGTATATCCCATTCGATATTCGATTTAGCAAAAACTTTCACATTGTCGGTTGAATGAAGCCGTCAGTAGGTATTCATATTTTAAGCGTAATGCGTTATATCCACCTACATAAGTAGCAAAAGTTCTCTTAACTCCCTCACACTAGGAATAGGGATCATCCAGCATCAGGGTGGGAATGTACTCTGGACGAAAGCGCAGCCGGGGAAATAGAAGGGAGGGAAGCCAGATTCACGACCTGGTGCCTTTCATTCTTGGACCCAGCACCCTGGACGCCGAGCTTGACCTTCCTTCTTTGAGCTGATATTTGAGTTTGAGCTTGGGGTACGCCTATCGTAGAGCATATGCCCGTGACACATATAGGGGAAGGTCCCAAGTTACGCTTGTGTATGTTATGCGAGAGGACGTATTTTTCATTCAAATCAAATACCGATGACCATCGCGATTGCAGGCTGGCGCATGTTTCTGTAACGTGCCTAGAAAAAAACGTAATCAATATTTCTACTGGTTCGACGTTTCTTTGTTGGAATCCAGATAAGTTTTCTTAACTCCCTCACACTAGGAATAGGGATCATCCAGCATCAGGGTGGGAATGTACTCTGGACGAAAGCGCAGCCGGGGAAATAGAAGGGAGGGAAGCCAGATTCACGACCTGGTGCCTTTCATTCTTGGACCCAGCACCCTGGACGCCGAGCTTGACCTTCCTTCTTTGAGCTGATATTTGAGTTTGAGCTTGGGGTACGCCTATCGTAGAGCATATGCCCGTGACACATATAGGGGAAGGTCCCAAGTTACGCTTGTGTATGTTATGCGGGAGGACGTATATTTCATTCAAATCAAATAACGATGACCATCGCGACTGCAGGCTGGCGCATGTTTCTGTAACGTGCCTAGAAAAAAACGTAATCAATATTTCTACTGGTTCGACGTTTCTTTGTTGGAATCCAGATAAGTTTTCTTAACTCCCTCACACTAGGAATAGGGATCATCCAGCATCAGGGTGGGAATGTACTCTGGACGAAAGCGCAGCGGGGGAAATAGAAGGGAGGGAAGCCAGATTCACGACCTGGTGCCTTTCATTCTCGGACCCGGCACCCTGGAAACCGAGCTTGACATTCCTTCTTTGAGCTAATTTTTGAGTTTGAGCTTGGGGTACGCCTATTTTATTTTATTTTTATTTTATTTTTATTTTATTTGGGAGACAAACAGTTTACATTTATAACAGAGCATAATAGTAATTAAGTGACAATAATTGAACCATTTAGAGGTTTCCACATGGGTATTGTATACAAGTGTTGTGGTTCCATAGATATTTGCTAAAGAAGAAAAAAAAAATTACATTTCAAGAGACAAGTTAAATAGGGGATATGATATAGCTTGGGGTACGCCTATCGTAGAGCATATGCCCGTGACACATATAGGGGAAGGTCCCAAGTTACGCTTGTGTATGTTATGCGAGAGGACGTATTTTTCATTCAAATCAAATACCGATGACCATCGCGATTGCAGGCTGGCGCATGTTTCTGTAGCGTGCCTAGGAAAAACGTAATCATTATTTCTACTGGTTCGAGGCGGCGTGCTGGACGGAGAACGGGACTATTGAGGACATGAGTGACTGCCAAGGCGAGGATCGGTGACATCAAAATCTTCGTTAATTAAATTCATACATCGCCAGATCAGAGGAGAGAGCGGCCCCACCGATCTCCTGACATTGCCGATTGTCTAATCAACTTCGGTTTAATGTTTATGCCGGTGCTTTAGGAGTAAATGGAACTCAAGTCATCGGCATGCTGAAGAACTTCAAAATCATCATCATCATCATCAATCCAGAGTAGGATGTCACGATATAAAACCTCGTGCCACCCACGCATTTCCTGAACAGTTCCTGACATCGGCTATCACGCCATTAATCGGAGCAGACCCTCATATCAAACGGTATGAGATGACCTTTCATCATCATCATCAACATAGTTATAATTTGGCTGCGTATTGGTCGATATTATTCCCATTACCACCCTATGATCCCGAAACACACATCAAACCCTCTCCTGACAGGAGGCAAAACATGTCGATTTTCATTCGTCGCTTGCGACCTTAACATTCTCTGGAGGAGTTGGAATTGGAAGCTGATTTGGCGGTCTATGACCATCACCTTATCAGTTGGGCTATGGAGGAGTCCAATTATTTAAACAGCACATGTTCTGTCTCATGTTATTCCAAAATACCTACCCGTAGAATCAAATTAACAAAATAAAACAAGCTAGCTAACTAACAAACTGCATCTAGAACTGTGAGTGTAGAATTATTGCACTCCGTACTGCTTGAGTGTAAATCTTTTGTTAGAATGTACATAAATGTCAAATTATTTTCATGATAGCATTTTATAGAGCTGCAGAGAGTACGTGACATCGGTAGGATCTTCTCAATTCAAGTAGTTTTATCCTTGTTGCATTTGAAGGAAAAAATGTTTTTTGACAGTATATTTTAAATACGGGTGAATATGGGTGAAGATGAAATTTCCCTGTTTGTACACAGTAGACAGAAAATGAGGGAGTGAACATGGCTCGTAGGAGAGTGAACACAAAAGCTGACAAATGTTAACCGTGCACAAATATTGGGAATGTGTTAAGGGGTCTCCACACGGTGCTGCCGCAGTATCAACTGCCGAAGAACTGACTAAAAATCGTATAGTCTGTAGTCAAAAGCGCCAGCCGTATTCTTATTGTAATAACAATACGGCTGGCGCTTTTGACTACAGTCAACTAAAGTTCTGCGGCAGCACCGTGTGGAGACCGTCTTAGACTTGTCTCCCATCTGTCAATGAAACCAGCCGAGCTATTCCCTAATTTTTGTGAGATCGATAACGTCCGAGATCTCCTGTCAAATGAGTGTCAGATGGTAGAGTTGGCAACGCTGGCTGTCATTTTACGTTTTTAATTGCATACTGTGGTAATTTAATTTGCACGACAAAGTTATTAAGTAAAAAAAGCAACGGGTGGAGATGTCGAATATTTGAATTTCATACTGACGTTTGGCTGTCATCTAGTTTACTGACATACGTTCAAGTAATACAAGTTTGAAGTTCTAAAGTCACTTTTGCGACAATTGTACTTCGCCTGTGATTAGATTTCTTCTAAATAAAGTGTTTTTCGGCATTATCTGCCACTAACAATTATACATTCAGCAACTAAAGAGAATAAACAAACTTGATTCTCTCAAACAAATACGAGTGAAATATAATTTGATTAATTTTGATAAACTAAGTAATTCATGCGAATTTGGGTTGAAACGAAATTTCGCAAATGTCAAATCCACGGTATACAACTTTAAACATACTTTAAGTGGATAAATAATCATGTACATTTACAGTATTTCCTGTTTAAAACTATTTAAAAACGGCGAAGCTGGCTGATATCCATAGAAAAAGCAAATAACAGCCATAGAAAATCACCCATATCTGAGTTTATGACAGGCAGCGTTGCCAACTATACCACCCAAAACTGACACTCATTTGACAGGAGATCTCGCACGTTATCTTAAGATCTCACAAAAATTAGCGAATATCCCAGAAAACCAGTCAGGTTGGTAATATGCGATTGCACATAGTTCTGAAAGACAATGTACACGTCCCTTAGCCACTCATCAGTGAAAACCTTCCACTAATCCAAATAATTAATATTTAAACTTTTCAATTAGGTGCACAATTAAAGGTTGTATTACATACCTTGTGGATATTGTAATACGTGCTTGTATTAACTTATTACGTATTAATATTTGTGAGTAGATACAGTTTACCAGTTGTAGGATTTTACATTCAGTTTTCTTAGTGTCATTGGAAACAGTCCTTAGTTAGGTCGATCGATCACATTACACGACCCACCAAGTGATGAAAATGCCAGATAGGTCAATACACCGCCGCCGTGTTGATGTAGAACAAAGATATGTAAATTTAATAGACCGGATGTCTCTAGTCTTGTTCTCGCAACACAGAAATACAGATGGTCAATTTGAAATGGATTTCCCTACTAAAAATATCTTTTATCTCTATTTCTCTGTCACGGGAATGAGATTCGAGAGGCATGGTCCACAAAATTTATACATAAATGTTAAATTTTAACATAAATGTTAAATTTTAACATAGATGTTAAATTTATACATAAATGTTAATTTTAACGTGGATGTTAGATTAATACATAAATATTAAATTTTAACACAGACGTTAAATTTATACATAAATGTTAAATTTTAACATAGATGTTAAATTTATACACGAGTATTTCTCAAAATAAATGTACATAACGAAAAGGTAGTTATGAAATAACATGTAACTAAATAGTAAACATAAGGCTTGTTATGTCCACTCGCCTTTCATCCGATTACAGGACTGTCTTAAATTCTTATTTCTTCTTTTTATTAGAGTATTTTCCGTCAGTCAGCTTTTGTAGTCTTTCCTTTAGGATTTTTGTATTATTTTTCATAATAAACGTTACGAAATTGTAATAAGCATTAGACAAAATTAAGTTATAAAAAGTCAATGGTTTGATACAACTTAAAACTGTTAATATGTAAGCTTATCAATGTTCGTACTGCATGTATTACAAAAAGATGAGTAAATAAAGACTTACCGTTTTGTGAAAAAAAGCTATAATATTTCTTGTCTCGAAATAGTAGTCCCACTAAAGAAACACGTTATTACTAATTTTCACAATGAATGTTATGGTGTAGATGTCAGACCAACAACCAATTAGAATGAAGCTATGTTGCCCGTGTAAAAAATTAACGAATGGGTTCAGAAATTACGGTGGAAGTAGAAATAACACGTAACTAAAGAGTTGTAACTAAAAAGTAAATGAATATGTCTCATTTTGATTTTTGGACATAAATTATTAATTTATTATGAAACCCTTTAGAAAATTACTTTTTACAGAAACTACATTTAATTAAGACCTAAAACTTACAAAAATTCACATATTATAACGTTACTATTGCATTTTATGAAGTATAAACACGTGAGGTAGGTAGGATGGCAATTTTATTTTGTATGAAAGGTAAAAATCGTTATTTTTTTTTTTTAATTTAAATATGTGCGAATTAATACGATTACAATGTTTATTATTCGTTATTTTAAAGCCTAATCTACAAAATTGTGCATATTTTTTTGTATGATTAATTAAAAAAACATGTGTAATTTTTTAACTGTATCTAGGCACTTTATTTTTCCTAAATGTACACTTTTTTGAGAAAAACTCACGTAACGTTAAATTTATGAATAAATGTTAAAATTTATACATAGATGATAAATTTATACATAGATGTTACATTTATACATAGATAAATAATGTAGATCAGGAGATTCGAATCTTGTTCTCACGCCACAAATGGGGCCATTAATCTGAAATGGATTGTCAGATTAACCATCTCTTCAGATTTATGACTTCAGTTATCTACCATTTCTATATCTCTGTAAAGAGAGCGAGATTCAAGACGCCCGATCTACAAAATGTATACATCTATGATCGCTCGCCACGCCTATCACAATTGTTGACTGAGCTAACAGCTCATCGATCACTATCGACCCAGGACTAATAGAAAAATATGCGCATCTTTTCTATTATGTACATAACTTTCAAAATTAAAATGTCATAATTGAGTCAGAACATTGCAATAACCATGAAGATATACAGTAAAACCCACTTATAAAGATCCCATAACTTTATGTTTTAGTCCCTTGAAGACTGAAACCCAAATAATTGACATATTATAAGGTTTTTTAACATAATAAGTTTTTTCCGTGTCCCAGAAAACCTTACAAGAGAGTTTCACTGTTTACAACTAATTTGAAAATTAAATTTATCGTGGCTTTTTGTGAAAACATTTACAATATACCATAATAGTAAATACGTAGAGAAATGGCAATGATTTTGTTTTACACTAAACACAACAACGACTATCACAGAATTTGGATAGATAAAAATTTCAATAAAATTAACGAGAGAAACGTTCGATGTCTCTTTAACAGTCTTCCTAATCAGAATAAAAAAAAGACTCGATAACCCCCATAACATATCTTAAAATAATTAATCACACATACCGTATTTTGGCAATTTCATTAACCTTTAAAAGCCCAGTGGTCGTATGCAATAAAGGTAGACCACTGGCCAAGCATGTTTTTGTGAAATATTATAATAATAAATCAGTGTAATGCGATAGCAAAATGCACCATAATCACAGGTCCCATACGCGAAGGACGAACGACGCAAATCCGCGGTCCCGGGACCACTGGACTTTTAAAGGTCAAGTAGCACTGGATTTGACCAAATAAGAAACATTTCACTAATAAGATAGCATGTCAAGGCCAGCCAGAGAATTATAAGTGGCCCGCAACAAACATTTTCGTACTTTGAAATGGGAATTACCAAAGTGCACGTTATTCAGCTCAGTAAACTACCGTTGTACTCCGTACGTCGTTGATATGCCATTCATCAGTGAATATTTCTGTTTTAATAGATATAGCCTTAAAACCATACTAATATATTATATACATTGGGTATACCATGGATATATACATTTTCATTCGCTATGTTTTAATTCTGGAGAAAGATGACATATCAATGTCTCTAAATAAAGATGGCACAATATGAATTAATCGGCCAATAAAAATAGTATATCAATCATTTTGGAAAGGAAGATATAAAAAATCATTTGGAATGGTGAGACTGTGAAACAAATTTGGCTTAGATTGTCGAATTTGAAAAGCAATTTACGTTTGCGCGTAATGCTGTTAGTTGCGAAAGTCTCTAAGTCCATTTTAAAAATTAGTCACTGGTACATTCCAGAGTCCAGAAGTATTAGACAAAGTGGAGATAAACCTGCGGACGCAATCCGCCACCTGCGGTCGGGCCGAAAGGGAAACACTCCTCATGGTCTCCAGGAAGTGGGGCTTGTAGAGGGACTTGATCAGCTCGTATTGGAAGTCGTTACTCCAGTGTGCAATTTCTACCAAATTGGACAAAGCATCCTGGATGTTGATCAATATCCGGTTCCCCATGTAACCACTGACTTCCACAAGATACTCGTGAGCAGCATTGTATTGGTTGTGCGCAACGTCCTTTTCGCGGATGGTCAGGATGAATCTCACCAGTTCATTGACATCTTCATCGGGGATGCGCTGCTTGACGACAAACACATTGTTCTCACTCAGCTTGCTGGTGAACAGGTCAAATGGTGACATTCCCGTATGTGTGAGCACCCCGTTGTTGAAAAATAGGTTATGCGGTGAGAGAATCAGTAAGGGGGGGGGCAAGCTGGGGGCCATCTGTAGGGGGGGCGGGCTGGGGGATGCCAGGAGTGCAGATGTCGGTCTGCATTTTGTCTGTGGCCGGGAGACGTTCTCTGCAGAGACAGGTGCCAGTGACTCTGTGCTTATGATAATGGGGTTAAAGCTGTCGCACTCTTCATGAGGGCTGAAGAACTCTGTGTTTCTGATGAGAGGGTCCTTGACTGGCTCCATGTCGATGGACTTGATCATGGACACTTTGATGATCTTGGAGCAGACAAACACCACCTCCACGGCCATGTTGTTCTTGATGGTGTCCATGAGCCAGGGCTTAGCCACGGGAGCTGTGAGCGCCTTCTTCTTCTGGGACAGGCGCCAGCAGGACTGGATGATGCTCACAAACTCCTTGTCGTGTAGTGCCATCCATGGCTTGGGCTTTGGCTTGGCCTTGACCTTGACCTCTTCAGTATCATTCTCCATTCCCTTATCCTCTTCTACTTCCACAACTGAAACAAACAAATCATATACAATTTCCACATCAAATGAAAAACTTTTCAAAATTACTAATTGAAATTGAATTTTTAATTTTTGAAGTGAAAACTTCTTTAGCACCGTTGTAATTTGAAACTCGATGAAACATAAAAGAGACAAACACATACATCTATAGGATTTAACCTGAAAGAGAATGAGATAGAATAATCGGTCTCATCTTTGTGCAGTGCTTCGTAGCCTCGCCACTCTTATCTACTTTAGTTTTCTGAAGGTTTCACTATAACAATCAGTGAAAAATATCAATCCGAGGATGTTTTACAAAGTTAGGAAAAAATGTGCATGAACACTAATACATTTAAAACATTATTTTGAGAAATTTGATAACAATAAAGTATACCGAAATGGGTTTAATCTTTATAAAAATGATAAGGGAAAAGAAAGAGAAAACTAACCTTCCCGGAGAAGACTAGTCTCTTTTGCAGGTCCAGCGACAACCACATCATCCTCAACAGCCACTGAGGAAGCCTTATCGAAGCTCCCTCGAGAGTCAGAATCCGACAAACCAAAAGTGAGCAAGTTGTTCGTATTGGAATCTTTCGAGATGGGAGTCATTTTGGCAACCTTCGCCAGAGCCAGAGGCTCTCCGCTCTCATCCTCACTGGAGCTTAGATCCATGCTGGTGATATCAGAGGTGATGGGGACCCGGGACGAGTAGTAGTAGGGCTCCGAGGGGCTGTACTTGGTGACGTGGCCGGGACGCAGCTGGACCCATGACTGCCCCGTCTGGGCCCCGTCCGGGCCCTTCAACAAGTTTATCTTTTCCATACGTATGCAACAAGGAGTGGTCAGTGCACACGTCACTCTACTCAGGTTTGGATGGAAATTTAACCTATGTCTTCTCAGTTGACCTTTATTCATAAATTTCTTGGCGCAGAAGATACAGGTAAACTTGAAGGTGTATCGTTCTTCTGGAATTTTCTCTTCTTTTGGGCAATTAGCGATAGGGATGATTTCAGGTTGTATCGGAGTGGGGATGGGGGCAGGGGTGAGGGGTTTGACAGTTTTGGGGATGGTGGTTTGGGTGTTGGGTGGGACAGCAGGCGAAGAGGCCCGCTCGCTGGAGGACACCGAGGGAACTTGGTCCACATCAATGATGACATCGGGGGCTATGGGGGCTATGGAGGCTTTGGGGGATGCGGGGTGTGCCTTGGTGGGAGGAGTGCTCCGGGGAGACACCGTAGGAGGTGGAGGGGGAGGGGGAGAGCATATTCTAATGATGGATGTGCTTGTTATATTTTCGCTGTCTTCAGACTCCTGCAAATACAAAATTTTACATTTGAATTACAAATCTCATAAATTATCAAGATTATCAATAAACACATTTAAATTTTGCACAGCTGATGAACAACGGTTTATGTAAAGACCTTACTAATAAATGACATCTACAGTTGGGTGTTGTCAGAACTGAGAAGGAAAATTAGACACTTTGTCAGTTTGTTGATGGTGAAGATAACCGAGTAGTATTGTTGAGCTGATTCCTAAGCTCAAAGCAAAGGGAAAGTATTTATTATGTCCATTTATTATTGTATCAAAATAAATTGTGTTTAAGAACAAGTGTTTTCCTGCATTCCATCGGTGTACTTATACCACGATAGCCCTTAGGCACCGAGAAGGATTTTAATAAATTGGCAGCCTGGAACGGCATGAATTTCTGATTTTTTTTTCTTGTTTTCGTTTTTGTTTAAATAATTATACAGCTGCACCATCCAGGTTTTCCATTATAAATTTTGTTTTAATGCATTCTTAAATGTTGAATTGTTCTATATTTACATCTTATATTAGGTTTTTGGTTTTAGATTTTGTGTTATGTGAAATATAAATGAAAATTTACCTTAAAAATGCCGCCACCGGAATTATAATCACTCATAGCCTATTTATTCATTGTAATATCGAAGATTTTTTTCTTTTCACATAAAGAATGTACTTTTGGCAATGACGTAATCAAGATTTATTCGGAAGTTTATTTACACATTGATTACAATTATTGATTTCTTACTACGCAGTCATTTTTTCCGGCGATCACACATACACTTACACGACACCATGTCCATATTAGATAGGGTCACCATAAGATTGTTAGGCCCGGCGGACACTTAATTATTAAAACTTCTGTACAGTATGATATATTTTAAAACAGGTAGTGGGGCATAAGGCAACTTCACAGTTCGAACACCAATAACGTGTCTGAACTCGACGCTTTGGATTTCGCATTGAGTGTTTGCAAACATAACACTCCCGGTAAACTGTTTTTCTCTTCGAATTTACAGACTGTGGAACATCCGACAGAAAATGTCTGGCAGTTAGCCTTAGCGGATATTCACCAACTCGATTAACTCTTTTTGTTGAGCCGGGAACGTGATGTTTTTGAATTAGTTGCCTAATGACTTCTAAATGAAAATCTGTTAAGCTGACTTCTTTTTTAGTTGTGTATTTATACATCGCGTGGGCATTTATTAAAACTACATCGATTGTCCGAAACGCAATTTTTTTATACCACTTAACGGTTTTACGAACACATTGCACAAATGTTATCAACATGTCAAGTAACTGAATATTATAATAATTTAAATATATCATTATAAAGTGTTCAATCACCAGTTTTTATTGAAAATATAATTGAATTTATCAGTTTCAGTGAATATATATAAAAAAAAACCAACCTTACAATGCCACCAAAGAAAATACAAGCGGAAGAATCTGATGTTTTAAGCCTCATAGAAATCAAATTCAGTGAGTTAAATAATACATTTAAATCGGAAATACGCGATCTAGTGAAAACTGTGGAATATTTGAGCTTGAAAATTGATGATTACGAATTAAAATTTAAAAGTATGGAGAAAAAAATCACGGAATTGGAAAAAATAAACGAAAATAACATGTCACAAAAAAAGGATTTCTTTGAGTTACAAGCGAAAGTTGAGGCCAGTGAACAATATGCTCGTGTTAACAACATAGAGATTATCGGAATCCCGGAAAAAAACCAAGAAAATTTAATGGACGTTCTAAAAAAAATCTATTCAGAACTAAAAGTAGAGATGCCGAAACACATCGAGTATGCCAGCCGCGTTACTCCACGTGAGAAAATTGAAGGAAGACCGAGGAACGTTGTTGTGAAGCTGGAACGGAGGCAACAAAAGGACGACATCATTGCTGCAATCCGCAAGAGGAAAGGCCTCACAGCGGAGAACATCAACATGCACGGAGGACATAACATCTTCATAAACGAACACCTATCCCCCAAAAATAAGCTTCTCTATAAAATGGTCAGAGAATTTTCAAAAGAACAAAAATATAAATTCTGCTGGATTAAAAACTGTAAAATTTTCCTTAGGTTGAATGAAAACTCAAACCACGTATGTATTAATTCATTGTACGATTTAGAAAAGATAAAAAAACGAGATACTCGTGTCATCGATGCCTAATAACAGAATATACAAACTTTAATTTATTTTTATCGTAACTATGTGTAACTTGAATACTAAAATGGAAACTTTACAAATATATTACCAAAATGTGAGAGGTCTCAGGTCAAAAATTTAATGGGTTCGTTTTCAAAACCAAGATTCACCACAGAATCTTTAAAAAATTTATACTATTTTACATCATTTCACTTTGAACAAAATTATTCTGAACAACAAGTAAATACCACGATTTCTCTTTATTCTCATGTACTATCACAATCTATCAAATATAATAAACGATCGCAACCTATTAGAAATAATTGCATAATGACAACATACTTTTATGTAACAACTGTATGCTCAGTATTTTGCATTGTATTTTGTTCACTATTCAACAACATATTTCTGTCAACATTAATGACAGCTGATACCATAGACAAAATCATGTACCACAAACAAATCATAACTTATGACGTTCATAATTACCCCCTTCCAAAGCATAATTACTTACTTTTCATTAAATTACTTTTTCATCAATTTTACATAAAAACGTATTCAATAATGCTTAATATATTATACTTTCAAAATGGATTCTAACAAAACGGCAATAACATTTTATTATCAAAATGTACGTGGTTTAAAAAGTAAATTAAATGATTTATATTGCGAAGTGCTCAGTTGCAATTATGATTTAATTTGTCTAACTGAAACATGGCTAGATTCCACAATCTATGACCATGAATTAGTAGATGATCGTTATAATATATATAGACGCGATAGGGACATATCGAGTTCTCTCAAAAAATCAGGCGGTGGTGTTCTAATAGCCATCAAGAAAGAAATGACATCTTTTTTAGTCTCAGCACATAACTCAAAATCTGCAGAAGATTTATGGATTAAATTTAAATTACATGAAATGTCCAGGCAAACCATCAACTTATGTTTGGCGTATTTGCCTCCAGATATACCAATCGAAAATCTCACAGATTTTTTTGAAAAGTGTCAAACGACATATAATAACTTACCATCAGAGGATATAACAATAATAATGGGTGATTTTAATGTGCCATCTTTTCAATACTCACCAAATGCCAATGTAACTCTTACCAGACCAGTCTTTCATAATAGCCAAAAATCAATATCTCTACTGGACTTCCAAAATTTGACTGGACTTAATCAATTCAATCACGTCTCTAATAATATAGATCGAATTTTAGATTTAGTTTTTTCCAACCATAACCTCAACATTCAAATTGCTTCACATGTGTTATCCAAAATTGACTCCTATCATCCTCCCATTGAATTCGATCTTTTAATTTCCAAATGCAGACCCCTACCTACCAATCCAGATCACATCAAATATAACTTCAAAAAAACGGATTACATTAAATGCAATGAAATGTTATCACTCAATAATTGGGACGATCTTGACACCCTGGATTGTAATGACTCTGTACTACATTTTTATAACTTGTTATGGCTATCAATTGAAAAACACACTCCACGCTTAAGAATCAGGAATAATAAGTTTCCAATTTGGTTCAGCAGTGCTTTGATCCACCAACTCAGAGAAAAAGAAAAGTTTAGAAAGAAATGGAAAAAATACAAAAATCAATGTGACTATGAGAGTTTTTCCATCTTGAGAGCTCGAGTAAAAGTATCTATACGTACCTGCCTTAAAACCCATGTAGATTCAATAGAAAATTCTCTCCCTGACAGTATCAAAAATCTCTCAACCCTCATTAATTCGAAAAGAATTTCTAATTCTCTCCCCAAAATCATGCATCTCCACGACAAATCAGCAACAAATGGTGAAGATACATGTGAACTCTTATCTACTTACTTCTCTTCTGTTTTTAGCTCACCATCTAATTCTAAAAGTGACTCTAAACTTCCTTCCCAACTCTATAATTATCCATTGTCTCATATCAAAATAACTCTAGATGAGGTCAAAGCGAAATTGAATACTCTCGATATCAATAAGGGTTCCGGCCCAGATGGAATTCCTCCACTATTTATTCGAAATTGTGCAGACCAACTTGCAGTACCAGTACACAAAATATTCTTCAAAAGTCTGAAGTGTGGGGTATTTCCTGATTTGTGGAAGGTTGCCCACGTCATTCCGATCCACAAATCTGGCAGTAAAAATGATGTAACTAACTACCGCCCTATCAGCCTTTTATCTTGTTTTGGAAAAATATTCGAGTCCATTGTATATAAAACCATTTTTAACCATGTATCACATATACTTAGTCCTTTCCAACATGGCTTTGTTGCTAAAAGATCCACAAATACTAATTTGCTTGAGTACATGGACTTTCTGTGTAAATCTATGAATAATAAAACGCAAGTAGATGCCGTGTACACTGATTTCAGCAAGGCCTTCGACAAAGTTAGTCACCGTATCTTAATGTATAAACTGGATCAAATTGGCATTCACGGAAATCTGCTTCGTTGGTTAGAATCATATTTATCACATAGAAGTCAATTAGTTACTGTTAACGGTTTTAACTCTTCACCAATATTAGTTACGTCAGGCGTACCACAAGGATCTCACCTTGGACCCTTGCTTTTCTTAATATTTATTAACGACCTTACATATAAACTCCGCTGTAATTTTTCTCTATATGCTGACGACCTAAAATTATATAAAGCAATTAAATATATTGAAGATTGTGAACTTTTACAACAAGACCTTAACACAATATCTGCCTGGTGTGTTGACAATGAAATGGAACTGAATATAGCTAAGTGCAAAGTTATTAATTTCACCAAGAACACCAACAAAACTCTGTATTCATATAGCATATGTGGTCACAATCTAGAAACAGTTGAATCAATAAAAGATTTAGGAATTATATTCGATAACAAACTAACGTTCAACCAACACATTGAATACATTGTGAGTAAATCAAATAAATTACTCGGTTTTATTGTAAGATCAACCAAACTGTTCAAGAATTCTAATAGCTTAATAATTCTATTTAATTCCTTAATCCGTAGTGTTCTGGAGTACGGGTCATCAGTTTGGAATCCACATTATATTACACAGATATCTAGACTCGAATCAGTCCAAAGAAAATTCACACGGATTTTGTCTTATCGATCA
The DNA here is from genome assembly GCA_917563855.2 of Limnephilus lunatus. Taxonomy (NCBI): domain Eukaryota; kingdom Metazoa; phylum Arthropoda; class Insecta; order Trichoptera; family Limnephilidae; genus Limnephilus; species Limnephilus lunatus. Next base: position 253,073 of record CAKJTF020000021.1, read on the forward strand.
GGTGTCTACCATCTTTTAGACGGGTACGAACAAAGACTTACACATTTCAAATTAGAGAGTCTAGTTAAAAGACGAAACATAAATGACCTTTTAATGCTTTATAAAATTGTGAATAATCGTGTAGACAGTAATTTAGTCAATCAAATCAAGTTATACGCCAGGCCCAAATCTACCAGAAACCTTAACATATTTTGGACCGAAATTTCTTCCAATAATACTGGATATTTTAATCCTATATCTAGAATGTCTCGATCATACAACGATCTTGTTAAAATACACACCATCATAGATATTTTTGTAAATAATATAACTAGCTTTAAAAAATATCTCCATGATTTGTGCAACTAAAAAAAAAAAAAAAAAAATAAAAAAAAAAAAAAAAAAAAATAAATAAATAAATAAATGCTTTTGTTCCATTACTTTTCAATAATTATTTCATAAATATTTCACATTGTTTTTCTTGTGATTGCTTCAGTGAATAATCTTGTTAATAGTGCACCTAAAAAAAAAAAAAAAAAAAAAAAAAGGATTTTGTTTCATTACTTCTCAATAATCTCTTCATAAATATTTCATATTTTTATTGCAAGTTTTGTATTTTAGTTTTCAATATTTTGTATTTTAGTTTTCATATTTTGTATTTTAGTTTTTAAGTTATCTATAAATAATACTTACATTGTTTTTCATGTTGCTTCTGTGAATATGCAAATGTTATTACTGCAGACACATTAGTCTAGGGATATTTATATTTTATTAGAATTTATTTTATATTACATGCAAAAATGTTTTGTAAATATCCTGTTTGTGTCTCAAATAAATCAAAAAAAAAAAAAAAAAAAAAAAAAAAAAAAAAAAAAAAAAAAAAAAAAAAAAAAAAAAAAAAAAAAAAAACATATCCGACCTATCAACACCCCCCATATTCTTATTATAATTTACTACACAATTGGGTTTTATTATTGGATCCTTTGTTTTCCAATTCACTTTTCCTGTTTCTACCATTGAATCATTGTGTGAGGTAGTGAGCATATGAACATCCCTCTTATCGTGCCATTTTATTGCAAGTAGGCATCCAGATTTCTTCCTTTCCACATCTCCTTTTTTTACATCTCCAAATGGTGGTAAACATTTTCGCGTTTTTTTAACAGTGCCACACGCATTCGTATATTTATTGTGTAAATAACTAAATAAAAAGGGGCTCGTATACCAGTTGTCCGTGTACACTGTGTGTCCCTTTCCTAAATAGTCGGCTAGTAATGAAACCACAACTTTTCCAGAAACCAACAATTGCTTCGATATGCCTTCATCCATATTTGGTATGTCAATGTCCGTTTTGGCGCCACAATAAATTACAAATTGTAAAACAAAACCGGTTTTGCAATCACATAAAACAAATAGTTTTACGCCAAATCTATGTCTTTTTGCTGGAAGATATTGTTTGATTGATAATCTACCTTTGAATAGCACCAGCGATTCGTCAATGCACAAATTTTCGAACGGATAAAAGTATTTTTGGAATTGGCCGCACACCATATCCACAAAATCTCTAACTTTGAAGGTAGTATCGCCCTTTTTTTGTTTTTCGTTATCAGAAAAATGGAGCATGCTCAGAATCGACATATAACGATCTCTTGACATGGTTTCTCCAAATATTGGGGATGCAATCAGCTTGTCCAATGTCCAATATTGACGAATTTTCCCCTTTTTGCTTCTTGCCATAAGCATAGTAAGGGCGATGAATACGTACATTTCCTCTATGTCAACATCTTTCCATTTGTGTAAACTTGAATTTGGAGCAAATACTTTTTGTGACTTTACAGAGGAAAAATATCTATTGGTTTCGGTTGTAATGCAACACATGACATTTTTATTTAGGAAAAGCTCAAAAAAATCTATTTCACTACTCTCCGGATTGAGTTCACAATCTTGTAAACCAGATTGTTGGTTGAAATTGTGTACATCGGGTTGGAAGTTAATTGCATTTTCCCATACTGGCGAGAAATTCATAAAATCTATATCAGAGGAGGTATGTTCGTCCAATCCCGAATTGTTAATTTCATTATCTTCGTTTTCTGATTCATCTGAACTCTCCAAATTTTCTGGAATGTAGTCTTCTTCATCACTCATGGAGAAGTCCGAATCGCAATCTAACACATAGTTTTCGATTTCTCCGTTATCCATTTTAAGAATAATAAACCCACTGTACACTGATATAAATGTCAGAAATTATTAAATATAATAAAACATGGACCATGAAAGAATATGCACTGCAATGAAATATTTTTAAAGTTACCGAAATAATAAATGTTCATAAATAAAATCATAGGTTTCAAGTGTCACATAAATATCTACACGGATCTCATAAAGCCGACAAAGGACATATCTCATCTCAAACAGTTTATTATTAGCCATAAAAAGATAACACCTCTCGAAAGAATGTGCACCGCAATAAACGATATCATTGCTTGCTAATGTAAACACACTTGCTTTGCACCGGCACGCACTAACACATCGACGCGCAAGACGAGACTGTATGCGGTCCTAAAAAACTTCATCGAGATTTGAAAGGTTCGCTATGATGAAAAAATTAATTTAAAAAATAACTATAAGTAAAAAGGTCTAACTCATTAATTGACATGGTACAAAACACTTGGTTGTATAATTTGAATCTTTTACTTCGAACATTTACTAGTAAATTATCTCAATATTTGGAGATGAACATGACGAATTCTCCACACTACTAATGCAGTGGGTCGGACCACACGAGAATTTCCTTTCCACTACGTATGTAGTTGGTCGGATCCTCCGGGATAGTCAGAAACTAAAATTTTAAAGCAAATTTCATCCACCATCCATTTCGTTTTGAGATACATTCAGAAATATTCCATCTATTTTGATTTTAATGCAAAGTGGAAATATTTCGACCTTTGAATATGCCCAAGGTCTGAGGGAAGTCAAAATGTCAAATTTCCGACTTAAAATTTTTTGCCAGTATGCCCACAATCTGATATTTTGTTCTATTCTAAATACAGAACCTGCAAGGATTGGGCTGAGTATTGACTCAATGTGTTAGCCAGTACAAAGGAGCCTACTTACTAGGCCCTGATAGAAACGGTTATCCTGCCTAAACTATGCTTTCATGATGATGATGTTATTTTATTGTTTGTTTACATTAGTTGACAAATGGCACTGTGCTGTGTTCTAACAGAAATGTTTGTTTTATTTCCAACTAAATAATATTTTGTGTTAAAATAAGCACTCCAAAAGTTTTCAAGTGGGTGCAATAACCTTTCTTCGTGAACATGGAACATAAATAACATGGGGTTGAGAGGCCTAGAAAAAAACAATCACAAACAGATTTTCAAAACATAAACAAAGCTCAATCTAGATCTTGGGGAGAAAAATATTTTTTAGGGAAAAGGGAAATCAGCCCAAAATCTAGGGAAATTTCGAACGCGGTGAAAAAAAATTACATATGACAATTTTACTGGTATTGCTAGTCGTATTTTTTTGGAATTCCCATGAATCTTATATTGTTGATGGATGTACTTACATTCAAGCAATGTTGTTGCTGAATTTAAGTAAACACTGACAACTCAAAATGATATTATGTACCTAAAAAGTTAAATGGGCCTCCAAAAAAAAATCTTAATTTAGGTTTCAAGTTACGTTTTTATCTATGTTTATTACAAGAAATTTTCTTCAGGTTCAGTGATTGCGTTTGATTTTTATTAGGAATTCCATTTCTAATTCAGTGGTAAAGTACATACTTTCAAATTATGGTAAATTTTCGATCGAACTGGCCATATATGAATATTTACGATATTTTAAATAATATGAATATTTTTTAGAAAATATAAAAAACATTTCATTAAAAATAAGAAAATATTTTTTAGAAAATATAAAAAATATTTTTAAAATAATAAGAAAATATTTCTTTCATTAAACTGTTTGGGAAAAATGTTCCATGGGAAAAATCACTAAAATACCTTGGTGTCACTCTAGACAGTAAATTAACTTGGAAAAAACACATAGATGAAAAAACAAAAGCTGCAAATCGTTATCTATCATCCCTCTATCCCATGATGAGTAGAAATAGCCGTTTATCAACTGACAACAAATTACTTCTTTATAAAACAACCATCAGATCATGTTTCTCCTACGCTTGCCCAATCTGGGGTTATGCAGCAAATACCCATTTAAAGAAACTTCAAACCTTTCAAAATAAATGCATTAGACTCGCCTTAAATGCACCTAGTTGGAGTAGAATTTCTACTCTCCACGATGAATCCAACGTCCCGTTGGTAAAATATCTTATTTTTGCACAGGCTACTAGGTTTTACGCTGGCCTAGAAAGTCACTCTAATCCCACGATTAACTCTCTCGCTAAATACAGCGAGAATGAACATCATAAATACAATAAGCCAAAATCAATCTTACGTAGAAATTAATTTAAAAACGTAAAGAACATTCCTGCATAAAGCCGCAGTAAAAAAAATAAAAATCTCTAAAACACTCAATTACATTAATAACCACGTGAAGCATCAATAGATAATCCTTTTTTAAATATGTTAGAGCAAGTAAACTTAGGTTTAGGTACTCTGAAAAATAAATTATTTTTTAGAAAATATTAAAAACACATATTTTTTACAAAACATAAAAAACATATATTTTTTAGGAAAAAACCTTCAGATTCGCCAATGACTATTATCCCCCCATTACACGTATCAGTATTCGCATCAGTATTTACTGATGCGAATTACTGACGACAACCGTCAGTATTTGTGAGCCATTACACGTGTCAGTATTACTGACGTCAGTATCGTTGCGAATCCTTGCGGGACAGACGCTTTTAAAGTGATGGATCCGAAAAGAAAAGCCTGTGTTGCCATAATTTTGGCGTTTGGTACAAAGAAACGAGTGAAGCGCAAACGATGGGTGAAGGACTGGCTTCTCAAAAAAGAAAAATTCTCACACTTGAATTTAATGTATGAAATTTTGCTGACTGATCCACATGGCTATAAAAACCATCTACCCATTTATTTATTTTAAGCCATCAACAAGCTGCAATACAAAGATCCATTTACATTTTAGGCATTGGAGCGATTACAGAAATAAATAAAAAACATACTCCTTGATTGCTCAACATTCCTGTGCGATCATTTTTATAAATTTTCCTCAAACATTGAAAAAAAATCATACTTCCGAATTTGAATATGGAGACATACAAAACTGATTATTGTGCTATATAGCCAATATTTTACATTATCACATATTTTGGGATTTGTAAAAAAAATAAAAATAATAAACTTTATTATTTTTTTACGGAATTTAAGTGAATTGGGCTTCTCAAAGCCACAAAATCAATCCGAGACTTTACCACTGGATTGCTTTTGGTTCGATTCAGACCGATTTTATTTTTCTGCGATTGCTTTCGGTCCAAAATCGGACCACATTTTCCTACCATTCGTAAAACATTTATGGTACCTAATTATTTAAAACATATTCATGGCATTGGCAGAGGAAAGATGAAAGTAGACTGAATGCTGTAGAAATGAGATACCTAAGGCGTATGTGTGGTAAAACCATGTATGATCGTGTGAGAAACGCGGAGATCCGCAAAGAATGCAAGGCTGATGTAAGCGTAATGAATAAGATCAAGAAAGGAACGCTCCGATGGTTTGGGCATGTAGAGTGAATTAACGAGGAAAGGAGTGTAAGGAGTGTAAGGCGGCTCTCCCCTTAGGACAATGGGTGTTTGACCCCCCAAAATTATAAGACATAATAATATTTTTTTACGGAATAAACCGCTCAACGCATCGAATTCTTTACTTGAAATGAACCGCAAAATAATAGCAGTTAGCGGCGACGACTCGCCGGGTGACGAGCAGTGACATCTATCGTGTCAAATGGAAGCTCCAATTCTCACAAATCCCTGGGTCAATTTTTGACTTGCCCCCGCTATAGGATATCTTCTGTCTCTATGCGCGCCATACAATAAACGCGATGGCACTATGTTTTTATCTTGGAGTAAAAAATTCCCGCGTATAGGTACCACAGAAACCCTAGCGACGTTTTGGACATGACCGAATGTCGTGGAAGGGAGACAGCATTATGAATCTTATTCGTTGTTGAAAGAGATAGCGATACAACATAGGTCAGATTTGCATTTTGCAGGCATGCCTCGTCCATTGTATTTGGGCAGTACGGGAAAGATTTTGAATAATAATTATTTACGTTGTTATCGACGACGTTTCAAATTTAGTTTGGTGGCACATCGACAAGTAGAACTTTTCAAATATTATTAATTATTATATTATGATCACTTTTCAACGGACATAGAAAACAGCTTGATTTAAAACAATGTTTGTTTTTTAGGTTCCTAATCTAAGTGACAGCAGATTCTATACATTTAATTATCTAGTTACAGGTAAATCATTTGAAAGGGACCTTTGCTTTAGATAGATAAAAAAATATCTAATATAATTTAATAATGAATCTGTTTTTGTTAGGTAGCTAAATTTAAATAAAATTGATAAACGTCTTTTCTCACCCAATATCTTTAGACATTTTAGGGGTAAAAGGGGACTGCGGACGTGTGTTTCAAAGTCAATTTTTGTTTTTAAATTTTTGATATTTCTATTTCGGTTTCTATTTTTTCTAATCTACCTACCTAATTTTGTTTTTATATTTTGTATACTTAGATACATACTATCGGTGTGCATAACTAGATATATTGAAAAGTGCCCTCTTTAAAATGATGTGCCAGCAAGTACAAGAATTATTTAATGATTTTGCAATTTATAAATAATACTCATGTAATTTGAGTTGCGGGTTCATGACCCTACCTGTCTTCAAATTGATAAAGATAATAATATGTCGACATTTTTCACAATATCGAAAAAAGGTAATTTCACTTTTTTTTTCAAATGACCTCCCATACCTGGAGCCCTAGAGCCGCCTCTGAGTGTAAGGAGAATATATGACGCAAATGTGAATGGTAGAAGAAGTAGGGGACGCCCGAGAAAGACATGGCATGATCAAGTGAATCAGATACTTGAGTCGGGCCATGTCAAGAGTCAGAATAATAGAAGAGCATGTATGAGACGATGTATGGCCAAGGAGTATGTGCCAAGACCGAGTTGTTTGGCCGTCCATCCTCTCTGCCTACCCCTGCGGGAAAACGGCGTGATGGTTAGTTAGTTAGTTAGTTTTTATTCATAGCCAGGAATTTATTCTATCAAATAGTTTTTAAAATAGACTATAAGTCTATGACCTTAACGGTTGTCTTTGAATTGTTCTAGAATGAATTTTTACAGTTTTTAAACTCAGTTACGCACTAAAATTCTATAAAATAATTTTTAAACCAAACTTTTGATTTGCTGTTAACATATGGATTTCTAATATATATTTGCATCTGAGGTTATCAAACAGGCCATAGGGAACATAACAACGTAGAACATATTCAATATAAATATATATATTAAAAATATCCACTGGCGGCAATTTGTAAACACCAAAGCACAAATTTCGCGCATTTATAAAGTTGAAGATTATTTAATAATATTTCTTTCAATTTTAAAAACATAAGATAATTAGTAAAATATAGGTGAATTCATTGGCTGTATAGCACTATAATTTGTTTATATGTCTACACACACAAATGTGGAGTAATCATGTTTTTAGTGTGGTAGCTAGAGGCGATAAAACAGCACCGTCCTCCATAGCGCATAAGAAATACTGACGTACTGATGCGGCGAGCCCTTACACGCATCAGTACGGCATCAGTATCCCCCACCACTTTTCGGCCACGTCCCAATACTGATGAGGCCGATCCAAATATCTAGATGCGCGGCAGTAATTTTGTCGATGCGTCAGTATTAGCCATTACACGTATCAGTATTCGCATCAGTATTTAAATACTGATGCGAATACTGATACGTGTAATGGGGGGATAAAAAGCAACTTTTTGCATTCGGGGCGATGGGAAACAACGCAATTAAAATTTCAATCGTGAAATTTTACTTCGTAGGTATACTGATTTATGGTGGCTGCCATTTCGTTCTACAGGGTAGGCGACTTCACACGAATACCATGGAATGAGCCCCCCCCCCCCCCCCGACGCGGGTTTTAATTTTCCAAGGTAGTACCCCCGAAATCTAGGGAAATTCTAGGGAAATTTCACCTCGAAATCTAGGGAAATTATTTGGGCATCACATCCCTGGTATGTGCCGCATAAATGGTATTACCATTCGAATCATTCGAATGTTCGTTTAGGTTATGTTGTTTGATAAATGATTATTTGAACATAATATACGAAAAAAATCTTGTGTAATAATATTTTAGATTTGAAACATGAACACGTAAATATTGCATTTAAAAAAATCGAAATGTCTCATGTTTTTAATCAAACGACGCGGCGAATAGCCAAGAGCTCTATTCAATTTAGGGGTAAAGTTCGGTTTATGGGCGAAATTCCTAAAAATACAAACTAGTTATTTTTATACTAACTATGGGCCGGGGAATACGAATCTGAAAGAATTAGGCGGCGGCAAGCAATATTAACTGAATTATACGACTTTAAAAAAATTTGGTAATTATCGGTTCGGACTGGACACGCTTATTACGAATAATTTTTAGAAAAAAACTTCAGATTCGCCTTAATTACTATAAAAGGAAACTTTTTGGCTTGGGGGCGGCGGAAAATAATGCATTTTAATTTTCAATTGCGTAAAAGTAAAACTCACTTCGCGAACCGATCGGTGACTGTCAGCGGCCATTAGGCACGTCGCTTTTATGATGGTATCACTGATACATTGCAAAGAACTAACATTTGTTTTTATTTCACAGACAATCAATCATAATTACACAAACCCGCTAGACAAACCCTGCTTTGCCAAACAAACCATTCAAAACCTGGGATGTTTTTTTATAGTTTGATGACATGCAGCTTTCGTAGTTTAACCGTGTTTTTACGTATCCCACGAAGTTGGCCACAGTAGTATTCAGTTATTTGCAATGTATCAGGGATACCAACATAACCGTGACGTACCTGATAGCCGCGATTTGACATCGTGTAGATTCGCGAAGTGAATTTTAATTTACGCAATTGAAAATTAAAATACATTATTTTCCGCCGCCCCCAAGCCAAAAATTTTCCTTTTATAGTAATTAAGGCGAATCTAAAGTTTTTTTCTAAAAAAATATTCGTAATAAGCGTGTCCAGTCCCAACCGATATTTACCCGGACAATAAACAAAATATTAGAATACTAAATGAATTAACTGGTACGATTTCTATGGATTTTAATCATCCACTATCTTCTCTTTCGAATTCTTCGCTTTCTTTCGTTTTGTTTCGCTTTAAAATAGAAATAGTATTTTTCAAAAATGACAGCTGATGCAGCTGCTTCGACGTCCGCCATCTTTGGGCGCTGCGCGCGCAGCGAATGTACTGACGCGCTTGCAAGTGTGGGGACGCCACTCAGTGTTGCCAACGTAGGCGATTTTTCGCCATTTAGGCTACTCAGAACGAGAATCGGCGACGAAAAAATCTAAAGGGCGACTGGTCGCCTATTAGGCTACTTCAGAAACAAGTTATTTAAATCAGCCGAATCGCAAATAATTAAGAGAAAAAAAACAATATGTCACGCAACAATAATTCGAACAGCTGCTTCTCCTAATGACATTGTAAATCTCTTGATATAAGTACTAAAAATGAAGAATGCTGATGAAAACCCGATGTTTAAAGATCTAGCAAAGTTTCCAATACGATGCCTATGAGTAATGCTATCGTTGAAAGAATTTTCAGCGTAATGGGGACAATCAAAACAAAATTAAGGAATCGCATGCAACTACCCATGCTGATCGCCATTCTTAGAATTCATACCTATATGAATGTAAGAGGTACCTATGTGTTCCAACAACTTTCAACCAAGCAATCACATGGTTAGTTTACACGCTGGTAGAAAAATGTACGTCTCCTGTGGATCTTGCGCCAGTACTAGCACAGCAACTATATGTAATACTACTGACGATGGCGAAAGTTTTGTTCGTGCCTTATTATTTCTACCAGAAGACGAATCACAATCATCCCTATCTTTATTTATTTATTTTTAAATTTTATTTTTAATATGTTATTACTTTACTTTCTTGATACATTACGGTGTTTTATATTGGACTTAGGCCTATTTATCAATACATTATAAATATGTTATAAATAAATTGATAAAAATTACATTTTATTTTATTAATATTGATATTTTGGCGTTTGGGCGCCATTTTAGGCTACTGCAACTGAAATTCGGCTACATTAGGCTACTTTATGTATGAGAAACGGCGATATTAGGCCAAGCGCTGTTGGCAACACTGACGCCACTCGCCAGCCATTCGTTTGCCAGAGTTTGCGTGAGCTTGCGACAAGCAGCTTGTCGCAAGGGTCTGGCCGTAGCCAGTGGCGGCTCGAGCACTTCTTTGGTGGTGGGGATCGACATTTTTACGTACTGTACCGTAATCTCACCACCCGTAGAATATAATATAAAATTTCTCAAAAAAAAAAATTTATGGTCTAATCATGCTTTTCGGATATCTAAACACAAAATAATATAAAATGTCTATAGATATATACCAATTAACAATATAGTATAATAAATATAACGCGTATGTTGCAAGAATATTATCGAACTTAATTTGAATGCGAGCGATTCCCGCCCGAAACTCCGCAAACAAATGGTTCAGTAGTTTTGTCGTGGGGATTTATTGGATGATCCCCACGGTATGTGAAATTCACAATCCAGTGCGCGTGCGCGGTTCTCGCGGATTGCATACGATCGCGAAGGAAACGAGGGGATAGCTCTGATTGTCCCCGAAGTGCGCAGTAGCTTCTGCGCACTGAGAAATGGACTTCGCTGTTCTCATACGCTGTACGCCGTTCGCTATAAGCGCGTCGGGTCTTATTTAAATCATTTGGAATAATTTTTTGTATTTTATTTCTGCAAACGTTAATTACTTTTATGTTTAACGTTAATTACTTTTATGTTTAAAGAATTCATTCATTTTGGTGAAGAAAAAACATCGACTGTTGTTTCCTTTAGTAGGTTTCGGATGTACCTAACTGGTGGGGACTGTCCCCATTGTCCCCCTTTGAAGAACCGCCACTGGCCGTAGCATAAGAATTTTACACAAAGCATACGATAGAAATATGATTTATACTTAATGTCACGATAGATAAATAAACCTTCAACGTTATGATACGATAAGAGCGAAATGTTATGTTACGATACGAACGATGGTTGTTAACAGACTGGCTCTATTGCGGTACTTGACTGCTTGACTCCCGTTGCAACCATGTAGTTAGGTACCCTAATGTGCGGAATGCCAAAATCTGGATTCCTTTCGAACCTACAGGCCGATCGAAACACAAATACGAAAGAAACCCATCAGCGTTATGAAACAAATAATATTGAATGAAAACATAAAAAACGAACATTTTTAGTAGGATGATTAAAATCAGAAAAATGATCTTTAAATATTCCGTATATTTTCAGCAGAATCCCTCGTTTGTGGAAATACCCCATTGTGTGACAGCGGTAGAATATTCAAAGAAAAAAAAGAGTAGGTAGATACCTTTTTGTGTTGTTTGTACTAAAAGTGTAGAACTCTATAAACATTGTTTAAATGATTGAATTTTAGTCAAATTTAATGAAATTTCATTGAAAAAGTTTGCATTTTGCTTTTGCGTAACGGATGTTTGGCATTCGAAACCATTTTCAAAACTTTGTGATAATATCTGAATGGCAGAATATATTTATTAGATCCCTATATATATATGGAACTTTTTTCTATGAACCAAATGTACCAATGCAAGCAATTTTCAAATATTAAATAATATGATGTTTCACAAAAGCTGGGGCACTAAGGCAATACTGAAAACTATTCCACTCTTCCCACCCTGCTTGCCCCACCTGCTGCCGATAAAGTATGTAATACAAGGAAGGTCGAGATTATAAAATGATCTTATAAAGGAAAGCTTAGGATAAGTATTTTTGAGATACTTAACCTTGAATAGCTTTACAAAGCACGATCTTGAAATACATCTCAGTATTAGAGTGTCATGCTCGAATGAAAGAATATGCAGCGTTTTATTCAGACTAAGTTTTGGAAATTCCGGAAAATTTTCAAGGTGGAAAGTAATCCGTAAACTCGGGGAAATGTGTTTATTAATTATTTCATAATCACCTGGCATTTAAAAATATCCTAGCATTTTTTCTAGTAAGCAAGCACCAGGCAAAACTTTCTGTTTTTTTAGAATTGTGTAGATTTGTGTCTTTAGGTCATATAGTGAAGCAAATATTTCACGTTGTATAGCGATATCGGTATTCAAGGTATTGGTATACGAAATTCGGCACCGCTAGTTGGGGTTTGATACAATATCTTTGAAATGATTGGTCGGATTTCTAGAATTTGTCAATATTTATTGTACGGGTAGGCAGTGTACTAGAGATTCTCTTGATTTATATATAAAAATCACAAAATAGTATAATACAGGTAAAGCATATAACTGTTATATTCTAAGTACCTAAAGTTGTTATTAAAAATGACAAAAATAAAAATTTCCAATCACATTTATTTCGTTAATTCTTTTTTAAATTTCAACTCTTTTTCTTCTTATTTTACATTGGTCATTATTTCTTGGGAGATCTTGAAAGCTCTACATAGGAATGAGTTTTGTGATTTTGACTTCTTTCGAAAGGGAATTCATATTTATTTTTAATTCTTGTTGAATTTGTATTGATATTTTTCGGATAAATTCTGAACTTTGCTGGCCGTTAAATATTTAAAAAATTATATCTATTACATTCAAGTACACAATTGGTTTAAAAGATTTTTTTTTTATTTAATATAAAACATGGGTTACATTTTAATTATACATATTTTACAAAATATCATATTCAAGGTCATGATTGGTCATGTATACTGCTACGACCCTCGGTTGAGGACGCAGAAAATAATAATAACTCCTTCGCAGCGAGCAGTGTTCGAGAAATTCTCTCCGGTTGTCGATGGATTAATGATGAGGATATCTGCAGTTTATGAAGTATGCAGATTAAGGTGATGTCTTGAGGTAATGTAGGTGATATCTTGGAAGTAGTACCGTGTAGGAATGATAACTTGGAAGTTTAGATTTAATAACTTTATTTAAGATAATCAAACTTATAATTTAGACAATGTCAATTAGCGAACAAAAGTGCAGCGTGGAGACTGCACGTAATAAGAAATAAGAGTGAACAAAGTGAACCTCGAGAAATGCTAAGTCCTCGTTTATATAGGTTCTATTTTCAGTATTCCCGAATAGAGGAATGGTGGGGAGACTCATAGGTAAGTACCTACTAGGCACAAAAAATGGTTATGCAAGAATCAGTTTTTGGTGTTAATCCCTTCGATATTTCTTAATCGTTTTCAATTAAAAATAATGTGTTTGTTGGAAACGCATGAGTGCATAAAAGGTTGACATTAATATGTGTGATTTATAGCATAGGGCTGTAGAATATAACAATACCTTATCAGAAAAGAGGAGCTCTTGTGCCTGATAAGGGAGCCACAGTTCTTACTTAGGTTACATTTTATAATATATTTTGTATAAAATATTTATTTTTTAATGTAAGTTTTTTTGAAAAATTGTTTAATTTTATTTATTTGTTCTGATTGGTTCAAAATACAGCGCAATTCAGAAGGAATGTATTTACTGTTGGACAGAATTTGTTATCTGAAAGCTGTAATTTTCTTCTCTAGCCTTCAACATTATGTTATATTAGTGTACATTTTGTTTTTTCTAGTCCCAGTATAAGTGTTGGTTAATTTTAATCATATTAGTAAGTTTACGTTAATCTTTTATTCTGTGTGTATGTAAATAATTGTACCGTACGTAAATAAACAATATGTTTTGCTGGACTCTGATCTGAAGACTGAAAGAGATATATTTTTCTTTTAGTATTTATTGTTGGACAGAATTTGTGATCTGAAAGCAGAAATTTTCTTCACGAGCCTTCAAAATTATGTTATATTAGTGTACATTTTTATTTCTCTAGTTCCATTATAAGCATTGGTTAATTTAAATTATAATAGTATGTTTTCTGATTCTGTTTATTTATTCTGTGTATTTAACAGCACTTAAATAAATAATATTCTTGACGAACTCTTGTGTTTTTATTATTTTGGGAGGTGTATCTTTTTAGAAGGTTTAAATATTACTTTATTTCGCATACCTATAGCAGACAGCGAGTCTTTCTTGAATACTTAATGTCATCAAAGTTAAAGATAATCAAAAACATATGGGGCATCCATTAATTACTTGAGCAGTTTTTCTTCCAATCTAGACCCACCCCTCCCTCGGTGAGATAAATTTGGGCCAATTCGTTTATTTTTCAAGTATCGTGAGATTTTGCTGGGAGAGGGGTCTCCCCGTTTATGCTCACATAATTAATGGATAACCCCTAATACATACTTCAATATTATTTTAATGATGTCATCATTAAAATGATCAATTTTAAATATGTGTTGCAGCGTGCTGTACTAAAATGTTGGATTTCAATTAAACTAAATAAATTTATACTAACAAACTTAATTTTATTTTTTATACAATGTCCCACTTGCACATTTGTGTTTTCACGTCACCCTGGCCCTGGTACTTACCTTAGTATTTAGTATAATATTATCTGATAAAGTTACCGGCTGCTGTGTTTTTGCATTTGGAAAGAACTTACATTATTTTTAATCCTCTGGATTCCAGCAGTTGACACCATGTGAGCACCTAACAATGAGTGCTAAAAGATTCCCTTGTTTATGTAAAATGCATACAAAGGATTACAAAAACATAGAATTGAAAGAAGAGGCGGAGGCACTAAGAGTGTGATTTGCCAGACGGTAGATATGCATAGTTTATTTAAAAAAAAATCTGTTATAGACTGTAGGAAACGCTGAGTGGAGGGTATACAAGAGACCATTTGAGTGTAGTCAAACTGAGAAAACTGTTGGAAAAGTGTAAACTTAAAAATGGAAGATGCTCCGAGGAACTAGCGTCATTGATCCCTTCGGTGCACAGTCGGGAAAGACGCCAAACGTGTGGAAGAAGCGACCCATTCTCATGTGACATTTGTCACATGAGAATGGGTCGCTTCTTTGACTCGTTCTTGTGTTCAACAGCTCGGCTGTGGAACGATTTGCCGGCCTCTTGTTTCCTCCTTCCTACAAAATGGGTCTCTTCAAGACCAATGTTCATTCCTTCCTCTCCTCACAAAGACCCTCCACACAGAATCTCAGGTGACATAGGTCCTGAGGGAAATTATTTTCCTCGAGGCCTGATGAATCATTTATATGAAGATCTACATAATATATCAAAATGGTTGAAGAAAAATAAACTAAAATTGAATGTACCTAAACAAAACTAAATGTATGAACATTGGAAAACGAGTACCTAACGCAAACAAAAAAAGACATATAGATAGACGGTGAAGTTTTGAAATAAGTATTTGAAAATAAATATTTGGGAGTAATAATTGACTCCATATTGACTTTCGCTCAAAATACAAAACAAATTATTAAAAAGATTGCCAAAAAAATTTTGCTGTTGGGAAGAATAAAAAGATTCATTGACACAGTCTCCAGTAAAAATGTGTACAACGCAATCATTGTACCACTCATAAGTTCCTGTAGCAGCATTCTATTCTTAGCCAACGACGGACTAAATGAAACAAATGACAATTCTACAAAACTAGGTAGGTATATTGAAGAAAAATAGGTACACTTCAGTCAAGAAAATGTTGAAGGAGTTAAACATCTTGTCATTAAAACAAATTATTTACTTCAATACTATATTGTTTCTACAAAATAATCAATGGCCATACGTCTATTGAATTCCTAAGAAAATTGATAAACTACTAAGCAAAAGTATAGAAAACGCGCGAATGTCAGCTGTCAAATTGTCAGATCTAGTACAAAATCTACAAAGAAATGGTATCTCGCGGCAGTTATCGAGCTGTCTAAATTCATCTGACCCCCTCTCCTACCACAGGAAGAAATATTTGATAGGCTCGTGTGAACGGCACAAAATATAAGCGCTCGCGGCTGAACAGATATCTGCTCGCGGTTGATGCGTTAATGTGAACGGGCTTTAATAAGGCCATTGAAAGATATCCGAAAGAATTGAAACGTTTATGTTTTACACAATCGTTTTATTACGGACACGTTAGCGCCATTACTTGAATATCTGTTCCGGTACACCAAAGAATTTCAGAGGCAAAGGTAATTGCTATAACATTGGTAATTTGTGTTATAAATTCAGAAAGAGAAGTGACATCTTGTAAAAATGAATGTTTCTATGTTTGTCGCTTATTATTTCATATAATATTCATCCGATTGCGATGAAACTTTGATGATTTGTAGTGCGCACGCCCACAAAGGCTCTGGCGTTATGAAATTAGCATAAAAATTACAATAGGTAGTGTAGTAGAAAAATATGTGTATTTCATTTAGTTTAGCGGCAGGGAGGGAAAGATAGGGTGGGTCATTCTTCATAGGGGAATTCAGTGATTCGAATTGAACAAAATAACAAAATACTAAAGAATAAAAAAATTCTTGAATATTCTCATCTAATTCAGCGGTTGTCAACCTTTTTGAGCCTCCTTAACCCTTGACTCTTACTACAAATTTAATGTACCCGTACCGTATCCCATATACGTACCATCTATCTATCTTGTGTATACGTGTAATGAAAGACATGTTTTACAGACATTTGTAATTTTTTAAAACTCTCATTATTATTATTTTTTTTTTTTAATGACAATGTAAAAATACAAGGTAAAGCATTTTGTTCACAGCCTTTTTCACTAGGTATTCCTGTTCTGAAGTGGACGGTATGTTGTTGATCATGATTGCCTCATCCGTAGATTTCCACAAAATAAACAATAAATAAAATAAAAAAAAGTATTTATGTTTGTTGTCTGTAGTTTGCGTTGGGGTTACTGCATAATTTTAATTATTTCCTCATCTTCATGTTTACTTAGCCATAATTTGTTGTCTTTTTTAAACTTTTGTGTCCACGGTGTTCTTAATTTCAATTGGAAGGGCATTATATAGTTTTGTATCATGGTAATTATGGTTTCTCTGGCCAAAAGATGTATTTAATTTCGCGATGTTCAGTAGTTTTGAAGATTTCGTTCAGCATCCGTTATTGCATGATAAAAATCAAGTCGAGTGTAACACGACTTTAGGCATTTTTAGCCAGTGATTTTACATGCGAAACCGAAAAAACCTACATTCGTGCCACGATATTGCGTACCCCCAATTTTTGTTTCACGTAGGTACCCCAAAGGGTATGCGTACCACAGGTTGAAAACCGCTGATTTAATTCATTGGCCTGCCTGGGGCCTAGGAGTCGAGAGGTCTTATGTAAACTGGCGACATCATAATTGTTTATATCAGTTAATTAGAAATCACCGATTAAAGATGGTAAAGGGCTGTTTCCATACATAAAAGTAGGAAGTATTAAAAAGCTCTCATGTCGGTTTATATATTTGGATCCAAAGTATTGTAATCTCAGAGTAACAATATAATTGTAATCCACGATGAAATAGCACAAAGGCTTCCCGTGTCCTTATTACGGGACGTTGTTTTTATTTTCATTTAGATGTCGTCGTTATGACGTCACACCGACACATGTGTTCATAATAAAAAATGTCCCCCAGTATGAAAACATCACACAAAACATCACTACAAGCGAACGCAACAACATGTAGGTATGTAGTATGATCAGTTTTAGTGCTTATGGGGCTTCTTACATTATGTATAAAGGGTTAAAATCACTGAGGTTTTGCACTCCGCAGCACACAAATACCTAGATATTTTTAATAATACGTATTATAGTTATGGCATGGCTGTGTAGATTTTATGACTGTGTGTGCACGCTGTTGATATGTGGCTCGGATGGTGCTTTGAAAGTTCAAACATGGTCGCTATAAAAACAAAAAGAGAGGTAAAATGTGGTTGGTCGGATCGAAACGGGGTGAGTTTGAAATAAAATTGTAAAATACCAATATGCTGTCGTGGTTACAGGGGCGTGTTTTGTATCCAAAGTTACTACCAACACGGTCACAATAAAAACAAGGAGGTACTTGACGTACAGCTCATATAAAGAATTCATAAGATACTAGCAGTAATTACGCTGCATGTATTAGTGCATCACATTATTCTCGTCAATCTCAACACTTGATGCTTTTATTACCATATATGTATCATTTTCTTTAACGGTGGGTGATTTGCAACGGAATATTGCTGCGTTTCTTTGTTGTGTTGGTGTTTCGCTTTGTGTGTAGATGTTAGATTATTCATCTCGCGTGTCTTTCTCATTGTCTTCGGAGATAACCGTTATTGTGCAAAATGATAGTTATAGCTGAAATCATTAAGACGGGAGAGTATAAACGACAGGTCTAATATTTCTTACCAGGAATGAACACATAAATATGACTCTTGTTTATCTTTCACGGTGCTTACGATAAGGACCGTTTCAGCTTGAGAAATAGTAGGTACTTTGCAAAATAAACCATTTAGATTATGGAAATATGGTTTATAGTTTATATCTTAACTAATAAACAATAAAGATAAAACCCCTTTTAGAGATAGCGTTTAGTACCAAAATTCCACACTTAACAGTATAATCTTTTCTATTTACATACTATCGAGAATTTTATTTTTTCAAATGATAAATAAGCTGAGCTTTTATCTTCTTCTCATGTGCGGGTACATAGATATAACATTTTTCTCAATTCATTTATTTTTTAAGAAGCAAACAGCTACATAATATATACATAAAATACATAAAATACAAAGAGAAGTTTATATTTATATTACAAAAAAGTAAATAGGCATTCCATGTAAATAAAATCGGATATATTATTTATCCTAGACACCATCTCGGTAACAAAACAGTTCTTTGAACAATTGTTTCCATTGAAAAAAGTAGTTTATTTTATTTTATTCATCTATATTTTTATATGCTTACAATTTAATGTCCTATGCCTGTCTCACTAGGATAATCTGTGTTGAGAGTAGGCGCTTTAAAAACATGAACAGTTTATAATAAATAAAAAAAACAATAGCACATGTAGTAAAAATACAAATAATAACATAATATTACATATTTAAAGTAGGTAACGAGACAATCATCGTCGAAAACATACATACATACTTATTACGCGGGAGGTGTCGTCCTGGCTGTTCGCGCTGATGCTGTAACCCATGCTGAGAGGATTTCTTCAATGGACCTCCCCGATACTGAATCCCTGTGGGTGAAGCTATCCTTGAAATCTTCAACTATTTTTGTATGCGTGATATATGTGCCACCGCGTTCTTCAACTTCGTTATACTATAACATATTCGAAAAAATAGAAAGTAATTATAATCTTCTCAATGACAAAAATATCATAATATTAGGTGATTTGAACCTCCCTTCCTGTAACTCCAATATTGTGAACATGTATAATTATTTTAAATGTTTCTACGGTTTGCAAGAATATAACTTGATATGTAATGATTGTAATAACACTCTGGATGTGGTTTTATGTAATGCCAAGGATCTTATAAAGTGTGTTGAGAAATGTCAGGACCCTATTACAAACGAAGACAAGCACCACCCTGCTTTGTCTATAAGTATTAGTGAGGCTCACTTAGGTGGTTCAAGTTCATGTATAAACCCAAGTCCAATAGAAGTTCCCTCCTATCATGGAGCTAGAACCATAAACGCCTGGAGATTCAACAAAGGTAATTTCCACTTATTATATGAATTGCTTTCTGAATGCTCATGGCAACCGGTCTGCCAAAGTTCAACAGATATAAATGCATTATGTACAAATTTTTACAATTCAATTTACAATATATTCGATAAGTGTATACCCATTTCCGCACCTCGCACTACGGCACACAGAGTATATCCTAAGTGGTACACCAATAGTATTATTTCAAATATTAAAATTAAACATATTTTTCATAAGAAATGGAAAAAAACTCGTCACAACTTGGACTATGCTAGTTTTTCAGCCTATCGCTCCATCGTAAAACGTGAAATCAGTGAAGCTTTTAAAAATCATTTAACTTCAATGGAAGAAAAATTGTCTATCGATCCCAAACAGTTTTGGAAGTATATTAAGGATCTAAAAAAATCCAACAACTCATTTAAGTCTATGATTTTTGACGGAGAGGAATTGACTACTGATGATAAAATCGCAAATAGCTTTGCTACCTTTTTTTCATCTGTGTACAAAAATGTTCAACCAACTCTCAATATTGACTCTACACTCCACACTGTACAGATTTGGCCCTCATTCGACCTGGACAGTATTTCAGAAAAAGATGTTAAGGAGGCACTCTCAAACTTAAAGAAACCTCACTCCATCGGTCCTGACAATATTCCAACATTTATACTAAAGGGTTGTTCCGACCTTTTAATACCACCATTATGTCATCTCTTCAATGTATGCCTAAAAAACGGGATTCTCCCAGATATCTGGAGATTAACTAAAATAACCCCTATCTACAAAAAGGGAGACAAACGCGATATCCGGAATTATCGACCAGTTGCCGTTCTATGTTCCATCATGAAAATATTCGAGAAAATTCTACATAAATATATACTCAATCACATTACTCCAATTCTTGACGACCATCAACATGGTTTTAGATCCCAGATGTCAGTAACATCAAACCTCTTATGCATCTCAGATTTCTTATCACGAACTCTCGACAATGGTGGCCAGGTGGATGTTGCTTATTTTGACCTGGAAAAAGCATTCGACAAGGTTGACATCGACATTCTTCTGAATAAACTAGCTTCATTTGGTTTTTCCAAAAGACTACTCTGTTTTTTTGCTTCATATTTTCGAAATCGTAGACAGTTTGTTTATTATAAGGGATCCAGTTCTTTTGAATTCGTAGTTTTTTCTGGAGTTCCTCAGGGGTCTATCCTTGGACCACTTCTGTTTTTGATTTTTATTAACGATATTGGTTCAGTCATCACACACTCGCTGTACTTACTATTTGCAGATGACTTGAAACTATATCGATCAATAAAAAATCTTCTTGATTGTATTCTCCTTCAACGTGACATTGACTGCGTCTCAAACTGGGCCAAAATAAATGGCTTGAACTTCAGTACACCCAAGTGCAATATCGTCTCGTATACAAGATCAAAGAAACCGCATGTATTTCAATATACAATTGATGAAATTATTCGTAAAGATCTAGGAATTATTTACGACAGCAAACTAACTTTTCACCAACACATCGATGATTTAATAAGCAGAGCATACAGGCTTCTCGGCTTCGTAATTAGAAACTCATATCCGTTTCGTAACACAAAAACACTGACGTTATTATATAACACACTAGTCCTCAGTGTACTTGAGTCAAATTCGATCATCTGGGCCCCACACGAATTAACATACACTTTACGCATTGAAAGAGTCCATAAGAAATTTTTAAGGTTTTTATTCTCGCGGCTCTATGGACGTTACCCTTGGCTTTACCCATCGATTTATATATTAGGCATGACCAATTACCACTCCCTAGAGACACGTAGAGGTATTGCTTTGCTTAAATATTTTTTTCAACTAATTAACGGTCACTTATCTAATGAGATACTGGCCCAATTAATTTTTTTTGTACCAGAGTCTCACTCTCGAGGACGTCATCACAACCTCCTATATGGTAGAGCAAGCCGCACTAATTTATTTATGAACTCACCTGTGGGGAGAGCTACGTGTTTTTTGAATGAAGTGGATAAAAAAATAGATTTATTTTTTGTGTCCTATAGCACATTTGTAAGATTTTTGGCATTGCATATACACTGCATAAATGGTACAATTATAACGTCTTAGGCTATATTGCCTGTAATTTGTTATAAATATATGTACAAATTATATATAAATAAATAAAAAAATAAATAAAATAAATAAGTTCGTTTTAGTAATATATTTAAAGTTGGATCTGTTTTGATTGCAAATCCAGGACTTGATGTCAGATTTATATTTAAGATACATTGTGTTTTGTTTAATGGCCAGTGGAAGTGCATTGTATAATTTTGTGGCAAAGTATCTAAAAAAAAATTGACTTTTTTTGAGTGGAAGATAATATCAGAATCGATCGCCATAGTGTAAGACCAACATTCAGAATTGAAACGTTGCTTGAAATGACTTTAGTCGAGTATAGTGACCAGATTTGAATAGCCAGGTACCTCCCCACGTTCCTCTTAATCATCTCCTTTGCCTCCCCACTACCTTCAGCCTCACAACACATCCATCCCAATTGGTCTCAAAAAAAATAAAGTTCACAATTTTATTGTTACAAATAAATGATAAAAACTCATCAAATACTTGTAAGATTAAAAAATATTTACCTTTTCAGATAGTCTTACCCATAAGTAAAAAATCTTTCACCTTCCCTTCTCTGCCCGCGATATTGTAAATAACTAATTGTGTAAAATTATAAACAAATTCTTATTTGTAAGTATTTGTAAAAGTCATTTCATGGAAATTCTCCAATCCTAAAGAGTCCTAAATTCTCAAGTCTTTGAAAATAAATAAAAACTCAACTTTGGCATTAATCTTCTTATAAATGTAATACCAACAGTGGTGATGGCATGGTGATGGTAGCAAATGTAAAATCATGCAATGTCCAGTGTTTTGAATAATATAATACCATCCGCGTGCAAAGTCATATCTTCTCCAAAAACTAAAGTTTCTAAACTTAAACTTTCTAATAAAGTAAGTTTATCGGAATTGACCTGCCAGGTAAGTATGTTTCTGTATCTATTTGTAAATAAGAAAGGTAGATTGAGCCTAATAATTTATAATAAACTGTACAGCGCCCTAGAGGTTATTTTTCACAAAAAACGGCCTTCTATTATTTTTATTATAAAGATGAAATATGATCCAACATCACTGAGTAAACATCTAGGTGTAAAAACGTAATCTTCGTTCATTAATAATAAATTTCCTTTAGGTTTTAATTACAGCAAGATGAACGTTCGGCGAAATCATTTGAAGCATTCTCACGTTAGCTTTAAAGGCTTTACCCCAGCAGACAATACATCACCGGTCATAGCCGTAGCCACAGCCATAGCCATAGCGATCGGTTAATTATAAAAGAAATTATATTAATTTATTTGCCTCGAGTAGGTACTCAGAGTAACATAGGTATATTGTTACTCTAAGCTCGAGTATAGAATGATCTTTCGTCACGCGACGGTGTAAGCCGTGGAGGTAAGGAAAAGATCGAACAATTATCATATTATAAATTTTAACTTATAATAAACAATGGTAGGTACAGAATTAGGTTAATATAAGATTATATAATATTATGGTAAATTTCTATAAAATCTTTGATAATCAGATTTATTGACAAGTTGGTACTTTTATAACTACAAAGATTATGTCGACGGGTGTCTAAAGAACCATGTCATCTTTGGGATTGCTGTAGAGGGGGTTTATTTTTAGGAAAGGAAGTGATTGGAAGGAAAAACCTCACCCAATGAACCCGGGCACCTCTGCTAAGTCTCCAAACGTCCAAACGTAGCGAACAAGAAGAAGGAAATTGAAGTAATGGACGCGTAACTTTTGATTTGGTAAAATAATATAGTAAAAAAGCGACAATGTTACTGCTTTTTACGAATACGAGCTTTATGATTTCGAATATGACCTTTATGATTTCGGATTTGACCTTTAAGATTACGAATATGACCTTTATGATTACGATTGTGACCTGTATGATGAGGAATATTATGATTATCTTTTATAATATAAACATTGTTAGAGAGATAAAGATCTTCAGGTCTTCATCATACTAGCTCGGCCTATCAATGAGGAATTTTTTTAAATATCATTATGTCCAAGTTTAATCAACTAAAAGGAGTAAAAAAAACTTGAAAACGGCATTTTTAATAATTGATACCTATTGTCAACACAGGAGAAACTAGGAGAAAGAAAAATCAATAGGAATTACCTACAATAAATTCCTCAAGAGAGCGATAATACTGCTCGGTCTATCAAGGAGGAATCAATTAAAATCGCGAGAGATCAAACAGTCAACAGTCAACATCCAAACACAACCAGATCCAGTGATGTAAGTGAGAAGAGAATGAGACTTTGATTGCTAGAGGTAGAAGTAGAGGGTCTCATTAAACGTGTTGACTCATGGAATGGATTCCGAGCAAGCAACAATTTATCTTTAATTGAATGTAATCCCTGTTTTTAAGCCCATTGAAAATATGGACTTACTTGAAATCGTGTTAATTACAATGGAGTCAAGTGTTCAAGAACAACCGACTGTACATTGATTGAAATGTGAATACCTAATAATTAATAGTGGGCTTGTAATTTAAAAAGGTTTTTTTTTTAAATCTGAATCGGCAACCACTCTCGAACGGTGAACAATTTCGTCATGAAAATTATACAGCCTTTTCTATCTACAATTCTAAATCAACGCCGTTATTTTAATAAAGAAATAACCTTTACAATATGAGCTATGGGGTTTTCAAATATAATGTATGTTTAAAAAAAAGACAATACGCCCTTTGTTCCTCATTTGTAAATTGATCAAAATGAAAAAAAAATTGAAGCCGGATAGCAAATACCTATATACGCAGAAGATTTTTTTATAATGTTCTTGAAAACTTCCTAGTAATCGCAGTTTAAATTAATTTATGAATCCTGCTATAAAAAAATATAAAAACTAATGAATTTATAATAATAATTATTTATGTTGGTACCTTCTAAAACATAACTGAGCAATAATTTTACAGTTTTTAAAATCGAACTTTTTGTGTCATTTTGTCCTCATCGGAAATTAAATGTTGTAGCATTATAATTATCATTTATAATATATGTCACTTTGGGCGTCTGAGATTAGCACTCTTTTGTGAAATTAACAAGCCAAATAATTAAAACAACACGATCTTCGTGCATTTTGCTTTACGGAGGTAGCGAAACGCCATCTCGCAGGTCAATTAGCGCCTTCCGACATGCAGCAAGTATTCTTCTCATTACCTACGCACAGTGTTAGTTGTGGTAAAAGGACAAGAGAATCGCGTGTCATATGAAAAGATTTTGGGGGTTTAAGAACTTTACTAATGAGATGGGAATGGAATAAACTGATTGAAAACAAGTTTTCTTAAACTAACTTTGTAAAGCAACCTTGATTTAATAGAAATCATCAAAAAATGATTATTATCAACATTTTAAAAAAAAATGTAAGTATTTTTTGCATTCAGGTATGACACGAATGATTTACTTCCTCAGAACATCCTGAATAGACTAATAGTTCATCGAAGTGCCAAAAATACTAAATTAAAGAAAGACATTTAGGTTTCAGATAAATATAATTAAACTATAGGTGTAATTAAGCTATCACTGTAAGTAACTTTAACTACACGTAAATTTAAATAAAAGTATCTTTAATTATAGGTATATTTAACTATATGTATCTTTAACTATATGTATCTTTAACTATAGGTATCTTTGACCATAGGCTTCTTTAATTATTAACTACCCTTATCCATTTTTCAAAAAAATCACATTTTTCAGGAAATATACTAATAAACAAAATAATAAACGGTTGCAAAAAAAATTGTTTCAAGCAGAGTTATAAAATGAAAGATTCATTTGTATTGTTCGATTTCATAAATGGAAATATTTGATCAATCGCTGGTACACAATAAAAACGTTTTTTTTTGATTTTCGAAAATTGTATAATATACCTATGATATTCGGCATATATTATATTTATAACATCGGAAAATATTAAATAATAATAAATAATATAAAAAAAATATTCTTGTTATTTAAAAAACTTTTTTTATATTTTCTTATTATTAAAAAAAGTTTTTTATATTTTCTGAAAAATATTCAAAAAATTAAAAATATCGTAAATATTCATATATGGCCAGTTCGATCGAAAATTTGCCATAATTTGAAAGAATGTACTTTACCACTGAATTATAGACGCAATTCCTAATGAAAATCACTTTGCAAAATAAAAATCAAACGCAATCACTGAAATTGAAGAAAATTTATTATTGTAGAAAGCAATCACTTTGTGGTTTGACATATTTAATAAAATAAAATACTGTTTTGTTTAAAACCACGAGTTTTATTTATTTTTTTGATTAGTACCCTGATGTGTTTGATTAGTACCCCAGTATTAATTTGTACCCTGATGATGCTTGAGTAAAACGAAACCGGTCGGTTCAAAAAAAATAATAAAACTCGTGGTTTTTAACAAAACAGTATTTTATTTTATTTTATTGGAGAAAATTTCTTGTAATAAACATAGATAAAAACGTAACTTGAAACCTAAATTAATTTTTTTTAGAAGTCCCCATTTATCTTTTTAGGTACGTAATATCATTTTGAGTTGTCAGTGTTTTTAAAACAACATTGCTTGAATGTAAGTACATAAACAATATTTAATTCAATATTTGATTCATAACAAAATACGACTAGCAATACCAGTAATATTGTCATATGTAAAAAAAAAATTGCCAGAGTTCGAAAATTCCCTAGATTTTGTGCTGATTTCCCTTTTCCCTAAAAAATATTTTTCTCCCCTAGATCTAGGGAAATTTCCCTAGACATCACATCAGTGGGTGAGTCCAAAAACGACAAACACGTTTGCACAACATGTTTGGAATTAAAAAACGCCAAAACTGTTTTCTATAATCCTTACAAACAGTTTGTCCGTTTTGTCGACTCTTCTATCACGAAAGCGTGAGAGTGGATGAGACAGAAGACAGAACCGCTCCAAACGAAAAACATTATCTTACCCTCTCGCACTAACGTCGTAATAATATTTGAGAGTGAGATAGGTCTATTGCAAGCGAAAAACAGTACTTCTGCAATGAAAAACAGTATCTTACCCTCTCTCACTAGCGCTTTAACATTATGCGTGAGTAAGAAGAGGCACCTGTTATTTCTAGGAAACAGGAAAAAACATTAGCTTAACGTTTCACACTTAAGGCCAATTACCGCAAAGAGCGAGAAGGCAATCCTGTTATTTTTAAAAACAGATTGCAATTGAAATCAAAAAATTGCAGGGCTGTTCCGCTGTTTTCCGTTTTACCTTCTGTTCTGTTGTTTACTTACAAAACGAGTAAACAGAATAACGTCAAACAGATGGACTTCGCCAAACGGCTCGTCTAAACTATTGCCTGAATATTACATATTACTGCTATTAGACTTTCTTTCAATCTTATCCAACACGATTACCATCGTTCCATTCTTTCCGGATTTCCACATTAGGTATCAAAAATCATAGTCAAGTTGTAAAAATAGAAACCAACACATTTTTAAAGGAGAACAAATATATGTATTTATTTTAAAAATAAACAACATGATAAATCAAAATTTAAACACTAAATAATCGTTTAAGTAAAATTAGGCACATTTCTTTACGTTAGTTCCATTCGATTTCCAGCCGTTTGAAAAATAACAGGATTGCCTTCTCGCTCTTTGCCGTAATTGGCCTTAAGTGTGAAACGTTAAGCTAATGTTTTTTCCTATTTCCTAGAAAATAACAGGTGCCCCTTCTTACTCACACATAATGTTAAGGCGCTAGTGCGAGAAGGTAAGATACTGTTTTTCATTGAAGAAGTACTGTTTTTCGCCTGCATCCCCCTCAGTGGACAATGGGATATTTAACGTTCGTAATGTTTACGATATGCGTAGCTACCTACTACCTATTTTTAATACGTACCTATTAAATATCTATAATACGGCCTATTAAGAATGGTATTAAAATTATGTTTCCAAGAACCCCCTAAGTACTGTTCAGATAAATCTGGTAAACTGCATATTATAATTAATAAATGAACCTGC
This sequence comes from Limnephilus lunatus, assembly GCA_917563855.2. Lineage (NCBI taxonomy): Eukaryota > Metazoa > Arthropoda > Insecta > Trichoptera > Limnephilidae > Limnephilus > Limnephilus lunatus. The sequence goes on from CAKJTF020000021.1 coordinate 280,979, forward strand.
AAAGTTTCCCTGGACGGCAGCTTTGACAAATATTTTAAAAGCCCATTTCGTTGTAATTTTAATAATAATAATAATAATTGGATGACTTTTATAGCGCCATTTTCGTGAGAAAATCACCTCAAGGGCGCTTTACAAATTCATTTATAGGTACATTAAATCTATACGTATATACTACAAGTGGCTTATAACTAAGATTGATAACTAATGACATACAACTAAGACTTATATCACTAGTGACTTAGAACTATACTTATTTTTATAACCGAGTTTGTACTTGCAAGTCATTATACGAACAGAGCAGTATTGTTACTGTCCTATTTGTATCATGACTTGCGACAGTCTTACAATTTGTTATTTACGACTAACATACTTATTTACATTTATAACCGCATATTGTAATGGTTACTGCCATAATACAAAGTCATAATACGAATAGAGCAGTATTGTTACTGCTCCATTCGAATTGCAACTGTCTTAAAATTAATTAGTTAATTAGTAATAGCATCAATCATACTTCCTATAAACAATGAAATTAAAATTTATTTCGTTTCCAAGATATTTACATATCGGGGTAAACCTGATAAGTGAATAATGGTAAAATTGAAAAATGAATCCGGCCGCTTTGAAAAATATTTTACATAATGTAATTTTAATGGCACTTAGTCCGGGTTTTATTGTTATGGACAGATACAGATACTAGATACACCCCTCGATAAACTGCTAACAATAATTTTGAATGACAGATGTTTGTTTTATTTTGCTCCCGTATAAATTGATAATAAATTAAAATTTACAAGTTGCAAAAGCATACAAAGTGTTATTTAAAGTGAAAGTTATAACTATACAGTGATTCAGCATTATTTACGAACCATATAAACAATAATACACTATCACAAGTGCAAAATTGGGCCGGACAGTATTCAATATAGTTGAGGTTATTTTTTGACAGTTGCTGCAGTGCACTATCTGAACAGTTATGGCCGAGAAACAAACCAGGAGCAAAGGTCTAGGTCTGAATATTCCTGACACCAGTGAGACCAACATTGGAATCTTCATGAAGCAGATGGAGAATAAATTTGAGACCATGAAAAAAGAAATGTTTCAAAAAATAGACAGTGAAAATAAAGATGCACGAACTTCTAGAGATTTTATCAGCAGCCAATATGACGACCTCAATACAAAAATGAATACTATTGCAAATTTAGTATCGGAAGTAGAAAACTTGAGAAGAGAATTAAATGAAAAAAACCTTATTATAAAAAAATTCGAAATTCGCCTGGCCAGCCTCGAACTGCAGCCTGCAGAAGGAGGATGCATTAGAGGTCGCAGGAATACCACTAAGTGAAGGTGATCAACCCTCGGAGACCGTCAAGAAGCTAGCAGCGGCTGTAGGTGTAGAGCTTCTTCCCCACGATATCCTGGAAGCCAAAAGGATTCCCGACAGGCGACCCGGAGCTCCCCCGAAAATTTGTATCAGATTCACGGATATTCGCAAAAGAAACCTACTACTAGTAAACCGAAAAAAAATTCACCATGATATCTTAAAATACTTTAACTGTGAAAAGATTTTTATAAGTGCTATTCTCAATCCTTATTTTAAAGAACTTTTATGGAAAACCAAACAAATATGCAAGGAAAAAAAGTTTTCGTATGTTTGGTATAAAGACGAAAAAATTTTGGTAAAGAAATCAGACACGGATAAAATAATATACATTAAACATTCTGATGACTTGTGTAAAATTATTTAGGAGGTTGAAGAGCTCTGTCACATATCGAACATTGAATCGAAATCGGAATTCACGCCCTTTTATGGGAGGAGTTTAAAAATACTTGAGAAAAAGCTTTTGGAAAGGTTGGAAAAGATATTTGAGATTTTTTTTTTACATGTTGATTTCGTAAAGGCCTGTAAAAAACATTAATTCCTTTTTTATGCATTGTTTATAGCAATAAAACGGAATTTTTAAATTGATTTCACGAAAATAAGCGGCGCGGAGCATAACACGACCGCTCTCCGCTCCGTTCGGAGGAGTAATGACGGAAGACAGGGGGGCGGCTGCCAGTCGTTCTTCGGTGGACGGTATAAGGATCACTTTGATATAGCAAATTCGTCGACTGCCGTATTGTCGTCGTGATGTCAAAAATACCAACGCGAAAATGCATATTATATTTTATTTTGTGAGGTTCGGGCGTAAATATAATTTTTTTTCGCGATAATTATATAAGAAACTGAATTTGCCACATTATGCAATAAAACCATATCCGAAAAAGTGTTTATAAGTAGGAGAGTTTTCAGTTAAAAATGTTTTTTATAGACCTAATACTTTATTTTTTTCTAAGCTTATTAAAAGTCTTATTAAAAAAACATGACCGATATTTTTAAGGGCCAAAGTATGTTCTACACGCAGTATTTAATTGAAGCATCTATAATACTTCTAAGCGGTCAAATTTTCAAAACTAAAACATACGATTTTGTATGATTTTGCATTATTTAGTATGGCTTCATCGAGAAGAACGAGAATTATTATTATTATTATTATTGGATGATTTTTATAGCGCCATTTTCGTGAGAAAATCACCTCAAGGGCGCTTTATAAATTCATTTATACGTTTAATCTATACCTATAATACTACAAGTGGCTTATATTATAACTAAGATTGACAACTAATGACTTACAACTGACTTCTATGAATAGTGATTTAGAACTATACTTATTTTTATAACCGAGTTTGTACATGTAATTGCAAGCCATAATACAATACGAAACGAACAGAGCAGTATTGTTACTGCTCTATTCGTATTATGACCTGCAACTCTTATTTACGACTAACATACTTATTTACATTTATAATCACATATTGTTATGATTACTGTCATAATACGAATATAGCAGTATTGTTACCGCTCTATTTGCATTATGATTTGCAATTGTCTTAAAATTAGTTATTCAATATTATACTTATCACAATATTGCTGCAGCTCTTTCAAAGGATGAGAATTCGTTCCATACTTTTTAAGATTTTTTTTCGTGAACTTTTCCGATGTTTTAATTGCTATTCTGCTATTCGGGGCGGAGACAAATCCATCAAATCAAAGATCATAAAGATCGGTCCAGCCGATCTTGAGTTATAATTGGTGTAACTAACCCGACTTTAATTTATGTATTAAGATTTTAAAGTGGAGATTGAACATAAAAACTAACTAACTAACTAACTAACCATCACGCCGTTTCCCCGCAGGGGTAGGCAGAGAGGACGGACCGCCAAACAACTCGGTCTTGGCACACACTTTTTGCCTCACTCACATTCATACATCGTCTCATACATTCTCTTCTAATGTGGCGGAAGCGCTGACGTCACGACTGACGTATTATGCACGTACACACGTTTGAATTCCGATATTATTATATTAATTGTATTTCGGTAATTACATGCACCCTGAACAGCCACGGTACTCCACTACGTGGAAAAGTCTCATGGTGAACTGAGCTGTAAGCCGTTACCTTACTTTCATATTTTACTTTTCTGCGTCGCTGACTGAAGTGGCTGTGAACGAACGAATGAACGAGCGAGCAATCCGCATCAGTAGCGACCCGCGAGCCGCGAGATCCGTTGAACGATATACTGCTCCGGCTCCCACGGGACCGGATCTGGCGGGTCAGTTGGTTCGCAAAGATCCGCGAACCGTGAAGATCGTTCGTTCGGATCCGGATCTTACGGATCCGTGTGAAAATCCGGCTCATTGAGCCGACTCGTTCGCGAACGACTCACTTCTAGTCCCCACCCCGAGACCTACTCACCCCCGCACCCCTTCTTAGCCCCGCCTCCAACCCGCCCCACCTTACAAGCCTCGCCTCCTTTGCGAGCCCCCGCAAAAGCCCCCCCCCCCCTCCCCCTGCCCCAACCAGAGTACGAGCTGTCCGATGTCGGCACCGACTCAAGCGCGGACGAAATGCCTTGGGAAGAAGCCCGAAGCACTAAGAAACGCGGTCGCCGTACGACCTTCACCCCTACGATGCAAATGCAAACGCCGTCAAATCCTCCCTTTACCGGACCCTCAAGTTCATCATCTCCGCCCTATAAAAGAACGGCTCAAGCCGCAACCACCCCTCTCTCATCCACCCTCTTCACCCCTCTCCCACTATCACCACTATCTCCCCAAACACCCCAACGCCCCGCCCAACCTAATCCTTTAACCACTTCACCAGCACCCTCTACCTCCCAGAACCCCCACCCATCCCCGACCCCTCAGATAGTAGTCTCCCACTCAAGAGTGCCTCCAATAATGCTCCACAATAAGACAGGCTGGAGCTCTCTCCAAGCCGCCCTCATAGACCATGGAATTGATTTCCATGCAAAAAACATGACGCGGTACATTAACATCTATCCTAAAACCACCCGTGATCACCTCCGTGCCACGAAACTTTTCACCGCAAGGAACCTAGAGTTCCACTCGTTCCGCCTTCCCGAGGACAAGCCTCTGAAAGCGGTAATCGGCGGCATTCCAGAGGATGTTACCTGCCAAGAGATTGCAGACATCTTGGCCTCCGACTTCCCGATTATCTCCGTCCATAGGATGAAATCAGGCCCCCAGCGACGAGCCCTCCCACTAATATCAAAAAATGACCGTGCGAAGACCATATACACGGAACTTCACACAATATTAAACCTCAGGGTGACCGTGGAAACCCTGCGTAGCAGGCTGAGCATCGGTCAATGCTTCCGATGCCAAAATCACGGTCACAGCTCGTTATGTTGTAACGCTCGCCCTCGCTGCGTAAAATGCGCCGGCGATCATGCTACACAAGAATGTGAAAAAAGACGAGATACGCCGGCAAAATGTGTCCTCTGTCAAGGGGCACACACAGCCAATTACAAAGGCTGCCCCGCCCGTCCCATCCCTCGTCACGCCCCCCGACAAAATAATTACAACCGCAACCAATACCAATGGCGCAACCCAAATATTGAAAGTCGAGACCTCTCAGAAAGGCCCTCATGGCCCCTCCCACACTTCGCCACAAACAACCACAGGACCAACCCACAGGACCGGCCAACCACTACCCATACTTCCCCGAACCAGCCCCGCCCTCCCCCCCTAATGGATCAACAAGTCACCCCCCCTCTTCCCCAAGCCCCCCCAGTAAACTCCGTTGATCCCCGCGTCCCGCAGGACGCAATAGATGCCCTCTCCAGAACAATGGATCAACTACAAAACTTCATGCAGCAGGGACACCTGTTGCTATCAAATTCCCGAACATTAATATCATCATTACAATAAAATAACAATGTACAGGTACCTCCACTCAGACCCGTTAAGAGGAATATAAACGCTAGAAATATTTCGATTCTTGTGTTTTATTAAATCTAAAACCGAGCGCCGTGAACCGTCATATTTTGGTCTGATTTGCACGAGGCAAGTAATTTGAAATAAATACTGTTGCTATGAAGTGGTGCTTGCAATACGTAAGAAGCGCCCAGCGAGATCTCCGTTCGCCGATGCTTCTACACATACCTTGTTACCCGGTGGATGAATACCGTCAATTCTATTTTACCAGCAGCGGCCAAGGCGGGAACGGATCGAGAATCCTCAAACTATGGGGAATGCTAATAAAAGTAAATGTTTATAAAATTTGAATTGATTTTATTTATTTACAATCTAAAAAATTTTATGAAAGTGAATTATTAATACATATAAATATTAATAAAAAGAAACTTGATTCAAGTTAAATATAATATGTATATATGTTAACAAAATGTAACTAATACGTACTTTTATAAAAATAGGTATAGGTATGTACTTTTATCAAATTTACATTCACTTTCAAAATACCCAAATTACATATACTCAAATTTCCACATCTAAAATTTTGGTAAAATTCATTTACAAAAATTAAAAATTTTTGGAAACAAATCAATAAACCAATCTCAGTATTAGAAATGATGACGGAACAACTCACAGCTAGGTTTAAAAATATTCTACATTTGATACATCAGTTTATTGAAACATACACTTAAAAAAAACGGTGAAAATAAATAACTTGCATCCTCATATGCTGAATTTATCCTAAAAGAGCATAATTAAAACGAATGCAATATAATATTTTAAAATAATAAGTAAAATTTCGACGGTCTCCATGGTAGAGGGGAAAGGCTGCCAGCTAGCGATCCGGAGATTGCGGGTCTTAGTATTAGACATTATCAAATCGAGCCGTTTACTATGATCGATCTTTTCGTGTAACTGGCCCGCTCATTTGGAACAAACTTCCCTCAGCTCTTACTAATATCCAGAACTTGGCTGAATTCAAAAGGGCTTTAAAAACAAACTTATTTAAAAAATCATACCTTTCATGAATTTTAACTCCTTTTCAATATACTATAATAAGCCATGTTCCTCAAGTTTCCGGTAATTGTTTGGTTTCGTTTACCTCCTCAGTATAGTTTTATATGCACTCCGAATTTGTATTATTTCTAAACGTAAACTACCTCCTTTTCTATATTATATTTTAGTTTTAATGATTCTCGTTGAATGGCACCGTTATGGTTATAATTATCTAATGTCCTGTGACAAAACAGCACTCACTATTTTTGTTAATATTGTTCTTTTGGAATTGCTTTGTAATATTGTAATATTGTAATGTATGTATTGTATGTATTGTAATACTATATATACTGTAAATTCTTTGTTTTACATTATTTAATCAATTTTGTTAGGACTCTTAAGAACACTATATTTAAGTTTATTATAATTAAGCGCACTTGAGGTGAAATATCACAAAACTGCGCTATATAAATTCTATGTTATTATTATTATTATCAAGTAACAGTTCCCAGCTACATGTATTAATAAAAAGAAACTTGATTAAGTGAAATGTAATATATATATATATATACGTAACTAATACATACTAATAAACTAATGTAAATGTAACTAATATATACTTTTACAAAATTTGGTATATGTAGGGTAGACTGGGGACGATTGAAACACGTTATGATTGAAACATCTCAATTTACTCGAAAACTATAATACAGTGTTGTAACAGTGTGATACAACACTCGAAACGCCGTCAGGTCTGTTGGGACGTTTCTACAAAAGTGCAGTAGCCGGCGAGTGACTCAATCGTGCATAGGGGACATTATTGAATTTCGCACTAAAACGTAAATATTTAAGACATTATTGCTTATCTTATAACTCATTTTACTCTCGCAGCTTGACAAAATGTTTCATTACATTCTCTTCTTTATCTATTTAAGAGTATTTATAATGCATTTGCGTGGCGTTAATGTCTATTTAAAAAGCATGTTTTTGACTTTGAAGCAGAAATTGCAGCGTAGGGATGTTTGGAACAACCGTGTGGGGATGATTGCAACGTTTCAATCATAACCATGTTTCAATCGTCCACACTGAGAGAAAATTTTGTATTATTCAAATTCAAATCATTAAGTCGAATGTACTTCTGTGATCTTAAATGGTGAACTTCTGTGATCTTGGTTGATGAAGTCGATTTCATTCGACCACATTCGACGTCACACACCCTCACGTGACAATTTCGTAATATCATATCTTTATTGATTTTTTTACATTTATAACTAAAAAAAAATCAACGTTAATAGTATACATTGTTTTATCAATTATGTAAGTACAAAACAACAAAAAAAAATTATATTATGAAGAAAGTGTGTTCCCCTTCTCAAGAAACCGAGGTTGCAAATTATGCTAAAAAACAGCCAACATTTACCTATTTTGGGCTATCTTCAAAAGATTTAAGACAATTGGCATTTGATTTGACCACACGGTATAACCTGGCAAGGACAGATTCATGGTACACAAATGGGATGGCCGGAATAGAATGGCTCCGAGGATTTTTGCGCGCCATCCAGAATTTATTACCTATAAGATGTGCCCAAGCCACGAGTATGGCACAAGCAACAAGTTTTAATTGACATAATGTTGATGAATTTTTCAACAATTTAGCGAACGTTATGGATAGTTTTAAATTTGAACCAAAGGACGTCTATAACGTAGATGAGACCGGTGTCACAACTGTTCAAAAACCTAATCGGTTTATAGCCAGGAGAGGAACTCGGCAAGTAGATGCAGTAACGTCGGCCGAACGAGGAACTTTCATAACTGTCTGTAGCGGCAAATGCAATTGGCAACTCAATTCCGCCGATGTTCACATTTCTACGTATAAATTAAGCCATTTTTTAAAAGATAGTTCGATTGGTAGTATCGGTACCACGAACAAATCTGTCTGGATGCAAGAAGAAGATTTTACCAAATTTCTTATTCATTTTCAAAAATACACCATTTCGTCCTTAGATAGCAAAGTTCTTTTATAACTTGATAATCATTCATCGCGGTCGAATCATACGAAATCAAAAAAGGATATTATTTTGTAAAATCAATATCTAGTCTTCAAACCATTCAAAAATAAACAGGAAAAAAAACTACACCTAGAGAGTCCGAAGAAGAAACCACAAATAAGATGACCAATGAATAGGAAAAGGTGCACTGGAATCCGAGGACATAAATATGAAAAAAAATCACCCTTCACATTGATAAAAAAAGTGTTTCGTAGTCCCCACTCTTGTCTACTTTAGTTTTCTGTATATTTCATTTCTACCGCATGTGAATAAGGAACTCCAGTGAAAAATATTATGGCTTTAAAAAAATATGTTCATATAGACCAATAAACGCTGATTCTGAATATATAACTTTTATTTAATAATATTAAACGTACAGTTTTTAAAAAAATATTAAAAAGTGCATTTTTAATATTCTCGTTAAAACACAGCGTCAGGTTGGTATGCTGTGTAATGCTGTTATGGTGACGTCACAATAGTAATCACGGTAATGGCTGGTTTATTTATGCTATACGTCATTTATATGGGAATTTAGGTATGACACAAGCGAATGTTCTATATATTTCTTATTTTTGAAGATGTCGTAAAAGCATATACCTTTATAGAAAGTTAATAGAATTGCCTTTTAGATTTTTGTATCTGACATATACGATTGTGTTTGAAAAATGCAGTATTTTAAGTTTCAAAATGAAAAATTTAAAAAAAAACAGCCGACTGTAAACATATTCTATTAAATGGTCGAAAAAATTAGGAAAATTCAAAATTTAAAAAATACAGTCCTCTTACTTTATGAATTTGGAATAAAACTGTCACTTCACTTTTTATCTCGTTCATACAATTAAAAAGGATAAAAAAATATTATAATAATTCCGAAAAAATAACTGAAAAAATCCGACATCTTGGACTCGGTTTTACGCAATTAATGCGTTGATTTCTCGAATTTGTATTTATTTACACATGCATAAGGCTTTTACATTATAAAATAATATAACTTTTATGGAAGTTTTATTAAATTCACGCGGAAAAGTCATAAAAATTATAGAGAAGTAACCTTTGATTATGTAATGTCAGTAACCTAAAAACCGAACGAAACTAAATCACTAACAAAACATTATTTAAGGACTAAAACTGAAAAAAAGTAAAGGCAGCATTGGTACTTATGTTGAATTACACTAATATCACAGTGAATTAATCATTTAAACGAAAATTATCATCAAAAACATTACTGTAAGTAAAATTCATCAACGTCATTCATTGTTTTCGTTTTGCAAAGAATTTGATTTCGCCATTTGCAATAAATAAGCCATTAGCCAATCAACGCGTTATAATAAACAAGATGGCCGCGCGCCTGCGCAAATCTATGTGAGATTCAAGAAAACCAACATAACAATCATAAAATAGTGAATGGTTATTTTAGTAGATGACGTCACAAAATTCACCATAGATATGGGTGTTTTCGAGGGATCTCCAAAAATTAAAACTTTGAAAATTATTTTAACTATTAAAACTAACTCTAAAAAAAAAAAAAAATATGCAGTAATTTAAGTTAGAAGGTCATTTATCATAAAAAAAAATAAAAAAAATGGACTGGACTTCTCTATTGCACACCCAGATTTTTCTTTTCTTTTAATAGATAATATTTAATTGTTTAATAGATTTTAATGCCACTTAACAGATTATTTAAAAAAAAAACTCAAATATTGCGATATTTTGTATAATGATGTCACATCCCAAACCATAAATTCAATAATTTTTTTATTTTTTCGACGTCTTAATTGTTGAATTTTACACACAAAAAATGCTCTTAATTCAGAGGTAAATTTTACATTGTTATGATTGAAACAGTGTGATGGTTGAAACAAGCACTTTTGTATGAAAGCAAAAAACTTATTTTTAATACCGTTCTATTCTGCTCCAGGATAATATCGCAGTAAAAGTATGTTGATTATGCCAAATACTCATAATAAGTATAAATAAGAGCACGTAAACATAAATAATAAAAAATATATTTAAAGTTGTTTCATTTCAAGACATTTATGTTTATAATTTTAAAAATACTTGTGATATGTTTAATCACTATTCATGATCTCATTGAGTACTGTTTTAATAATGAAAATGTTTAACATTGATTACAATTATTCCAATTATTCCATAGATATTTAGAGTGTTTCAATTATCCCCACATACTGTTTCAATCGTCCACACTATGGGGATAATTGAAACAGTTTTTCCCATCGTCTTTAAGTGGTCATTGTAGCTTACCAGTACGAGTTGTCGCCATCCAATAAATTTAATTTGATAAATCGATAGATCATAGAACATCTAGTACAAACATCTTATCCATAATTACAAAAGAAATATTACTACACCTAGTTAAAGTAAAATTGTTTCAACCATCCCCAGTCTACCCTACTTTTATCAAATTTACACACACTTTTATCAAATTTCCGCATTTAAAATTTTTGTAAAATTCATTTACAAATAAAAATTTTGGAAACAAATAAACAAACCAATTTCAGTATTAGAAATTATGACGGAACAACTCACAGCTAGGTTTAAAAATATTGTACATTAGATACATCAATTTATGGATACAAACACTTAAAAAAAACGGTGAAAACAAATAACTTGCATCTACCTATGCTGAATTTATCCTAAAAGAGCATAATTAAAACAAATACAATATATATCGCGGGTTCAAACCCCGGCAAACAAATCTTAGTATTAGACATTATCAAGGAACAGCTCCCAGCTTCATATATTAATAAAAAGAAACTTGATTAAGTGAAATATAATATGTATATATATTAACAAAATGTAACTAATACATACTTTTACAAAACTAGGAATATATACTTTTATCAAATTTACATACACTTTTATCAAATTTCCGCATTTAAAATTTTTGTAAAATTCATTTACAACTAAAATTTTTGCAAATAAATCAACAAACCAATCTCAGTATTAGAAATGATGACGGAACAACTCACAGCTAGGTTTAAAAATATTGTACATTATATACATCAATTTATGGATACACACACTTAAAAAAACGGTGAAAATAAATAATGTGTATCTACCTATTCTGAATTTATCCTAAAAGAGCATAATTTAAACAAATACAATATGTCGCGTGTTCAAACCCCGGCAAGCAAATCTCAATATTAGACATTTTCAAGGAACAGCTCACAGCTACATATATTTAAAAATTATTCTTTTAAAATATTAATCCTACCGATAATGAATTTAAGCATTATATTCGTCAACCTAAAATTTTTCAAATGATATAACATTCTGAACATCAAAAGAGTTGAAATCCGGAATAGTTGATGCTGACTCATTTTGAGCTCACGCTGTTTGAGAACCAAAAATGCTCGCTGTAACAACGAATCCGCTACGTATATTGCAAGTAAAAAACTTCGAAAACACGGGCACAGATCCCACGTCCGTTTCTGGCCACGGCTCGCGGCATTATGGTGGAATACAAGCGTTGGGCGCAGATCGTATGAATTCGTACGGTTCTAAAAATTTGACGTAAGCGCCAAAGCGGTTTTTATTTTTTTTGTGCATAATTTTATAAGAACGAAAAAAAGTTAGAACGTAGAAAACGTCAAAAATAGTCTTAGCCATAAAGGGGTATTTTTTAAAAATTGTTACTTACATTACTTCATAGTAAAGTCATGAAAAAACTTTTTTTTTAGTGGTTTACGCTTATTTTTTTTGTTACGTAAATAATAATTTTATTGTTATTCTGTTACGTAGAAAAGGTAGTTAAAGCTTCAATTTATCCGTAGCATATTTTTTTATATTCGTACTGTAAACCGATTCGTTGTAAAGATTAATCTAAATAGTGATTTCACGTATAGCTTCATCTTAACAGCATTTAAATGTCGAGAATAACTAGACAACCCCAAAATATCCAAGCAGCGTACTGGAACGCAAACGGAGGCATCAAAAACGGACTAGGTGAAATCCATCAATTCCTCTTGGATTATAACCTAGACCATAGATACTCAACCTTTTTTTGCCCACCGCCCACTTTGACAGTATATTTTTTTCTAGCGCCCCCCAACTGCATTTACGGGGGGGGGGGGGGGGGAGGGGCGATGGGTTTCCTGAAAGTCCGTTTTTATTTTTTACATACTATGTAAAAAATAGTCGCGATTCTGAAACAGCTATTGCCACGATTATATTTAAATGTGTAATTACACTGTAATATTACGTAATCGTAAGAAAGGCTATGACTTCTATCATATTTCTGAGAAGAAGATTGCTTTAATGATAACATTTAAAACGCATACTTTATTATATGTATAGAGAAGTATTTTTATTAACATTGAAAAGATATTGAATTTATAACTTATCTTATCTGATGGTTGAATTTGATGCGTTTTAAGAAGTTTGTTTATATTAGGCTCGTTTGTTTATATTAGGTCAATTCGAACAAATTGAGAGAGAAAATAGATTAAAGAACGTGGAAATCAGGGGAATTCCTGAAATAAACGGTGAAAATCTGAACAACATTATATTTAACATACAAAAAACAACTAATGCCAACACGGAACTCAAGAACGTAGATACAGCATACCGTATCTCTCAAAAAAACAATAAAGATCAACAGAGGCCTATAATACTTAAATTTAAAACTAACATTGATCGTGAAAACTTCTTAAGCGACGTCAAAACGTACAACAAAAAAACTACAAATAGAGACAATAAACTTAATACCTCTCTCATCGGAATGGCAGGAACTCGCTCTCAGATCTACATCACCGAACACCTAACTTTTCGTGCGAAACATCTTTGGTATCTTGCACGGAAGGCTTCACGGGACAACATCTTCAAATTCGCCTGGGTCCGTGAGGGAAAGGTGTATGTGCGAAAAGACATTGGGACGCCTGTTTTACTCATCAATGAAAAAAACAAACATCTTTTATCGCCCCCCCCCCCAACATCTCATAAACTCTACTCGCCCTACAATGTTGCTTATCTATTTGTTTTTAATCTATCTTTCTCTAGCTTCAACAATATTATGAAATCAGTTACTTCTCTCTCCCTCATATTTTGTAATACCACATTCACAGAACATTATTACTATAAAGTTAACTTGTTTTTAAAGAATCATTTAATATCTAGTTTTTCTGATAATTATATTTACTTAAAAAATAAATGTAGTCTCAGTAATTACAAACACAAATCTCGAATTTTTGAAATGGATTCTAACTGTAAAACAAATTCTGCTATTATTATAAAGGTCACCGAACTGTATATTTTTGTCATTGCTCTGAGTAACTGTCAAAATCCTTCTCTACTATTACCAACAACAAAAGCCATTGGCATAATTTCCCTAAATAATACTTTACAGATTATTTTTATTTGTATGCAACCTGCAACTATTACCCATGATTACAATTCTTATCATATACAACATGCATTTACTACTATAAATATAATCAAAATTGAAAATAACTTTTTAATTTCTAATGATTTTTATTTTAACAAAAATAGATACTTTTTGAAATATTTTTTTCATACATTACTTAACTGTAATTTATTATTATCAAAAAACACTATTGTTGTCAACAAATCATTTTCTAAATTCCTATTATACATTTCACGTAGTTCTAGTACCAATAAAGATAAGTCTTGTATTTTTGATATAGACTCCAAATGTCAGAATTTTATAAATGAAATTATCTTAAAAAACACTTTAATTGCTTATTTTGTTTCTGTAACCATTGTGAAGGCCAATGTTATTGCTTTTATTGTCATCGCTTCGAATAACTCTCAAAATCCTTTCCACCTCTTACCTACAACAGAAACCTATGGTTCAAGTTATTTTATTAATATTCAAAACATTGAAACAATCACCCAAAACAATATTACTAAAATTACTATCAAGAGTGTAATTAACTTTTCAAATTTTATTGTTTTTAGTTTTGCCAACAATAGATGTTTTTCTAAATATGTTTTCCTTTCTAAACTTAACCATTCCTCATTTTTAACAATTTCTACTATTATTATAAAAGTCACCGAACTGTGTATTTTTGTCATTGCTCTGAATAACTGTCAAAATCCTTCTCTATTATCACCAACAACAAAAACCAATGGCATAATTTCCCTAAATAATACTCTCCAGGTTATTATTATTTATATTCAACATGCAAGTATTATCCATTATTACAGGTATTATCATATACAACATGCATCTACTACTGCAAACATTACCAGAAGCGAAAATAACTTTTTAAATTCTAATGATTGTTATTTTAACAAAAATAGATACTTTTTGAAATATTTTTTTCATACATTACTTAACTGTAATTTATTTTTAGCAGCAAACATTATTGTTGTCGACAAATCTTTTTTTAATTTCCTATTAAATTTTTCAAGTAGTTCTAGTACCAACAAAGATAAATCTTCTATTTTTGATATTGACTCCATATGTCAGAATTTTATAAATGTAATTATCACAAAAAACACTTCTATTGCTTATTATGTTTCTGTATCCATTGTGAAGGCCAATGTTATTGCTATTATTGTCATCGCTTCGAATAACTCTAAAAATCCTTTTCACCTCTTACCTACAACAGAAACCGATGGTTCAATTTATTTTATATATATTCAAAACATTGAAACAATCACCCAAAACAATATTACTAAAATAACTATCAGAAGTGTAATTACCTTATCAAATTTTATTGTTTATAGTTCTGCCAACAATAGATATTTTTTTAAATATTTTTTCATTTCTGTACTTAAACATTCCTTATTTTTATCTACAAACGCAACCTTTATCACAAAATCTTTATTTCGAATTCCATGTATAACATTTGTACTTTTAACTATCGCTTTCGATACTTATTTCTACACTCATAAATTTAAAAAACCCGGTATAAATTATATGTTCATACTATGTCTCTTCAATAACTTAATCCTTTCAAAAACATCACTTTCACTGGATCTTTACAATTACCTATTGAATCAAAGAAAAAAAATTAAAAAATGGAAGAATTAGCAGATTTACTAGATAACTCAACACCAATCCCACTTACATCAACAAATGATTCTGAAGTAGTTCGTCATTTATTACTAGGTAACTCTTCGCCTACAATATTCTCTATGAATATAAGAAGTATTAACAAAAATTTTGATGAACTACTAATTCTTCTTACTGATCTTGCCTTAGATTTTGATCTAATTATCTTGACCGAATGTTGGATTAAAAAATGTTACATTCCTAAAACGTTAAGAAACTACAATCACTATAACACTCTTTATAACCAAACTCGAAACGATGGCGTCATTGTTTACATTAAAAACCACATCGCACACTCAGTCAAAGAGGTCAGAATTCAAAACGCAAACTGTCTTCAAATTCAACTAGATAGTCTCATAACAATTCTTACCATATACAGATCTCCAACAACACACAATATAACCCCATTTTTACATTCACTACAAGAAACATTATCAAACATAGAACACTGCCAAAACACCTACATAATAGGTGACCTGAACATAAACATAATCAACAAAATGCATCCTCAAGCCAATGAATACCTAAATGTATTAACTTTATTAGGATACTTCCCTGCTGTCACCGCTCCAACACGAGAACCAGACTCAAAAAACGGCAGTTGTATAGATCATGTATTTGTTAAGAGTAAACTAGACAATAAATCAATTATATTTCAATCAACTATTACAGACCACTATGCAATTATCACTTCCATCACCAAAAAAAAACATAAACCGCCCCAAAACACTCAACCCCAAGAAAATATTTCTTATGAAATTCTTCTAAATCATGTCTCGGAGGAAAACTGGGAACTTACCTATTCATGTACTGATCCCACCTCCGCATGCGATGTTTTTATAAATACTTTACAAAACCACTTGGCCAATGCAACATCTTATACAAAATGTAAAAAAAAACGATCGGAAACAAAACTGAAACCATGGATCACTGCTGGTATTCTCCATTGTATTAGAAAACGTGATAAAATACATAACTTCTGCAGGAAAAACCCCAATGATTATAATTCTCTCATATTCTACAAACGTTATAGAAACCATTGCAAAAAAATAATTGAAAAGGTTAAAACAGACTACTACAAAAAAAAAATCAGTGAAGCTACCGATGATAAAAAAAAAATTTGGAACATCATAAAAGATATAACTAATATTAATAAAACCGACACACCTATTGTTAAGGTTGATATCGAAGACCGAACAATACATGTAAATTCTGAACCTAAAAAAATATCTAACCATTTCAATAAATTTTTTTCCAATATCGGACCCAACTTAGCAAAAAATATTTTGGACAGAAACTGCGTCTCAGAGAAAGACCTGGCCAACAATATACCTATCGATACTCTGAGTTATAACCCATTTCACTTTACTCCCACCACTGAACTTGAAATAATAGAACTAATAGCATCTCTTAAAAATAGTAACTCCACCGGTATAGATCACATCTCGGCAAAAATTATTAAAAACATCCAAAAATATATCGTCTCCCCTCTTAAACACATTATCAATTTAAGTTTCAAAACTGGCATTTTTCCAGACTCCTTGAAACAGGCCACAATAATCCCAATCTTCAAAGCAGGTGACAAATTATCTGTAAATAACTACCGACCGATATCCCTACTAAGCACGATATCTAAAATTGTAGAAAAAGCGGTAAAACGTAGACTCTGTAAATTCCTCGAAGATAACAAAATACTGTCGGATAACCAATATGGCTTTCGCAAAGGTAGGAGCACTTCAGATGCAATAGCCGTCCTCACAAAGATTGTTTCCCTTAATCTTGACATTGGTCGCAAACCACTTGCTGTTTTTCTTGATCTGGCAAAAGCATTCGATACGGTCTCCCATCCCTTACTGCTAAAAAAACTACAGCAGATTGGAATAACAGGAATAGCCTTCACATGGTTTGAAAGCTATCTTATAAACCGAACACAACAAACTCTCATCCAATCTGATAAAATACATATAAGCAATAAATTACCTGCGTCATATGGTGTACCCCAAGGCAGTATACTAGGACCAATTTTATTTCTAATATATATAAACTCACTATGTGCCATGAATATTGGAGGTAAGATATTATCATTTGCCGACGACACGGTCCTAATATTCGAAGACGAAACATGGCAATCCGTCATTAAAAAAACTAATAATGCCCTAATAATAGTAAAGCATTGGCTAGACACTAACCTCCTCACTCTTAACATCGACAAAACCCAATATATGACATTTTCCATACGTCAACATACTTTACCTAACAACTGTCATAAACCAATCATTCATTCATGCTCACTTAACTTACACAATCCCGTAACCACACCTAATATTAATTGCACTTGTTCTGTCCTTAAATCATCAAAGGTAGTTAAATATCTGGGGCTAATCGTAGACAATCAATTACGTTGGGAAGCCCATATCAGTGACACAGTTAAAAAACTCCGTAAACTCTGCCATATATTCTGCTCCCTTAGGTCTATCTTAGATTTACAGACCATAAGAAGCGTATACTTTGCCCTCTTCCAATCCATAGCAACATATGGTATTGTGGGATGGGGTGGTTGTGCTGAATCCATCATCAATCCAATTATTAAAGTTCAAAAACTAATTTTGAGAATCATATTTAAATGCAAACCTACCCATCCCTCAAAGGAACTCTTTGCTAAACTCAAGGTCTTAGATATTCGACAGTTATTTACCCAGATTAGCGTATGTTACACATGGCAAAAAAACCAACTGGTTGCTCCACAACATCAAGCACACACTCGTTTCTCATCAAACCTGGGCTGCGTGGTCCCTAAAACTAAAACCTCATTCGCTCAAAGACAATTCTGGTTCATCGCTCCTAAAATATATAATGCTTTGAGTGCCGACATAAAGTCACATAATTCTAAATCTCTTTTCAAATCCCATTTTAAACTTTGGATATCTGAAAAAGGAAGAGATTTCTTCAAAAAACACATAAGAGCTTAACATTACATTTAAAAAAAAAAAAACTACTCTGGCGCATATATTCTCCTATTTCTTTCGCAGAAAGAACTTCAAAACTGAACATAAACATAATCATCGACCAAGATATCATACGTCAATGGGAAGAATACTTGACAAATTTTATTTCTATCTTTTATTTCAATCTTTTTTTAAATATCTTTATACACTTTTTTCTCAGCTTTCTTCTAATTCTTATATTTTTATCTGTATTAGTATTTATCTTTAATTTTATTTATCCCTAAATATGTTCTTTTTTTCTTTCCTTTTTATATATTTTATTACATGTTTATTTAAAATAATGTATCATATATGACTACCACAGCACGGGCAATAGCCTAGTATGGTAGTTTAAAAAATTGGCTGTATTATGTAACTTGTAAAAATTTATGAAATAATAAAAAAAAAAAAAAAAAAAAAAAATTTTACTTAAAAACAAACGTAAGTCGCCGCATCAGTAATATGGAGCCTATTTTTCTTTTTGGTTACCAACGTTGCTAAAGCTAAATAGGACGATGGGAATGCTATTAAAAATCGTTAAACTATCGACCATAATCCTGGGTACAGTTGCGAAATCGGCTTCTGCAGCCAAAATTCTTGGTAGCCATTCTTAAATTTAATTTTTAATTCCTCATTTGTCGTCAGTTCTATTAGTTCTTCTTCTAACTGGGATGATCCTGCTCTGTTGATATTTGAAAAAGGATCCAAAACCCCGTCTGGTATGTCCACGTTAAATATCCTGGAATCGTTCCTTGAAATCACTGTGGAGGTTTTCCAAGTGTTGACAGTAAACAAGCAATTCGTCGTTCTGGAATCATACTGCTGATAAATTCCTCCATGAACCCGGGCACCCCTGCTTAGTCACCAAACGTAGCGAACCACTTGGGGTGACCTATGGCAGATGTGTTGGTTATTCAATAAATTGTTCAGGGGCGGCGGTAAAATTGCACTCATTTGTGCAAAGAAAATGCACTTATTTGTGCAAAGAAAATGAGAATGTGAATATCCCGGAATCGTTCCTTGAAATCACTGTGGAGGTTTTCCAAGTGTTGACAGTAAACAAGCAAGTCGTCGTTCTGGAATGATACAGTTGATAAATTTGGGAAGTTATTAAATTCCCGTCTGCCGATATTTCTTTTGAATAATAGTAGTTTGGATACAAAAGCTGCAACGTATAATTTTTTGTTTTAATCAAATTTAAGTCGTCGCCTTGAAGTTGGAGATTGACAAACAATTTAAACAGGTCTGTCAAGTACGCAATATCGTTTTTCGATGAGGTTAGGTTGTCGCGCAATTCTGTGTCTTTGTGTCCTAGGAACTCTATCACAGACTCAAACAGATTGTAAAATCGAGTCAAACAAGAACCTTTTGACAGCCAGCGCACCTCTGTGTGAAGCAGCAATCGGTTGAAATCTTCATCATTGGCAATGCAAAGCTGACTAAATAATCTGTCATTCAATGAGTTACTTCTGATTTTATTAACTGCTCTGATAACATATTGCAGTGATGTATGTAGGCGTACACTCAGATTTTTCGCAACCAAATGCTGGCGATGAATTACGCAATGCACAGCAAGCAAGTCAGGAATTTTATTTTTTAAGCACGCTAGTTCTTGACATATTTTCTCATCTTTGATGAAGCTCACGTATGACAATAGAAATGCTTCATTGGTTGGTAGAGTGGACTCATCCAGCTGAATTGAAAATCGACAAGACTGCAGATGATTGCTCAATGATTCTTCAATGTTTTCAGCCATTTCATCAATTCGTCTTTGCACAGAACTATTGCTCAAAGGAATTTTTCGGATATCTGCAGCTGGTTTATGGAGCGCAGTGGTAATTACTTCTTTTACTGCTGGTAAAATTAAATCTTCCCCAATAGTATATGGTTTGCCTGTTTTAGCAATCAACAATGAGATATTGTACGAAGCTCGAAGTCCATCATCGTTATGCTTAGAAGCTGTTGAAAATTATACTCATATAATTGACTGAATTTTGTACTTCTTTTTTATGTCTTGAAAATAGGTCACATCTTTGTCTTTCTTATCCAGGTTGATTTTATTAAAATGATCTTGAAACCTAGAAGGCTTCATCGCATGGATTTGTGGGATCCATACCATATTGCCGTATCTTCTTTTTAATTTCCGACATGGGTTTTTAATAACAAAAATTAACCAATATTAAAGTTTACTTTGCTTTATTAGTATGTGATAAGAGTGTTTTGTTTGTCTTTTTTAGATCATATTTTTTTACTTGCCAACGCCCCCCTGTGCCATCTCAACGCCCCCCAATTGTCTCTGGATCTTCTACCGCCCCCCTGAAGGTCTCAAACGCCCCCAAGGGGGCGTTATCGCCCACGTTGAGAACCTATGACCTAGACGTACTACTAATAAATGAAACTTGGCTCAAACCAAGTCACTCAATAAGTTTACCCAACTATATAATTTACAGAAACGACCGTACCCACACCCGAGGCGGTGGGACGGCAATTATTGCTAAATACAACTTAGATCATTGTCTAATTCCCTGCCCCTGGGGGGTTACTCTCTATCTCTCGTAACCGCCAACCGCTACGTTTCACACCCGTATTTTGACAGATGTTTGTCAGTTTCGCCAAACTTGGTACTCTCTATCAGTCGGAAACCCGAAAGTCACAGATTCCACAGCGACGCCCGGTTTTTGTCATTTTTGGTACTCCCTATCGAACTCAGTCGTATAAGTTTCATGTTTCCCAAAGTGGATCGGGAGACCTCCGTTTTATGAAACTTTTGTTGGGTTATGAAGTTGACATTTCGTCTAACGAGACATTATACATATTTTATTCGAATATCTCGTTTTAAAAGGTAAGTAATATGATTTATTTGGAATTAAATGATACCGGGTTGGTAGATGTGTACCAAACCGCCGTACTTTTAGGCACTTATTCGTAATTATTATCGTAATTACCTACACTTCGTTTTAGCAATTCCTACAACTGACAACTATTTGCACAAAATGGGTTGGAATTTGTATGCATTTTTTACCTCTCCCTTAGTAAATAGTAGTTTGTTGAGTAAATATTTACATATTATGTACCAAATAAGTACGGGTCTGTTGCAATCTAAGGTATTCATAATTTATGTGCTATATTTTAGCCACAATGGAAGGTTATTTCCGCCTACAATTTGCTTTGCGAATTTTTCGCCAAGACGATTACCTACAGGGTAGAGGCAGCCCGAAGAAACAGTTGAGGGATCTGTCAAACCCCATGAGCATTCCTGAATCACTATTTATTGCTCACTACCGCCTGTCGCAGGACCTCTTTAAGGCGATCCACTAGTACAGGAAAAAATCGAAATCGGAATTCACGCCCTTTTATGGGAGGAGTTTAAAAATACTTGAGAAAAAGCTTTTGGAAAGGTTGGAAAATATATTTGAGATTTTTTTTTTACATGTTGATTTCGTAAAGGCCTGTAAAAAACATTAATTCCTTTTTTATGCATTGTTTATAGCAATAAAACGGAATTTTTAAATTGATTTCACGAAAATAAGCGGCGCGGAGCATAACACGACCGCTCTCCGCTCCGTTCGGAGGAGTAATGACGGAAGACAGGGGGGCGGCTGCCAGTCGTTCTTCGGTGGACGGTATAAGGTTCACTTTGATATAGCAAATTCGTCGTCTGCCGTATTGTCGTCGTGATGTCAAAAATACCAACGCGAAAATGCATATTATATTTTATTTTGTGAGGTTCGGGCGTAAATATCATTTTTTTTTCGCGATAATTATATAAGAAACTGAATTTGCCACATTATGCAATAAAACCATATCCGAAAAAGTGTTTATAAGTAGGAGAGTTTTCAGTTAAAAATGTTTTTTATAGACCTAATACTTTATTTTTTTCTAAGCTTATTAAAAGACTTATTAAAAAAATGACCGATATTTTTAAGGGCCAAAGTATGTTCTACACGCAGTATTTAATTGAAGCATCTATAATACTTCTAAGTGGTCAAATTTTCAAAACTAAAACATACGATTTTGTATGATTTTGCATTATTTAGTATGGCTTCATCTTAAAGCGTTGTGTGACGAGTTGAGGCCGTTAATCCCTGTACCTAGGAGAACAACCGGAGTGCCCTTGGAGCTAAAAGTGAATACAAAGTTTTTAATTTATCATCTTTTCTTACAATGTCAAACTCCAATCTAACAGCACATTCCTTAATATCTGCTTCATATGAACAAATATTTTTTTATGTTTCAGGTTCTAACAACACTGTCTTTCCTAGGTACAGGGTCATACCAAAAAGTTGTAGGAAACGACTTCCACAACAGCATTTCGCAGCAAACGGTTAGCCGACACATGCGTCAAATAGTGTCGGCTATAAACCGAATCATGCATAGGCATGTCAAGTTCCCAATAACGCAGCAAGAAAGGAATGCTGTAAAACAAGGGTATGTTCAGATTTATTATATTTTGTGGCATATTCCGATGATGGGCTAGCTAATGTGTAATTATTTTATGTAATATTTCATCTCTGTTGAAATGTCAACCGTGTTGGGTGCGCTTTTGGCTTATTTCCCGACTATGCACCGGTGCCGAAAGGATCAAGGACACTAGTTCCTCGGAGCATCTTCCAATAAAATGCTGGTAGAACAAGGATAGCACAGGATTCCTAGCCGACGCCTGTGCTCTAAAGATTGCAATCCGTTTGTAAAGTTAGGAGAATCTTTCAAACGGACAGCCCGTTTCTGCACAGAGTCAAGGGTTTTTTCATGTAGATTTGAATGGAAACCAATATCACCACCGACTTAGTGCCTTTTTGTTCTAAGTTCTAACCCTTTTACCTTTGCCGTCTTTCGTACCTAATATTAATTTTATAGCATGTCGTATCTATCGAAGTTGAAGGGAGGAACAATAATAATTACAAAAACAAATTATGTATGTGGTGTGATATTTTATATTTGTACATAGAGGAAAACATAAGTCTTACATAATTACAGAGAAGATTACACATTTAGAACACATACAATAAAGGAGAAATGGTAAAATATATACCTATTGATAAACAAACACATAGTAACAATAGCAATTACATGGTGTATGATACATGCATATTGCAATGACAGTATTAATAAAATACAATATTCATTCTAATCGAACCAAAACATATGTATTTTTTCATATATGTATTTTTACTAATCTTTTGAAAAGCATAGCCATTCAGAGAATATGTGTGTACAAAAAATAAAATATTTATATGAACAGCCAACTGAATTTTGACATGGCCCGACTCAAGTATCTGATTCACTTGATCGTGCCATGCCTTCCTCGGGCATCCCCGACTTCTTCTACCATTCACGTTTGCATGATGTAAACAAAGCTGTTTGTCTTTTCATAAAATAAATAATGCCATCACAAAGTGAGTTTTCTTCTGAAAATATCTATTTTAAGCATTTAAATTGTATATGTTTCAGGTTTATAGAAAAATTTAATTTTCCCGGAGTAATTGGATGCGTAGACGGGACGCACGTCGCCATTGTTAAACCATAGGTAGATGAAGAGGCCTACTTCAACCGAAAGGGTTTCCACTCGATGAATGCTCTCATGGTAAATAAATATATCCTTTATTCAAATGTTTACAGAATAGCTGATCATATAATATATCACACTATTATTCCACCCTACAGATTTGCGATTCCAAGTTAAAAATAATTGCGATAAATGCGAGGTATGGAGGTGCATCGCACGATGCACATATATATGGCAAATGATGGCCATAAAACCACACTTGGAAGAAGCAAATAACCGAGAGACTTTCTGGCTTTTAGGTAAATTTCTTTTATGAATACATAAATATTTGTTAAAGTTTGCAATTTTTAATTATTTTTGTTTTAAAAAAAAAATGTTTTAAAATAAATTGAATATTTCAGGAGACTCAGCATTCCCACTTAGGCCATACATGATGACTCCCATTTTAAACGCAGCACCGGGATCACCAGAGGACCATTTTACAAAAATGCATTGCAGAGTCAGAAATTGCATAGAACGCTGCTTTGGGATTTTAAAAGGAAGATGGCGCTGTCTCCTAAAACATCGTGTTCTGCATTATACGCCAGAAATGGCAGGGAAGGTAGTCAATGCATGTGCCGTTCTTCACAATATGGCCATTGAAGCTCGAATGCCAGAACCAGAGGATGCATGTGATCATTGAAGATGATTTTAGAGAAGTGGTTAATGTTATCGATCAACACAACGATAACCTTAGGCAAGGTCGGATAACTCAACGAGAGCTTGTTGAGACTCTCAATCGCCAAATTTAAGTACCTCTAACCATATATCCAAGTTCACTTTTTTTTTAATCCAATTCAATACTTATTTCTTCAATAATCACATCCTCGGTTCTGGCATTTGAGCTTATATTATCTGCTATACATGTTTACTTCCTTCACTCACATGAATAGTTTTGATTGACCTCTTTCTTAAAAATCTTTATAGAAAATCCTTTTTTTAATAATTGCTATTCCCTGGTCATTGTCCGGTAGCCTAACAGACCACAGAACGGCCTATCATTTTGGATGCCTTAATTTTCTAATCACTTTGTTATTTTTTTCCTTTCATGTTATCGCTTCCCGTGAGTCGTGCCCTTATTGCTAAGGACCGCGATCCCTGTTACTAGCGCCACCCAGACTCACTCTCGATGCTCGGCGCTGTATGAAGAGTTGCGTTTACCTGTGTTCCAGACACTAGCCTGGCCACTCCATTGTGTTTCTGCGATTGCTATGTACACTGAATTTATGTAAATTATGTAACTTTGTTGCCAGGTTTTTAATGCAAATCTCTGTGCGGATGATGTTTTTCTGACACTTTTATTTCACGAAATTCTCCCATTCTCACAGGGATTTAAGTTTTTCCTGGCCTAGAGTCCTTTCTGAAAATATAACCTTTTTCTAATAGCAAAAGAGAACCCTTTTATTTACAATTGTCCCGATATTTTTGTGTTTTCCTGTATTTTGTTTTAACTGCAACCTAGCAGTGTATTCAAGTCGTATCAAAGCTGAACTGAGGACACCCAAGCTAGAAGCTAGTCGAATATAAGTAAGTATTGAGTTATCAGCGGTGTAAGTAAATTAGCGTTGGTTAATTAATTCAAGAACGGTTCGAAACCGAATCTCAGTACCTAACAATTGTCATCTACATTATTGAGTACTACTAACCAGTGTGTAATTTTTTTTAAACATTATTACTTAATGTAAAAGCCTCATGGTCACAATAGTAAATAAATAAATTATATATTACACTTTCATTTCAACAAAATTCCTTTGATAAATATGCCGACTATTTTGGGCGACTTTGACCCTAACAATATTTTAGGGTATATTGTCATCTTAATTAGCATTTTTTACTTCATGATTAGAGTTTCACTAAATTATTATATATTGTAAAAGCCCGTAGGTACAGGCGAATATTATTACAAATAAATATATAATATAAAATCTGCAAATAATCTGCTGTGAACTGTGATAGCATGCAGCGATGTAGGTATTGTTGAAACTCCGCGGTAGATCGACTTCTGTTGTTTTGGTTTAGTAATAGTAATAACAATGCATCGTCAACGGCGCCGTTATTTATTTTAATATTCAGTCGACGAATTTTCCATTGTGCTGTTTGTTGTTTCGGAGAATTTGATTTATTTTCCACACTTTATATAACTTATTACTGCGCAGAAGATATTAGTTAAAAATATCTGCCTTTATATCTACTGATTATCTTGAGATAGTAACACAAATTAAAGACTTAGGCATTACTTTTCAATCAAATCTTTCATTTTAACCACGTAACGGAAATCTCTAATTGGGGCTTATAAATAAATTTGACAACCGGCGTAGTCCAGCGGTAAGACTTTTGACTCGCACTCCGAAGGTCGCGGGATCGAATCCCGGCGCGTGGCAAATACATTTTATTCGAATATGTGTTATTTCACAATGTATTAATTAAAAATAATATATAGTATATTTGCGGCACGTTCCAGAGTGGAGGATACTCTCAGTATCGCCCTGGTGAAAGATCACCATTCAAAATTGAAAAGTTGCTTGAAATGGCTTTAGCCGTGTTTGGTGACCAGATCTCAATTGTCAGATTCCGCCTTCCTCTTCCCTATCTCCATCCCCTCCCCACTACCTCCAGCTTCACAACATACCCCAATTGGGGGGTACCATAGTCCCATTGGCTCCACACGGGAGCAGTTGGGACTCTTGTGCGGTATAATTGTAAAAATGTTTGGAAGATTAGTACTTGACATTATTTTAACAATTTTAGGTGTAGGTATTATATTTTCCCATTGTTAGAAGTCAACGTGAGTACAATATTTTCGTCAGGTTGCAATACACATGTAAAAGCTATTGAAAGAAATATTTTTGATAGATTATAATTGCTTGATTATAGATAAGCTTTCAAATTCCACTACGTATTTATATTGTTTATTTAGGAAGCATACAGTTGTGTATAAAGTAATCGTACATTAAATAGTGAATATAATTTAAACCAGTTAAATTCCATTTATAATATTTAGTTGTGGATAATGAATATGTGGTAAAGAATCATTTGGTTATTAAATTAATTATAGTAGGTATATGGTGTAAGCACGTTGTAAAAAATTATCAAAAAGGTGATAATAATCAATACAGAAATAATAGTTTCAAGTAGTTGTTTAAAATAAGTATCTACATACATAGTGTATAACCAGAGAAAACCAGGAATGTGCCATTTTTAAATCAGTGTTTAGACGTATTGACTTTTTTCTACCAAAAATTAAAAATTGATTTGGAAAGATTGTTATTTTATCTAGTACACGTATGTTTTAAATTTTGAGAAAAAATGTTTATTTTTAGTACTTATAATAAGGTTATAACCAAAGGTCGTTGGAAGATTGGTTAAATTTTCCAAACTAGAAGTATCTAATACTATAAGTCGGGTCTTATTTCAGTACATAAATTCTGGGCTAAATGCCGTAATAATATGCTTTCCTCGTTGTCGTTGCACAGAATAGGTTCTAATGGAGGGAAATAATTATGCGGCGTCAGTTAACATTTTCAATTTAAATAACGCGAAAAAATTTTAGAGGCGCAGTTGAGTTATGTATAATTTTAACTATTCTAAAATTTATAATCATTCCGGAGAACCTCTTTGCAGTTCCTAGTTTCTTGTCAGTAGGTTCCTGTTAGTTACAAATATTGCAAAATGGCACTTATATATCAGATTATATGATGATTCCATGGAGCAAACATGAAATACATTCTGAAATTAAACATCTGAAAAATTACAATATAATTATGTAATTAAATGAAGACAATATTAGCGAAACTCAATCAAAATCTGAAGACAGAAAAATCAGCACAAAGTTGAATGTCCGCAGAGCTATAAGGTAGAAAGAGAGAATGATGTTCCACTACGCAACTCTGTTCCACACTTTTTGTATTTCTAGTACAGGAAAAAATCGAAATCGGAATTCACGCCCTTTTATGGGAGGAGTTTAAAAATACTTGAGAAAAAGCTTTTGGAAAGGTTGGAAAAGATATTTGAGATTTTTTTTTTACATGTTGATATCGTAAAGGCCTGTAAAAAACATTAATTCCTTTTTTATGCATTGTTTATAGCAATAAAACGGAATTTTTAAATTGATTTCACGAAAATAAGCGGCGCGGAGCATAACACGACCGCTCTCCGCTCCGTTCGGAAGAGTAATGACGGAAGACAGGGGGGCGACTGCCAGTCGTTCTTCGGTGGACGGTATAAGGTTCACTTTGATATAGCAAATTCGTCGACTGCCGTATTGTCGTCGTGATGTCAAAAACACCAACGCGAAAATGCATATTATATTTTATTTTGTGAGGTTCGGGCGTAAATATCATTTTTTTTCGCGATAATTATATAAGAAACTGAATTTGCCACATTATGCAATAAAACCATATGCGAAAAAGTGTTT
Source organism: Limnephilus lunatus (assembly GCA_917563855.2). Taxonomy (NCBI): domain Eukaryota; kingdom Metazoa; phylum Arthropoda; class Insecta; order Trichoptera; family Limnephilidae; genus Limnephilus; species Limnephilus lunatus. The sequence continues at coordinate 309,325 of CAKJTF020000021.1, forward strand.
ATAAGTAGGAGAGTTTTCAGTTAAAAATGTTTTTTATAGACCTAATACTTTATTTTTTTCTAAGCTTATTAAAATATTTATTAAAAAAAATGTCCGATATTTTTAAGGGCCAAAGTATGTTCTACACGCAGTATTTAATTGAAGCATCTATAATACTTCTAAGCGGTCAAATTTTCAAAACTAAAACATACGATTTTGCATTATTTAGTATGGCTTCATCTTAAGCCGCCGCTATCCGGAATTCTACCGATTTCTTACATATCTCCATAAAACATTTGAAGTTTGTAAGCTCTTAAAAAAAAAGAAGTTATTTTTGAAGTTAATATCTAGACGCCTTTCACGCCGAAATGCAAATTATATGAAATTCCCTCGATAGAAAAAAAAATCGCAAAGTATGTTCCGATAATTATTATAAACACGTTTGTTTCAGTTATTTTACAAGTTATAGTTGTGAAAAAAATCACAAAGTTTCTGTAAATGATACTTAAGACGCCTTTCAAGAGATTTTTGCTATATTTTAAACGAGTCGTGTTTTATTAAACATTTTCACAATTTTCGCATCGATTTTATCGCTTTAAATATTAGCGCGCTCCTCTAACATTCGTAATTACATATCTCTCCATCTTCTTCTTTTAAGGGCCAGCCTTCCATCAAAAGAATTGAGATTCGGTTACCACCCAAAGAATTCGACAGAGGTGTCACTGTCTAAATTCGCGTTGAAATAGTTTTAATTCAAAAGACTGAATTACATTAGCGACATCTGTTGCAATTATAGAAAAACAAAATCCTTTTTAGTAACATAGGCTGAATACCGGCACTTAGAGCACGAACGTTAAAACGACGGTGATTGTCAAAGTGTGGGGATAGGTTAGATTTAATTAATTAAATATATTTTTGAATTTGGAATTCCAAACAAGTATTTTTTTTTTCTTTTTTACTTGTACTATATGGTGAATCACCTCCCGAAGTTTATGCACTTTACTCCCGATATCTTGTATAATACGCTTAAAATAATATTTATACACATATAATATCTAATTTTGTACATTTATATAAATTATATACACGTATACATTTTTATGCTTATAAAATATTTTATATTATAAAGATAGATAGAAATACCCTATGTGCCTCCTAAGGACTTACAAATCAGAAGACTTTTTTTGTATTTATTTATTTATTCATTTAAACAATTCAATAATTAAAAAAGAGTAATAAAACATGCAGGCAAAATAAAATAATATTCAAAAATCTTTTTTTTTTAATAATTAAAAAGCAGTGTCTGTATGTTTGTGCGAAAGGGGCTTTATTTATTTTTCTTTTTAAGAAATTTTTGCTACTACTCCTTTTAATAGTTTATAATAGCTAATAGCTTTCAATGAACTTTAATTTTTTTTAACTTCTGTAAATATTATTTATTTAAATTGTCAAATATAATTTCATCACTAACATATTACAAGATTCACTCAAAATGAAGAGATAGGTGGTTCCGAAATGTCCCATAAATACGGTCAAAGAACCCTAAACTATAAACTTACTGCCCTAAACATGTTTCGAGCGAAACATTATTGTCAATCTGAGCAAAGAGTTGGCTTAATGTCAAAAATACTGTTGGAGTGTGGACATGTGTAGCGTCAAATTTACAGAAACTGAGACCGAAAATCTAAATGGACGTCAATATAGCAACAGTATCGGGGATGACTGAAGGAATTGGGCTTGTTCAACTGTCCAAGCTTTTGATGGCTGTCAACATATCCCATATGTACCAAAAATGTATAATAAGTCAAATGTATTAGTTTCAAGTGAGTGGGAGAAATGCGCATTACTCACAGTGGAAGTTACAGCGTAACGAGAGTGTCAAACTGCTATTGAAGAAGGTCGCTGCAGGATGGAGTGGAAGTGATAGACGTGATAGCAAAGTGATCATACATATAGATTAAATTATATAGCAATTTTTAACAGACAATTTTGAGAATTTTTATACCTCTGCGTTAAAAATAAATATTGTTGAATTTGTGCAAGAACTGAGAACCAAGGTACATTACCTAAAGAACATGCTTTGTACAAAAATTATACAGGAAGGGTCCAAAACTTCCGTTTAATCGCATAACTTGATACATGCAACTTATATTGGTCGGCGACAGCATTACTTATCGTAAGATAATCCAAACGAGACCATATCCGAATTAAATCATCTAGAAATTTGAGTGTCGCAATCATTTACTTCAAAAGTTTGTGCAACAAATTATTCACTCCAAAAGATTATTCGCTAATGTGAAAGACAAAATAGCCTTTTACATCAGCGAAAGATGATCACCACATAATGGATATTGACCATCGGAAAGGTGATTTGTAACGTATTTGAGAGCATAAACAAGATATTGAGGAGTACATGTCAAACAGAACTAATACACTATATATATGTAGATATAGACGTCAGCAACAGTTACAATCAAGTGCTCAGTCAACATCAAGAAGCAAAAACCATTATTGTCGGAGTGATATAAAAGTGATAACCTCGCCAAAAGACTTGTTCCTTCTGCCTTATGGCGTAGAATGAAGGTATGCATAATATTTGGATCTTTGCATCAAACGCAAGAGGTTTGATGATGTTTGAAAATGTATGAAAACCTTTAATCGTATAAAAGCAATATTTACTAGGATAGAAACGGCGAATTATGCACTTCGGCAAACTTACGAGAGCCGTTGTTCTGCCGTATATAGTTTCATTCAATGCCGAGAGACCCGTTTACAGTCTCAAAAAAGCAATACTGGGGCACAACCCTAGAAGCAAAGCTAAATGATTGGAATACAGAAAGACAAAAGCACCCCATTGTCAAAAATGTCTTCGACGTAAATGATTAAATAAAACTTGATTTATTCAGGAAGGCAAGCATTACGGTGATCGATGTTAAAAACCTAACATGGGCCCAGAATAACTCCAGTGTCTTTAAGAAACGTTTCTCTAAAACCTTTGAAAAAAACTGAAAATGACAGTTAGATATACCATTCTACAACAAGGAAGTGTGAAGTCTTACAACATGGCTGGAAGTGTGAAACCACTTCATAACGGCCTAAAACTTTGGAAATATTGTAAAAACAAAAATAAACAACTGGACTTTCAAAAAACTTTATAACACAAACAAGACATCTTTAAATGTACAATCCATCAGGCTTGGTGTTAATAAAGAAATGAAAGCTCTTAATCAGTTGTTATCGCAACTTAGTATTACCAAACCAAGTGGCTTATGTATTGATTGATAATATAATGAATATTGATATTCCATATTTCGCTTAGTTGACGACTGTAAAATTGTTAAAACTAAGTGTCCATTTATAGCATAAAATTAGAGATCAATTAGAGATTTAGTACAGCAAAAGAAATTTAACTTCTTAAACTCAAAGGAGAAGAATTCTTTATCAACAAGAATCGAGATTGGTATTTTCAGGCAGGTGGTGCAGGTCAGCTTTAATTTAAGCCATACCGTACGGATACTTATAAGCGTCTCGAGTTTCATGCGCATAGCACATGCACCGCTCGTAAGTACCGTGAGTAGTTATGAATACTAGGAGTTGATAGGCCTCGGCCAGACTGAACAGGCTGGTGCTAGCGCGGGGGCCTAGCGCGGTGGCGGTAGTACGTAAAATCGCCTTGTCACGCCTTCCCGCAGGGTAGCCACAACGGGCGTTTACATACTACCGCCACCGCGCTAGGCCCCCGCGCAAGCACAAGCCTGTTCAGTCTGACTTAGGCCGCCTTTACACTTGTAAGTTTTTTACGTAAGTTACGACTGCTGGCCAATGGGCATATTGCATTTTGAAAATCCAATGTGCCCATTGGCCAGAAGTGGTAACTTACGTAAAAAACTTACAAGTGTAAAGGCGGCCTGAGACCATACTGATTGTATTCTTACATACGTTCAAATGAAAGAATACAATCAGTCGCTTCTAAAATTTGAGATGATATCGTAGGTTTACTCGTTTTATCTGTACTTTCTGAAATAACTGTAGGAAAGAGTTCAGATGTTTTGTTTTTTATGACTGGTGGTTTGCGAATTGGTAAATTCCTCGCGAGGCGAGGATCTACCAACTCAGGCAAAACATGTTCCAAATAAAAATCTTGGAGCTTATTTACCATTATTTTCCCCCAAAATTCATCGTCCCGTTGAATTATCTCTACTTTGAGATGGTTTTTCTCACCTGACCATATCCCGAAAATACAATCGTTTTTTTTCGTAACGTGAAGTTGACCTTGGACCTGAAAAAATAACAAATTTGTTAAAATTAAAAATAATAATGTATTAACTTCTGCATGCTGTAATCATTATGAATGTTTGTCTTCAACTATTTACAAAAAAAAACGAATTTATTAAATATATGTAGAAGTTATTGCTGAACTTCACCACCCACCTGAAAGTACCAATCGTGATTCTTGTTGATAACTAATTATTCTCCTTTGAGTTTATAGAAGTTAAATTTATTTTGCTGTACCAACTCTTTTATTGGTCTTGAATTGAATGCTATAAATGGACACTTAATCTCAACAATTTTATCGTCGTCAACTAAGCCATCAGGCGTAGCACCTAAATATGGAATATCACAATCAATAAATAAGCCACACGGCCGTATGGTAATTCCAAGTTGCAATGACAACTGGTTTAATGCTTTCATCTCATTATTTATACCATGTCTGATAGATTCCACATTAGAAAGGTCTTGTTTGTACAGTAAAGCTTTAACGATTGAAGGTCCAGTTGTTTCTCTTTTTTTAATAATCTTTCCGAAGTTTGAGGCGGTTATGAGATTTCTTCGTAATTCCAGCCATTCACTACAATCGCGTTGTAGAATTGTGTCTCTTTCTGTTATTTTCCTTTCTTCTTCAGTTTTTTTAAGATTTTTCAAAAAGGTTTCTTTTAGCTGCTGGAGTTGTTCAGGAGCCAAGTCAGGTTTTTGACATTGATCGCCATAATGTTTGTCATATTGAACAGACCGTGATTTGTTAAACAATTTACGACGAAGACATTTTCTGTTTAGGAAATTTTTTTTTATCCTTCTGTTTGCAAATTCTTTAGATTTGCTACTAGGACTGTGATTTCTGGGTGCTTGATTTTTTTCTTGTCGGCAGTCTAATTTGCTTTGAATTTCTTGTCCCGTACAATATACAATAATGTATCAACCAACTAACAATGTAATAACAACCCTTATATACAATAATGTATCGGCGATTCATTCCAATGTTATATTTGTATGCCTTTCTTGAAAGAATCGATTTTGTTTATGGACAAAACTATTTATTCATATCATACATATTTATTTTTTGTTAACAATTCAGTTTATAACCTCACTAGGTCACGCCTGTGTTGAGGTGCTATATGTGAAAAAAAATAAATTCATCTTGATATTTTAAGCATAAGTTGCAAAAAGTGTTTTTTCCTAAAATAATTAAACTAGAGCCATCTAGGACAAACCTTATCATCTTAAAGGATAAACCACGTTAGTTCAGATATGATTTTAGATTTTCATTGCCAAAAGTATTTTCAATTAAATGAAAACAAATAAGTTAATGTTTTTGTAGCCGGAAAGCGATTTTCCCATTTAAGAGGAACGGCTGCCCAGCCTTTTTCAAACAAATTTTAAATTTGTATTTGAGCCCAAAATACTCAAACAAACTGATTATAATTTTTTTAATCCAAATGTGTATAAAATATCTAAAACAGATACTGATCGTCCAGTTGATTAATCAGATATCTCCAAATACTAAGTTTTGGGATAATGAGGAAAGGAACATTTGAATGTTCACTATAAATCAAATATTATTTACACTTGTCTGTGTTTTATATACTAAAAATGATACAAAATAACCCCGGGAGGCATAACGGCCCGGTATATTAGTATGAAATTTTGAAATATCCTACTAGTGACCCAAAAAACATCAACAGTTTGTTACAAGTTTTTCTGCATTATAATTGATTTGATGGTGTTTATGGGTAAACTGAGTATTACAAATAACTGCATACTCAACTCAAATATTGATTTTTCGGAGTTGTCTGACTAATCAACTGGATGATCGTTATGTATTTTATATTACGACATATAGGCCATTAAAGAAGTAAATTTTTCATGATTTTAGAGGTTTTAATACACACATATTTGAAAGTGCTGTTCCAGTCATAGTAAAAGATTATAATTTTTATATGAGAGGTGTCAATCATCACAGTGTGCTAGTTGAGTTGTGTGCATCACCAACATATGTTCCCGCGACCGGTCAGTGACTGAGTTGGCTTTGAATCTTGAAGAGACCCAAGTTTGTAGTAGGGAGGAAATACAGAGGCTTGTAAATCGTTCCACCGACGAGCTGTTGAACTCAAGAACGAGAAATACAAATGACCCGTCCTCATGTGACTAATGTCGTGACCGACCCAGTGGCTAAGTTGGCATCGCGTCCAGGAGTCCCATTGTACGATTCCTTGGCTGGCAAGTCCTGCATCACGACATAAGCAAAATTGTCGGGTTATTTGTAACCCGGGAATGTTTGTCTTTCTTTTTAAAAAATATAGATTATATTTTATGTACACGGTTGACATGCTTTTTTTTTTTTTTAAAGTCAAACATTCCCGAGTTACGAATAACCTGACAATGTTTGAAAATCTCCTACTACCACTACAGTCAGCCGAAAATTTTCCTTGGGTCGTGATGGAGGACTTAGCCAGCCGAAGAATTAAACACGCGATGCCCGAGTGGGACGCTTGTTGGATTGCCAACTCAGCCACTGTCCGGTCATGACATTTATCACACAAGAACGGGTAATTTTTAGGATTTGTTCTTGAGTTCAACAGCTCGGTGGTGGAACGATTTGCCAGCATCTGTGCTTCCTCTTCCTACAACTTGGGTCTCTTTAAGACCCAAGTTCAGTCCTTCCTATCCTCAAAAAGACCTTCCACCCAGCATTATTTAGAAATTATTTTCTTCAGGGCCTCCTGTGTGGAGTTAGTATAAAAAATATCAACTTTTTAAATCCTAGCATAACCGAGACAACCTTTAATTTTATAAGTTATCACAGCTATAGTTTATTTCTTCTGTTTTTTTAATGTAGTATGTAAATAAAAATATGTTTTATAAGGTAACAAAAATGTTTTATTTATCTTAATACTAATAAATTATGCACCTCTCTCTAACACAGTTAACAACGCTAAATAATGCCATCAGTCTAAGTCACCCTTGTCAAACCAATTTTGAATCGGATCCACATTATTCTCGGACTTACACAATCATATTCCAACATACATTCCACCATTCTGGGAGACAGTAGCGCTGCAACACCCTGACAAGCCCTCTCCGTATCTGGTCTCCCAGACCAGATGACGAGCCTATTGTTATGCTGCATTCATACTCTCTGTCACAAAAAGTACGTCCAAAGATTTACTATCCATTGTAAAATAAGTACACTTAAGTTCTTTTACAATTTATTGTAAATTCACTTTGTGGCATCGTTCTAATGAAAATAATATGAAAAATAATTAACTTATGAAAATAACTACTTAACTTCACCCTTAAACATTATCAAAATAATTATAATATGCTTGTAGCGTCAATGATAATATGCTAATTTTTTATTAAAATACTGGTTTACAATTTCATTCGTACAAATAATTTGTCGCCGCCGCTAAAACTGTCAAAACATGATAGGTGACAGCTGACAAGCATGTGATAATTGTGATAGGTATCATCGATATGGTCAAAACCGCAGCAAAACTTTTGAACTGCACAACATGTCCCGCGACACACCACAGTTCGCTCCGAACGCTTGAAAATCACTTTACACGTACACTTCCGCGCGAGGGTCGCCCAAGGTCACCCTTTCAACGATTTCGCCTGCCCGTGGAAGTGTGGCGACTTTTTTTACCCAAAATAGTGAACCTGTTCGGCCGGCAGGCGAACACGGCAATTCGGCGGGCGCCGGGCTGCTTGGCGAACACCATAGACATCCACCTTCGTGAGGGCACATTTGTATGGAGCTTCTATAATCTATGGTCAAAACTGAAGGTTTGGCCTGCCCGCGGAAGTGGGGTGACTTTTTAGCGTAAGGGGTCGGCCTGCAGGCGGACACGGCGTTTCGGCGGGATGGTCGCATGCCGCTTTAGCCTGGGGGTCGAGGCACGCGGTCGGAAGTGTACGTGTAATGGCCCCTATTCAAAATTCCGTTATTTGCCATTGCCGGCGCCAGACATGTGTTTAAATATGTGACCACTTATTTGAAGACTTTGCGCACACATTTGTTCACTTATGTGTGTCTCTGCCAGATATGTGTTCAAAGATTTGATCACTCCTTTGAGCTCACAGTTTTCAAATAGACCTCACATAACATGGACGACGATTTGGTCGACACAGTTTGCTTATATTATTTATGTGCTAGTAATTATTAATTATTTATTACACGTAGGGTTGCCATCTGTCCGGCTTTAGCCGGACATGTTTGGCTTTTTGAGGTCGTGTCCGGCCAAATATTGACATGTCCGGCCTGTCCGGCTTTTGTTAGGCTTTTTGATAGTGTAACGCGCAGGTTTTGTCTTTAGCCGGCACCAGAAACGCGTAGCTAGCGTGCGTTCAGCGGGCAGCGTAGGTATGCGTTTTCTTCATTATTCAGTCAGACATGAAAACATGAATAATATATGTACAAAATTGCCAAAGACTACTCAAACTCTTAGACAAGTGAATTCAAATACTTGCCGAATACTTTTTTGTGCCGAATTGAAATACTTTAAGTGGATGACTTTAGCTGAGATACCAAGCCGGGAGCACGTTGCAGAAACGATAGATATTCTGTCTAAACATACAGTTAGATGACAGAAACTTTTATAATTTTTTTACAAAAACAGAAGGATAACTCCGAATTCAAAAAGCTATTGGCACAAAAAAGTAGACTGCTTATTTTAAATCATTTGTTAATGAACAATTTTATTCCGAACTTCTGAAATTGGCGGATTATTACTTTGCGATTCCGGCCATAACGCCAATGTAGAAAGATTTTTCTCTTTCATAAACGCCCAGTGGACCAAGGAACGCAATAAATTGCAAACAGAAGCAATTGATAAGATGATGTACACATTGTGTAATTTAAAAATGACATGTCAAGAAATTTATAAAATTATTTCCAAAGAAAACAACGCCGTTTTGGCTAAAGTAGGTGAAAAAGCAAACATACAAAATTGTAGATTTTTGAATAAATTTTAATAAAGTCGAGTTTTCATTATAATTATTTTTTTTCGTTTTATCCACAATCATATGTTTCATTTTATATTTGTTTAATGAAAATTTTTAGACGACTGTTTTACCAGAAAAGGAGTTAGTTTTGTTTGTTTTATTAGTTTACTAGTTGGGTTACCCGGCTTCGCTCAGGAAAAAATTTGAGAGTGTTATGGAATGTTTCACAATGATGACCCCGATTCCCTATTCCCGAACATTCCACGACATACTCCGCCACCCCTTCCAGAACTTTCTAGAGTTCTATAAAACCTTCTTGAACTTTCCGAAAGACTGTTCTAGAAATTTCAAGAGGGCGAAACTTCCAGCCTTTATGTCTTCGCACGCCCGGGTACCCTTATTCCCTAGAGGGGACAGAGATCTACCACACCTTATAACTCCCTTGATCGTACCGGAATTAGTTTCTGAGTTTTTGCGGTCCGCACGTTTTTTGGACTTTCTTTTATAATATACTAGCTGGGTTACCCGGCTTCGCTCAGGACAATAAGTTAGTGTTCTGGAATGTCTCACAATTATGTTCCCGATTCCCTATTCCTGATCATTCCACGACATACTCCGCCACTCCTTCCACAACTTTCTACAGCTCTATGGAACCTTCTAGAACTTTCCGGAAGACTGTTCTAGAAATTTCAAGAGGGCGAAACTTTCAGCCCTTATATCTTTAAAAGCACGCCCTTTAGGTAAAAACGGATACCCTTATTCCCTAGGGGGGATAGAGATCTACAACACCATATAACTCCCTTGATCGAACCGGGACTCGTTTCTGAGTTTTTGCGAGCTGCACGTTTTTTTGGACTTTTATAATATATGCCATATTCAAATAAATAAAATGTTACTCCTTACATGTCCTTTCCCGTGCGTTCCCCTCCAGCGTTCCACTTCCACCTTCCCCACCACCGCTCTCCCGCTCCCCCGTCCCGCCAACCCCCCTGGCACTGCATTTCTTGACTCCTCTCCCGCCCGGCCCGGAGCCGAAACTTTTTTCTAATACTAACAATTTTAAACTCGTGATATCTTTCTAATTAAATATCCGAATTGAAAAATTCAAAAAGTTAAATAAAGGTATTGAAGCTGTCTTGATTATGAAGTAATTTATTTTGATAAGGATTAAAACCAAGATAAAAATAAACAGCCTTTTCAAGCGGCGACATTTAAATTAAATTTTTAAAATAAAAGAATACTTACTGTGGCATAACCATAATAGTGAGACATATGCTGTCGCGACCGCGATTTTGTAAATAATGATGTGTTGTATAAAGTCGTAGATCATTATTTTATTCTATCATCAATAGTTTTCGCAGCGCACGCGATTTAAAGAATATTTTAGGTAATTTTTTTACACCCTGGGTTACATTATTGAAGTTTTAGTAAGGATGCCTATTTTTTTTTTTTTAAATATAATATAGCCTATGTCACCCATGTATAGTGTAGCTTCCCAACAGCGGAAGAATTTTTCAAATCGGTTCAGTAGTTTCGGAGCCTATTCGATGCAAACAAACAAACAAACAAACAAATCTTACCTCTTTATATAGTGTAGTAGACATATATTGATTATGTTATGTCTACGGACAGAAGACTCAATATTTTTTATTTTGTTATTGACATATTCTACATAAATGCCAAATGATGACAAGAATAAGACTGATTAATGATTTTTGTTATTAAACTGGTTAATGTGTGATTAATAAACAACTGTTACTTGTAACCGTTTTTTTTATTATTACGTATAAAAGTTATGTCCAAAATTACGTACGTAAGTCCGGCTCATAAATAAACCAGTCATGTCCGGCTTTTAGGGCAAAATGTCCGGCCTATTACAACGCAGAGTCAGACTTTTTCATTTTAGAAGATGGCAACCCTATCCCTGTAGGCGTTTTTATTTAAAAACTGTTTTTGTTTTAGAGATTCCATGAAAAAAATGCTTGATGAAATGATGCCTAGACCAGTGGGTTACTTCAGTAATTTCTGCAGAATTTCTTCTGAAGACTTTGAAATGCTAATACAAAAAGTTTTTTTTTTTTTTTTACAGTGAATACCGCACAAGAATCTCAACTGCTCCCGTCTGGAGCCAGTGAGACTATGGCATCCCCAATTGGGGTATGTTGTGAGGCTGAAGGTAGTGGGGAGGGGAAGGAGGTGGGGAAGAGGAAGGTTGGGAAGTACCTGGCTATTCAGATCTGGTCACTAAACACGGCTAAAGCCATTTTCAAGCAACGTTTCAATTCTGAATGGTGGTCTTACACCAGGGCGATACTGATAGTATCTTCCACTCTGGAACGTGCCGCAAATATACTATATATTATTTTAAATGAATTAATTGTGAAATATCACAAATTAACCCGTGACCTCCGGATTGTGAGTCAAGAGTCTTACCCACTGGACTACGGAGGTCGTCCTTTAATTTCAAAATTAGACACTAACTGGAGAATAGCTATTCCTTCCAAAATGAGATTGGCATTGACTTGAAGATTTTTAGCCTCCCAAATGACATTAAAAACGAAAAAAAAGTATATAAATTTAAAAAAAAATTATCAATATTTATTCTTGATAAACAAAAAAATGAAATAGAATAGCGCTAAATTGAAATATTTAAGTAATTTTAATGTGTTCAATTATTTCTAGTTATAAATGAGTGAAAATTTCTTTTAACAGGAAAAAAAATTTAAAATAAAAAATACTAATATCAATAATCGTCAGTATCAGTATCTTCATTACGATCATCACATAGTTTATTAGCTTCTTTAATTATATTTTTATTGTATTTTCTTGGTGGTATGACAGTTTGAGAAATAATGTTAATTTGTTTATCTTTACCGACTTCTGACTTCTTGTATTGATTACGTGAAGTACTTGGTATATTAGAGTTATATAAAGTGTTATTGTCTGAAGTATATATGCTTGGTTATAGCTTGTTCATGTACGCACGCGGCACGACAACTCTCCACGGCAACGCTCGAGCCATCGCTCGAGCTACTGGGCTTCGCTTCGCGCAGTGTGGCAGGCATGCAAACATTTTGACACTGATCCCTTTGATGTGCGCTAAAGAAACCGACACGGAACGGCAAAGCGCACATATGTGCCCAAATAAGTGAACACAGTATCAAATGCCCTTGCCACACATGTGAACACTTATTTGAACACATCTTTGAACACATGTCTGGCGCCGGCATAATGCCGGCAATAATAATAATAAATAATAATAATATTTTGTTTCGCTGTGTGAAACCAAAGCCACATCAATATTAAAAAATATCTTCAATATTTTCTAATAAAACCGACCCCGGTTTTCCCTTCCTCATCAAAAATATGGAAATGTTGTCGATGACTTCTGCCAACTTCTATGGATGAATGTATTTTGTCTATGGATGAAATCAAATTTTGAATATGAGCCGTAAACGCACGTTAATATTGATTTATAAAACGATTTGTGTTGTTAATATTTTATATCTAATCAATCATTTCAAGTGTTACAGTTTTTAATTTGTCGTCTCTTTAGGCCTTTGGACAATTACAATTTCCACAGTTACACGTTCACAAGGTATATTGCCAGTAAATAGATTTTTCACTTATTACCCGCCGAATTCAATGTCATTTTTGCCCAGTTTGAAATAACATGGGATGTTTTTATTTCCGTGGTCCTAATAAATTAAGCATTCTAGCATTCATTGTATTATTTAGACTATTGTGTTGTTCATCATTGTGTTATTTCCACTATTGTCACTAATGGAAATACCTACATAATAATTCGTTGACACTGTACTTACCTACGTTTATTTGGCGTATGTTTTTAGGTAAATAATAACGTTAACTGATGAAAAAATAAATAATTTAGACAACAACGGGTTCAAACCAAAATATAACTAGCGCCTCGTCAAATCATCTTTAATGTAATACGCTGTGAATTGCTAAAACGCCTAGATGAGCAGGTTTAGAACAAAATGCACAATTCATCTTCCTAAGATCAAAGCTGTGGAAGATTTACAGAAGTTTTCATTCGGAGTCTACATTCTACATTGCTACATAATGTAACATATCTATTTCGTGGGCAGGTACTGCGCAAAGTAGGTACTGTTTATTGTCTATTGATTATTATTTTTTTTCTGATTTTAACTTTGTTGGTTGGCAAAACTGGAAGGAGACCGGAAAGGGATAAGGGATTCATTCAGGGCATATTATATTATTATATAAATCATTTAGGTAGTTTGTGAGATTATTTTTCAAATTTTCCGGAGATCTAATTACCTATGTGTTTCTATTGTTTTCAGTCGGATGCGGAGCAGATGCGGCATACAATCCAAAAGATTTGGATAAGCCCATTGGAGGGGTCATTACTAAAGGAGACCGGTTCGAATCCAAATCTGACACAGAATCTCTACATAGTGAGAAGTCGTCTCCATTGTTCCGAACGGTAACTTTACTTTTACTAGAGACCGTCTCCGAAGGGGTAGTGCCTATTTTGGCACAAGCTCCTTCCTCCATATATACAATACCTAATATACTCTTCTGTTATTCTGACTCTTGACATGATCCGACTCAAGTATTTGATTCATTTGATCGTGCCATGTCGGTAAATATCGGTTGGGACTGGACACGCTTATTACGAATAATTTTTTAGAAAAAAACTTTAGATTCGCCTTAATTACTATAAAAGGAAACTTTTTGGCTTGGGGGCGGCCGAAAATAATGCATTTTAATTTTCAATTGCGTAAATTAAAATTCACTTCGCGAATCTACACGATGTCAAATCGCGGCTATCAGGTACGTCACTGTTATGTTGGTATCCCTGATACATTGCAAATAACTGAATACTACTGTGGCCAACTTCGTGGGATACGTAAAAACACGGTTAAACTACGAAAGCTGCATGTCATCAAACTATAAAAAAACATCCCAGGTTTTGAATGGTTTGTTTGGCAAAGCAGGGTTTGTCTAGCGGGTTTGTGTAATTATGATTAATTGTCTGTGAAATAAAAACTAATGTTAGTTCTTTGCAATGTATCAGTGATACCAACATAAAAGCGACGTGCCTAATGGCCGCTGACAGTCACCGATCGGTTCGCGAAGTGAGTTTTAATTTTACGCAATTGAAAATTAAAATGCATTATTTTCCGCCGCCCCCAAGCCAAAAAGTTTCCTTTTATAGTAATTAAGGCGAATCTGAAGTTTTTTTCTAAAAATTATTCGTAATAAGCGTGTCCAGTCCGAACCGATAATTACCCACTGTTTTTCTTAGCGACTCCGCATTCACCATAACTTTAATTATAAACATTCTACCGGTATACACAAACCCAACAACTTTCATCAGTGCCCATTGTTTACATTTGTGGGTTTTAGGTTTAGAGTTTCTCTGTATTGTATTACCTTTATGTGCGTTTTCGTTTCCAAAAAAACAATTCTTAAGGTGGATTTAGACCAAACAGTTATTCAACATCTTTCTACAATGCTCATTCGTTTGAAGTAATATCTAGAGCATCTGCAAGAATTCTAGTTCTTGTTGGTTGGTATTCTTTTGGTGGGAACGTATTACCTTTTACACTAAAATCAAGAAAGAATGTTGTTGCTCCCGCTCTATGCTCGTTTGGTCTAAATCCACCTTGATGGTACGGATACGGTATGGATCCACAGCAGGCGTGGTCCCTCCATACATGCTTTGGATGCGGAGCATCCCCCATGTTCTAGTCAACAACAAGCTTTTTATTAATTTTTCAAGCCGTAAACAGATACTGCAATTTACTAAGAGAGACTCAAACGTAACGGACACGTCAGCGTGTCAAAATACATATGCATTCTCGATATATACGAATCGTCTACCACAGTGCCTAAACACTCATACCAGCATGAGTTCTCAGAGACTCACTGCTTCAACACATAAACACATACAAGACGAGATACGCACTGTCCGGCAATATTGGATGCTTTGAAACTCTCGCATCCAGAATGGTACAAAGTATTCCAATTCCGCGCACGCGCATTGACTTCTGTCTGTCTGTCAAAACAATGTTAACAACATTTTAAGTGACAAATATTAACAAATGCATGACTAAATAGCTGGGAAAATCAATTTTGTTTTGAAGAGTTTTATTTTCCTTGTACATTTGTTACTTAAATTTTACTGGTTCGACACATCCGAGTCATTCGCTAGCAAACTTAAAATTTATGCAAGTACAGAAATAATTAGATTTTATGTATCGAAACCTGTAGCAGATAAATTAAAATTTAAGTAACAAATGTACATGGAAAACAAAATGTCTAGAAATTGTTACATGCCCAAAATATACAAAAAACAACAGAGTGTACAATTCACGCGCGGTAGTAGTGAAACCTTCAGAAAACTAAGGTAAGTAAGAGTGGGGAGGCTACGAAGCACCGCACAAAGAGGAGACCGATCATACTTTCTCCTTCTCGCAGGCTAAATCCTATAGATGTATGTGTTTGTCTCTTTTTAGTGTCGCTATTTTTCGATTCATCGAGTTTCAAATCACAACAGTGCTGAAGTAGTTTTCACTTCAAAACGGGAAAAACAACGTTAACTTCCATTTATCCCCAAAACAGCAAATTTAACAATTTTCAAAAAGGTAATGGTGAATAGTATAAATAAAATAAACATTTGCTGTAAAGTTTGGTAAGCAGAGTAAACACATTTATTTCCGTGTAAATTGAAAAATCGCAGCCCGCCTATTTGATTGAGATTTATGACGAATTAGGATGATGTAGATTATAACCACGGAAATCTGAATTTTACGACCTTTTTCTGCCACGGCCGGCCAGTCACATTCAGATATTCATCAAAAACTCAAGTTGTTTTTAGTGTCTTGTGCTAAGCACATCCGACAGCCACGGCTGTTCCACATGTACACATGTTCCACCACGGCGGTTTGTCGCTACATAAGAAGTGAGTCAAATACTAAGGCAGTTTTACTGTTTATCATAAGCGACACAATTGTCATTTATGGTAATTTTATAGATCCTTATGACGCTTTGCCTAAAGCAAATTTTAGACTACTGTCAAATACAATAAAGTGTGTAGGAGCACAGAATCCACTTTGGGCGTGATGATTTTGTATTTTCAAATATTATTACCAAAAAATCCTTCAACAAATACTGTCAGTTACAATCTTTGGCGATAATGGCTCGAATTTATTCAGGTCAAATAAATTTGTACAATTTTTAAAGAAAACCTTTTGTTTTTGTTATTTTTTTTAGCCGAAAGCCGTAAGACCTTTGGGTTTAGTTGCCAGCACCAAACGACAGCCTGCAAAGAAATTGAACAGTGCTTTAAAATCATTTTCAACAGATAATTTAACAAGAGATATATTGGAAACTAAGAATGTTGAAATAAGGTTTGTAAAAAAATAATAATCCTACTTGTGTTTATAATATGTAGGTATATTCAAGTTTGAGTAGAGGATAAATATTACTACAAATGAAAATTAAATCTGCCTTGCCTTAAAGTTTTGTCAGATTGTCAGAAATATTAGTTTTTAAATACCTGCCACAAGTCACAAGTCCTAACGGTGGAAACACTGTTCCTAGGCATGATACAATATTTTAATAATTAAACAATCATGGACGTATTATAATGTGACTTTGGTGTCCAACAAACCCTGCAGGTAGACAGTCAGCTCTTTTAGTTAATTTACTTGTTTGGTTTCAGAAACAAAGATGAGACAATCTCCGGGTATGAACAGCAAATTAGGGAGATGAATCACATAATAAACAAATTGAATGAAAAAATTATTAATCACAAAAATGATGAAGATAAATTCAGAGAAAATCTAAAAAGAGCTGAAGAACAAACTAATAAAATGCAAACTCAAATTGACAACTTAAAGGAAAATCTTCGTAATAGCGATCAGAATGTTGAATCCAAGGAAATTCAATTGAAAGACCTTCATTCAAAGGTGCAACTCATTGAGGAGAGTTCCCTGGAACACTTTAACGAAATACAGAACTTAAATTTACAAATAAAGAAAGCAAATAAAGAAAACAACCAGTTCTGTCTCGCTTTAAACACCACCCGTAATACACTTGAAGCCCTCGGCCACCGGCTGCGAGCTTCCGATGAAGACTTGGAGAAACTCAAATTGGAACTAGAGCAATCGAACTCGACAAAACAGTTATTGGAAATTGAACTGAAGCAGGTAAGAGAAGATTTCAAAAACCACAAATCTGAATACAATCAACTTTTGCTTACCACTATCAACTCAAAAGTCGCATTGGATGAAAGCACCAAAGCCATTCTCAACAAGAATTCTCAGTTGAGGGATGACCTGGTTTTAATGGAAACTGAGTTTGTTCAGGGTATTGAAAAGGTCAAAAGCGAATTAGAAAAAGATATTTCCATGTTTAAACAGCTGGCTTTGAAACAAGTCGGCGATTTGGAAAATAAAGTAGTTTCTGAACATAATTTGTATTTAACTATGAAGAGAGAATGCGACCAAGCCTACAAAACGATCAATGAGTGTCAAATTATTCTTTTTATTGCGGAATGCCAGCTGGAAACCAAGGAGCAGGAATTGAATGAATTAGCAACTGAAAATGATCGTCTCTCTGGAACATTGGCAGCAGTGGATCAAGAGAAGAACGAACTGCAAGTCCTGATCGACAAATTCAGAAATCTCGCTAAAGAAAAGGATAGAAAGTTATATGATTACCATTCTGAACTTTTCAGCAGCCAGGAAGAAACATATCACTTGGAAGAACGCCTCAAGAAGATGTCCCACTTCCTAGAAGCCACTGAATTTATCGTCAAAGAAAAAGATTGTGAAATTATGAAGTTACACGAGGAATTAGAAAAATACAATGCAAATGACGGCACAGAAAGTGAACAGAACGAGATGTCTGTAAAGAGTAACTATTTAGAAAGGGGGAACACTTATCATGAAACTATTAACTCTCAGGATAAACTTATTACCGATTTACAAAATAAAGTTTGCAATTTGGAAAAGAACGTAAGTTAATACAGGAATATCTTTTAAATATTACATAGTGTAGGACTTCCAAAGGGAAAACTTCTTGAGATTTATTTTCTGGCCAACCAGAGGATTTCCCGTTGTCAAATCATAACTACTTTACTGTTCATGACTTGACGTATTAATACAAAGTTATCTAAATATGTAATGTTTTCTTCAACTTTTATAATCTTTGGTTTTACAGATATCTGGTTTTGAAAGCCACGTTTTGACCTGCAAAGAGGATCTGCTTCAGCAACATAACTCCAACTTGGAGAAAGAATTAGCTGAAATGACGTCTAAATACACAAACCTCCTCGGACACCAAAACAATAAACAAAAAATCAAGCATGTCAACGATTTAAAAACACAAAATTCTACATTGAAAGAGGTAAATACTATTTTTAAACGTCGGCTGTTCAAGATGTAACGGGAATTTTTAAATTTCGTGGATTTGGAGAGTCCGATTGACAATTTTTTTTTTGTTATGTTGGTATACATGCCCCTGAGTTATGATAAAATTTTCACTTGTATTCATCGCCTAGTTTGTCTGTGGCGGCCGCCAAGGTTAGATGTGTTTTCATGAGCTCGGCGATTTTTGTTTTTTTTTTTTAAATGTATCCAAGAATTTTTTCAAATTTTGTGTTTTTTTTTATTTTTTTTTTTTTATTCTTCATTTTAAGCACCCGCTAAACTGCCAGAGCAGTTTGTCAGCAGGTCGATTTAACAATATTAATATAACACAGAAGAACAATTATAATAGTCCAGTCAAATAAGGATTTCACTCCTAAATGAAACGGAATAAGCTGAAACTTTGTATAAACCTTTATTACGGTATTCTACATGTTGCCTCAAAAGTCTCATAAGGTCAAGTGTGCGCGTCTTTGGATATTCAAGGTCAAAGGTCACGAAAATCAGTTTTTTGGAAATATCTCGCTTCCTTTGCCTCGAATCGTATTTGCATTCATACAAAAGTTGTAGAGTATAAAATTCTCTACAAATTTTGTCTTCATAATTTTTTTATACGGTTAACCGTTTTTAAGATTGAGCGCGAAGAGAGCGGAGCGCACAGCCGTACATGCCATGGCGCAAGGTCAATGGTGAATTTAAGTTCATGGTGCGGTTTTTTTAAACTATATTCGTTAAATATTATAAATTAACTATTTAATATTTTATTTATAAATGTTACTTATAAATCAAATAGTCATTTAATATTACTTACCTATTTCAAATAATAATTATGTGAATTATTGGAAACATATTGTAATTATAATCTCATTAAGAATGATTGTATTTTAAGAAATAAAATGGTATTTTAGGAAAGAAATAAGGTATTTTGGTTTTAAATGTGTACATTGACCCGAGTCTACGTACACATTAAGAGTATATCTGGAAATACAGAGTATTCCTGGAAAAACATTCTCCTACTTAACGACCTTTTTTATAATTGCAAGATGCATCATCAAATTTTTCATTGTTTGTATAAATAAGATCGTTTTCTTTCTGATGGAACCACTTTCTACCAAATTTATTCGTTAGTTTTAAAGTGCATCTTGGCAACGACGGACGTAAGATTATAAGAGTTATCATGGCTGATTTGTGTTTTATATGTAATAAGTCACTTTCTGATGGTAATGTTGTAAATGTTGTGCGCGGTATACAGACCATAAAAGCAGCAAGTGTTGAAAGAAATGATGGACACATAAACTATTTAAACACTTTAACTTCTGTGAATGTTCATACCGAGTGTCGAAAAGTGTACATTAGTAAAAATTCAATCAGAGCATCGAAAAAACGCCTCGAAGAGAGTGAACCTTCAACCTCGCAAGAAAAAAATTGAAGTAGGTATTTGATTTCAAAGAATTGTGCTTATTTTGTGGCGAAGCAGCTGATGAAGGAGCAGAGGTGAAAAAACACAGGAAGTACAAACGCACTATTAGTAAAGTAAGCACTCTCGAATTCAAAGACAATGTTATTAAAAGAGCAGCAGAACGAAGCAATTGTTTAGGAGAGTTAGTAAAATATCGTGTATCTTATGAGCATGACTTGATAGCTGCTGAAGCAAAATACCACGCCATTTGCTACAGTAATTTCTTATAGCCAGTACCATATCTAATAAGAAATCCTCGCCAAGATGGTCAAGTCACACAATCAATGAAAAAGATTTTTGACTATATAGAAAATCATGAAGATTCCCAATTTACATTGTCAGAGCTTAAAGATGTCCCTACGGAGTATGTACCAAGTGATCAGACAAAATTTTTAAAACTACAACAGAAGTATTTAACTGATATAATAGGGTTGCAATGTTCGTTAGCTTGTGGCCAATGTAATGGACATGCAAGTCTCAACGCTTCATCGTATCAAAATGATCTCGATGAAGAAATCGCATATGACCCTGAAGTTTTTTAAAGTTTGGAGATGAATGTCATTGATAACGAGGAGGATGATGATAATGACTTTGAGCGACCGAAAGAAGAAGAAAACGAACTCCCATACCGGCTAACTAATAATTAAAGTGAGGTGATTTTTCACAAAAACGGCGCTCTATTATTATTATTAAATTATTATAATAATAATAAATTTAAATTATAATAATATTATATTATTAATAATTTAATAATAATAATATAATATTATTAAATTATAAATTATAATAATATTATATTATTATTATTAAATTATTAATAATATAATATTATTATAATTTAAATTTATTATTATTATATTTTAAATTTTATTTACGCTCTATTATTTCTTATTATTATTATTAAAGTAAGAAAAAATCTTCCCATTAAAAACTTCAACTTGGATTGTACAAATTTATTGATAGATGATTGCTAAATAAAAATATTATTAAAAAATGTATTCCTAATTTCTTTCCTACTTGTTCTAATGAGATTATAATTAAAATATAATATTAAAAATAAATAAATTACCGAGCCGAACCCTCTGATATGAAAATATCTGGAGTCGGTGAATTATTTTCCCATTTGGTCTCTGGTAGATTGACATGTTGTTCTTGTATTGTTTTGTATTTATTATACTTATATAATGCACTTACATAGCGTGGATTGACTAGATGATCCTTTGTGGAAAAGTGTGTGGAAGGGTTTAGTTTTTCCTGTGGGGTAAGATTTAACCCAGACATAAAATCGGAAGCATTAAAAAAATTACTTTATTGTTTATTTGAAAAAGGCAAGTAATATTAAATGACTTATAAGAAATATTTATAAATAAAAAATTAATAAATTAAAGATTTATAAGAAATATTACATAAATAAAATATATTAAATAGTTAATAAACAAATATTTAACGAATAATTAAGTTAAAAAATCGTTCGATTAACTGGGATTCGCTATTGACCTCGCGCTACGGCATATACGGCTGAGCGCTCCACACTCTTCGGGCTTTATCTTAAAAACGGTTAACCGTATAAAAAAATAATTCTAACAAAATTTGTAGAGAATATTATACTCTATAACTTTTATCTTGAACGCAAATACGATTCGAGGCATAGGAAGCGAGATATTTCCAAAAAACTGATTTTCGTGACCTTTGACCTTGAATATCCAAAGACGCGCACACTTGACCTTATGAGACTTTTGAGGAAACATGTAGAATACCAAAATAAAGGTTTTTACAAATTTTCAGCTTATTCCGTTTCATTTGGGGATTATCCCCTTTTTTTAGCTTAATTGACTGGACTATAACAAGAAACCACAATATAGAAAATAGAAACAGAAGAATAACTTTTAAGTAATTACAATACAAAAGCATAAAATACAAAGACAGACAGATATAATACAGGCAAATTACTCATAGTTATATACACAAGATGAAAACAAAATTCAATATAAAAAGTCTTGATCTATTAGCCATTTTTTCAGTTTTTTTTTTTAAATCAGTGGTGCAATTTGATTCGTTTTTTATGTTCATTGGCATCTTATTAAATATGGTAGGGACAAGATAAGCGAATGTCCATTGTCCGTATTTATTTACAATTTTGGGAATGGACAACCCCTCATTTTTAATTAATCTAGTGCCATATGCATGATCTACCTTTTCCTTGTACTTTGAATCCGACAAAAGGTTTTGGCATACAATTTTAAACCATAATATCCCTCGCACAGGTAATATACTAATTGACTCATATAATAATTTTATGTTTCTTCTTTGTGCATAAATGCTTTTGCTTACCAAGAGCTTAGTCATAGAGTTCTGAATTGTTTGAATGTAATCTATATTTGTCTTGCACGAGTTTCCCCAAGAAGTTATTCCGTATCTGATAGTAGATTCCGCTAGTGACAAATAGATTATTTTCAATGTACTTATGGGCATAAAATATTTAATTTTATAAATTCGTCCCGCAATAGCTCGCAGGCGTTTGCAGATGTTGCTTATGTGAATATCCCATTTCATATGCGTATCTACTGTTATCCCCAAATATACATACGTTTGCACAAGTTCAATGGTTTCGCATTTGCACGACTGTGAAGAATTGTGTATACACTCAAATGTATGCGACTTAATTAAAGGCGTAATGGTATATTTGGCATGTGGAGATCGTATATGCATTAATTTAGTTTTTTTTTAATTAATTATAAGACCCGCATCATGAGACCATTTCTGTAAGGAAAAGAAGTCGTGCTGCATGAGTTTTATTGCAATTGATAATTCTTCATGCGAAATGACTAGCGCCGTATCATCAGCATAAACGTAGTGTTTAACAAATGTGAAAATTTTATTCATAAGTGAAACAAATATTATATATAATGTTGGGCCGAGAATTGACCCCTGCGGGACTCCTGTTGACATAAATTTAGCTTTGCTGTAAGTTTGGAAGAGTTTAACTTTAATTTGTCGATTGTTTAAATAGTTTTTGAATAGTTCTAGTAATTTTCCCCTAATTCCTATCGCCTCCAATATTTGTAATAATTTTTTCGGACCAATGGTATCAAACGCTTTAGAATTGTCTATGAATAAAACCAGTACATGTTTTTTATTATCGAGTTCTTGATTTACGTAATTGGAAAAGTCCTGCAGTAACAATTCTGTGCTTTTATTTTTTTGAAATCCGTATTGGTTGGGATCAATAATGGAGAAACTTTCTAGGTATTTTATTAAATTTACGGAGATGTATTTTTCTAGAATTTTTTCAATAACTGGCAGTATACTGATTGGTCTGTAATTTTCTATTTCAGAATGTTTTCCCCCTTTGTATATTGGCCTAATAATGCTACATTTAAGCTCATCAGGTATAACTGCTTGCGACAAGATTTTATTAATTAAGTGGGTAATTACCGGACATAGAATAGTTATATGTTTTTTAATGTCGAACATTCGAATATTGTCAATCCCCGGCGACTTAGAATTATTAAGTTGACCGACAATCCTGCGTATATCTTCACACGTAGCTCTGGGCAGGTACATGCTATGCGGCAACTCAACGGGAGCTATGTTAGACGCTTTGTAGTCACATTTGTGTAACATCGAGCTGATACTGTTTTGAAAAAATAAAAAAAACAAAATAGAAAAATTTAAAAAAAACCAATGTTTCGATAGCTCTTGGAAACCTATGATTTTTTGGGAAGCGCGAATTTTGTGCTGAAGGAAATAGGGAACGAAATGAAACTGGGAAAGGATGCCACCAGAATATTGAATGTCCTACCTTAGTATCGTGTGGAATCCTCTCTTGTTCCCTCTTGTAGTTGCACAAAACTGACTGACCATGAAAAAACACTTGCCAGTTGCATATGACAATGTGGTTCTCAGCGAGGTAGAAATTGTACTAAAAAATGAAATAAAGAATAACAAAGTGCGTGAAATGTTAACAAAGGCCTCTGGTGAGTCTGCAATGAGTAAAAGGTTTACAAGTGATATAAGCGTTTTCAAGATAGCTGTGAAGACGTTGAAGGTGACGGACGCCCCGGCAAATCAACAACCGATGAAAACGTGGAAAAGGTGAAAGAATGGTCATGAACGATCGCCGAATCACAATAAAATGCTGATTGGGCCTTATTTTAGCCTCACCATAGGCATTTGTTAACATTTCACACACTTTATTTCATTTTTTATGCAAAATTATATACAAATTCTTTAAACCATTAAAAAAAAACAAAAATCGCCGAGCTCATAAAAACACGTCTAACCTTAGCAGCTGCCACAGATAAATTGAACAATGAATACAGCTGAAAATTTTATCATACTTCAGGGGCATGTATACCAATATTATAACAACAAAAATTGTAAATCGGACTCTCCAAACCTGCGAAATTTAAAAATTCCCGTTACTTTTTGAACAGCTGATGTACATAGTTAAATTACTATCTACATTTTGCTAGATATGCTCTTCTTAATATTATTAGCATTTCTTTTTCAATGCTCTTTGTTTGATAATCCATGGCTTGTTGGAATGCTGGCATGGAATATCAAGCTGTATTTTTTTAAATATCTGTTGTGCACATATTGACTTATCTGTAATAAACTAAACTCATATTGTATACTACATTATACATATTTTGTACTACATTATACATATTTTGTACTACATTATACATATTTTGTACTACATTATACATATTTTGTACTACATTATACATATTTTGTACTACATTATACATATTTTGTACTACATTATACATATTTTGTACTATGCTAGGTATACATATTTTGATTTTAACTTGTTTTATTGCAGGAAAATGAAAGGCTATCCTTCAAACTCCAAAGGAACACGTCCATGATTGAGAAACTGAAGAAGAAAATCACCGACATGGAGTGTAAATCTCCTCTACCATCGAGAAAGCAGATTCTGGGAAAAGAAAACAGCCCGATGGGAAAGTCTCCCAAGTTAATGGGCAGCCCCAAACTGACCGAGAGGCCCCTAACTCCTCTGAGAGATCTGAACTAGGGATGTTATGTAACCGAAACTATCGGATATCCGAAATAAAAAAATATCCGTAACCGTAACCGAAACCGATATAAAAGTTTCGGATAGTTTCGGATAAAGGCGGAGTCTAAATGACAGGTTACGACCTGTTTTTGTTTGTTTTGCCCGGCTGAGGCGCTACTTGTCACACAAGCCACGCGTGCAGGCGGGTATAATAAAATAGTCTCTCCCACACGTAGAGTTCAAAGTGGGAGTTTTTGAGTATTAAAATTACAATTAAAAATGTATCCACAGAAAATATAAACATACCAGAAATCCTAACGATTATTTAACATTTACTAAACTACGAAAACAATGTAAGGAATTATCAAAAAAATGCTATAGTGACTATATTAACGTAATAGAAAATGAGGTACATCATCACAATGTGAAAAAATTCTGGAATTTTACTAAATCTCAACGAAAAGACAACTGTGGATATCCTAATAGCATGTTCTTTAAAGAAAAATGTGCCGACAGTATTGAGGGTATGGTTAATCTTTTTGCTGACTCTTTTAAAAGTGTTTACGACAAAGATATTCCCGTCAATTCAGCCTTCAGTACTTCAGTGGAAGAGTCATTAAACCTAAGCCAATGTTTTATAAAATTAGAATCCATAGAAAGAAGTATAAAAGCATTAGATAGTAATAAATCTGCTGGGCCGGATGGTATTCCTCCCATATTTTTAATAAATTGCATTAATAGTTTGATATATCCCTTACATAAACTTTTTAACAAATCCTTAGCATCTGGCTGTTTTCCGGCTGTGTGGAAAAAGAGTTATTTAACACCCATTCATAAAAAAGGCGACAAAAGCGATATATCAAACTATAGACCTATTTGTATTATGTCTACTTTACCCAAACTTTTCGAGTCATTAGTATTAGATACCATTGTAAAACCTATCAACAATATTATTGTTCCTAACCAACATGGCTTTATCAGAGGTCGATGATCTACCTTAAGTAATTTAACTATATATAATAATTACATATCCGAATCCCTTAGTTTGAAACAACAAGTGGATTCTATATACACCGATTTCAGTAAAGCATTTGATAAGGTTCGACATCACATTCTTATAGCCAAACTCCGACTGTTAGGCATCAAAGGTAGTTTATTGACATGGATTATCAGTTACCTCAGTAATAGAGTGCTTAGTGTTAGGATTAATTTTATAGAATCCTATATATTCGAGGCCACAAGTGGTGTCCCGCAAGGGTCCCACCTCGGCCCAATATTATTCTTAATATTCATTAATGACATTGTAAACATATTTAAAGATGTACAAGTCCTAATTTTTGCAGATGATCTAAAATTGTTTAAAAGAATACGAAATATACATGATTGCCTAATTTTACAAGCTAATTTAGATGAATTTTTTAAATGGTGCGAACAAAATATGTTATTTTTGAACATTGAGAAATGTCAAGTAATACGATTTTCCAGAACTCATTCTCATATCTTACATGAATATAATTTAAATAATGTTAAATTAACACCAGTATCACAAATTCGTGACTTGGGAGTTATATTCGAATCAAACTTAACATTCACAGCACATATAGATGATATAACTAATAAGGCTTTAAAGATTCTTGGCTTCCTTTGTAGAACCCTAACTGATTTTAAGTCCTTGTATTGCATGAAAACACTCTACATTTCACTAGTTAGAAGCCAAGTGGAATATAATTCACCTATTTGGTCTCCTTTCTATAAAGTACACTCTAACAAATTAGAACGGGTTCAACACAAATTTCTTAGGTACTTAAATTTCAAACTCAAAATTCCAATAGAAAACATAAATTATGTAAATTTGATGTATCGACTTAATTTAATTACGCTGTCTGACAGAAGAACCATTTCTGATCTAATTTTATTATACAGAGTCATGAACAACCTTATTGACAGCCCTGCCATCGTTGCTGCTATTAAACTCTATGTACCTACAAGCAGGCGCGGCCGGTGCCTTAAATTTTTGGTGGTTCACCGATTTCATCAAAAACGTAATGTATGTAATATATATATAAATGCACGTATCTTACTTATTTATAGAGAAGATCAATTCTTCGATCCCTTTGCCGAGCGAAGACTTCAATCACCCTTAGATACAGATATACTCACCTGATAAACTCGTTATCCGATAAACACACTTATATGAAAGTTTATGCTTGGAAGATACGACTTTGCAAGCGGTGACACTGCATTAAAAAACTTCAGAAATCATAAATTATTTGCTATTTTACACTATGGTTCATTTCTTTTGATATTACATCTATTAGTATTAGAGGATTAGTGGCAAAGAAGAGAAGGTATTTATTTATTATTTAAAAAGACTCAACTTTCGGATATGAATTAATATCCCAATAATGTTTTGATTTGTAGCGTAGGATTGCAGACAGTGGCGGGTGTTTACTGACCCACTAAGCGTCGGTGTGAAGTTAGCAATAATTAAAAAAACGCACACAAATAAAAGGTTACTTTCTGCAAAAAAAAGCAAATAATAAAGTCACTGCCAAGTATGTAAATCCGCAGGAGTATATCACAAGATAAAATCGCACGCATAGCTGACCCGTGACCCGTTGACCCGAGGTTGCATTTTACAAGAGAAATGTTAAAATTTTACTTCATACTTGTTCAAACCCTTGATCGTTCGAGCCCTTCCTTCGGAATTCTTCGATTCTTCGTTCGTATATCTCCGCTGACCGTGCGGCGTACTGTCAGAGGTATTTTTCTTGATACGTTTTGTCAAAACCACGGTCCAGATATGTTTCGTATGGGCTGCATACAAAATATTATTAGCCAAACAACGCGCATAGCTAAAGCGCGCGGTTTGGTATGTACCTCGGTTTCTCGTTCCTAGCCAATGTAAACGGCGCGCGGGTGCAATGTTTTTGCTGTATTTATCTACAATATTTCGTCGTTAGTCACGTTTTAGTAACATTTAGTATATTAAATTGCAATTTTTAGGATTTTTTTTAAATTTTGCTTAATTTTATAATTAAAAACATTAAGAGTGAATAACCAGCACATGACAACTTCGATTCCGACACTAGCGCTAACACATCAGGGCTCGCGAGCGGGCGTTTTCAGAACTAAATTTCGTTCCGCGGCAATCCGAGTTTTGAGGGTTTTGTTCACTCGAGCTAGGGCTACCCGCTACTATTGCTACTTTATATTACTATTCTCGCTTCCAGAATTTTAATTAGTAGTAGTTATTTGTATATTGAAGTGCATAAACATAAATAGATACAAGTGAAATGCGTAAACACAGTAGGTATTAAGTAGATAGCTACATGAATAAACAATTTGTTATATTCTTTTTAACATTTTGGTTTTTTGTTTTTCAATTGTATTTTACGGCCATTAGAGTGGAAGATACTCTCAGTATCAGTGGCGGCTGGTGTTCATAAAAATAGGTGGTGCGCTAAAATAATAATAATAATGGTCTTTATTTCAAAATGTGGGAAGGTGAGTGCAATCCCACACATACCATAGAGATATCCCATAAATCTTGGACCTACCTACTCTAATTAAAATAAATTCAATTATGAAAAAAATCCTACCTATTTGTAAATTAGGTCGATCCTCCATTATCTCTGGGTGCATGCAACACATTGAGTCTAAATTAATTATATTTATTAAGATAGACTAAATTCTTTTAAAGTTTAACAACATTGTTCAATCTAAACAGATATCATAAGGATTGTGAGGAACAACTCACTGAAAAAGCATTCCATATTCCATTATTTTAAAAGAGTTCTAGTAAAATAAATATTGATCCATCACTATTTGTAAAGTCGCCGCGATTGTAAATTCAAATTCAATAACAGTTGACTCCTATCCAGAAAATTTTATTTAGATACTTATTGGCACGAAAATCGAGTTAAAAAAATGTTCAGTTTATCACACATCCGAAAGTCTTCCTTACGCTCCGTAACTCCAATGAAATATATACTGTCATAACTCATAACAAATAATGTCCGCAATGTTTGTTATGCTGTCGTTGGTCGATGCTGAGTGAAACATAGCATGAAAAAGAGTAGATATTAAAATAAAGACACGATATGGATAATAATATGACACAAACGTGTCCCCGTTTAACATGCTACAGAACGAACCATTCCTTTTGATGTGGTGGAAATTTTTGGATCGTCACCGGCGATTTCGTAAAATTTGCAAAGCATTCAACCTACCTACGATTTTGGCTCATTATAGAATTATAGAAGAACTCCTGTGATCGCTTTGCAAAATGAACCACCACTCTGAATATAGGCACACAACGATCTGCTTTGTTACGCGGGCAGTCCAGTAGGCACCTATATTACGCATGCATTATAACCGAGTGTATATTGTGAACTGTGATGAGGCGTGTCGGAAATAAATATGTTTTTTGGCGCTCGGAAATTTTTAGATTTAAATTAATTAATTAGATTAGATATATTTTGGGAGTGCGGCGCTCCTCCGCACCTTAGAGCTGGCCGCCACTGCTCAGTATCGCCCTGGTGTAAGACCACCATTAAGAATTGAAACGTTGCTTGAAATGGCTTTAGCCGTGTTTAGTGGTCAGATCTGAATAGCCAGGTACTTCCCCACCTTCCTCTTCCCTATATCCTTCCCCTCCCCACTACCTTCAGTCTTACAACATACTCCAAATTGGGGATGCAATAGTCCCACTGGCTCCAGACTTGTGCGGTATTCATGAAAAAAAACGAGTAATATTAAGTTGGATTGTAAAAAATGTCGCATTTTGAAATATTTATTCGTGTGCATAATTAATAATAAGCACTTCAACAAACAGAATTAAAGCGCACAAACCCTTTCTTTCTTTGAGTGGCCTTGCAACGCATGCCGGGTACCCGCTGTATATAATGTTATATAGTGCAGGCGCTTGCATTATAATTCCCGGGACTTGTGATGGAACCATAACAGTTTAGTTGACCGCGAGGTTACAGTGCCCATGAAACGCATGCCGGGTACCCGCTGTATATAATTTATTTATTTATTTACGGACAAATAGTCCATTAACAATACAACAATAACACGAAAAACAAGCGTGCGTAAAGGCCCGACCCGCCGAGCAATCGATCACCGTTCGCATTGATTACCGTTCGCATGTCATTTTTCGTAACTATCACCACTTTTCGTAACCCATTCACCAGTTTACCCCCAAATGTCGAGCGTGCGTAAAAAAGATTTACCCCAAAAAAATATTTTGGAGCAGTTGGGACTCTTGTGCGGTATTCACACAAGAAAAATTTAAAATAAAAAAAATATTCGAAATTATAAAAATTTTTGCAAAAAAATATTCAATGAACATGAAAAATTGCGTTCGGGCAACCCTGTAGATTTAACAAACATGAATCAAGGAATTCGTGTTTATTTCAAATTTCGTTTTCAAATTTCATTTCCAAATATTATAATTCAAAGCGTCGCGAAGACGTGCTCTCCTGGCCGCGTTTGGGCCCGTAATGAAATCTGAAATTTGTGTTTACGGGCTGCGATAAAAATGGTAAAATGCGATGTTCAAAATTATTTAAAATTAAATACTTCCTTAAATTTTTTTACGATCAAATTATTTATGATTTGTCAATAACGTCTTAGCAAAATAAGTATGTAAAAAAATCCGAAATATATTTGTTTGTAAGTGCACAAATAAATGCACAAACCGACCAATTTTCGTCAAGAAACACATGTCCGTATATATTTTTTAATAATTTTATTTAAACTAAAATTAAAATTCTGAAATATGCTTTTACCAGATAATGTATTGATTTATTTTACTGCATGATTATATGATTTGAAATTGGTGTTGTATAATACATGTACTTTTTTGAAAATATAACAAATCTGCCAACGACCTATGGTATAACCTTATTATAATTAAAATAAACATCTTTTCTCAAAATTTTATCCATATCTTTACTAGATAAAAGAACAATCTTTCAAAATCAATTTATAATTTTTTGTGGAAACGAGTCAATAAGTCTAAACACTGATTTAAAAATGACATATTTCTGGTTTCTCTGCTTATACACTCTTAAGTAAGATTACGATGAGCTGTAAATTGTTGTTCAATTTTTTTGGCGGTTCGTTGCACGAGTGCACTGAGGCACTGGCCGCGCCTGCCTACAAGGAATACTAGGCAAAGTACAACATTCTTTTGCGACACATACACAACCAACTATCAATCACACTCGCTTACCAATAGGATGCATAATTTGGGCAACAAGTTTGGTGGTATTATAGATATATTTGCTGATTCCCTTTATAATCTTAAATGCAAATTAAACCAACACTTTGTGGAATCCTACAAATTATTGTAACGGGTTTAATATATTTAACGATTTGATGTGTTATTGTAATGTTGTATATTATGTTATTGTCAAATATTATATTGTTTAAAATATTTCTTTACACCATGTTCTTCAAAAACTACTTATATATTTCTTTTAATTTTTCACTTTTATAACTTTTCGTATAAATTCTAACTCGATAACTCAAATATTATATTGTTTAAAATATTTCTTTACGCCATATTCTTCATAAACTTCTTGTATATACTATTTTTAAATTTTTCACTTTTATAACTTTGGTATAAATACTAACTCGATAACTTTTGTAAAACTTATTTATAATCTATGTAAAAGCCCCTATGGGCGTATAACAATAATAAATAAATAAATAAATTAAGGTTTAAGTTTTTTAATAAACATTTTGTAATGGTTTCATTATTTACAAAATTCATTAAGAACTGTTTTTGTTATTATGTACCTACTTAGATTACAGTAACAGTGTACCAAGGTTTTATTGCAATATTATTTTTGTTTTTATAATTTTCTTTTTTATATTTTTAAGTACATAGTATGTATGTATATATGTATGTACTACATACCTTCACAGTTCATAGGTACCTACAAACCTACATATCACTTAAGAGCGCGCAGGAGCGCCGAGAAATTTTAACGATAGGTATTTGTAAAAATTATTTCTATTTCGTTCATCTCAGCGGGGACAGCAAAAGCGCTATCGGTGTATTGGTGAACCCCAATGCGTGTGTGTGCGTGGCTGCAGGTGTTGGAAGCACGAATCGCCGCGCCCCGCCTGCCAGCGACTTCGCGTTCTTATTATTTCATTTACTGTTATTCATTTATTCCAAAAATTAAGTAGGTGCCTAGGTACATATTCGTAATAAAATAGCGAGGTCTACATTATTTAATATTGTATTGTACTTAACTTTATTATTATTATTACTTACTACAAATACATGTGACTGCCTGCTCCGAGCTCATCTTCTGCACACGCACAAGTCAATGAGACTTGTGGGTGCGTGTATACAGGTTGCTGCCTGCTGCAACAGATAAGTCAATACGCGTCGCGACTTGAGCGTGCGTATTCCTATATAATAGATATCTTCTGCGCTCATAGTTCATTCATCTTGTTACTATTAGTAAAGTAAGATGCACGCTGTTTTGGTTTAGTAATATCGGGAGATTCATACCATCTTTTTTTATAAAACGGCAGCATAGGCGCAGTAGGTACATCACGTACTTTGTGATTGTATAGTGTTTTTATTTTTCGCTGGCTGCATCACTCTACTGTTTTTGACTAGCCTTTTTACTGGAAACTATTCTACGTCAAATACAGACCTTCGAATTTTGACCCTGAAACCCCCTTGAATATTGAAATCTGTTTGGTCATTTCTCACGATTTACACATATAGGACATATGGTGAGTAGATACCTACTAAACTATTCATAAATTATTCATAAACTATTATTATAAACATAAACTATTCATTCATAAAAACTCAATATTACAACACAATTTCCTTTTTTAATTAAACATATAAATATCGCTAAAAATGTTGTTGTTTTTTGGCTCTCCCTGAATAACGTAAATTCATCAGTTTTGACTGTATGCATAAAGTGCATTAGTGCAAGTCGGTACATTTGTTAACATATCTAGTAACCTATAATAAATATTATTCTACGTCTTAGGCTGCGTATACACACGCCAGCCGAACAACGGATTATGGGAAAGGAACGAAGCAAAAGCAAACTGCCCGAAACGCTGCGCCGCTTGCGGTTGCTTCGTACCTTTACCATAATTCGTGGTTCGGCTCGCGTCTCTGTCCGCAAAGAGTGGCGTGCACTGATTTTTCAGTGGGCTAGAATCCTAAGATTGAAAATACGACATTAATGATGTTGAAGCTGAAAATTAGCTGAAAATTATTTTTTTTCCGAAATTTCAATTTTCAAATTCTGTGCACGCCACTATTCGCAAATATATACGTAGCATAAGATATGTGTATTTAGAAATTGAGTTACATAAAATCGACTACTATATTACCTACCTTCAACTCAAAAATTTTTTTCTTACAGATAAATAATGGGTAAAAGAAATGGAAACAAAGCGCGTTTGTTTTTATCTACTAGACGAAAAAAACCGATTATTAGTATCAAACGACAGATTCATGTTGCACCACGTTCGACATCTAGGTAAGTCGAAATATCGCTTTCCTGTCACTCTTACTACTGAACCTTCCTAAGGTTACCTTTACGTACGTAAAGTTTTTTTTCCCGTAAGTTGCTCACATAAGAGAGTTATGGCAAAATTACCAATGGGTATCGTTTACATTGATAATTTTGCCATAACTCTCTTACGTGAGCGACTTACGAGAAAAACCTAAAGATTTATGCTATGAGAGCCGTGTATTATGTAGCATGTATAACGGGAAAATGGGATGGACAAATTTAAATAAATAAATCATTTGCATTTACAGGGATATGGATGTCATCGATACTACTTTTGGAAACTTAACTACATCTTCACTAATGCATGAAACTTCCATGGATGAATCATTTGCTCCAAATATAGACGAAAACGCAAGTTCATCATCATCAACAACGCTTGATGATTTGGTGATAGAACCAGACCATATTGATGAAACCGATAATTTCGAAGGTCGCAGAATTGTGGATATAAAATATTTGTTTTCGGAGATATCAAATATAAAGCACGAACACACCAACTGCACATTTTCCGATTTAAAATTTATGAAGGAACGACGAAATGGTCTTCTAAGCCAGTATGTTTTCGAGTGCAAAATGTGCAAGAAAATAGAATACATTCACTCCGAAGACCCGAAACGGAAAATGTCTATAAATACTGCTGTCGTCGAAGGAGTGATGTGTACAGGAAATGGGTATTCACAATGGAATGAAATTTGTGGGGTTTTAAATATGCCAAATATGGATTGTAAGACTTACACGAACATAGAACAATGTTTAGCGCCAACAATTGAAGAATGTGCCTTAGAAGAAATGATCGCAGCTGGTGAAGAAGAAAAAAGGCTAGCCATTTTAAACGGTGACGTAGACGAGGGTGGCTATCCTTTGGTAACGGTGGTTGCAGATGGTTCCTGGGCAAAGAGGTCGTACAAAAGTGGATTTAGCTCCTCATCTGGCGCAGGGTGCATAGTTGGACTACGAACTAAAAAGGTTTTATTTCTGGGAGTGCGAAACTCATACTGCTGCATATGTGCTAGAGCTACTAAACTACACATAGTTGCTTCTGAGCACAGGTGCTTCATAAACTGGCGTGACAGTGCTAATGCCATGGAAGCCCACATTATAGCAGAAGGGTTCTCGAGAACCATGGAAATGCATGGATTGAAATTTAACAAACTAGTTGGTGATGGCGACTCCAGCATCATGAAAAAAATAATGCAACAAATGCCATATGGTCCTAACCTTATAGTACAAAAAATAGAGTGCAAAAATCACTTACTCCGCAATTTTTGCAACAAAATGAAAGCACTTGGAAAAAAAACCAACAACGCTAAAGGCTTTGTACCAGTTCATATAAGGAAAAAGGTTGAAGCAAACGTTTTACGCATGAGAAGAGCTGTAGTTGGAGCAATAAATTACAGGAAAGAGCAAGAAAACACAGTACAAAGTGATAAAATAAAAAATTTGAAAATGGACATAAAAAATACCGCAAATCATGTGTTTGGTGATCATAAAAATTGTGCATCGTACTATTGCAAGCCGGAGAAGTATACTGATGATCCAAATTTAGTAAGCGATCTTCGAGATTGTGGAATATGGACTGATATCCAACAATTCTTATTGTCTCTAATAGCAAATGCAGAAAGTCTTATTATTGACGTGACAAATAACACTGTGGAGCAATTCAACAACGTTATCGCCAAATTTATAGGTGGAAAAAGGGTAAATTTTACTACAAGAGGATCTTACCAAGCAAGATGTTTTGGAGCAGTAACTTCGTGGAATAGTGAATTGGCAACCCATTCAAGAATACAAAAGAAAATCCAAGGCCACAGTCCCGGCAAATACACGAAGCACTTTATAGAGAGAAAACGACGTTCGAAGGAGAATAAACGTGTAAATGTGTCGAAAAAAAAAACTAAAGTATAATGAAAATACGACAGAAAAAAGAAAAAAAGTTACAGGGCCCGATGAAAATTATGGTCAATTGGAATTAGAACCAGATATGCCACCTGAAATATTTGAAACGAAAAAAGAGGAATTTCTCAAAGAATTATCTTCAACCAATAAGGAAGAGCTCGAACGGAATACGGTAGGCCAAAGCAATAACAATCTGTGGGCAATTGAAAGACGTAAGCGGATAACGGCGTCTAACTTTGGAAAAATATATAAGCTTCGGCAAAAAACTTCAGTTACGGGAGTACTAAACTCTTTACTGTACTCACAATTCAAAGGAACTATGGCCACAAATTATGGAAAAGAAAATGAAAGCCTAGCAATAGAGCAATTTTCAAAAAAAACAAGTTTTCAGGTATCCGCTTGTGGGCTATTTATCGATAAAACCAAAAACTTTTTAGCGGCAAGTCCGGATGGCCTTATCGGTGAGGATTCTATAATTGAAATTAAATGCCCTTATAGTATAGCAAATATGTCACCAGAAGAGGGAATTGCACAAAAGATAATTGATTACTGTAAATTGGAAGACCATTCTTTAACATTAAAACGGAATCATAATTACTTCTACCAAGTACAAGGCCAGTTACATATTACTCGTCGTAATTATTGTTATTTTGTTGTGTGGAGTCCAAAAGGTTTGCTGTATGAAAAAATTGAGAGGGACGATGAAATCTGGCAAAAAATCGTTCCAATAATAATAATAATAACATAGTATTTATATAGCGCAGTTTTGTGATATTTCACTTCAAATGCGCTTAATTATAATAAGCTTAAAATTAAAACTGATCTAAATTATATAGTCGTTTCACGTCAACTCTCTCAGAACCGTCGGTAGCAAATGTCTAGAGTGTTTGACAATGGTGACTCGCGACTCGGGTTCGATCCTTGCAGAGTTCGAAATTTTTTGCAATTTAATTTAATGATAATTACTATTGTACTGTTTGAACAACACGTAATAATTTTACTAATCGAATAGAATTGTTTCTTGTGTTTTGCATTAGACAAGTGGTGTATTTACGAACATAAAAATTCACAAAAAAAAAATTGTTGCTCATAAAAAAGCCTCAGATCTCACGACATGTCTTTAAATTTCAGTGCCGGCAACCCGGGCGTTTATTTATTATTAGTTATGTACAACAGTATTTTTTTTTCCTTACCCTCCTCACTAGACAGAGTCTGTTCTGAGGCTGGTAACTAACAATAGCCTTCGATCTCACGACATGTCTAAAATCATTTAGTGTTTTTTTTTCCAAATGAGTATTTTTTTAGCCCATTTTTGTGGTGGATGCTGTGTGGAGGGGCGGTGGGGGGAAGCGGGAATGGGGAGGGGTAAGAGGAAGAGGGGGGGTTAGTGTGAGGGGGTAAGAGGAAGGGGGGGATTAAGAGGGAGGACGTAAGAGGAAGGGGGGAGGGGTAAGAGGGGGTTGGGGCGGGTAAGTGGAAGGGGGGGGGGGGGGAAGAGGAAGACAGGGAGGGGTAAGATGAAGGGGGGGGTAAGTGGTGGGGGGCAAGAGAAGGGGGCGGGGACTGGTGGAGGGTGGAGGGGGGGAGAAAGGAAAGATACTTAATTCAAAAAGGAAAATGTTTACAAGAAAAACTCTTCAGCTCACGATGGAAAAGTATGCAATATAACGGGCTTCATAAAATAAACGGCCGCTGCGAGATTCGAACAGAGAGCCTCCCGTGCGGCGGCCGAACGTCCTGACCACTACACCGTGTGAGCCGTCTCTTGTGTCGTGAAAAATGTTGTACTAGTGCGATGAATTAGTGCGAGACATCTGCGTGTTTGTAATATTGAATCACATCCGGTGTGACGTATTAGGTAATTGATAACATAAATTATGATAAAAAATTTTGTACTCGTTTTTTCACGAAATAGTGCCCAGTATCATCTAACACTTCGATATAAGTGAAATTTGCGTAATTTTTTTTTCTTCATTTTTTTTTTATATTATGTGAATTACGGTCGCTGCACGTCAGTTACGGGTCTATATGACGGTCATAAATCAAGATATAGTCATAAACTACTATAATTCTAACTTGAAACACTATTTTACGCAAATTATTACGAAATAAGAAAATTTTTCAAAATTCAAAGTCCACCTTGGTACTGGACAGTTAAAACATGATAGATCTTTTGCAAAAATGTGATCTATTGGGAAAAAATTCTTAAAAACGTCTCGTATGACCTCCTACCTGTATCTTATATTTAACACGTACTAAGTGTACTAACGTTATAAACTGCATTTTACTAATGTGATTCTTTGAATTTGGACGAAATTCCCGCTGAAGCCAAATTGTGTGGCGTACGTAGACGGATCCCTTTAAAGACTCGTTTCACGTCGCCTTCCCAAGAAAGGTCCGTGGCGCCCTTTGAGAACGTTTGACTCTCTTTATGCACTACGCGGGTTCGAGGCTCGTCGAATTCATTTTTTTTTTTGCAATATAATTTTATTTCATTGAATACAGAGTTTAACGACATCACTAATCGAATAGAGTTTATAGTATTTATTAGACGCGTAGGTGTGTTTAAAGTGCGTTAAACATAATGCACATTGCCACTGACGACACAAAACTGCTCTAAATATTTCTGTTACATTGGTGGTAGTAGTAGTAGATCTCGAGATATGTCTAAATCCATTTAGTGTTTTTGTTCCGGCGAGTACTTTTTCGACAAGTTTCGCGGGGTAATGATTTTCGTTAGAACGGCAACGTCGGCAACACCGAATACTTTGTTAGATGAAGCCATACTAAATAATGCAAAATCATACAAAATCTTATGTTTTAGTTTTGAAAATTTGACCGCTTAGAAGTATTATAGATGCTTCAATTAAATACTGCGTGTAGAACATACTTTGGCCCTTAAAAGTATTAGGTCTATAAAAAACATTTTTAACTGAAAACTCTCCTACTTATAAACACTTTTTCGGATATGGTTTTATTGCATAATGTGGCAAATTCAGTTTCTTATATAATTATCGCGAAAAAAAAATGATATTTACGCCCGAACCTCACAAAATAAAATATAATATGCATTTTCACGTTGGTATTTTTGACATCACGACGACAATACGGCAGTCGACGAATTTGCTTAATCAAAGTGAACCTTATACCGTCCACCGAAGAACGACTGGCAGCCGCCCCCCTGTCTTCCGTCATTACTCCTCCGAACGGAGCGGAGAGCGGTCGTGTTATGCTCCGCGCCGCTTATTTTCGTGAAATCAATTTAAAAATTCCGTTTTATTGCTATAAACAATGCATAAAAAAGAGAATTAATGTTTTTTACAGGCCTTTACGAAATCAACATGTAAAAAAAAAACTCAAATACTTTTTCCAACCTTTCCAAAAGCTTTTTCTCAAGTATTTTTAAACTCCTCCCATAAAAGGGCGTGAATTCCGATTTCGATTTTTTCCTGTACTAGTGGATCGCCTTAATGGTATGGCCAATATGGCCATGAGCCATGAGTTATGAGTATGGCCGCCGAACACGCACGTGCTCCTCTGTCACGCTGCATTTAAACTTTATTTCATAATACCTAATTGTTGTTTCGCCGATTGTTATACAAGTGTATAGTGTTAGTTTCTAGATTCTTCTCGTTCACAAACGAGAGACCTGGAAATTGTGTCAAAAGCCCGCCGCCCGCGCGTAGGGATGAAACGATACCATTGAGGTATCGATACTTTTACTCGATACTGTATCGGTCGTCGAGTATCGATACTTACTCGGTATCGGTTGAAAAGTATCGATACTTACTCATATCGCATCTTTTTGGAAA
This sequence comes from Limnephilus lunatus, assembly GCA_917563855.2. Classification (NCBI taxonomy): domain Eukaryota; kingdom Metazoa; phylum Arthropoda; class Insecta; order Trichoptera; family Limnephilidae; genus Limnephilus; species Limnephilus lunatus. Next base: position 348,711 of record CAKJTF020000021.1, read on the forward strand.
ATTTAGAGTAAAAAGCATAACAAGTATTTTAAGTAATTTATTGATAAGAAAAACATAGAAAATTTAAAGCTAAAAATGGCATAATAAATTGAAAAAGCACTACAAAAATGGACTTATTGAAAAAAAGTAATAAAAAATGAAATGTAGTAAAAATAATGGCGTAATAAATTGAAAAAGCACAAAAACAGACTTATGAAAAAAAGTAATAAAAAATAAATATAATAAAAATAATGGCGTAATAAATTGAAAAAGCACTACAAAAACAGACTTATTGAAAAAAAGTAATAAAAAATGAAATGTAGTAAAAATAATGGCGTAATAAATTGAAAAAGCACAAAAACAGACCTATTAAAAAAAGTAAAAAAAAAAATAAATATAATAAAAATAATGGCGTAATAAATTGAAAAAGCACTACAAAAAATTTCTGTTTTTGTAGTTCTTTCCAAAAATATTAATTTTTCCAAATGTTTGCCAGTTAGGCGATTTCTGGAAGCAGTGACAGTTGCGCCAGCTTTGGAAAACAGCCTTTCGCAAGGTACAGAGGTACCTACTACATTCAAATATATGCGTGCTTGTTTATATAACGCTGGGAATACGGGCTTTAACTCCTCCCATTCCTCTAATGGGTTGGCTTTTACAGCGCAGACTGGATTAGGCAAATTTATTTAAACTTCATCGGCTTTTGAGGAAGCACGCCCAGCACACCTCCGCTTCTGGCCAACTGCGAGTTGTTTATGATGTGACCAAAAATCGAAATCTTCGATGGCGGTTTCATCTTCAGACCCACCAGTTGACATCTTCTTTAATGACATTTTTTAATTTTTGCAATTCCCTCCCACGTGCATTTGCTTCCTGAAAGTGAAGGTTTTTGAACCGTGTGGGTCCAAAATTGTTGCGAACGCAGTGTGTTGAATTCAATGAGACCAAATCTTTTTTTGCATTCAGTTAGTAGTTTTGTTTGTAACTGAGTAACACAGTCTATTGAGGTTGAAAATTTCGTTAGCTGAGATGTGAGGCAATTAATCATGAAAGATTAATTTTTTTGAAAATGTTAAATAAAATAATTAGTTAAATAAAATTACTGATATGAGTACTTTTGACCGATACCTACTCAATACTCAATTTCAAAGTATCGATACTAAAAGTACTTGGTATCGGTGAAAAATATCGAGTATGTACTTGTATTTACTCGTATCGTTTCATCCCTACCCGCGCGCGTGCCTAACCTATATGACGGCACAATAAGTTTGAAAGACAAAACAATGCGCATCGTAATTTAATAAGTTTGACCGTGTACATAGCTAAAGGCATTCAGCTCGTGATATTCACGTTTCAGAGTGAATCAAGGTGTCGCATTGACCGAAAGTTAAAGCCGACGAGATGTGAAAAACATAACGTGTCAAATTTACATTCAACTATTCTATGTGAAAGGTAAAAGGTATTGTGTTGTTTTTGAAACGCGATCAAGTCATAATATGTGAATCTATCTGTGTGTGTGTTATTCCTCAATCTCCAATCAATAATATGTGTGTTCTTTTCAGGTTCGTGATGATGTCAAAATACGCGATTAGTTCGACTGAAATGTGAATATAGTGACAACCGAATGTGGTGATCTACCGGACCGGAGAATTCAAACTCGGTCACCGTACATGTGTAAAGCCATTTCAAGCACAATTCACCGACAACATAATGTGTACGCATTTAGGTAAATCAAGTTTTAGTGTCGGTTTGTCATATAAAATTCTCGGCATAGACAGACGATCCTCGGTTCTCGTTCACAAACTGCTAAAAATATTTTTTTATTGATCTCACGACACGTCCAAAACCATTTACTTTCAAAGTGGGTAATTGTTTTTTGGCATGTTGAATTTTTTGTTGGGAAAATAAACGATTCAATATGGCAACACACACACACACACATTACGGTTAATGCACATTACATTCCCGATAAACATGCGATAAACATTATGGCTGCCGCGAACGAAATTTCGGTAATCCGGTCTCGCTTTCTATAACCAAATACATGCACACATTATGTGATTTCACCGAGGGTCTATTGTTGATTTTGAGTTTAAAAGCATTCTTATTTCTCGTTTCAGGGTGAATGTGACCACGCCCGCGACACGCAACAGGTGCCAGAGCCGCCGAGATGTGAAAAAGATAACCTCAAAATTATCAACTTGGTGCTAACGAAATCGTACGTATTGTGTGTGTTTTTTTAAACGATAATCAAATCATAATAACGTGTGACTATCTCTACTGAAATGTTCCGTGTTGTGTTTCTATAATCTGTCGCATAACTGGCACGCATGTTTTATTAGTTGTACACATTATTATGAAAATGCATTTATAACTGACTGAACATCACGCCGTTTCCTCGCAGGTGTAGGCAGAGCGGACGGACGGACCGACCGCCAGACGAAACGGTCTCGGCACACACTCCTCGCCTCGTTCACATTCATACATCGTCTCATACTCGCTCCCTGTTTCACTCGGTCGTGCCATGTTTTTCTCCGGCGTCCCAGATTTGTTCTACCATTCACATTTGCGTCACATATTCTCCTTACACTCCTTTCCTCGTCCATTCGCTCTAGTAAATTCGCGTACCTTTCTTAATCTTAAACAACGCTTATATCTCTCTGCATTCATAAGATGTCATAGATCGATTGCATATTAATGAGAACGGGTCGTTTCTACGACTCGTTCTCGAGTTCAACAGCTCGATTTTGGAACGATTTGCCTGACTCTGTGTTTCCTCCCTCATACAAACATGTGTCTCTTCAAGACCCACATTCAATCATTCCTTTCCTCAAAAACACCCTCCACACAGCCAGCATCTTCAAAGATGACATAGTGGAGTTAATGTAAAAAAAAGTTCTACAGAATAACACAATGTTCAATTTGATTGCAGGAATTGAAGAAGACAACGCACTACGACGCGCGCCGGCGGTATCGTGAGATTTCACCCAGCGACGAATACACAAATGAAGTACGTTATTGATTGTTTTTATAATAAAATCATAATTGAATTAATTAGCTTAACAAAAAATGTGTTTGTTTTTAGATATTATTAACTGCTTCTAAAAGGTGGTGAACTTTGATAGAGTTAATAATGAGATCAGTTTGATGTGATGCAATCAAGGCATTAACAATATCATTCGTATACAATATTAAATTGGAAAGGGTTGATCTTCCTTTAATAAATCCATGTTGAAGCGGTGAGATGGTGGGATTAATTCGGGATATCAACTTGTCTAGTACTAGACTTTCAAAAAGTTTGGGTAATGTAGACATGGTGCATATTGGCCTGTAGTTTTTTACGTCCCTCTTATTACCTTTTTTGAAAATGGGCGTCAAAAGACTAAACTTCCAAAGATCCGGGAACACACCTGATGAGAGTGACTTTGTAAATAACTTATGTATAGGATATGACAATGTTTGCATACAATTAACTGAGAACATGGGTGGAACTTTGTCAGGTCCTGCAGATTTACGGGAATCAAGACTCTTTAACTTGGATATAATATCACCAATAGTTACAGTACAGTCAGCAGTGGCGGCTCTTCCATAGGGTCATTAGGTCAATGACCTCCTAAAAATTTGGATCGAAAAAACTACGCAATTATCAATTTTAATGCGCCCTAAAGTTTATTCAGACATTCAGAAAACAATACTTCATTTGTGTATTATACTGCCATCTAGTATCAAAATCAGAAGCTATTTTATTTTGAACAGATAAAAAATAATATCATAGCACCATCTTGCGCCCAATTAAGAAGCAATTATTTTTTTCACCGTGGGGTTAGTTCAAAATTTGACCCAGAACGGTCTACTTTCTCTTTCTTTGTAATACAGACAAAAGAGTAAACACGATAATGTCTGACATATGCCTAGAATAATACCAAATATTTTTTATTAGGAACTGGGGACATGTCCGCGGTGAAACAGAAGATAAGTTTATTAAGATATCAGAGGGAGATGTCAAAAAATGTCAGTTTTTGTGTGATTTATTAGTTTGAAACAAGGGCAAAGGGCAAGGCCATCTTGGATTCATTAGTCAGCAGAAAGCACGTTTCATTGTTGACGTTGACGCGATTTGCATTGCATAAATTAGAATGTCTAATTCTGTAGATAATATATTGAAAGACATATCGGATAATTCATTGAACCATGAAAAACGTATTCAAATTAAGTGTCTCGGCCGACCAAAACCTCAAATGCAAATAGTTTCTGTTACCAAAAATAAAAATAAAGATATTAATCGTTACTTTAATTTGAAGAGTTATAATTTCTGTGAGTGGATTTGCGGCTGCCAGATAAGAAACGTTTACTTTTGTTTTAATTGTTTACTATTTGATTCAAGTGATACCCAATGGACACGTACAGGTGTTAATGATTTGAAACACTTAAAAGAAAAAATAAAAAAGCATTCTAATTCTACATTGCATATTAATAATTCAATGAGCTTTGTTTTGTTAGGAACCATTGATATTCGGATTCAATTAGATAGTGCGTATCGTAAAGCACTCGTGGACCATAATGAAAAAGTGGATAAAAATAGATATATTTTAACAAAAATTTTGAAATGCATACAGTTTTGTGGTTCTTTCGAACTGGCATTAAGGGGTCACGATGAGACAAAAGAGTCAGATAATCCAGGTATATTTCGTGGCTTGATTAACTTTATTCAGGAAATAGACATCGTATTAAAACAACATTTAGAAAGGTCTTCGAGTTTTAAAGGTTTATCTAAGACGATTCAAAATGATCTGTTGGACTCAATTTTAGCAGTATCTCAGGAAGAAATTAAACTAGATATCCAGAAATCTGAGTACGTTGCAATTCAGGTGGATGAGACAACTGACAGCTCCACTAAAACCCAAATGGTATTTGTGATCAGATATCTAAAAGATAATGTCGTGTGTGAACGTTTTTGGAAATTTGTTAATCCAGAGGCTTGCACTGCCGTTGGATTAACAAATGAAATATTGACCCAGTTGAGAATCCTAGACGTTCAACCGCGACAGCTGATAGCGCAGTGTTACGACGGGGCGGCCGTTTTATCTGGAAAAACTGGAGGTGTTCAAGTTAAAATCAAAGAAACTTTCCCCCGTGCTCACTACATTCATTGCTATGCTCACCAACTAAATCTAATTTTGCAAAAAGCGTGTACCATAACGACGGGCGTAAAAGTTTTTTTTGCGACCGTTCAATCATTTTCCGTATTTTTTTCTAGATCTCCAAAGCGAATGCAATATTTAGATGAAACCGTTAAAGGTCGTCTGCCAAAGGCAGCTCCAACTAGGTGGTGCTTTAATGCCAAATGCATAATTACTGTATTTACATTCCAATCTGATATATTAAAATGTTTAAATTTAATTTTGGAAAAGGAAAATGATCAAAATACGTTAAGTCAAGCACAAAATTTGATAAATAACCTAGAAAAAAATGTTTTTATTTATTGGTTAACATTCTTCAATAAAATAATGCCTCACTGTGAAATTTTATTTAAGCAAATGCAACAAAGAAATTTGGATGCAATATTAATACAAAAACATATTGGTGAATTTCAACATCATATTTTGGGCATACGAGCAGAATTGAGTTCCAACCCTGCAGATTCAATCAGTTCCCCAGAAGGCTTATATAAGAAAAGGCGCACAGATGAAAATAGTCATTTGGTAGCGATAGAAGTTTGTGACACTATTTTAGTGGAAATGCAAAATAGATTTAAATATGGCGATCATCTCATTTTATCGAATTTATTTAATAAAGATAATTTTGCTGGATATAATAACTGTTTTCCAACAGCACAACTAAAGTTATTGGATGACTTTGATGAAATTGATTCATCGAAGTTAAAAAATGAGTTAATAGTGTTTTACCAACGTGATGACCTACACCATGCTAACAGTGCTGCATCACTTTTAAATTTTTTGTTGACCAATAATTTCCAGGAAATATTTTCAGAAACAATAAAAGTACTGCAATTTATTTGTGTGATCCCAATGACTACAGTTGAAAGTGAAAGATGTTTTTCAACTCTTAAACGTATTAAAACATTTTTAAGAAATACAATGAGTCAAGACAGATTAAGCTCACTTGCAATGCTTAGCATCGAAAAAAAATATATTTCTAAAATAGATAATTTCTACAGCCGTGTCATTGATCATTTCGCTGAAGCCAAAGAAAGGAGGATCGATTTAATATACAAGAAATGTTAGAGTGCTTTTTTATTATTTTTTACTATTAGAATCCACAGTACCTATCAAACGCTTTTATCTCGGTACATAGATTCTTGTAATTTTTTTCAATTATAGGGGAATTCCATTTCATCACAGTAATAAGAGCTCAAACGATGTCAAAAACATTAATTAATAACATGTACACTAAAGTTTAAAGTTAATTGTGAATAAAATAAATAACATTAAATAAAACCATATTGTGCTACCGGCTTCGGAATAGGTGAGTACTGGCATTTTTTTTTATAATATTCCCTACGCATTAACAGTACTTAACTCTGATAATTTTTTTTCGATTGACCTCCCACTTCTAGACCCCTAGAGTCGCCTCTGGTATTGTAGTCAGGTCATTTGTAGTAACACAATTTAAAACAATCAAATAAGGCTGAACTAAATATTTTCTTTTAGATTGAAGCTGACACAAAAGAGGCTCAACTAGCACTACAAGATGTGGAAATTCGACATCGGGAACTAATTAGAATTGAAAATGCATTAAAGGAAGTAAGAGATATGTTCCTGCAGATGGCTTCTCTGGTTAACCGGCAAGTAAGTACCACAATACTCACAAAATAAATACATACATGTTTTAACAGATATCCTGTTTCTGACCGCTTATTAAAATTTATTTTCTTTCTCAGCAAGATCTGATAAACACAGTTGAATATTTTGCAAACCGAGCCACTAACCATGTTGATTATGGAAACCAAGAATTAGTAAAAGGAGTCAAGAACAAAAGCAAGGCGAAAAAAGTGAGTATTTCGACAGTCCATTTAATTGGTTTGTTAGCAAATTCGCCGCTGGTCTTATTCTAAGAAAAATTGGCAATGCCATTATTATTTTTATTACCATGGCTTGACCAAACCCGTGTTTCCCAGAAAAAATTGGATAAAGTATTTTGATTTAGTCAATATATTGATGTTTTTGTTGCAAACGTCTCTGTAAAGTTATTTGTATTGGCCAATCATGAAAAAAATTAAAGTGACATTCAAAAACGTTGGCTTATCTAGTGGCAAATATAATTTTTTAAAACAAATTGGCACTTATTTGAAAGTTGTTTATTTAATATTATTAATCAATTAGATTGAAAAATCACATCATCAAATCATAAACTCACCTGCAAATAAGGTAAAATTGTTTTAAATTATGTTACATACTAATAATAGTAAAAATTCTGTTTATTTTCTTTCAGAAATCAATAATAATATGCGTGTTTATCGGAGTGTTTATTTTAGTATTAATGTTAATTCTAAAAGCTTAGAAAAAATCTTTTAATTTTGTGAATTACTTAGAGAACAAATCAATAATATGATCACATTTTGAATGTTCAAATATTTTGCGACCTGATAAAATAGTAAATAAACATTTTTTTAATTTCCTAAGTATTATTTATTAATAAAATTGACATCATTGGAGGATAACTACAATAAAAACTATTTATAATCTCACGGCGATGCATCACGACATCTAACATTCGGAATCGGGCCGCTAACAATAACACTACTTATGTAGATGGCGATAAGGTTTAAATTCCCGCTAAACACCAGCTGCCTATTTTAATTTATGCTAGAAAAAAAATGTTGCCAAAAAATGTGTTTTATTTTATTTTGCAAAGTCAGGCACAAATATTAAAATTTTTACATCCATTTTCTACAGAACTTTATAACATTATACAATGAAACCATATCCTAAAAAGGATCATAAGTAGGAGATTTTGAACTTTAAAGCAGTTTTTATAGACCTGACACATAATATTTTTTTAGGGCTTATAAATGCTCGATTATTTCGAAGGCCAAGATGTGCTCGCTATTTCTAAGTGATCAAATTTTCAAACAAAAATAAATGATTTTGCATTACTTCCTTTTGCATTGCCTTAAGAGGAATATAAACGCTAGAAATATTTCGATTCTTGTGTTTTATTAAATCTAAAACCGAGCGCCGTATACCGTCATATTTTGGTCTGATTTGCACGAGGCAAGTAATTTGAAATAAATACTGTTGCTATGACGTGGTGCTTGCAATACGTAAGAAGCGCCCAGCGAGATCTCCGTTCGCCGATGCTTCTACACATACCTTGTTACCCGGTGGATGAATACCGTCAATTCTATTTTACCAGCAGCGGCCGTGGCGAGAACGGATCGAGAATCCTCAAACTATGGGGAATGCTAATAAAAGTAAATGTTTATAAAATTTGAATTGATTTTATTTATTTACAATCTAAAAAATTTTATGAAAGTGAATTATTAAGACATATTATTTTAAATACATATAAATATTAATAAAAAGAAACTTGATTCAAGTTAAATATAATATGTATATATGTTAACAAAATGTAACTAATACGTACTTTTATAAAACTAGGTATAGGTATGTACTTTTATCAAATTTACATACACTTTCAAAATACCCAAATAACATATACTCAAATTTCCACATCTAAAATTTTTGTAAAATTCATTTACAAAAATAAATTTTTTGGAAACAAATCAATAAACCAATCCCAGTATTAGAAATGATGACGGAACAACTCACAGCTAGGTTTAAAAATATTCTACATTAGATACATCAGTTTATTGAAACATACACTTAAAAAAAACGGTGAAAATAAATAACTTGCATCCTCATATGCTGAATTTATTCTAAAAGAGCATAATTAAAACGAATGCAATATAATATTTTAAAATAATAAGTAAAATTCCGGCACAGAATTCACAAAAAGTTCCCAGCTACATGTATTAATAAAAAGAAACTTGATTAAGTGAAATGTAATAATACTAATAAACTAATGTAAATGTAACTAATATATACTTTTACAAAATTTGGTATATGTAGGGTAGACTGGGGACGATTGAAACACGTTATGATTGAAACATCTCAATTTACTCGAAAACTATAATACAGTGTTGTAACAGTGTGATACAACACTCGAAACTCCGTCAGGTCTGTTGGGACGTTTCTACAAAAGTGCAGTAGCCGGCGAGTGACTCAATCGCACGTAAATATTTAAGACATTATTGCTTATCTTATAACTCATTTTACTCTCGCAGCTTGACGAAATGTTTCATTACATTCTCTTCTTTATCTATTTAAGAGTATTTATAATGCATTTGCGTGGCGTTAATGTCTATTTAAAAAGCATGTTTTTGACTTTGAAGCAGAAATTGCAGCGTAGGGATGTTTGGAACAACCGTGTGGGGATGATTGCAACGTTTCAATCATAACCATGTTTCAATCGTCCACACTGAGAGAAAATTTTGTATTATTCAAATTCAAATCATTAAGTCGAATGTACTTCTGTGATCTTTAATGGTGAACTTCTGTGATCTTGGTTGATGAAGTCGATTTCATTCGACCACATTCGACGTCACACACCCTCACGTGACAATTTCGTAATATCATATCTTTATTGATTTTTTTACATTTATAACTAAAAAAAAATCAACGTTAATAGTATACATTGTTTTATCAATTATGTAAGTACAAAACAACAAAAAAAAATTATGTTATGAAGAAAGTGTGTTCCCCTTCTCAAGAAACCGAGGTTGCAAATTATGCTAAAAAACAGCCAACATTTACCTATTTTGGGCTATCTTCAAAAGATTTAAGACAATTGGCATTTGATTTGACCACACGGTATAACCTGGCAAGGCCAGATTCATGGTACACAAATGGGATGGCCGGAATAGAATGGCTCCGAGGATTTTTGCGCGCCATCCAGAATTTATTATCTATAAGATGTGCCCAAGCCACGAGTATGGCACAAGCAACAAGTTTTAATTGACATAATGTTGATGAATTTTTCAACAATTTAGCGAACGTTATGGATAGTTTTAAATTTGAACCAAAGGACGTCTATAACGTAGAAGAGACCGGTGTCACAACTGTTCAAAAACTTAATCGGTTTATAGCCAGGAGAGGAACTCGGCAAGTAGATGCAGTAATGTCGGCCGAACGAGGAACTTTCATAACTGTCTGTAGCGGCAAATGCAATTGGCAACTCAATTCCGCCGATGTTCACATTTCTACGTATCAATTAAGCCATTTCTTAAAAGATAGTTCGATTGGTAGTATCGGTACCACGAACAAATCTGTCTGGATGCAAGAAGAAGATTTTACCAAATTTCTTATTCATTTTCAAAAATACACCATTTCGTCCTTAGATAGCAAAGTTCTTTTATAACTTGATAATCATTCATCGCGGTCGAATCATACGAAATCAAAAAAGGATATTATTTTGTAAAATCAATATCTAGTCTTCAAACCATTCCAAAATAAACAGGAAAAAAAAACTACACCTAGAGAGTCCGAAGAAGAAACCACAAATAAGATGACCAATGAATAGGAAAAGGTGCACTGGAATCCGAGGACAAAAATATGAAAAAAAATCACCCTTCACATTGATAAAAAAAGTGTTTCGTAGTCCCCACTCTTGTCTACTTTAGTTTTCTGTATATTTAATTTCTACCGCATGTGAATTGCACACCCAGATTTTTCTTTTCTTTTAATAGATAATATTTAATTGTTTAATAGATTTTAATGCCACTTAACAGATTATTTTAAAAAAAAACTCAAATATTGCGATATTTTGTATAATGATGTCACATCCCAAACCATAAATTCAATAATTTTTTATTTTTTCGACGTCTTAATTGTTGAATTTTACACACAAAAAATGCTCTTAATTCGGAGGTAAATTCTACATTGTTATGCTTGAAACAGTGTGATGGTTGAAACAAACACTTTTGTATGAAAGCAAAAAACTTATTTTTAATACCGTTCTATTCTGCTCCAGGATAATATCGCAGTAAAAGTATGTTGATTATGCTAAATACTCATAATAAGTATAACTAAGAGCACGTAAACATAAATAATAAAAAATATATTTAAATTTGTTTCATTTCAAGACATTTATGTTTATAATTTTAAAAATACTTGTGATATGTTTAATCACTATTCATGATCTCATTGAGTACTGTTTTAATAATGAAAATGTTTAACATTGATTACAATTATTCCAATTATTCCATAGATATTTAGAGTGTTTCAATTATCCCCACATACTGTTTCAATCGTCCACACTATGGGGATAATTGAAACAGTTTTTCCCATCGTCTTTAAGTGGTCATTGTAGCTTACCAGTACGAGTTGTGGCCATCCAATAAATTTAATTTGATAAATCATAGAACATCTAGTACAAACATCTTATCCATAATTACAAAAGAAATATTACTACACCTAGTTAAAGTAAAAGTGTTTCAACCATCCCCAGTCTACCCTACTTTTATCAAATTTACATACACTTTTATCAAATTTCCGCATTTAAAATTTTTGTAAAATTCATTTACAAATAAAACTTTTGGAAACAAATCAACAAACCAATTTCAGTATTAGAAATTATGACGGAACAACTCACAGCTAGGTTTAAAAATATTGTACATTAGATACATCAATTTATGGATACACACACTTAAAAAAAACGGTGAAAACAAATAACTTGCATCTACCTATGCTGAATTTATCCTAAAAGAGCATAATTAAAACAAATACAATATATATCGCGGGTTCAAACCCCGGCAAACAAATCTTAGTATTAGACATTATCAAGGAACAGCTCCCAGCTTCATATATTAATAAAAAGAAACTTGATTAAGTGAAATATAATATGTATATATATTAACAAAATGTAACTAATACATACTTTTACAAAATTAGGAATATATACTTTTATCAAATTTACATACACTTTTATCAAATTTCCGCATTTAAAATTTTTGTAAAATTCATTTACAACTAAAATTTTTGCAAATAAATCAACAAACCAATCTCAGTATTAGAAATGATGACAGAACAACTCACAGCTAGGTTTAAAAATATTGTACATTATATACATCAATTTATGGATACACACACTTAAAAAAACGGTGAAAATAAATAATTTGTATCTACCTATTCTGAATTTATCCTAAAAGAGCATAATCTAAACAAATACAATATATCGCGGGTTCAAACCCCGGCAAGCAAATCTCAGTATTAGACATTTTCAAGGAACAGCTCACAGCTACATATATTTAAAAATTATTCTTTTAAAATATTAATCCTACCGATAATGAATTTAAGCATTATATTCGTCAACCTAAAATTTCTCAAATGATATAACATTCTGAACATCAAAAGAGTTGAAATCAGGAATAGTTGATGCTGACTCATTTTGAGCTCACGCTGTTTGAGAACCAAAAATGCTCGCTGTAACAACGAATCCGTTACGTATATTGCAAGTAAAAAACTTCGAAAACACGGGCACAGATCCCACGTCCGTTTGTGGCCACGGCTCGCGGCATTATGGTGGAATACAAGCGTTGGGCGCAGATCGTATGAATTAGTACGGTTCTAAAAATTTGACGTAAGCGCCAAAGCGGTTTTTATTTTTTTTGTGCATAATTTTATAAGAACGAAAAAAAGTTAGAACGTAGAAAACGTCAAAAATAGTCTTAGCCATAAAGGGGTATTTTTTAAAAATTGTTACTTACATTACTTCATAGTAAAGTCATGAAAAAACTTTTTTTTTAGTGGTTTACGCTTATTTTTTTTGTTACGTAAATAATAATTTTATTGTTATTCTGTTACGTAGAAAAGGTAGTTAAAGCTTCAATTTATCCGTAGCATATTTTTTTATATTCGTACTGTAAACCGATTCGTTGTAAAGATTAATCTAAATAGTGATTTCACGTATAGCTTCATCTTAATGTAAAAAATATTGTTTCGTTTTACATTTATTTTTGTTTTATAGTTGACAGATTATTATAATAATAAAATAAAAATCTCAACATAAACATTATTTATAAAATACTATAATATATGTAACATACAATGTATCTACAGAACATTTGAAGTTCAGAACTACTGGTTTATTGTGAACTCTGGATATTGTGACAATTCGACTATAGCGACACAAATGTTCTGATATCTTCATTTTTATTATTAATAGATACAATATACAATGTACTAAATCCTAAACTACTGATACTTTTGTTAATCCATCACTACCGTTAACCTAAAATGCCATTTGATGACGGCAATAAGCCTGCTTCAGCAGAAATAAAATCAGATTTTTACAAAGTATGGAAATACATAAAACGCATACTTAAAATCAGATTTTTACAAAGTATGGAAATACATAAAACGCATACTTCCTAAAATAAATTGCAGGAAATCTTTAATAAATTTTCCGATGGATGCTTAAAATTCTTCCCTATCACAGTGGCACATAATTGCAGCAAAATTACAGATTAAAAGACATTTATTATCCAATATGCAGTTAAAAAAATAATTATGTCAGTTTATTTATTGCTACTTTTCTGATGTAAATTATATATATATATTTTTTTAATTTTTCTTTATTCATTAGATTTATTGAAAACCTTTTATCTGCTTCTCCTGGAAAATGGCCAATATGACTCGAGGCAGTGATGGATTCCCATTTGCAAAGTAAATATTTTTATTTAGAAATCTAATTTCTTTCCTGCGCCTTTGGCGAGCATATCTTCTGCACAGAGGGAGATGTGGTGAGCACTTGGTCGGGACTGGGGAACCTCCTCAGTCATACAGTAAAAGAGTCCTAAAACATCTTTATAGTTCTCCTCATCTAAGATTGGCACCGCGGGACGCGTTCCTGTAATCAGATACATATGTTTTATTAACCTTGAATAGGATTTTAATCCTTATTTTAAGTTTAAATGCATGCTTACGCATACTTAGTATGTTAAGCATGACATAGGTAGGAAACTTTTCATTAACCCTTAGGGGCAGGAGCCCTGCAATTGCAGTGTTGAAGGATCACCCCAATGCACGGTGTGAAGCACTGCAATTGCAGTGTCGACCTTATATAATCATTTTGTCTTCGGATATTACCTCTACTAGGTTAGTTAAAGATAAATATAAAGATGCCACTTTATCAAGTATTGTCTATGTGTTGGCTTTAACAAAATAATCTTTTTATTTATTGAAATTTCTAGTCGTTCCCTATGGGTTTAAAGTGAAAACTCGAATATTCATATGGTAACGCTGTCATGTCATCTTGGAAGCGGATGGAAGTTTCGAATCCTTTTTCACAAAATGGCGCTTTACAAATTATCCAATTATTATTATTATTATGGGGAAGACTTGTACGTAAAAAAAGATGGAAATTATTTAATTGAAACCAATCATTTTCGATTTGTTTGCAAACAAGGAATCAAAATCAATTCACATGTAAAATACTGAAAGATTTTAAAAGAATTATTAAATACTAGTTGGTTACCTGCATGCGTTGCAAAGCCATATTCAAAGAAATACTTTGTTTCTCCCTGAATCACCTTTCCCGTGCGTCCCCGTGGCCGTCCCGCATCCCCTTCCTAGCTAGTTTTATAAATTATAGCCTACATGTTATTCTGATGTATGAGCTATATGTATTATTGTAAAGTTTCATTAAAATCCATTCAGTAGTTTTTGCGTGAAAGAGTAACAAACACACATACATCATACATCCATACAAACTTTCGTGTTTATAATATTAGTAAGATTTTAATAGAAACGTACAGGCAAAATCATTTTAAAGATTGCACATTTGAAGGTACACACCGATATTATTAAAATTGTTTCGAAATAGTTTGAAAAACCTGCCTGCAGTGCACTTTCACCCCGCAGTAATCTTGCGATACAGTATGGGTACCACTACAAAAGCAAAAAATCTCTTTAAAATGATTCTACCGTACCTCTTTATGGATCAATTGAAAACATGGTAACCCCGCCATATTGGAACTGGGTCTCGTGATCATCAGTGGCGGTCCAAGAGTTTTCAGTGAGCTAGAGCACAGTTTGAAAAATATGACGTTATTGACGTTGCTATAGCTGAAAATTATTATTTTTTTTTTTTTCAATATTTCAACTTTTTGTATTTTTTATTTTACAAAACTCATTTTCAGCTACAACAACATCAGTAATGTCGTATTTTTCAATCTTAGCACTCTAGCTCACTGAAAACTCACGGACCGCCACTGATGATCACCTCTTCTTAAAAAGTACCCAACTTGTCTTATCCACAGTAGAGTGGAAAAACTACACCTCCATAAAAAAATTATCATGAAAATAAGGTACACATTATGTTTTCGTTTAAAGTAAGATAACCAAATAGATTGTGATCTAAATTGCAGACTGCATAAGTTGAAAATCACTGAAATTCAGCCAATTTGTGTATGCACATAAATATAAACATTTCCAACTCACCATAAAACTCTGATGGGTCATCATCCATAATACTATCCTCTACGAGTATGACTGAATCTTCCATGGAGACGTCATCTTCTGGAAAGTTCCCAACATGCGGAGCTTCGAGTGACAACATTTCCCACAAAGTAAGTCCAAAACTAAAGATCTCTGACTTGGTGGAAACGGGGTAAGGGGAAAGACCGTTAACCACCTCGGGGGCTGACCAACATTCTGTTCCTAAAACATAATAAAACACACACGAAATACATCAGAGAGAGCAAAGTTCTAACCTTTTAAAAATTAGATACAATGAGTATGATGAACACTTCTTGCGAGAAGGTACTGTAGGAGGTTACCTCTAACAATTACTGGTAAAAAAAGTGTTCTTATAATGAATTACAAGAGTGGAAAATTATATGTTTTTCTTTGTTATTGGATATATTATAACTAGACATTGGATTATATGCACTTAACAAAGTGCCAAAATATGCATGCAAATATGCACTAAAAAGGCCGAAATATGCACTAAAAACTCTTGATATGCCCAAAATATGCACAATACAAAATCTAACAACCATTTTATTTTCATATATTTTAATTAAAAACGATACGAAAACAGCGAAATATTCTTAAAATTATGCATAGTTTTTGTGACAATATGCAACTAAGTATTTTTCCAAATTTTCGAGTGCAAATTTGTGGCGTTTGTCACCCATTATCAATTTGTACGTTGAAAACGTACTCTCTATGTAAACTGAAAGGGTCTCCACACGATACTGCTGCAGTACGTTCTGCCGCAGAACTGACTAAAAATCGTATGGTCTGTAGTCAAAACCGCCAGCCGTATTGTTATTATTCACCATTCATTTTATTTTAAATAATAAAAGGCTGGTGAATAATAACAATACGGCTGGCGGTTTTGACTACAGACCATACGATTTTTAGTCAGTTCTGCGGCAGAATGTACTGCGGCAGTACCGTGTGGAGACCCTTTTACATCATTCGACAAAATTAAAAATTTGGCACCATTTCTGGAGATACCTGCCGAGCGATTCTATATCTTTTGTGGGATCGTTATAGAGATAACGGAGGTGATCTCCTGTCAGATTTGTGCGATTTTTGCATATTTACTGTCACATATTTTAGTTTAGATCGTTTTAAACACGAATTCCTGCAAGTATGCATGATTATTTATTCATTTAATTTATGTTGTACATAGAAAAAGCAAATAAATCACACAAATCTGAGAGGAGATCACGTCCGTTACCTCGATAACGATGTCACAAAAGATATAGAAACGCTCGGCTGTTTAGGCAGAGTTATGACGACCTGTGCCGTTTATGTAGTTCTTTATGTCTCGGGTTTTTAAAGAAAATAGCGTCTAACTTTTTACGAATCTTTTCTGATATTGATTTAGGAAGGGCGTTGGCGAGTTTGAACATTGTTTCCAGTATTTCTATTAATTTAAATAGAGGAAGGTTTTTTGTTTCCAATTTTTCTATGGTAACTTGTGGAAATGTGTTGAGATGAGGGCAATATTCTGTTTAATGGTTGTGTCTTCAAATGCTAAATATGCACGATTGGGGAAAAATGCATTAACGCCGTAATTATAGAGTTATGTATATGCATTTGAATATGCAAATGCATAAAATCCGATGTCTAATTATAACTATTACAGTACACTGACAAAATCGAATTGGAAATACCCATCCCTTAGTGGAAGTTTTGACTTTTTTTAAAATTAAAAATTTTGAACTGAATGACAAAAATGTCAATAAATATGATGTTTTCCAAATTTTTAAGGAAGTTTTTGGCAGCGGCATATAGTTGGCAGTTTTAATTACTTCAATATGTATGTGTTATTGTAAAAACCTCAGCGTTACTCTAGGTAATAATTATTTTGTATGTGTGCCCGCCAGGATACCACAAGGGTTAAATATATTTTTAAGACAAGGTATTTGAATAAAAATTATATAATGGCAACATTTTGATCTAAATAGTACTTACCAACGTAGCCCTGTTTACACTTTTCCAAGTCCAAAAGACCATTTTCATCAATTTGAAGGCTCACTCCGAAATCACACAGTTTACAGATGACAAAATCTCCATTCACCAATATGTTGAATGATTTCATATCTCCGTGAAGCAACTTTGCCTGACTGTGAATAAAATCAAGTGCTTTGCTTATATCCAATGCAACCTGAAAAGAAACAAAAAATGAGTCCAAATCGTAAGTACAATTATTTTTAAAAACTAAGATAAACTTGTCTTGCTCTGCCTCACGGTTAATCAGGATTTTTTTTAGATATTGTTTTAAATATTGTTCTATTATTACGAAAGAGAGTATTTATGACGAGGGAGATGAAAAAATATGTAATTTAATTTTGTTAAAATGAAATCGTATTAATGTTTGTAATAATTACTAAGTGTTCGACACCATGGAGTACTATAACTTTACCAAAACTAAAACATGTATTTAATTTGGTTCCATGCCAACTTAGAATCAACTCAACTCAATACCTCTTAGAAAAGTCATTAAAAGTTACGAAAACAAAAACAAAAAATAGCCTATAAACTAACCTAACGTAACCTATTTTTTTCAATACTTTTAATGACTTTTCAAATGAGGTGTTAAGTTGAGTTCATTCTGAGATGCCCGGTCACCATTTAATTTATATTGAATAAATTTTTATAAATCCGCTTCACGCTTTAAATGCACAAATTGTTGAAATAACTTGTTAATTAATCCTTATTCGTTTCAATTTAATTACTACAAGAAAAAACTATTTATGTCTGGGAAGATGGAAAATCATACACTTTAATTCATACTTTGTAAAAACTATCATAAGGGGAATACATTTTTTGTTAAAATTGTCACCATGTTAACCCTTCAGTCTTTAAAATATTTTTACCTACAAGTTCCAACGACATGGTGAAATTTCATGGAATTTCAGATCGCTTCTGAGGTATTTTAAATATGCTTTATTATATTACTTATTTTTGAAGATGTCGTTTATATTTCCCAATTCATTTTTTAATAACTCCTTGACACCCATCATATTGCCTTTAAATCCTTACAACTATTTTTTTGGCTTTAAATCCTTAAAACAATAGGTTAATTTTCAAAATCACTGGACACGTTAATACGAATATTTTTTAGAAATTCACCTTAATTACTGTAAAAGACAATTTTTTGCATTCGGGGCGATGGAAAATACTGCATTCAAAATTTCAATTACATAAAATGAAAATTTGCTTTTGTTATATGAGATCGCGCTATTCGCGGCCGCATTGGATTGGAAAAATTTGAATCAAAATTTTGAATGCAGTATTTTCCATCGCCCCGAATGCAAAAGTTGTCTTTTATAGTAATTAAGGTGAATCTAAAGGTTTTTTCTAAAAAAATCGTATTGTGAGTCCAGTGGTTTCGATAGTTTACCAAGCAATATCTTTTAAAACGTATCACATCATATGCAAATTATAATAGTACCTCCCACATGCACACTTCGGAGCGACCGAGTCCCGCGCCACTTCAGGCCGCCGCGCAAAAAAGTAAAGACCGATAGGTTTACAGCGCAGTCCACTGGGAGACTTTTCTGCGCGGCGGCCTGAAGTGGCGCGGGACTCGGTCGCTCCGAAGTGTGCGTGTGGGGGGTGCTAATATCAAATGTTGTGGTTGGATAATATATAATGCCAGCGCTATTTGCTTTGAGTTTTCGAGATTACCTGCCATTCTAAAATTTTATCTCATGTTGAAATGCAACCCAAAACATACAGATTTATAAATAAAAGTACTCGCCTTGAGAATTTTAGGCGGTGGAAAGGCTCCTTTACCTTCTTCGGCTCGCAATTCTATTCTATCACCGAGAGAATTCTCACACGCCTCCATGGCTAGGCACTGTCTTCCATCGCCCATCTTGGTAAAGGCTCTGAACCCCACAATATTGGGATGAGAGATTTTCTTCAAAATGTTGGCTTCATAACGCAGTCTTTTTCCGAAAAGTGTACTCTTTACCTTTACTGGGAATGTGCGTTTTAAAGCCCAGGGGGAGCTAATGTTGCCTACTCGGGGAGATCGAAGCATTTCATACACTGCCACACCTAGTAGGAAAAAAATATCATTTCGAGATTTTTATGTGAATTTATAGTTCAAATAATATAATATCACCGATTTATTTACTGGTAACCGGAAAGAAGATAGGGTAAATTTTTGAGATCGCTGGCAATGGTTAATACGCACTTTTTTTTCAAAAAATCTTTTGATTCACCTTAATTACATTAAAAGACAACTATTTGCATTGGGGGAAGTGGAAAATATTTCATTCTACATGGTTTGTGATACAAAAGAAAGTGCCCCTTTATAACGCCTACTCGCGTCAAGGCAAGAAAAACATCCCAGTTTTCAAGTAGTTTAGCGGCTACGCTAGGTTTGTGAAACATGGTTTGTGATTCAAAAGAAAGTGCCCCTTTATAACGCCTACTCGCGTCAAGGCAAGAAAAAATTTAGAATGAAATATTTTCCACTTCCCCCAATGCAAATAGTTGCCTTTTAATGTAATTAAGGTGAATCAAAAGATTTTTTCAAAAAAAAGTGCATATTAACCGTTGCCAGCGATTTCCAAAAATTACCGAAGATAGGAAACTTTAAATATACCTGTTCCATATCCTAATTTCTTTAAAAAAGGAGATGGGGGAATAGTTATCGGTGTTTCGGTGTGAGCTATTTTATTTCTGGTTTGTTTCACGGGAGTTTTGAATTCAGCCATTATAAATTATCAAAAGAACGATCAATGAACTAAAATTGGATGTATCGAAACTCAATATCACAAAATTTTGTTTTATTTTCTTATACACATCAAAACAATTCAAAACTTGGCCAACTGCATAAATATACCAATCCCGCCAACTGTCACAAGTCACAATTCGCAAAACCGTTTTCTTCTTTTAAACAATGATGTTGCCAGACTAAAGACTTCCATAAAATAGGTTCTTACGTATTCATCAAAATCGGGGAAGGTTGTTCTATTTTACTACAGAAAATAAATTAATATTATATTTCTTTTCTTTTTCCTGTACTAACTAGTTTAACAATTTAAAATGTTTTGATAAATACGAATATGGCGATTTTTAAACAATTTAATGATTTGTTAAAAGTGTCATTAAACAATTAATCATTAATTGAAAGGCAAGATAGAGGGTCGCCGAGGGCCTGGTAGGAGACAAATGTCTTGACTGCGAAATATACGAGAGTGGACCGGCATTAGAAGTGTAGAGGAGCTATTTTGGGTAGCGCAAGATAGAGAGACCTTTTCAAGAGTGATCGCCAACGTCGGGGGGACCTGATAAGGCACACAAAGAAGAATAAACAATTAAGTCTTTAAAAAAGTAAAAAAGCTTTCTTTGACGTTTATAAAAATTATCTTTTTACTTTATACCTGTACTATATACTTCTTATTACTTTTTACCTCTTACTAAGGCCGTAGCCAGGGGGAATCTAATAAAGCACACTGAGAATATGATGTTAAACGCTACCGACGTCCGACTGTACAAAATGAACTTATTACAATTTGTGGCGAAATTCTCAAAATAAACTGGTGCAAAGATTGAATTTTGCAAACTCTTTTTCAGTCCTTGTTTGACGAAACTACTGATATTTCACCACAAGACAATAGATGCCCGTCTGTGTGAGATATGCAGAGCTAAAAGATAATCAGCCTTACTAAAAAAAAACCGTGAAAATTTTATTCAATTGATAAACGAGCGTGTTTGTGAAAACATTATTAGACATCGGATTGCTCTAATTACGGCGTTAATGCATATTTTAAGCCTTTTTTCCCAATCGTGCATATTTCGTTTCGTTTTCGTCAATTTGACAATCCTGAGATTCCTGAGGCCATCGCAATTCAGTCAAGCGCAAGCTAGCATTTGAAAACGCATCCCCTAAACAAAATATTACCCTAATCTCAACACATTTCCACAAGTTACCAGATGCCATAGTTAAATTGGAAACAAAAATACTGGAAACAATGATCGAACTTGCCAACGCCCTTCCATTCAATATCGGAAGAGATTCGTAAAAAGTTAGACGCTATTTTGCTTAAGAACACGAGTCTTGAAGACATGAACATTAATGCCTGCATCAACAGTATCTATAGGTGATATCCTGCATCCTGCCTAAACAGGTATCTCCAGAAATGGCGCCAATTTTTCAATTTTGTACAATGACGTCAATTTTCGGCGTACAAATGAATACTGGGTGACAAATGTCACAAATTAGGGATCGAAAATTTGAAAAAACAGTTAATTGTATATTGTCATAAAAACTATGCACAATTTTAAGAATACGTCGCCGTTATTGAAACGTCTTTAATTAAAATATATACAAATAAAAATGATTTTTTGATTTTTCATTGTGCATATTTTGGCCATATCAAGAGTTTTTAGTGCATATTTCGGCCTTTTTTAGTGCATATTTGCATGCATATTTTGGCACTTTGTTAGTGCATATAATCCGATGTCTACGTAATTATAAATTGTTCATGGAAAGAAATATACATTGTTTACACAGCCTGAGAAGGTAGTATAGCTCATGTGTACGACTGTTTTGTTAATGATTTCTGAACGATTTTGGAATTTTTCGAAAGTATTTTGAATGTTCTATAGCAGTGGTTTTCAACCTGTGGTACGCTTACCCCTGGGGGTACGCTAAGCCAGATTGGGGGGTATACGCGGCTTGATATTTATATGATTTAAAACTCAGCTCAACGTTTTCAAATTTCGGCGGTTTACTCTTGGTGATTTTGAAACCCTTTTAGAGACGACGTAACAATGTCAACAAATCTACAAATAAAAGAACTGGAAAATCTGTGCGAGATATCAAACACTTTTGAGCTCAAAACGTACTTTGAAAAAATGTCTCTGAAAGGTTTCTGGCTCGAAATTTCAAAGGAATATAGTACGATAGCAGATCTAGCTCTAAAAATATTTATACCGTTCACAAGCACGTATTTGTGTGAAAAGGCATTTTCTTCATAGGCGTTTATTAAAAATATATTTCGCAATCGCCTGAATGCTGAACCAGACTTGAGTCTCTACCCAAGGGCGGATTTAGGGGGGGGGGGGGGGGGGGGGCACGGGGGCACGTGCCCCCCCCAGGACGGTATTTTTGGGTACTGTGGAGATTCTATCACAGTACATACTTAGAAGCAAATCAAATTATCAGAGTTGTTAAAATATATGAATAAAATAACAGAAAGAACATGATTCAAACTTTTGTCTATTTCTGGCTGGAATTGCGAATTTTGTTCGTTGCATCCCATTCATGCACTTTCAAATGAAATATGATAATCAGCGTTTGCGAGAGCGGTACGGTCGGGGGAAAACGCGGTCGGAAATGCCCCCCCCCCCCCCCATTAAAGTTGACAAACTCAAATTTCGACTTCATAAAAAAATGGTCCATCCTGAGGGGGGGGGGGGGGGGGGGGGGGGAATTGTGCTCTTGAGGGGTACCCCCCCTTCGGGGTGGCACCCGGGGCGGGCCGCCCCCCCCTCCGCCCCTTGTGCCCCCCCCAGAAAAAAATCCTGGATCCGCCCTTGTCTCTACCTATGTGAAATTGAGCCAAATTTTCTAAAACTTTGCTCTGCAAAGCAAGCTCAAGGGTCACATTGACATTATTATTATTATTTGATTTATTATACAGGGTGTAACATTGTTTGATTTATTATACAGGGTGTAACAGGAAATCGGGCTTTTATTCCAACTACCGAAACATGAGAAACTTTTTTTCTACAAAATTTTTCGAGGTTAAAAAAATTCATCCTCTCAATAATTTTACTTGATTAATTTTTACTTTTAACAATTTTAATTTTTTTTAAATATTTTAAAAATTTAATATTTTGTATTTTTTTTAATTCTGTTCAATTATTGTGTAATTTAATTTTATGCTTAATTTTTTTTGTTATTTATGTGACGAATTTTATTTTCATTTTATGTTTTAATTAGGTACCTACCTAATATGTAAGCACATTTTATTTACTTTATTTTTCTTTTATAGTTATTTATGTAATCTGGCTTGCTTTGCAGAGCAAAGTTTAAGAAAATTTGGCTCCATTTCACATGTAAAATCGCTGTTTAAAAATGCCCGAAGTCATGTTACACTCTGTATTAATTGTATTTGTGCGACATTATTGTTAAATTCATGCAATAATTAGATTATTAAAAAAATACAAATGAAACATGTCTTTCATTACAAGTGTACATAAGATGGGTAGAGGGTAGTGGGTACAACAAATTTTTAGTAAGAGTAAAGGGGTACGCAGACTCAAAAAAGTTGAAAACCGCTGTTCTGTAACGGTGGCGGATTTGCAGTCTTGGCCGCCTTAGGCCCCTGCCATGTAGTAAGTACCAGCCGCCCCTTTCTCAGTACCCATCATATAGATATACGGCCTTACTAAAAAACACTGTGAAAAATTTATTCAATTGACAAACGGCCGCGGATGTGAAAACATTACTAATTAAAAAATTGTTCTCGGAAAAAAATACACGCCGTTTACACAGCCTGGGGGGGTAGTTTATCTCTGTTTTAGGGATGATGTCTGAACGAAATTTGGAATTTTCCTAATTTTTTTGAATGTTCTATATATTTCTTATTTTTGAAGGTGCCGTATAAACAAATACCATTTTTAAAAACTAGATAAAATTATCGTTTAGATTTGTGTATTTGAAATACATTTTAGTTTTAAAAAACTGCCATATTTTAAGATTTAAACACGGAAAAAAATGTAAAATAATTTCTTACCAAAACATTTTTGATGAAAGTGTACAGAAATATTTAAAAAATTAAAATTTTAAAAATACAGACCTTTTATATAATGAATTTGAAATAAAACTATTACCTCACTTTTTCCTCGTGCGTACAATAAAAAAATTATAAAAAATTTCAAAGTTTTTTTTAATGCCAATTTCTTGGATGTTAATTTCTTTGAAAAGTTTACCATCACGTGAATTTGATATTAATATTTTAAAAAAACACCACTTTTGAGAAATTCTCATAAAATAAAGATTTAAAAACGTAAATTTGAACTTTTATGTAACCCAAGGTAACCCAAAACAATATTTTGACAGTTCAACTTTTAAAGTACTGTTTGTTGTGCAATAACTTGATAAAACTGATGTGAAACCACATAAATAACACGGCAAATATATTAATTACATGAATAGAAGAGTGAATTGGTCGCTATAATAGAAATTATTCAGTAAAATCTCAATATTTACTAGAAATATTCCCGCCACATACAAAACTAAACCGCTATTTTTTGCGCGGGCAAGATAGTAGAAATGTGCAGGCGCGACGCTATCACCATCTAGCGGCTATGAATGAAAACAA
Organism: Limnephilus lunatus; assembly: GCA_917563855.2. Classification (NCBI taxonomy): domain Eukaryota; kingdom Metazoa; phylum Arthropoda; class Insecta; order Trichoptera; family Limnephilidae; genus Limnephilus; species Limnephilus lunatus. The sequence goes on from CAKJTF020000021.1 coordinate 373,579, forward strand.
AAATTTTGTATAGAAAATTTGAAAAATTGCAGTGTTGCCAAATTTAAAACGTGTTTTAGAGTGAAATTCTTTTTTAGTAATATTTCGTGTTTTAGTGTAAATTTGTTGTATCCATGATATTACAAAAACACAGGTAATCGGTCACGCTGTGGTTTTTTTTAGTAAGGCCGATTACTTGCTAACTAGCAGATTGTTGACAATCCACGGAAAAAGTTGAAAGGTCCTCAACTTTACACGCTACAAGCCGACTCGTGATTGGTTTATTTGTGTTTCCAATATGGCTGCCAAAAACCAGCTGATTTCGACTGTCAACTTTCTGAAGGATTAGTTCACGTTATTTCCGCTATTGGCGCTAGCAGCTACGTGCGAGTCCGGTTTCCTACAAAAATGTCGCGAGCTACTGAGCGAGTGGACAGTTTTGTGTGTCATCATGACAATCTCACTCGCCGATTCACCCGCTTTTAAATTTAGTAGATAGTAGCTTGTAAACTCGCCGTGTGTCATCGAGCCTTTACGCAATCGATGATACGCCCATGGTCCGTGGATGGGCCCATGGTGGGTGGTTTGGTTTATTTATGCGCCCATGGCCCATGGGTCGGAGTAAACTGAGTGCTGCATGGACACGATACAATGATAGGTTAGGTTACTTTAGCCACCAACTGGCCCAAGGTTAGGTAGGTATTTTTTTCCACGACAAAACAGAATTTTGAATAAAAGTGAAGAGAAAAAACATTTCTTCCTAACTTCCTAATCTCACCTAACCCATTATACTATTACCTAACATATTATTATTGTATCGTCTTCTGTTTTGTCTGCTTCTGTTCTTACTTGCTAACTAGCAGATTGTTGACAATCCACGGAAAAAGTTGAAAGGTCCTCAACTTTACACGCTACAAGCCGACTCGTGATTGGTTTATTTGTGTTTCCAATATGGCTGCCAAAAACCAGCTGATATCGACTGTCAACTGTCTGAAGGATTAGTTCACGTCGGTTCACGTTATTTCCGCTATTGGCGCTAGCAGCTACGTGCGAGTCCAGTTTCCTACAAAAATGTCGCGAGCTACTGAGCGAGTGGACAGTTTTGTGTGTCATCATGACAATCTCACTCGCCGATTCACCCGCTTTTAAATTTAGTAGATAGTAGCTTGTAAACTCGCCGTGTGTCATCGAGCCTTAACACGATGACACTGAGCGAGTTTACTAACAGATAGTGCATTTCCGAGATAGTAGCTTGTAAACTCGCCCTGTGTCATCGACGCATTAGGGCAAATCCGCTACTGTTCTTTAGGTATATTTCTTATTTTTGAAGATGTCATAAAAACAATACCATTTATAAAAAACTAGGTAAAATTACCTTTTAGATTTGTGTATTTGAAATACATTTTAGTATTAAAAAATTGCCATATTCTAAGATTCAAACACGGGAAACCAAAATATTTTTGATAAAAAAGAAGAGAAATTAAAAAAAAAAATTTTATAATGAATTTGGAAGGAAACTGTCACCTCACTTTTTCCTCGTGCACATAAAAAAAATCGAAGTTTGCTTTAATGCCAAAAAAATAACCTAAAAATGTTAATTTCTCTGATAAGTTTACCAACACTCGTATTAGATATTAGTATTATAAAAAAACATAACTCTTAAGAAATTCTCATAAAATAAAGATCCTAAAATGTTAATTTAATTTTTTTATGTAACTACAATAAAATGAAATTATTATTATTAATTAATAAATTAAATTTTAAAACAATTTTCTGACAGTTTAACTTTCAAAATACGATTATTGTGCTAATAACTTAAATAACTTAGACTAAAACTGATGAAAAAACACGGTAAATATATTAATTGCTAGCTGGTACCCGGCATGCGTTGCAATGCCATTCAAAGAAATAAATTGATTCTCTCTGCATGTCCTTTCCCGTGCGTCCCCGTTCCCTTCCACCCTCCCCGCATCCCCCCTCCCTCGTCTCTTCCCTCTCCGCGAACCCCACCTCCCCCCTGCCTTCCCTGCCTGCCGCTAAAATATATGAAATACATATATTTTCATTTTTACGAATTTCATAACGCCAGAGCTTACCAATATATACAGCCTGTGTTACTCGCTGGTGAAAGAATTTTTCAAATCGGTTCAGTGGTTTCGGAGCTTATTCAATGCAAACAAACAAGCAATCAAATCTTTCTTCTTTATTATAGCGTGTTAGATAATATGTTATTTACCCGCCTCGGAACATACTCTGTCTAGTGAGGTGTGTAAATTGATTCTCCCTGCATGTCCTTTCCCGTGCGTCCCCGTTCCCTTCCACTTTCCCCGCCTCCCCCTCCCTTGTTTCTTCCCTCTCCGCGAACCCCACCTTCCCCCTGCCTTTCCTTCCTGCCGCTAAAATTTATGAAATACACATATTTTCATTTACTTATACAAATTTCATAACGCCAGAGCTTACCATTATATACAGCCAATGTTACTCGCTGATAATGTAGCTTTATATTAGTGAATTTTTTTTTTCAAATCGGTTCAGTAGTTTCGGAGCCTATTCAATGCAAACAAACAATCAAATCTTTCCTCTTTATTATAGTGTGTTAGATATAAATGTAAAGGAAATTTATTCCATTTAAATTTGAATCCTGTAGTGTCAGTTGGAATGTAATTATCAATTATCACTTGTTTTATTGTTCTATTATTTTATTTGCAAAATATCAATTTTAGTTGGATGAAACCATTCAAAGAAAAATCATAAAATAAACATAAAAAATGTCGTTTCTTTGTTAAACTTTGCAACACAAGTGTTTATAAATTAATAGAAAGGAATTAAACCTCTCAACTTATTGGAGAAACTTCAATTCGAATTTACGCTATTACCTGGAGACGATGGCAGGCAGTGGCGTCACAAGGGGGGGCGGGGGGGTGCGGACTGCCCCGGGTACCACCCGAGAGGGGGTGACACTCGAACGTGGAGAAAAAACTTACGAAAGTGCAAGCTTGCCGCAAAAAATATTTTACACGTGAACATTGACTGTTATTTAGCTCCATGGCTCGGTTGGTCGGGGATTCCCGAAAAAAATGTTTTATTTTTTTTATTTCTGTTCCTAGTTCGAAGTATTGATCGGTCAGGGATTTCCCTGAAATATTCCTTGTGTCATTCTAATTTCGTTCGTATATTGTGATTGACGTAAACTCGTGCAGAGAATTGTTATCTATTGACTAAGTGAACGTGAATTGTAGTTCGAAGGGTTGTCGCGATCTGTGGTTCTGGATAATTGTAGTTGCTTCATTTCCCTTATCATATGTTGTATCTGGTCTTGCAGATTGCGCAGGATCGTTGAGATATTAGCGTCGGAACTTGTACTTGCAGAGTGATGGTTCCGATCAGCTGGTCGCTGGTGATCTACTGCACTACATTCACTCTTTTCGTAGCAGTCGAGGATCTTGTCTGCTGCTAACGCTAATTGAGGTAATTGATTGTCTGGCAAGGCTGACAGAATGGCTTGGACGTGTTGCGGAAGTCGCTGTAACCATAAGGTACGCACTATAGCGCTATCCGCCAGCTGTGGTCCCGCTAGTTCGCACATATGTCGTAGCAAGTCTGTTGGCTTCCTGTCATTTAATTGCAGTCCGGTGAGCAGTCTGGCTAATCGTTTTTCTTCGGAATCTTGTAATCTTTCGACGAGTGATGCCTTTAGTACTGTGTACTTGTCCTTCACTGGGGGGGTTGATGACTATGTCACTCACGCTTCGGAGAGTCTCAGCATCCAGAGCGGCTACAATATAGTTATATTTGGTGAAGTCATCTTTTATTCTCGAGTTCGTAAACTGCGCCTCAGCTTGCGCAAAACCATAAAGCGATGCTCTCCCGCCAACACGATGGTAGTCTGACGGAGACGTGGCTTAGTTCGGATGGTTTGTTTTCTTCCATTTTTGTTGATGATCCGGCGGCTGATGGTATGTTAAGTAGCGTCGCATCAGGATTGAGGTTTTCGGCGTTCATCATGAATTTGTTCAGTATAATTGAGGCAAGGTACGGTTTAACTATTTGTTACGAAAAAATATTGAAAATATTCACGGAAAATAACCTAAGTCACGGATATCAAAAATTGCAAAATAATACATAATATAAAGATTGTGGAATAACCAAATTATTATAAATCATGTGGCAATGTTATGTGGTTAAAATATTACATCAAAGTTAATATACAACAATATTAACATTCAACAATATAATGTGTGTTTAAAAATTGCAGCAATATTATCGTCATGCAAAATTTTTTATTAATATTAAAAATATATTCCTCTTGTAATGTTTGATTAAAATTGAAATCGACCAAAGAAAACAAGGAAGATAGTGGTTGGTCCACCCTACTGTGCAAAATTTTATCAAAAGCAAAAATATTTATACTTTAATAAATTTGATGGTCCACCCTGATGGTAAAAACCTTGCGATTTCATTTATTTAAACAATCAAGGACACGTAAAATTAATTTTTCTTGATAGTGGCAGGTGTATTTCAAAAATACAAATCGAAAAAAACCGGGCGATTGCTGATAAAACCGAATTGAAGCACCAATTTCGGTTGCGCGGAGGGCGACTTTCAAACGCTGCTGCCGCCATCTTTTCCACTGTTTGCAAACGGCAGCAGTGGTTTTTCTTACACAAAAATTGATGATCTTTCAGATAAGCTTTGGTTTTTTGAGGAGATCGATATGTCGGGTAACGAAAACATAAGAAAGTATAAAAAACACAATGAAAACTGCTGAAAAATCGAAAAATATCATATAAAATATGCGATTTCATTTATTTAAAAAATCAAGGACACGTAAAATTCATTGTTCGTGATAGTGGCAGGTGTATTTCAAAAATACAAATCGAAAAAAACCGGGCGATTGCTGATAAAACCGAATTGAAGCACCAATTTCGGTTGCGCGGAGGGCGACTTTCAAACGCTGCTGCCGCCGTCTTCTCCACTGTTTGGAAACGGCAGCAGTAGTTTTTCTTACACAAAAATTGATGATCTTTCAGATAAGCTTTGGTTTTTTGAGGAGATCGATATGTATAGATAACCGGGTAACGAAAACATAATAAAGTATAAAAAAACACAATGAAAACTGCTAAAAAATCGAAAAATATCATATAAAATAGGCGATTTCATTTATTTAAACAATCAAAAATTATTGTTCGTGATAGTGGCTGGGGTATTTCAATAATACAAATCGAAAAAAACCGGGCGATTGCTGATAAAACCGAATTAGAGCGCCAATTTCGGTTGCCCGGAGGGCGACTTTCAAACGCTGCTGCCGCCGTCTTCTCCACTGTTTGGAAACGGCAACAGTGGTTTTTCTTACACAAAAATTGATGATCTTTCAGATAAACTTTGGTTTTTTGAGGAGACCGATATGTACAGATAACCTGTACGAAGGTGTCTCTTATTTCTCGGCAAAAACTGATACGGCCCATCATGGGGACCGGCAGCACTGCTTTTTAGTATAGTCCTACCCCTCCCCTGTCACGAGGAACAATCATTATACGGGAGACTTATATGTACAGAAACCTCAAAAAAATATAAAATATAATAAAGGGGGGGGGGGGGTGACACCACGTTTTCCGCCCCGGGTGCCACCCATGCTAGCTACGCCATTGGTGGCAGGTCAAATATTGTTAGCATTACAAAAATAGTCACAAGTGGTGAAAAAGTGTATACAATACCAGAAATGCTACAATCCGCCAGCCATCACGAGGAGATAATGAAAATTGGTGCTTTTGGAAAAGTAAAAAATATTTTGAAAAAAAGATGCCAGGTTAGAAGAGTCTTGGTAACCATGACAGAAGAACTAAAAAAAAACATATGTAGACGAAGATGGAAACCTACAGTTCAGAGACCTCGAAGAATTGGAAGAAAAAAGTTTACAAATACATCAAGAAGAAGATACATTGGGAAGATTGATTGTAAAATGAATGGAAGATAAGCAACAGAGCTTAAAAAACATTGCTGAGAAGTTTGTTATAGAAAAATTCTGTACCAGAAATACAAATCCAAGCCAGTGGATAGAAGTGTTTGAAAAATAATGTTTACGGTTTGATGTGACCACGGATGGAATTTTTTTTTTCAACGCTGGATATAAACTCAGCTTTTTGGTCTATTCCGTTGCGGATTGAAGACAAAAAAAAATAGGATTTGTAACACAGGAGGGGCATTATCAGTGGACCTGCCTACCTTTTGGATTGAAGACCTCTCCGGAATTTTTCAGAGGATATTAAGCAATATATTGAGAAAATATAAACTAACTGATTTTGCTGTCAATTACATAGATGACATACTTATATTTTCAAAAACTTTTGCTGAACACATCGATCATCTAACAAAGCCGCTGAATGCAATCAAAACAGAAGGTTTTAGATTCAAATTTACAAAATGCACATTTGCATCAGACATGGTAAAATATCTGGGTCATATAATTCAGAATAATTCAGTCAAGCCAGTAAAGGATAATTTGATTTCAATAAAGAATTTTCCTATTCCAAAAACACAGAAGAATGTGAGACAATTTCTAGGAAAAATCAACTTTTATCATGAGTACATTCCGAAAAGTGCAATAATACTAGATCCTTTGCATAACTTACTAAGGAAAAATCAAAAGTTTATTTGGACTGATAAATGCCAAAATGTTTTTGAAACGATGAAAACCTACTATGCTAACAACCAATCCAGGAAATTTTTTATCAAGATTTACCAAGTAATATATATACAGATGCTTCTCTAGAAGGTCTTGGAGCTATTTTAAAACAGACACAATCTGATGGAAAGAAAAAACCTGTAGCTTACTTTTCGAAAAAACTAAATGGCGCCCAGAAAAAGAAAAAAACAATTTAGTTAGAATGTTTAGCTATAAAAGAAGCAGTGAGATACTGGCAATACTGGCTGATAGGTAAACCATTTACAGTTTAAGGGGTCTCCACACGGTGCTGCCGCAGTAACAACTGCCGAAGAACTGACTAAAAATCGTATAGTCTGTAGTCAAAAGCGCCAGCCGTATTGTTATTATAATAACAATACGGCTGGCGCTTTTGACTACAGTCAACTAAAGTTCTGCAGCAGTTGGTGCTGCGGCAGCACCGTGTGGAGACCGTCTTATTCAGATCACAAACCACTGGAAAACATGAATCTCAAATCTAGAATTGACGAAGAGCTGGGTGATTTAACATATTATCTTTCTCAATATGACTTTAACATAAAATATGCTCCAGGAAAACAAAATTTGGCAGCTGACTGCTATAATCAAATGAAAATGCAGATGAGCAATTAAAAGTTGTCAACTTATTTATTTATTTATTCACGCCTTATTTCTCCGATTTTTTCTCCGAATTTCCGCCTTATTTCTCCGAATTTCAACCGATTTCTTGCAAACCTCCCTTAAACATTTGAAGTTTTTAAGCTCTTAAAAAAATATATGTTATTCTTGAAGATAATATATCTAGACATTTATCGCGCCGAAACGCAAATTTTATAAAATTCCCACGACAGAAAAAAATCGCAAAGTATGCTCCAAAAATTATTATAAACACGTTTGTTTCGGTTATTTTACAAGTTATATGTATGAAAAAATTCACAGCGTTTCTTTAAATAAAATTAAAGAAAATTATTGCGAGATTTTTGCTCTATTTTTAACAAGTCTTGTTTTATTAAAGATTTTCATGATTTTTGCATCAATTTTATCGCTGTAAATGTTAGCGCGCTCTTCTAACATTCGTCATTTCATATCTCTCCATCTTCTTCATTTTGGGGCCGGGAACTGAGCCTTAAAGGCTTTTACAAAATCACGTTATTACAGATACAAGTTATTCAGGAGTACAATTATAGTAATATATAAAATAGTATTATTTAACAGGTATAGTCAAAATAACATCTTTAAAACATAATCAGGTAGAAATGCTAAGAATTTTTTTTCCATAGGAAAGCTGATAGTTCAGAAATGCACAAAATAATTTGCAAGGCAGATAGAAATATTTCGCCATTAAATTTATACGACGAGAATGCCAGCATTCTTATAAATACCAACCAGGAATTATTAGATTCCTGGTCAAATAAAATTCTTCACGCAAAACACTTCAATTATCTCAACCAAACATATGTTGACAAATTTTCGTCAAACAAATGGTTGAGTATTGGAGAGTTGAGCGCAGAAATAGAAGGCTTTATGCTTGCCATTCAAGATAGAGTCATTAATACTAAAAATTATAGGAAGCATATCATCAAAGATGCAAATCAAATTGATGATTTATGTAGAAAATGTTTGGCTTTTCCGGAAACTATAGAACATATTATATCGGGATGTTCTGTATTAGCGCCGTCCGAATATACATTTAGGCACAATCAAGTTTTAAAAATAATTCACCAAAGTTTGGTAATTAAACATAACTTGATTGACTGCCGTAATGTACCATATTATGAATATGAACCAAATTCATTTTTGGAAAATGAATTTTATAAAATTTATTATGATAAAACTATTCTAACAGACAGAACAATTAGTAATAATAGACCCGATATAGTTTTACATGACAAAATTAAGAAAATAACTTATATCATTGATGTCGCTATTCCAAATTCTTGTAATATTCAGAAAACTGTTTGAAGAGAAATTTGATTCAAATTTTTTTCGACCAGTGTTTATCTTGTAAATTGAGTTTGATAATTTTTCTATGATTTTGTATGGTCCGATTCTCAATTCGTCGAGCTTCTTCCTGTTAAGTTTGTTTCCATTCTCCACAAAAACAGTATCACCAACTTTAAAGTCAAAGTGTCTCTTGGTTTTATCGTAAATTATCTTGTTGTAATTATGTGACTTCATAGTATTTTCTAGAGCTTTTTTTCTCTCTTGAATCAAATCGATGCCGGTCTTCTTAAGTTTTAACTCATTTGGCAAAATCGTAACATCTGTGCCGTCAAGTAGGTACTGTGGCGCATATCCAGTAACAGTGTGCTCCGTTTCATTATAGTTTTTTACACAATTATGCGCTATAGTTGTCCAAGCTACTTTTGAGTCATTTTCGTTGATTTTGCATCTAATTTTATTGACCAGCGTTTGGTTCAATCTTTCATTTAATCCATTTGAGAAAGGTGAGTTCACTGCAGTAAAAATTATTGGAATATTTTTTTCATCCAAAAATTTTTTGAATTCTCTAGAATTGATACCCGGGTATTGGTCTGAGAGTATCATGCCAATGTCATTAGTTTCTGTGGAGTTTAAGAGTTTGATGAAATCATTGGTATTTTGAGTTCTTGACGTCAAAATATATGCAAACCTCGTGAAATGATCTGATAACAGGTGCAAGTATCTCTTTGTTGATCGTGAACCCCCAAAACCGCCTATTGTATCAATGGAACATATTTCAAAAGGTTTTGTTGCGGGACCCAAGTGGGACATCAATCCATATTTATTTTCACCTCTTGATTTGTTCTTTAAACATACTGCACAACTTTCGCAGGTTCTCTTTATATTATTTGTCATGTTTTCTGCTGTGTACCATGAGCTTATCATTTTTTGCATTTGTGTAATTCCTATGTGACCTAGTTCTGTATGAACATTTCTGATAAAGTCTATGCTGAATTTTTCTGATAGAATTATTTTTTCTCTTTTTTTTACTTTCTTGTAATAAACATTATTTTTCGATATCAATTTATCTCTTCTGCACTGTATCTTCTCATTTTTTACCTGATCTTTTAAGATATCTTCTAATTTTATTAAGTTGACAATTTTTAATTGCTCATCTGTATTTTCATTTGATTCCAGCACTGGGTTTCTGCTTAGACAGTCAGCTTCCAAATTTTGTTTTCCTGGAGCATATTTTATGTTAAAGTCATATTGAGAAAGATAATATACATAAACAACTAATGCCAACACGGAACTCAAGAACGTAGATACAGCATACCGTATCTCTCAAAAAAACAATAAAGATCAACAGAGGCCTATAATACTTAAATTTAAAACTAACATTGATCGTGAAAACTTCTTAAGCGACGTCATAACGTACAACAAAAAAACTACAAATAGAGACAATAAACTTAATACCTCTCTCATCGGAATGGCAGGAACTCGCTCTCAGATCTACATCACCGAACACCTAACTTTTCGTGCGAAACATCTTTGGTATCTTGCACGGAAGGCTTCACGGGACAACATCTTCAAATTCGCCTGGGTCCGTGAGGGAAAGGTGTATGTGCGAAAAGACATTGGGACGCCTGTTTTACTCATCAATGAAAAAAACAAACATCTTTTATCGCCCCCCCCCAACATCTCATAAACTCTACTCGCCCTACAATGTTGCTTATCTATTTGTTTTTAATCTATCTTTCTCTAGCTTCAACAATATTATGAAATCAGTTACTTCTCTCTCCCTCATATTTTGTAATACCACATTCACAGAACATTATTACTATAAAGTTAACTTGTTTTTAAAGAATCATTTAATATCTAGTTTTTCTGATAATTATATTTACTTAAAAAATAAATGTAGTCTCAGTAATTACAAACACAAATCTCGAATTTTTGAAATGGATTCTAACTGTAAAACAAATTCTGCTATTATTATAAAGGTCACCGAACTGTATATTTTTGTCATTGCTCTGAGTAACTGTCAAAATCCTTCTCTACTATTACCAACAACAAAAGCCATTGGCATAATTTCCCTAAATAATACTTTACAGATTATTTTTATTTGTATGCAACCTGCAACTATTACCCATGATTACAATTCTTATCATATACAACATGCATTTACTACTATAAATATAATCAAAATTGAAAATAACTTTTTAATTTCTAATGATTTTTATTTTAACAAAAATAGATACTTTTTGAAATATTTTTTTCATACATTACTTAACTGTAATTTATTATTATCAAAAAACACTATTGTTGTCAACAAATCATTTTCTAAATTCCTATTATACATTTCACGTAGTTCTAGTACCAATAAAGATAAGTCTTGTATTTTTGATATAGACTCCAAATGTCAGAATTTTATAAATGAAATTATCTTAAAAAACACTTTAATTGCTTATTTTGTTTCTGTAACCATTGTGAAGGCCAATGTTATTGCTTTTATTGTCATCGCTTCGAATAACTCTCAAAATCCTTTCCACCTCTTACCTACAACAGAAACCTATGGTTCAAGTTATTTTATTAATATTCAAAACATTGAAACAATCACCCAAAACAATATTACTAAAATTACTATCAAGAGTGTAATTAACTTTTCAAATTTTATTGTTTTTAGTTTTGCCAACAATAGATGTTTTTCTAAATATGTTTTCCTTTCTAAACTTAACCATTCCTCATTTTTAACAATTTCTACTATTATTATAAAAGTCACCGAACTGTGTATTTTTGTCATTGCTCTGAATAACTGTCAAAATCCTTCTCTATTATCACCAACAACAAAAACCAATGGCATAATTTCCCTAAATAATACTCTCCAGGTTATTATTATTTATATTCAACATGCAAGTATTATCCATTATTACAGGTATTATCATATACAACATGCATCTACTACTGCAAACATTACCAGAAGCGAAAATAACTTTTTAAATTCTAATGATTGTTATTTTAACAAAAATAGATACTTTTTGAAATATTTTTTTCATACATTACTTAACTGTAATTTATTTTTAGCAGCAAACATTATTGTTGTCGACAAATCTTTTTTTAATTTCCTATTAAATTTTTCAAGTAGTTCTAGTACCAACAAAGATAAATCTTCTATTTTTGATATTGACTCCATATGTCAGAATTTTATAAATGTAATTATCACAAAAAACACTTCTATTGCTTATTATGTTTCTGTATCCATTGTGAAGGCCAATGTTATTGCTATTATTGTCATCGCTTCGAATAACTCTCAAAATCCTTTTCACCTCTTACCTACAACAGAAACCGATGGTTCAATTTATTTTATATATATTCAAAACATTGAAACAATCAACCAAAACAATATTACTAAAATAACTATCAGAAGTGTAATTACCTTATCAAATTTTATTGTTTATAGTTCTGCCAACAATAGATATTTTTATAAATATTTTTTCATTTCTGTACTTAAACATTCCTTATTTTTATCTACAAACACAACCTTTATCACAAAATCTTTATTTCGAATTCCATGTATAACATTTGTACTTTTAACTATCGCTTTCGATACTTATTTCTACACTCATAAATTTAAAAAACCCGGTATAAATTATATGTTCATACTATGTCTCTTCAATAACTTAATCCTTTCAAAAACATCACTTTCACTGGATCTTTACAATTACCTATTGAATCAAAGAAAAAAAAATAAAAAATGGAAGAATTAGCAGATTTACTAGATAACTCAACACCAATCCCACTTACATCAACAAATGATTCTGAAGTAGTTCGTCATTTATTACTAGGTAACTCTTCGCCTACAATATTCTCTATGAATATAAGAAGTATTAACAAAAATTTTGATGAACTACTAATTCTTCTTACTGATCTTGCCTTAGATTTTGATCTAATTATCTTGACCGAATGTTGGATTAAAAAATGTTACATTCCTAAAACGTTAAGAAACTACAATCACTATAACACTCTTTATAACCAAACTCAAAACGATGGCGTCATTGTTTACATTAAAAACCACATCGCACACTCAGTCAAAGAGGTCAGAATTCAAAACGCAAACTGTCTTCAAATTCAACTAGATAGTCTCATAACAATTCTTACCATATACAGATCTCCAACAACACACAATATAACCCCATTTTTACATTCACTACAAGAAACATTATCAAACATAGAACACTGCCAAAACACCTACATAATAGGTGACCTGAACATAAACATAATCAACAAAATGCATCCTCAAGCCAATGAATACCTAAATGTATTAACTTTATTAGGATACTTCCCTGCTGTCACCGCTCCAACACGAGAACCAGACTCAAAAAACGGCAGTTGTATAGATCATGTATTTGTTAAGAGTAAACTAGACAATAAATCAATTATATTTCAATCAACTATTACAGACCACTATGCAATTATCACTTCCATCACCAAAAAAAAACATAAACCGCCCCAAAACACTCAACCCCAAGAAAATATTTCTTATGAAATTCTTCTAAATCATGTCTCGGAGGAAAACTGGGAACTTACCTATTCATGTACTGATCCCACCTCCGCATGCGATGTTTTTATAAATACTTTACAAAACCACTTGGCCAATGCAACATCTTATACAAAATGTAAAAAAAAACGATCGGAAACAAAACTGAAACCATGGATCACTGCTGGTATTCTCCATTGTATTAGAAAACGTGATAAAATACATAACTTCTGCAGGAAAAACCCCAATGATTATAATTCTCTCATATTCTACAAACGTTATAGAAACCATTGCAAAAAAATAATTGAAAAGGTTAAAACAGACTACTACAAAAAAAAAATCAGTGAAGCTACCGATGATAAAAAAAAAATTTGGAACATCATAAAAGATATAACTAATATTAATAAAACCGACACACCTATTGTTAAGGTTGATATCGAAGACCGAACAATACATGTAAATTCTGAACCTAAAAAAATATCTAACCATTTCAATAAATTTTTTTCCAATATCGGACCCAACTTAGCAAAAAATATTTTGGACAGAAACTGCGTCTCAGAGAAAGACCTGGCCAACAATATACCTATCGATACTCTGAGTTATAACCCATTTCACTTTACTCCCACCACTGAACTTGAAATAATAGAACTAATAGCATCTCTTAAAAATAGTAACTCCACCGGTATAGATCACATCTCGGCAAAAATTATTAAAAACATCCAAAAATATATCGTCTCCCCTCTTAAACACATTATCAATTTAAGTTTCAAAACTGGCATTTTTCCAGACTCCTTGAAACAGGCCACAATAATCCCAATCTTCAAAGCAGGTGACAAATTATCTGTAAATAACTACCGACCGATATCCCTACTAAGCACGATATCTAAAATTGTAGAAAAAGCGGTAAAACGTAGACTCTGTAAATTCCTCGAAGATAACAAAATACTGTCGGATAACCAATATGGCTTTCGCAAAGGTAGGAGCACTTCAGATGCAATAGCCGTCCTCACAAAGATTGTTTCCCTTAATCTTGACATTGGTCGCAAACCACTTGCTGTTTTTCTTGATCTGGCAAAAGCATTCGATACGGTCTCCCATCCCTTACTGCTAAAAAAACTACAGCAGATTGGAATAACAGGAATAGCCTTCACATGGTTTGAAAGCTATCTTATAAACCGAACACAACAAACTCTCATCCAATCTGATAAAATACATATAAGCAATAAATTACCTGCGTCATATGGTGTACCCCAAGGCAGTATACTAGGACCAATTTTATTTCTCATATATATAAACTCACTATGTGCCATGAATATTGGAGGTAAGATATTATCATTTGCCGACGACACGGTCCTAATATTCGAAGACGAAACATGGCAATCCGTCATTAAAAAAACTAATAATGCCCTAATAATAGTAAAGCATTGGCTAGACACTAACCTCCTCACTCTTAACATCGACAAAACCCAATATATGACATTTTCCATACGTCAACATACTTTACCTAACAACTGTCCTAAACCAATCATTCATTCATGCTCACTTAACTTACACAATCCCGTAACCACACCTAATATTAATTGCACTTGTTCTGTCCTTAAATCATCAAAGGTAGTTAAATATCTGGGGCTAATCATAGACAATCAATTACGTTGGGAAGCCCATATCAGTGACACAGTTAAAAAACTCCGTAAACTCTGCCATATATTCTGCTCCCTTAGGTCTATCTTAGATTTACAGACCATAAGAAGCGTATACTTTGCCCTCTTCCAATCCATAGCAACATATGGTATTGTGGGATGGGGTGGTTGTGCTGAATCCATCATCAATCCAATTATTAAAGTTCAAAAACTAATTTTGAGAATCATATTTAAATGCAAACCTACCCATCCCTCAAAGGAACTCTTTGCTAAACTCAAGGTCTTAGATATTCGACAGTTATTTACCCAGATTAGCGTATGTTACACATGGCAAAAAAACCAACTGGTTGCTCCACAACATCAAGCACACACTCGTTTCTCATCAAACCTGGGCTGCGTGGTCCCTAAAACTAAAACCTCATTCGCTCAAAGACAATTCTGGTTCATCGCTCCTAAAATATATAATGCTTTGAGTGCCGACATAAAGTCACATAATTCTAAATCTCTTTTCAAATCCCATTTTAAACTTTGGATATCTGAAAAAGGAAGAGATTTCTTCAAAAAACACATAAGAGCTTAACATTACATTTAAAAAAAAAAAAACTACTCTGGCGCATATATTCTCCTATTTCTTTCGCAGAAAGAACTTCAAAACTGAACATAAACATAATCATCGACCGAGATATCATACGTCAATGGGAAGAATACTTGACAAATTTTATTTCTATCTTTTATTTCAATCTTTTTTTAAATATCTTTATACACTTTTTTCTCAGCTTTCTTCTAATTCTTATATTTTTATCTGTATTAGTATTTATCTTTAATTTTATTTATCCCTAAATATGTTCTTTTTTTCTTTCCTTTTTATATATTTTATTACATGTTTATTTAAAATAATGTATCATATATGACTACCACAGCACGGGCAATAGCCTAGTATGGTAGTTTAAAAAATTGGCTGTATTATGTAACTTGTAAAAATTTATGAAATAATAAAAAAAAAAAAAAAAAAAATAAAAAAATATGTTAAATCACCTAGCTCTTCATCGGTTCTAGATTTGAGATTCATGTTTTCCAGTGGTTTGTGATCTGAATAAACTGTAAATGGTTTACCTATCAACCAGTATTGCCAGTATCTCACTGCTTCTTTTATAGCGCATTCTAAGTAAATTGCTTTTTTCTTTTTCTGGGCTCCATTTAGTTTTTTCGAAAAGTAAGCTACAGGTTTTTCTTTTCCATCAGACTGTGTTTGTTTTAAAATAGCTCCAAGGCCTTCTAGAGAAGCATCTGTATATATATTAATTGGTAAATCTTGATCAAAAATTTCCAGGATTGGTTGTGAGCATAGTAGGTTTTTCATCGTTTCAAAAGCATTTTGGCATTTATCAGTCCAAATAAACTTTTGGTTTTTCCTTAGTAAGTTATGCAAAGGATCTAGTATTATTGCACTCTTCGGAATGTACTCATGATAAAAGTTGATTTTTCCTAGAAATTGTCTCACATTCTTTTGTGTTTTTGGAATAGGAAAATTCTTTATTGAAATCAAATTATCCTTTACTGGCTTGACTGAATTATATGACCCAGATATTTTACCATGTCTGATGCAAATGTGCATTTTGTAAATTTTAATCTAAAACCTTCAGTTTTGATTGCATTCAGCAACTTTGTTAAATGATCGATGTGTTCAGCAAAAGTTTTTGAAAATATAAGTATGTCATCTATGTAATTGACAGCAAAATCGGTTAGTTTATATTTTCTCAATATATTGCTTAATATCCTCTGAAAAATTGCCGGAGAGGTCTTTAATCCAAAAGGTAGGCAGGTCCACTGATAATGCCCCTCCTGTGTTACAAATCCTGTTTTTTTTTTGTCTTCAATCCGCAACGGAATAGACCAAAAAGCTGAGTTTATATCCAGCGTTGAAAAAAATTTGCAATTTCTGGTCTTTGTCATTAGGTCTTCAATCAATGGAAATGGTTGAGCTTGAGGTATTACTATTTTATTTAAGTCTCTGAAGTCTATGCATAATCTGGATCTTTTGTTTTCTTCTTTTTTAAATGCTAGAGTGACAGGTGCAGCAAATGGGCTGTACGACTCTTCTATCAGTTTATTGTCTATTAATTTTGCTATTTGCTCTTCTATTTCCTTTTTATCTTCTACGCTGCATCTGTAAGGCCTCTTACTACAATATTTATCCACCAATAAGTCTATCTTCGCTTCATATCCATTAACAGTACCAACATCGTATTTACTTTTCGCAAACACTGATGTGTATTTGCCTATTAGTTCATTTATTTCTGTTTTTTGATCATTATTTAAATGATTTATTGTTATTTTAAAATCTTCTTCTTTAACATGTTCATTAAAATTAATTTGGTGTTTTTCTATAATGTTCTTATTTTCAGAATGTTTAAATTCAGTATTTGTTTTCATATTTGTAGAATTTTCTTCTTTTTTATTTGTATTATTCAGGCAGATTTTCTGTGATATTTGTAAGTCTTCACTTTGGATTAGTTTGAAGTCTTTTATCATGTCTAATCCAATCAAAAAATCATACTTAAAATTGTGTTCATCAATAATGTACACATCAACACTTTTCTCCAATTCAAAAATTTTAATCTTCAACGTTGTCAAACCACTCGTTTTTTTAACACCATTAATCGTTACTAAATTTGCTTCATTCAAATTGTTTCCTTTTCTTTTTAGTTTCAAAAACTTAGAATTAATTAGAGAAACATTTGAACCCGAA
This sequence comes from Limnephilus lunatus, assembly GCA_917563855.2. Lineage (NCBI taxonomy): Eukaryota > Metazoa > Arthropoda > Insecta > Trichoptera > Limnephilidae > Limnephilus > Limnephilus lunatus. Next base: position 391,083 of record CAKJTF020000021.1, read on the forward strand.
TCATAAATTCCGTATATTTTTAATTCATCATTTAGTAATAGTTTGACTTTGATTAATGGTGTTACTATTAGTTTTTTTGATCATTTTCATTTATCTCAGTCTCTATCACTGAATTGTTTACATGTTTAATGGCATTTCTCTTAAATTTTTCATCCTCTTTTGTTTTGAACCAGCATGTGGCTTCAGGGTGGTAACGAGTGCCCTTATTCAATTTTTCACAAATTTTACATGGCTTTTTATCCTCATTTTTATTATATTCTGCATTCCCAAATGTTCTCCTATTCATGAATCTTTTTTTGTTGACCATATGTTCATACTTGTTGTGATAAACCCCCCCCCCCCCCCCTACGAAGTAATGGCTAACTTTGTGAATCCAAATGCTGCTACAGTACTACAGCTACAGGAGCAACCCCGCCCGGCCTTTAAAAACTCGTAGCTCGCCCGTTCTCGCGTCTCTCCCCTGCATTTCTTTTGCAGCGCCTTTTCAACCCCATCACGTAATACTTTTATGCAAACGTGACGAGATGCTCTTAATTAATCAATTGTAATTAACCCCACAACGTTGTGTACTTTTTTGTTTTAGTGGTTTGGTATAGTTAATCCAATTTAATTAATAAATTTATTTGTGGTAAACCCTTGTTCTTTTAGGTATGGCGTGTTACAATTTGCAAGGCTTCGAATAACAATGACTGGGTCTGACTAACTTGAAAAATAACTAATTATCTATCTATATCCATCCAGCTTCCTCCCCTAGCACCTGTTATACACCTACGCTCATCGACGACTATTTTTATTGAAGTAATCTGCATTTTCCCTCCTAGCATCTAATATAATATATAAATTTACATTCAAACGGCGAATTGAGAAGATCCTACCTTTCGATGCGATGTCACGTACTCTCTGCAGCTCTATAAAATGCTATCATGAAAATAATTTGACATTTATGTACATTCTAACAAAAGATTTACACTCAAGCAGTACGGAGTGCAATAATTCTACACTCACAGTTCTAGATGCAGTTTGTTAGTTAGCTAGCTTGTTTTATTTTGTTAATTTGATTCTACGGGTAGGTATTTTGGATTAACATGAGACAGAACATGTGCTGTTTAAATAATTGGACTCCTCCATAGCCCAACTGATAAGGTGATGGTCATAGACCGCCGAATCAGCTTCCAATTCCAACGCCTCCGGAGAATGTTAAGGTCGCAAGCGACGAATGAAAATCGACATGTTTTGCCTTCTGTCGGGAAAGGGTTTGATGTGTGTTTCTGGATCATAGAGTGGTAATGGGAATATTATCGACCAATAAGCCGCCAAATTATAAATATGTTGATGATGATGATGAGAGGTCATCTCATACCGTTTGATATGAGGGTCTGCTCCGATTAATGGTGTGATAGCCGATGTCAGGAACTGTTCAGGAAATGTGTGGGTGGCACGAGGTTTTGGAACGTGACATCCTACTCTGGATTGATGATGATGTTGAAGTTCTTCAGCATGCCGATGACTTGAGTTCCATTAACTCCTAAAGCATCGGCATAAACATTAACCCGAAGTTGATTAGACAATCGGCAATGTCAGGAGATCGGTGGGGCCGCTCTCTCCTCTGATCTGGCGATGTATGAATTTAATTAAGGAAGATTTTGATGTCACCGATCCTCGCCTTGGCAGTCACTCATGTCCTCAATAGTCCCGTTCTCCGTCCAGCACGCTGCCTCGAACCAGTAGAAATAATGATTACGTTTTTCCTAGGCACGCTACAAAACATGTGCCAGCCTGCAATCGCGATGGTCATCGGTATTTGATTTGAATGAAAAATACGTCCTCTCGCATAACATACACAAGCGTAACTTGGGACCTTCCCCTATATGTGTTACGGGCATATGCTCTACGATAGGCGTACCCCAACCTCAAGCTCAAAAATCAGCTCAAAGAAGGAATGTCAAGCTCGGTTTCCAGGGTGCCGGGTCCAAGAATGAAAGGCACCAGGTCGTGAATCTGGCTTCCCTCCCTTCTATTTCCCCCGCTGCGCTTTCGTCCAGAGTACATTCCCACCCTGATGCTGGATGATCCCTATTCCTAGTGGGAGGGAGTTAAGAAAACTTATCTGGATTCCAACAAAGAAACGTCGAACCAGTAGAAATATTGATTACGTTTTTTCTAAGCACGTTACAGAAACATGCGCCAGCCTGCAATCGCGATGATCATCGGTATTTGATTTGAATGAAAAATACGTCCTCTCGCATAACATACACAAGCGTAACTTGGGACCTTCCCCTATATGTGTTACGGGCATATGCTCTACGATAGGCGTACCCCAACCTCAAGCTCAAAAATCAGCTCAAAGAAGGAATGTCAAGCTCGGTTTCCAGGGTGCCGGGTCCAAGAATGAAAGGCACCAGGTCGTGAATCTGGCTTCCTTTCCTTCTATTTCCCCTGCTGCGCTTTCGTCCAGAGTACAATCCCACCCTGATGCTGGATGATCCCTATTCCTAGTGTGAGGGAGTTAAGAAAACTTTTGCTACTTATGTAGGTGGATATAACGCATTACGCTTAAAATATGAATACCTACCGACGGCTTCATTCAACCGACAATGTGAAAGTTTTTGCTAAATCGAATATCGAATGAAATATACCTACCTAAGCGTAAACCAAAAGGTGAGGATTATACGATAATTTTATGTATAGTCCTATGTAATAGACTTGTTGTGATACCTAAAGTTTGGAATAAGGTGTGGGAAATTTTTGGAATGGGAATTCAAATATGTCAGATTTTGTTAGTAATCAAAAATGCCCATGCTACGCACCCTTCATAAACCGTTATATTACCCAATGCCTTTTCAAAAAAAACCTTCCTGAATATAGTCCCCTAGCTACGTACAATTGAACAGGTAAATGTCATTAATTACAGGTACATTACGAATTCATTAGAGGTAGGAAATCGAAATAGTGTTTAGGGAAAGTTTAGTTCCTAAAGAAAATAAAATGAAATTTAGAATTGCAAGAGATAGACCAATCAAATTCGAAGCTCAACGCTCCTTTCAGAATCAAAGGGTACCACAAAAATAAAAGTAATTAAGTTCCCACACCACAAATCAAAAAATCACACAACGTTTGGTGGAATTTATTTACAACATAAATACAAAAATTTACGTTCAAGGTCGTAGATAACGTATTAATTAGTTAAGTACTTATGTCTATATAAATGTAGTACAAGGGGGCTTTAAATAGCTTCCTGTAGTAATCAAAGAAAATAAGGGTCACATTTTCATGAAGGCTTGTGTGTCGTAGGGAGGAATTTTCCCACCCATACGTCACACATATGAAGCCTTAGAAAATTTTAAATATCGATCAGAGCCAAAAGAAAAGTTCAAGAAAACTTGAAAGGATGAAATAACTCAAAAATAGTAAAATTAAAAGAGGAGAGAAGCGAGAATATCACAAGGGTACCAAGGACGAGTGAAGAGGGGGAAATGAGACCTGGGAAGACACATCGTCGAACCAGAGGATATAGCTTCATTTCCAATAACAGCTCTGGTGAACTTTATTAAAGGGACTGACTGGGTTGTTGTTGTAGGATTGAGGTAAAATGGGAGATAGCACAATGGGCCTATGGCCTAAGTGCTCACGGGAACTAATTGTAAACCGTCTCCGCCAAGAATAAAAAAAAAATTAAAAAAATAATCCCAGGATCTCTATAATATGGGAAAAAAATTAATTAATTAATTAATTCTGAATTTGAAATTTGAGATTAATTAAAAATAAAAGGCCTCAGCAGCTGAATTGATTAAGGCATTCGCCACAGCAAGATGAGAGATCCTGGGTTTGAGTCCCAGTTGCGACCGTAATTTTTTATTTTTTTTTAAGTCTTGTTCTTTCTCATATTTTGTTTAAATTTGTTAGTATTATCTTCTTCTTCAATGATATAAATGTTTATACTTATAACAGAATTTATCCATAGTGTATTCAACAAAAATAATATTCATTACACAAAGAAGTAAGGGAATAACCGTGACAATATGTGGTAAGTACCTTCAACATCTTGAACTGAAATGGGTGAAAAGGTACAGTTGGTTGCACACTCCTCCTCTGAGAGGGGTCCCGTCTTGTGCATCTGGCACTGCACACAATCCTTGAACTCAGCAACTCAGCACATCTTCCCTGACAGTTCTGGGCAAAGTAACAAAGTGAATTAGGTAATATGCATATATTTACCTCCTGCCGTGTACCAAAAAAATGTATTTGGATATTTTATAATATTATCTTGGTTAATAAATATATTTTTTTAAATTATGTGGAAATAGGGGGGCTTAAACCCATCCCCCTGCCATTGGCCCCAGTATTGCGTAAGAAAAAAGTAGATTTCAGGAAAACACAACAAATATTATTTGCACCATCTCTTTTAGCAGTGTGATGTAAATAATAACTTGCAAGTAGAGGTCCCAAAAAAACAAAAATTTTCAATGCCCCCCCTCCCATTCTTCCTTGTCCTTCCCCATGTAAATGCTATAGCTACACCCTTAAATAAACTTAGTAATATAGTAAATGCTTACAACCGAATTGGAATACTTACAAGGCATATGTCACAGAAACGGCCTGAGAAACGTCCCGAGTGCCCCTCTTGTTCCCTATCACACACGCACTGCCCGCAGACGCACTCTTCGTGTCCCCCACACACCTTTCCGCCACCTAATCAAAATACAATATAAAATAGATTGTCTAATCCACAAGATTCATTGTTCCAGAATTGAATGTATAATGAGAATAAGTTACCTGGAGGAATGCAAGTATCAGTGGTGGCCCGACAATCACACGATGGCCCCTTCCACCCCTCATTGCACACACACTCCCCGCACACACATGTGCCGTGCTCTTCCCCCGCACACAGCAGGTTCTTGTGGCGGTTGCACGAGAAGTTGTCACACTCACAGAATTTTCCGGTTATATGCTAGAAACAATAAAAATACATATAAACTGATCATTGAAGAAGAAAAGAATATTAATAAATCTAGACAAAACATGAAAAAGAAAGAGAAAATAGAAAGGTAGCGCTGGAAACAGATCTCAGTAGCTCAGCTGTAGAGTGTTATCGCGGTAAGATAGAGGTCCTGGGTTAGACCCCAAATGCGATCGTCACCAACTAGAAGCCCGGAACATCCTGACACCCCTAGAAGCGCGGATAGGTCAATTATGGCTATTTTAGTTTTGCTACAGTAATATGAAGATATATATTCAAATAAAACTAGTAATTATGATAGAATATTTCTATTTGAATATCTGGGTGCACAGTGCTAAGGAGAAGAAATTTTTTTTGTGTTTTCCTTGATATACTGTCAAAGTGAAATCGTCTTTTTTCAGTAATACTGTACAGTACAACTCTTCTTTTGCTTGTTTGACGCAAGCAGGTTTTCCCGACGAGCTTTATTTATTGTACCAACAATACTTGTTCCGTTTGATTTTAGAGTTTCAGCAAGGGATAGAGACGTGAAAAGGTTATCACAAGTGATATTTTTTTCCTTTTTTTAGGTATGGCTGCATCAATTATCTCCATGACTGGGTTAAAATTGACCCAACCGCACTTAGATGTGAATTTGGATAAAAAAATATGTATAGGGCATTTATGTAGTTCAAGTCTCGTATAAATAATAATCATCATGTATTTCATGAAAGTCATAAAAAAATTACGATTATACGCACAATAAAATATTGACTAGAGCAGGATGAACACCGAAATGGGTCAAATTTGGGACGCCCGCGCTTCTAGTGTTAATATTATCTTCTACAATGATTAAATAACATTATATTGATGTACAAAACCTTAAAAATAAATTGTGTCCTAATTGAAAACAAATATGTCCAAATAATTCAGATGAAATGACTAAATAATGTTTGTCTCTCTACTGTCAAATCTATCAAGGACCTTGGGGTCACTCTTGACTGCAAACTTTCTTTCCGTGATCACATTAATAACATTGTAAACAAATCACTTAAACTACTCGGCTTCATTCATAGAATTACCTCTGACTTTAAACATATAAATACACTTAAAACTCTTTACTGTTCGCTGGTTCGCCCTCACCTTGAATATGCTAGTGTCATTTGGTCTCCTTTCTATGCTGTCCACATTTGTCACATCGAATCTGTACAACATCGTTTCCTACAAGGAATTGCTTGGAGGTTAGGACTTGAAAGAGGCGAGTACTCGTATGATGAAATTGAACAAACTTTAAACATTTCTTCTTTAGAAAAACGTAGAAAGGACTCTGATCTTATATGCATTTTCAAAATTATCAACAGTATTACTGACACACCTGCTTTGTTACAACTCATCCAGTTCAACATCCCTTCCCGTAGACTCCGAAATAATGAATTGCTGTTCCTCAATCAACATTCTACTAATTATGGATATCATTCTCCTTTATCCAGAATGTCGAGACTTGTCAATGCAAATCAAAGCACTGAATTTTTTGGTGTAAGTCTAAATGACTTTCGGCAGTCGATAAGCAATGTGATTTTTTAGTATTTTTAAATCCGTCTTCAAGCTACTTATGTACTTTTATATTATATGTATTTATATTATACTATCTTCTATAATATATGTATTTTTATATTATGTATATGTATTTTGTCAATGCTCTTCATATATGTATATGTACTCTCCTTTCATTGTCATCTCTCTTTTTTATTCGTGTTATAATAATATATTGTTAATGGACTATTTGTCTGTAAATAAATAAAAAAAAAAAAAGAGTGTGCTCTAATTACCTCATGTTCACAATCGCATTGTCCACACACGCAGCTACCTCGACCTGAGCAGTCCTGATGATGTTGAGATCGGCGTATAGAGTACGGTACTCACAGGATGGCCCGGCCTCTCGCAGGGACAGTCACACAGCATCTGCAGGTCGACGATGCGACTCTCGTTGATTCCCACGGGGTAGATCTGAAAAACTTGGTTCCACTCTTTTGGGTCCTCGGGACACTGGGTCACCGTTATCCTTGCTGTGAATGTCACCACGTCTCCAACCTGGTAATAATACAATATGATTAATATGAACGATTATTAGAAAGCAGGTTACAATTCAAATTGATTTATTTTGGGTCAAACATTATTTAGGAAAATGTTTGCTTAGTAATTTATTTATTAAGTATTTATATATTTGTGTTTCTAAAGCATGTTTCTTGACCCAGACTAACTTGATGTGAATATATTGAATATACAGCAATATTAGTTGTATAACTCATTGACGTGGTATGACATTTTACGTAGTTTCCCCAGAATATCTAGTTATATTCAGAGAAATGATTTTTTAACGTTCTGTAAGGATACATAAAAAAAACGGATACGCTGGCGTATAAGAGTTTAACCTTCTCTTTGCCAATAGGGGTACCCAAAATCTTCGCAACTAAAGCCCTAGGTTAAAACAGAAAAAATATTTTTTGATCATGTAGGTGTCATTCCTTGCCGCAAATGATATTACTTGCACGCTGGAATCGCACCACAGTTGTGCGTAAAGTGACTACCGCGCCGCGCGGGTGATACGTGCCATCTCACTTGCATGCGCTATATATTACAAAATCTGTGTGAGGGGGTAAGATAATGTCGCCCGCCGTCCACCAATCAGCGTGAGCCCAGCCGTTGGCCGGAGGCCATATTGTTGATGAATGAAAAGTTTTTTTATATAAAATTTACTAAATTATCACTTCAGGTCGCCGGCGATTATTGTGGGGAGATTTGACTTGAATAAATTGTCTAGGTCTTGATGTGAAAATATTCTTTTTGGTGGACTGTAGACCGAAACGAATTTTATGGGGCCGTGGTTTTTAGTATTTATTACTATCGCGGTTGCTTCAATTGTTTCCGTACTGGGGCAGGGGATTAGACAATGATCTAAGTTGTATTTAGCAATAATTGCCGTCCCACCGCCTCGGGTGTGGGTACGGTCGTTTCTGTATATTATATAGTTGGGTAAACTTATTGAGTGACTTGGTTTGAGCCAGGTTTCATTTATAAGAAGTACGTCTAGGTTATAATCCAAGAGGAATTGATGGATTTCACCTAGTCCGTTTTTGATACCTCCGTTTGCGTTCCAGTACGCTGCTTGGATACTTTGGGGTTGTCTAGTTATTCTCGACATTTTGCGACATTTTGCGACATATTCACGAGATATATGCTTTTACAATTTATTTTCGTTAAATACTATATAATGAACATCTAAAAATTCTCTTCGGCTCTAAGAGGTGGCCGTGACGCTTCCTACGGTCCGTCGTGTCAATCTTTTTTCAAAGTTTGAAATTCCGCGTAATTATTATGCTTCCATGCGACGTTTCAACAATATTACACTCTATGCGTTGAGCGTAGGGACTATAATGGTGTGTCGCCTTTTTATGCTTTGTCTGTGAGTTTCCGTCGAAGCTGTGTAGTGTCAAATAGTAGATATTATTAAGAATTAATTTATTATTAACATTTTTTCGGGTTTCTAGGAAATAAACAATTTGATATTTTTAAAATATAAAAGTATGGAAATGGCCATTAAAAAAAAGTAAATATCCATTCTCTAGAAAAGGAAAGTTCTTCGCTTCAACCGGTAGTGCGCCAGGGGAGATCTTTTGAATCGCATGACTAAGAATGGATTTAAGGGAGTTCACTTGCATCAAATGGCTATGATTTTAAGATATCTTACTATATAAATATGTACTGTATGTATGGATTTTATTATATATATACATTTATATTTTATATACATATATTTTTTATATTATTTTTTTAATTACATATATATCTCGTGTCTGAGATATAGGTGTTAGAAAAAATGATTTTAAGGCCGATTGTATATATCTCGTATATATATGTATATATATATATACAAATATACAATCGGCCTTAAAATCTTTTTTTTTTCTAACACCTATATCTCAGACACTATAGGGTCTACTGTGACTAGAACTGCTTTCATTACTTTGAAAAATGATCCTATATGGAAGAAAAACTAAATATGGAAGAAAAACAAAGAGGGTTTTTTGCAATAGCACGTTTCTCCAAAGTGATTGGTGATCTTAATTGCAGGCACATGCGGGTATAGTCCCCTGGTAAGTTAAACGTCATTTTATCCAAGTGCTTGTCCCAATATCAACAAACATGTCCCCCCTTTGCTTGCTTACCTTATTCGACTTATGAATATGCAGGCTAATCATTTGTGAATCATTATTTTAGGTGGATGCAACGCAGAGATTTATCGGAACTGAAAAGGTTTCTTTTCTGTCAATGTGAAAGCTATTTGTGATGCCAATCTCAGATTCACCGATATCGTTTCAAGGTGGCAGGGGTCAAGTTTTATATTAGTGTAATTATTTATTTGATGAGTTTACATAGTTGTAAATTTACCCCAGGCCTCTTCAACATTTAATCATACTGTAAAATGTAACTAACTAACTAACTAACCATCACGCCGTTTCCCCGCAGGGGTAGGCAGAGAGGACGGACCGCCAAACAACTCGGTCTTGGCACACAGTCTTTGCTTCACTCACATTCATACATCGTCTCATACATACTCTTCTATTATTCCGACTTTTGACATGGCCCGACTCAAGTATCTGATTCACTTGATCGTGCCATGTCTTCCTCGGGCGTCCCCTACTTCTTCTTCCATTCACATTTGCGTCATATATTCTTCTCACATTATTTTCTTCTTTCATTCGTACCAAAATAAAAAATTGTCTGAGGAAGTATAACAGAGTGTTTATTTTTTAAATGTCTTTATTCGGGTGTAATTTTCAAAGGAATACAAACAAATTAAACAAAAGAAGAATTCTTAACAGACTTCAAAAATGAAGAAATTAAGATAATGACTGATCAAAATCTGGATATATTTCAGGTGAAAGCTTTCACCGACAACATAGAAATAACCAACTTTATTCAATGGTTACTAAATAAAGCTGGTTTATATTGTCATATCAATTGTGACAATCGGTATAGTTATAGTAATATGTATTTTATTTATTTCATTATTACATTTGATTACAGTAATGACGTAATTGCCCATCTCACTAGGTGTGAAACGCCTGTGTTGAGATGGCAATTTACAGAGTGGTTGTATAAAAATATAACAAAATCAGTATTTTTTTTCTTACATTATACAATTCAAGCATGAATTTAGAAGATTAAGGAAAAAATGTAGAAGCAATTAAATTTCAATCTAACAAAAAGGCATAATATTATGTATGTATGTTTAAATTGTAATTGAAAATTAACATCCTGTTGACAAACTGCTTAATTTGCCGTTTAACAGGATTGTACATTGAAAAACAATAAAAAGGAAAGTACTTAAAATTTAATTATTAATGTTGTTGTTTTTGTGTATTAAAGTACAATTTACTTCACATGAAAGTAGTATTTGTACTTTAGTTTTTCCTCCTCATCAGTCCCATCCCGAGGAGGTGCTCCTCATGTTCTTCCTGGGGTTCGGCCTTGAGGTTTTCGGCCCGGAGCAGATGTTCTTTCTCGTTTTCCTGGCGTTTAGTCTTGAGGCCCTCCACCTTGAGGAAGTGCTCCTCCTACAGATTTTGGAGATTTGAAGCTAAAATTTTCATTTTAAATTCTCTCAAAGAGCTCCACTCGGTGGTTGCGGAAGTAGATTTTCTTTTCTGCTGGAAAAGAAGAATATAATATTATAAAAAGTTGTACATGAAAATACCAACAGTTGCTTCATTCCGCACCCGCACCCATGTATTTCACAATATAATTGGAAATAACTTATATTATTACATACGAGTACCTACATGTTTGCAAAATAAACCTTTCCGTCAGTAAGAAAATTCTATTATTCTCTTCCTTGATGTCAACTGATCAATTTGAAAAGTTTTGATGTAGAAGTTAACTAACCATCACAACATTTCCGCAGGGGTAGGTGGAGAGGATGGACCACCAAACAACTCAGTCATTTAAAATAATGTATATTATATTTGCGGCACTTTCCAGAGTGGATGATGTGTAAGCAGGGGCGTGCACAGAGTTTTTGATTAGGGTAGGCAGTAGGAAAATACAAGTTTCACTGGTTTAAATTTCCATATTTATCAGATAATTTCAGAATTAAAGTACGACAAACATTTTTGAACCGACACTTAGCATTTATGAAAGACAACTATTTGATAGAAATACATAACAGATGTTTTTTTCGTCAATGATTGCCATTTGCTAATTTTGTTCTAGAAAGCACTGCATAATACTAACAAAAAAAACCTCATAGAAGCAAATTCAAAACGACAGTTTGAATTTGCTTCTATGCTTTGTGCATTTCGTAAACATTGAATTATGTCTCGTATGAAGTTAGCTCTAGTCAGAAATAATTCCTGCTGACCGCATTTTAGTGAGGCAGTCGGAGGGCGCGCGTGTAGAATCGAGTTACGGTTTATGCCGCGTTTGTAGTACCCCGTCTGATGTGGCGCTCGTGTAGTTTCGGTTGCTCAGCTTTTTCGCTTTTATTTTTGAAAGTGTTTATTTATTTTTAGCAATAACTTAATAAATTATAATATTATTTACATGCTTATGTTTTTCAAAAACGGCAGGGTAGGCAGTGCTTATGTGCCTATATGGAGTGCACGCCCCTGTGTGTAAGACTGGTATAAGACCACCATTCAGAATTGAAACGTTGCTTGAAATGGCGTTAGCTGTGTTTGGTTACCAGATCTGAATAGCCAGGTACTCCCCCACCTTCCTCTCCCTCTCCAATACCTACAGCCTCACAACATACCCTAATTGTGGATTCCATAGTCTCACTGGCTCCAGATGGGAACAGCTGGGACTCTTGTGAGGTACACATATAAAAAAATACATTCCTTGCATCATTCACATTCATACATCATCTCGTACATACTCTTATATTATTTGACTCTTGACATGGTCCAACTCGCCATGTCTTGCCGACATCTTCTACCATTCACATTTGCAATATATATTCTCCTAACACTCCTTTGTTCGTTCATTCACTCTACACGCCCATGCGACCCTTTCTGTATTTTTATTTATTTATTCATTGCTTTGAATGGTTACATCATTTGTGGATTTTTCGACCATCATGCTAGGCTCATGTTAAGGCCCGTGTTATGGTGGTCGGGTGGACAATTATATTATAAATAATGCAGGGCAAGTTTTTTTGTAAGACAATACTTTCAGGTAGGATATTATCAGAGTATCACCACTATAAAGGTGTTAGTGATACATCCACTCAGAATCCAAATGCTATTTGAAATCAGTGGATGGTAGTCAAATAATTTCCCTCAGGGCTTATGTCATCTTTGGGGATACTGTGTGGAAAGTTTTTTTTTTAAGGAAAGGAAGGAGGAGAGTACGGGGCAGGAAAAGGGTTTAAGGGGTGGGTAGGAATCTGGGATTCAGTGTGTCCTGGTCATCCACTTTCAAGACCTAGACAAACCTCACCCCATGAAACCGGGCACCCCTGCTAAATCACCAAACATAGTGAACTACTTGGGATGATCTATGGCAGAGGTGTTGGTTATCCAATAAAGGTTCTCGGGGTGGCGGTACCCATTCCCGGAGCCCAAATTGAGTATATACATATACACGGTGTCCGAAAACTCGTGGTACAAGCGGAAAACTGGGGAATCTATATTACATAGAGTACCCAAATAAACATATAGTTTTTCGTTTTGAGCATTTTTGCAAAAAAAAAAAAAAAGTAAAAAAAAAAAAAATTTCGGCTACTTTAGGGTTATTCGTTATTGTATTTCTGGTGTATTTCCGGGGTGCCCGCCGTATCGGCTACACTTTTAATTTTGAAAAGTAAAATACAAAGTAAATCATCGGTTTCAGTCTGTGATGAACCTGTTTCACTCCGGTATAGGTGGGTAAAATTTTTTTTTAAATATAGAATATGATCACACTATCGACATCTTTCGGGTGGTTTTAAAATCAATATTAAAGGAATCTTTTTTAAACTTTTGGGGTTTCCTTGCCACGAAGGGGTGTAAACAGTTAGGAAAAAAAAACGACTATCCAATCGGAATGGAGAGGGGGACAGTGGGTGCGTCTTGGACCAATCACAGGCTGGGGGCGTGGGATGATGGATTTGAAAAATTAAGATTCAAAGATTATCTCACGGTTTGGTCGGGCAGATATTTTAAGAGGATAGTACCACTTCTAACTTGGTCATAAATCGCATTTTTATGGGAGCAGGAGGGGATCGACAACAGTTGATTTCACGTCTGGAATCGGGAAGTTTTGCGGGGATCTCGGTGGCGGAAAATTCAAAAGGACAAATATCATTCACTGATAACTAGAGTAGCAAGCGATCTCGATTACTTAGTAATCGTGAAACGGGAGTGGACATTGACGGTCTTAACCGCTTTTTCCAGACAAATATCTAGCGGATTCTGCAGGTAGACGATGGGGGAAAGTGTTAGACGTGGAAAACCCACAGGAGCCGATCTCTTCAAGGTAGTCGAGGGAAATCAATTCATGTTAGTGACCATATGAAATCTAAGATTTTGTATTGGATTTTTGTCCGTTAGTTTAGAGGGGAGGGAAGGTTTACGATCTCTTGTTCTTTAAGTGGGTCTCGAGTGCGAAACATCTGACATGATTTTGGGTCTCTAAGGTGCGCATTAAGCTGAAATCACCACTTGATTTTACATACAGAGGATAGGAGAAAGAAATTAGTGAAAAAGCATAAAATTTAACGACCTGACAGGATTTTAAATTATTTGAAAACTCAAGTATTTTCTTGATCACTAGGCGAATAATTAAGGGGGATTTATCGGTTTTGGTGCCAGAGAGAGATGTAATATGTAGGATGAACTATGAAATGGGGGAAAAAAAACGTTCGAAGGCAGGATTGGAATGGGATCTTTGCAGTAGTTATAGCCCATAGGAAAGGAGAATCGAGGTTATAAAAGTTTAGATTATTATAAAATAAGGTTCTAAGAGCATCACGACTTTGCGGGGAGATGACCAAGTAATTGGAGTTTGCACTTGGGCATTTGCAAACGCGAGAAATATAAAATTGTTACGATCACATACAATCGCGAGATAGCCAGGAACGGGTACTGTCGCGTGTACACTTAAAGAATACGTCCGTATAAGGATGTTCAATCACTGATTTATTAGGAAAGCCATAGTCAAATGCTAAATCGACGAAATACCTAGAAGGTGACTTATTGTGGGAGTAGCTAAAATAATATATGCATAATAGATGACAGTCGGAACATATTATAGGTTGCTAGGTTGAAATCGGACTTGGGGATTTCGAGAAAAGTATGGAAAATATATCGAAAATTCAGGATACGCCGTACCTGGAAGCGATTTTAAAAATGGTAGAACGGACACGATAGGATTTCGAGAAAAGTTGAATTAATTATTCACATGGTAAATAATATTTTTAGGTGCTCAGATTGTAGAGATTCGTATGGAGGTTTAAGAGTGCTAGGTCGGGTCCGCCCCTGGACGGACGGGCTGGATAGTTTTGTCGCACGGGGCGTAATGGGGATTGTGGGGACCGATCGGGGAAAAAGGTCGTAAGCGACACGACAGGACAGTGGGTGAGAAAGGATTCGATTTTACGTGTTATTAGAAGTCGAATTTGCAAAAATTAAAATTGATTTATGTGGAAATGGATGATCAAAAAGGGAAGTTGAGAGGAGAGAGGGGACAGTCGGTGACAATTCGGGAATACAGGGTGAGGTCTCGGGAAGAAAACGCGCGAAACTGGGGTGTTGGAAATTTACCGGGGATCAAATGGCTATCTGAGCGATTTGACTAGAGTGGATTTTGTGCAAAGTGTATCGAACTAGACTCAGTGAAAAGATAATAACCTAATAGAGTGGATTTTAGTCGAATCACTTAAATTCTAAAAATAATAATTAATCAATCGATAAAACCAAAAGGAAGGAAAACGGTGAATACGTCTGTGAAGTTAACGGAATTATATTGTTCCCGGTGTTGTGTTTAATTCCCCGGTCTTAATATAAATAATCATCTTTTAAGGTGCACGAGAGAGAAAAGATATTTTCTATAAATATCTATTCTAAATAATAATCACGGTCTCGAATTTTAATAATAATAATATAATGGTTCCAATTCAGGTTGAGGAAGTTTTACTAAATCAGATTAAGCCTAAATAATAACTGAACAGTCGTTTAAAACTACAATAATAGACTCGTTTTATAATAAATATATATTAGAGAACTTCCATATTGCACTTAAGGGTCGTACAATAATAATAATAACCTACGAACGAATGTTTAGCTTAGGTATATCACAGTACGTGAATTATGGAGTCACAATTTAGAGTCACAATTGCGCAATACTCGGAATGTAGCGACGAAGATACCAGTTTATATAAAGCTTATAAGACAGTAGGGAGGTTTTTTTTGTTTTCTATATAGGTACAGGACCACGGAATACGTAATTAAGACATCATTGGTTGTGTTTACCCGACTGGAAAATTAAACAATTACGTACGGGTAAGTTAATGAATCTATAATTGAATTACAGGCCATTGGATGCAGAAGGACGGAATAGAACGCGAATCCTGGACAGTTACTTTCATCCGTTCCAGCGGCGAGGAAAAATTAATAACACCTTATCAGCTGATATGTTAACCGTATTATGTAACGCATGGGATAGAGAACATCTTTTGTTTCAGTCATCTGGCGACGGAGGGTCAGGGAAACAAACAAAAAAATGAACGAGATATGGTGCTTACACCGCCGTGGGTGCTGTACACTCAACCAAATGGAGAATGTTTTCAAGTGTACGAGACACCAAATAGAAAGCGACTGTCTGCAACCTAAAGAAACGTAAATTTAAAACTAACAGGTACTCCTTTGAATTCCTATTTGTTGAATTGCGCCTTTTAAACTTTATGGTTGAACAATGTGACGATGACACCGAGGCTATACATATCACAAATGTTGGTCCATCGGTAAGGGTCTTCCCACATTGTCCTGTTAGGAGAGGATGCTCACCATAGACTGATCGGGTCACGCGAGGTGCTGGAAGCAATTCCCTTTCGCGGAACCGTGTCGAGAGAATGGGCGTGACGAGACGGATTTGAAATGAGTTGCCAAACGGTATGTAAGGACGCGGTTCGCTGACGGAGGCGTCTTGGCCAAAAGCATCTCGGGTTGCCGGCAAGGTAGTGTGGGAGGAGCATAAGCAGTTCATTTTGTGGAAGCAACCCTGCAGCGTCTGCACATTTTTTGATTCTATCGACCTAGAAGCTATCATAACGTCTAGACAATACTTAGGTGGTACGTTCGCTCCTAGAGGTGGTTTATTCGTTGGACCGGTCACGCAGGAGGAAGGATCTGTCTATCACAAGCGGTAGCCACATGTTCGCGAGTAGAGCCGTGACAAGGGACGAATTGGATTACCCCTTCTAGAGCCAGTAAAGTAGTCCTGGAGGTGTTCGATACTGGGGTTGATTGGGAAAGGTTTGAAGGCATGCCGTCCTTCCTTGGTTATGGAAGGGTCCGGGTATCTGGTTGGTCGTCAAGAGATCTTCTGGGTGTCATGGGTATAGCCTTGACATGCTTTGGTCGGGAGGTCGTGTCCGGAGAGCCGACCACCTGGTCAATTTGGTCAAGTGGAGGAGCCAGTACTAGATTGCAAAAACTGCATGATCCATATCCATCCCTCCCTTATCCCTTCCATCTTAGGTACGAAGTTTGCGTTTACTAACAATATAATATTATCATAATTATGTATAGGGTCCTGCCATGGAGAGCGGTGCGAAGGAGCCGCCAAATGACTAAATGAAACATTCTAGGTATGTATTTTAAAATCTATTAAGACGTATAGGATCATAGATCAACCTTATAGGCTTCCCAGAATTACAGGGGGTACTGCGAGAGTATTAAAACAACGTACAACATTAGAGACGTAATGGGGATATATTTAGGATAGATTTAGACAGTAAGTATTCTTCATACGTTCAAGAGATACAGAGAAATTCTTCCACACCTTATCTAAAAGAACCAAAAAGTTACCACATATAGACATTAAATACCTATTCTAGATTTTCTAGTACCTTTGAAACAAAAAATAAACACAACGTAAAGGAAAGGGTTTATTGTAAAGTTTTCCCGGAAGGAGAAAGCCTTTTGCTGTGTTCAGTCACAGGGGTGGGAAAAGCGAGTCATGATTCAAGACATTATTAGCGAATCAAACTGTACGAGAGTAGGATCTACCGTCCGGAGATCGAAACGCAAAAGAGGAGAGGTATTAAAACCTAAGTAAAGGGTTTGACCCATCACAAGTGTTGCCGCGAAACCAGGAGATAAGGTTTTACAAGCTGGAGGAGTTTCTGTGTATCTTGGTGCAATTTGAAGGATAGTTACTAATTATTACGTGGGTCAAGAAAAAAAATATAAAGAAATCAGTTACAAAATTTATCACGCCAAGAGTTTAAATCTGTAAATGTAGGTCATTGCCGCTTAGACAGGTAAATAATACGGAAAAGAAGGAAAAAAAATGTCAACAAACCATTAACGAAGATTTATCACTTCATCTGTTTAAATGTAGGTCATTGCCTTTCAGTCAGAGTGCGGGGAAAAAAAATGGGATGCAAAAAAAAAAGGGTCCGGCAAACACATCATAAAGATTGAAGATTTATGACTTTGCGTTCGACTGCGACAACTAGGTCAGTTATGTAACGAACCGGGGTGGAAAAAAAACACTAGTTAAAAACACCCGTTATAATCACTCGGAAGAGAATTGAATCGTTGAGAAAAAAAACCTGTGTAGACAAGTTATACATGTATATGTTTTGTGAAGGTGCTTGTAGCTTAGGGAGGAAATAGGATTAACCATATTGTTAGAATACCTACGTATGGTTAGTTAGAGAGAGAAAAAAAATATTACCATGTTGAAGTGAGTACCTAAAGGATTTTTTTTTGATCTTAGGGAGGAAACGTTATCAGTTTAACAGTTAGTGGATTTAGATATGTTTGGGTTAAGCCACACTGGAAAGAAAAAAAATAATAATTTTTACCATGTTTTAGGGAGGAAAGGATTTTTTTTAGCTTAGGGAGGAAACGTTATCAGCTAAATGGTTAGTGGATTTAGACATGTTTGGGTTAAGACACGTTGGAAAAAAAAAATATTACCATGTTAAAGGAAGAAAAGGTTTTATTTTTGGCTTAGGGAGGAAACGTAATCAACTTAACGATTAGTGGATTTAGACATGTTCGGGTTAAGACAAGCTGGAGAAAAAAAAGAAAGATTATTACCATGTTTAAGTGAGTAAAGGATTTTTTTTGGTCTTAGGGAGGAAACGTTTTCAGTTTAACGGTTAGTGGATTTAGACATGTTTGGGCTAAGACACGCTGGAGAAAAAAAAAATTACCATGTTAAAGGAAGAAAAGGATTTTTTTTGGCTTAGGGAGGAAACGTAGTCAGCTAAACGGTTAGTGGATTTAGACATGTTTGGGTTAAGACACGCTGGAGAAAAAAAAAAATTACCATGTTAAAGGGAGAAAAGGATTTATTTTTGGCTTAGGGAGGAAACGTAATCGGCTAACGGTTAGTGGATTTAGACATGGGTTGGGTTAGAACCACACGGGTAGGAGAGATTTAGGTTCAAACGGGTTGGAAATCAGTTGGAGTTATGTAGAAAAAAAAAAAAATTTTTTTTGAACAAAAATAATCAAGAGTGTTTAATGTTATCCAACCTTCGATAAGAAGCGGCGAGAAAGTGTGTCACGTATTAGGGGAGATAGTCCTCCAAAAATTCATTCAATATAAAATCACCGGGGTGATAATATTGATGTTAGTCAACCTCCGATAGGCTTTGAACGGTTGTTAGATTGGAGTGACCAGACGATTAGTTTAAAAATTATGCAATCGGACCAGCGTTGAGTAGTTCTGTTTATCGGAGTAAACATAGATATCTACACTAATCGTTATATTGAATAGAGATAGTTTAACAAAAAAAAAGGGCAAGAACAAACGACAGAAAAAAGGGTCGGTCATAAAATTGCGTACGGAAAAAAATACGGACCCGACAGAGCGCCGGGTACGTACAGATGTAAGCCGTGAAGATATTAAGAGGATACACGTTTAGTTGGTAAACGGATGAGTTCATAGTCACCGTAGTTTGGCAGTTATCTTACTCCAACTGGGGCGGACCGATGAGAAAATTTAACTACATTGCGAGAAGACGTTTTATGTTAAATACGGTCCGGATTTGAAAAGGTTTACTTACAATAGTGTTAGGGTAAAATTGTAAATAAAATGTGGCCCGGTCGCCTCTTAAAGATAGATAACAGATAACAGCGGATACCGAAGAATGCGAAAAAAAACGGTTACAAGGGCTGTGGGACGACAGTTTGAAAACAGGTATAAGGAAGTGCACTAGTGGATCGATGGAGGCAGGGCAGAATTGGGAAAAACGCTCAAGAATTTTTATAAGGAAAATAGTTAAATAATTTAAATACGATGACCATCGGGGTGTAGGATAATAGAAAGGTTGTGAAAAGTCTAGAGTTGTGGAAGAAAAAAAAAAAAAAAAAAAACCCCGGGGGGAGGGGGGAAGTAGAACGGACAGTAACCTACCTGCAAGGAGGAGGGATACAAAACATTTAGGTACGACAAATTTTGAAAAAGGAAGAAACGAAAAGTAGGGGGAGGGGAAGCTAGCTAAAACCTGCATTTAGAAATGACTCCACTGACTAAACACTAATAGCGTGTTTTGACACTGGAGATAATTTCTATAGGGAGGCTGTGATGAACCTGTTTCACTCCGGTATAGGTGGGTAAAATTTTTTTTTAAATATAGAATATGATCACACTATCGACATCTTTCGGGTGGTTTTAAAATCAATATTAAAGGAATCTTTTTTAAACTTTTGGGGTTTCCTTGCCACGAAGGGGTGTAAACAGTTAGGAAAAAAAAACGACTATCCAATCGGAATGGAGAGGGGGACAGTGGGTGCGTCTTGGACCAATCACAGGCTGGGGGCGTGGGATGATGGATTTGAAAAATTAAGATTCAAAGATTATCTCACGGTTTGGTCGGGCAGATATTTTAAGAGGATAGTACCACTTCTAACTTGGTCATAAATCGCATTTTTATGGGAGCAGGAGGGGATCGACAACAGTTGATTTCACGTCTGGAATCGGGAAGTTTTGCGGGGATCTCGGTGGCGGAAAATTCAAAAGGACAAATATCATTCACTGATAACTAGAGTAGCAAGCGATCTCGATTACTTAGTAATCGTGAAACGGGAGTGGACATTGACGGTCTTAACCGCTTTTTCCAGACAAATATCTAGCGGATTCTGCAGGTAGACGATGGGGGAAAGTGTTAGACGTGGAAAACCCACAGGAGCCGATCTCTTCAAGGTAGTCGAGGGAAATCAATTCATGTTAGTGACCATATGAAATCTAAGATTTTGTATTGGATTTTTGTCCGTTAGTTTAGAGGGGAGGGAAGGTTTACGATCTCTTGTTCTTTAAGTGGGTCTCGAGTGCGAAACATCTGACATGATTTTGGGTCTCTAAGGTGCGCATTAAGCTGAAATCACCACTTGATTTTACATACAGAGGATAGGAGAAAGAAATTAGTGAAAAAGCATAAAATTTAACGACCTGACAGGATTTTAAATTATTTGAAAACTCAAGTATTTTCTTGATCACTAGGCGAATAATTAAGGGGGATTTATCGGTTTTGGTGCCAGAGAGAGATGTAATATGTAGGATGAACTATGAAATGGGGGAAAAAAAACGTTCGAAGGCAGGATTGGAATGGGATCTTTGCAGTAGTTATAGCCCATAGGAAAGGAGAATCGAGGTTATAAAAGTTTAGATTATTATAAAATAAGGTTCTAAGAGCATCACGACTTTGCGGGGAGATGACCAAGTAATTGGAGTTTGCACTTGGGCATTTGCAAACGCGAGAAATATAAAATTGTTACGATCACATACAATCGCGAGATAGCCAGGAACGGGTACTGTCGCGTGTACACTTAAAGAATACGTCCGTATAAGGATGTTCAATCACTGATTTATTAGGAAAGCCATAGTCAAATGCTAAATCGACGAAATACCTAGAAGGTGACTTATTGTGGGAGTAGCTAAAATAATATATGCAAAATAGATGACAGTCGGAACATATTATAGGTTGCTAGGTTGAAATCGGACTTGGGGATTTCGAGAAAAGTATGGAAAATATATCGAAAATTCAGGATACGCCGTACCTGGAAGCGATTTTAAAAATGGTAGAACGGACACGATAGGATTTCGAGAAAAGTTGAATTAATTATTCACATGGTAAATAATATTTTTAGGTGCTCAGATTGTAGAGATTCGTATGGAGGTTTAAGAGTGCTAGGTCGGGTCCGCCCCTGGACGGACGGGCTGGATAGTTTTGTCGCACGGGGCGTAATGGGGATTGTGGGGACCGATCGGGGAAAAAGGTCGTAAGCGACACGACAGGACAGTGGGTGAGAAAGGATTCGATTTTACGTGTTATTAGAAGTCGAATTTGCAAAAATTAAAATTGATTTATGTGGAAATGGATGATCAAAAAGGGAAGTTGAGAGGAGAGAGGGGACAGTCGGTGACAATTCGGGAATACAGGGTGAGGTCTCGGGAAGAAAACGCGCGAAACTGGGGTGTTGGAAATTTACCGGGGATCAAATGGCTATCTGAGCGATTTGACTAGAGTGGATTTTGTGCAAAGTGTATCGAACTAGACTCAGTGAAAAGATAATAACCTAATAGAGTGGATTTTAGTCGAATCACTTAAATTCTAAAAATAATAATTAATCAATCGATAAAACCAAAAGGAAGGAAAACGGTGAATACGTCTGTGAAGTTAACGGAATTATATTGTTCCCGGTGTTGTGTTTAATTCCCCGGTCTTAATATAAATAATCATCTTTTAAGGTGCACGAGAGAGAAAAGATATTTTCTATAAATATCTATTCTAAATAATAATCACGGTCTCGAATTTTAATAATAATAATATAATGGTTCCAATTCAGGTTGAGGAAGTTTTACTAAATCAGATTAAGCCTAAATAATAACTGAACAGTCGTTTAAAACTACAATAATAGACTCGTTTTATAATAAATATATATTAGAGAACTTCCATATTGCACTTAAGGGTCGTACAATAATAATAATAACCTACGAACGAATGTTTAGCTTAGGTATATCACAGTACGTGAATTATGGAGTCACAATTTAGAGTCACAATTGCGCAATACTCGGAATGTAGCGACGAAGATACCAGTTTATATAAAGCTTATAAGACAGTAGGGAGGTTTTTTTTGTTTTCTATATAGGTACAGGACCACGGAATACGTAATTAAGACATCATTGGTTGTGTTTACCCGACTGGAAAATTAAACAATTACGTACGGGTAAGTTAATGAATCTATAATTGAATTACAGGCCATTGGATGCAGAAGGACGGAATAGAACGCGAATCCTGGACAGTTACTTTCATCCGTTCCAGCGGCGAGGAAAAATTAATAACACCTTATCAGCTGATATGTTAACCGTATTATGTAACGCATGGGATAGAGAACATCTTTTGTTTCAGTCATCTGGCGACGGAGGGTCAGGGAAACAAACAAAAAAATGAACGAGATATGGTGCTTACACCGCCGTGGGTGCTGTACACTCAACCAAATGGAGAATGTTTTCAAGTGTACGAGACACCAAATAGAAAGCGACTGTCTGCAACCTAAAGAAACGTAAATTTAAAACTAACAGGTACTCCTTTGAATTCCTATTTGTTGAATTGCGCCTTTTAAACTTTATGGTTGAACAATGTGACGATGACACCGAGGCTATACATATCACAAATGTTGGTCCATCGGTAAGGGTCTTCCCACATTGTCCTGTTAGGAGAGGATGCTCACCATAGACTGATCGGGTCACGCGAGGTGCTGGAAGCAATTCCCTTTCGCGGAACCGTGTCGAGAGAATGGGCGTGACGAGACGGATTTGAAATGAGTTGCCAAACGGTATGTAAGGACGCGGTTCGCTGACGGAGGCGTCTTGGCCAAAAGCATCTCGGGTTGCCGGCAAGGTAGTGTGGGAGGAGCATAAGCAGTTCATTTTGTGGAAGCAACCCTGCAGCGTCTGCACATTTTTTGATTCTATCGACCTAGAAGCTATCATAACGTCTAGACAATACTTAGGTGGTATGTTCGCTCCTAGAGGTGGTTTATTCGTTGGACCGGTCACGCAGGAGGAAGGATCTGTCTATCACAAGCGGTAGCCACATGTTCGCGAGTAGAGCCGTGACAAGGGACGAATTGGATTACCCCTTCTAGAGCCAGTAAAGTAGTCCTGGAGGTGTTCGATACTGGGGTTGATTGGGAAAGGTTTGAAGGCATGCCGTCCTTCCTTGGTTATGGAAGGGTCCGGGTATCTGGTTGGTCGTCAAGAGATCTTCTGGGTGTCATGGGTATAGCCTTGACATGCTTTGGTCGGGAGGTCGTGTCCGGAGAGCCGACCACCTGGTCAATTTGGTCAAGTGGAGGAGCCAGTACTAGATTGCAAAAACTGCATGATCCATATCCATCCCTCCCTTATCCCTTCCATCTTAGGTACGAAGTTTGCGTTTACTAACAATATAATATTATCATAATTATGTATAGGGTCCTGCCATGGAGAGCGGTGCGAAGGAGCCGCCAAATGACTAAATGAAACATTCTAGGTATGTATTTTAAAATCTATTAAGACGTATAGGATCATAGATCAACCTTATAGGCTTCCCAGAATTACAGGGGGTACTGCGAGAGTATTAAAACAACGTACAACATTAGAGACGTAATGGGGATATATTTAGGATAGATTTAGACAGTAAGTATTCTTCATACGTTCAAGAGATACAGAGAAATTCTTCCACACCTTATCTAAAAGAACCAAAAAGTTACCACATATAGACATTAAATACCTATTCTAGATTTTCTAGTACCTTTGAAACAAAAAATAAACACAACGTAAAGGAAAGGGTTTATTGTAAAGTTTTCCCGGAAGGAGAAAGCCTTTTGCTGTGTTCAGTCACAGGGGTGGGAAAAGCGAGTCATGATTCAAGACATTATTAGCGAATCAAACTGTACGAGAGTAGGATCTACCGTCCGGAGATCGAAACGCAAAAGAGGAGAGGTATTAAAACCTAAGTAAAGGGTTTGACCCATCACAAGTCGGGGTAGACGGAAAAATATGCATTAAAATTCGATTTTCATTCCAAGTTAAAAGGTACAAACCCGCCGTATTATTATTATTGCATTTGGATTTGACTTCAAACTAAATACGCACGAATTACGTAATTTACCTAAACTAAGAACCTGATAACCAATTTTGTGTACATAAATAGTTGTTTCTTGTAGTAATTGTTGAAACAACTGTTTAAAAAATGCGGCGGCTTATGGATTACCCATTTAATATTAAAACAGGAAGGAAACTACTTACATTATGTGCAATGTTTCTTTTGCAATCCAAAACACACAACATCACAAATGTTTAAAATGATCACTTTTCAAGCACAGAGGATTCCATGGCAACTCAGAATGAAATTAACTCAGAAACACTTCAGAAAGATCATAAGCTAAGAAAAAATCATTTTAAAATAGCCGGTAAGTACCTAGTTAAATGTCACTGTACTTCACAAATCACAGAATTATCAATAACCTCTAAATTTCACTGTACTTCACAAACACGTACTTTATTTTAATGACAAATTAATGCAAAATGTTTTTAATAATTCGATAAATGTCAAACGTCACGAAACCATATCTACGCACAAGTGCAGCTGCCGGCGGCCGCTGCCAAACTGCCAAATATTCATCATTTTCATCAACACAGCGCTGTCGAGACTTGACACGTGCTGTGGTGATGAACTGCAGTACTATTCAGTTTTCGCTGAACATTAGTAATACTTTAAAAAAAAAAAAATATTTTAACATTCATATTCTAACTTACAACATTTACGATTTAGTATTGCAAAAGTTTTTTTTTAATTCTGTGGTTAATTTGCTCGTTTTTACACTTTAAATCAAAACAATAACTTAAAAAAAAAATTAAATTAGTAACCGATTTTCTTGTTTAAATACGGTACACCTTAATTTATGGAAGCGCTCACTTTCTCGTCTTTTAAGAAAAGGAAGGAGAGGATTTGCTGTAACATTGTCTACAATTAATGTCTAGTTAACTTTCATCGTAACTTTTACCGTTTGTTTGTAATTCGTATGAAAAGGTAAATTTTTTTTTTTTTGGTACGTTATTTTACATTTTGTCACAGAACTTTTCAGGCCGACATTTTATGAAAAAATGTTTCCTACAAAGATTGTAGCCCTTTCTATGAGCTGTAAAATAATATTAATTTTAATGTGTACTTTATGGCTAGGTAATGTCAGATATCAACCGTGAATGTTTGGTGCAACATCTCTGCATCGCTCCGCGGCAGCCGATTCATTGCCGCCAATTGATATTTATACTAGTTAATTGTATTTTTTCTCAATTGTTTTAAATTTTGGTTTTACTGAAGAAGTGAAATTAGGCTTACGGGTATCAGTTCAAGATTTCAGCAACTAAAAATGCCATAGTATTTCAGTTTAAAATCTATAACTTTATTTATTGAATGGAAGTGTAAACTAGCTCCATTATGAATAACCCGCACTAACACGAGTATTTCACGTTCACGATTTGTACATATCTTTAGTGCACTAAAACAAACGAAATAATGACAAGACTAGAATAAGTTATAATTACTTTGAAGTGAAAACTTCTTTAGCACCGTTGTGATTTGAACCTGTTTGAAACGAAAAAGCGACACTTAATAGAAGTAATAAGCAAACAACGAAAATTTTATTTAATTATTACTTTGAAGTGAAAACTTCTTTAGCACCGTTGTGATTTGAACCTGGTTGAAACGAAATAACGACACTTAGGTAATAGAAATAATAAGCAAACGACGAAAAATTTATTTTGTAATTACTTTGAAGTGAAAACTTCTTTAGCACCGATGTGATTGACATTAATTGTAGACAATATTACAGCAAAGAGAATACAAAAAATTTCAATCCGATATGTTGTTTAGTAATGGAGATAGACGTGATTTACGAAACACTTACACTTTTCGTGTTTGGTGGGGCACAGGGGGAAAGCAAGGGGGGCTAGGGGCGGGGACTTTTGGCTAAGCACTTGTCTGAATGATAGTAGTTGATGGGGAAAAAATTTGCTGTATACTATTTTTTTTCCATCTAATTATTACATTATTAAAAAAATGATAATAACCTTGTTCACATTCGTTTCGAACACTACTGTAATACAAAGAACTAACACGGAACAGAAAAGCGGCCATCTTTATTTGTGTACGCGAGGATTATACGGATCCAAGTCAGAAATGAGTTTTTGATACAGACTTGAAACTTGAAGTAAATTATCATGTTTATCAGTGGCAGAAAGATGGAAGTCCTATTATGAAGAAAAAATAGGATCTTCAAAATTGCATATGGATGCAAGTACCATGATGCAACAACTATCTTAGAAGCAGAAAGGTGTACCATGGACTTTATTCCTTTCATAATACACCACATGTCATAACAAAATAGTCCACTTCATTTAGAGGCAGTAGGCCTCAATCAAGTCCATGTTTTTGTTTGACTCAAGTCAGCGTTTTTTTTTTTAAACAATTATTTTTAATTTTCGTTGTTAGTTTTTGGGGTGTTATGCCGTGTTGCACTACCTCCTTCTCTAGCCGACGTTTCGGACAGCGTTGCAGTGTCCATCATCAGGGCAGATCCGGTAGATCCGACGATGTCGTCGCTTTTTCGTTTCAAACAGGTTTAAATCACAACGGTGCTAAAGAAGTTTTCACTTCAAAGTTGTTACAAAATTAATTTTTATTCGTTTGCTTACTATTTCTTTTTGGTGTCGCTTGTTCGTTTCAAACAGGTTTAAATCACAACGGTGCTAAAGAAGTTTTCACTTCAAAGTTGTAACAAAATTAATTTTTATTCGTTTGCTTACTATTTCTTTTTGGTGTCGCTTGTTCGTTTCAAACAGGTTTAAATCACAACGGTGCTAAAGAAGTTTTCACTTCAAAGTTGTAACAAAATTAATTTTTCATCGTTTGCTTACTATTTCTTTTTGGTGTCGCTTGTTCGTTTCAAACAGGTTTAAATCACAACGGTGCTAAAGAAGTTTTCACTTCAAAGTTGTTACAAAATTAATTTTTCATCGTTTGCTTACTATTTCATTTTGGTGTCGCTTGTTCGTTTCAAACAGGTTTAAATCACAACGGTGCTAAAGAAGTTTTCACTTCAAAGTTGTTACAAAATTAATTTTTCATCGTTTGCTTACTATTTCATTTTGGTGTCGCTTGTTCGTTTCAAACAGGTTTAAATCACAACGGTGCTAAAGAAGTTTTCACTTCAAAGTTGTTACAAAATTAATTTTTCGTCGTTTGCTTACTATTTATTTTTGGTGTAGTTTGTTCGTTTCAAACAGGTTTAAATCACAACGGTGCTAAAGAAGTTTTCACTTCAAAGAAATTATAACTTCTTCTAGTCTTGTCATTATTTCGTTAGATCTGCCCTGATGATGGACACTGCAACGCTGTCCGAAACGTCGGCAATAGAAGGAGGTAGCGCCACACGGCATAACACCCCAAAAACTAACAAATGAAAATGCTTTTGGCCGTAAAAGTCTAAAAACTAATTATTTTTAAGGCTTTAAATTTCGTTTCATTTTCGTTGTTAGTTTTTGGGGTGTTATGCCGTGTTGCGCTACCTCCTACTATAGCCGACGTTTCGGACAGCGTTGCAGTGTCCATCATCAGGGCAGATCCGGTAAATCCGACGATGTGTAATTGTTAGTGTAGAGTGTGTGATTATTTAATTGGAAGCGATACCGTGTCGCCAGACAATGAAAATGCTTTTGGCCGTGAAAATCTAAAAACTTCGTTTCATTTGCTCGTTTTTAAAACAAAACTAATTTATTTAATAATTTTTTTTTTGTTATCTATCAGCATGGATATCCGACGAAGTTATGAGACCATAGTTAGAGAAAAAATATTTTTTTGGCTCTCCTGAACATTTACCTTTTCGGGCTTGCATCCGTATGCTTCTTGGGTACAGAATTTGGTTCGTGGGTCAAGGCCACACGACACTTTTTGCCGCCCGCGGTCATTTGACAAGCGTTGCTGTCTCGTTTTAGCAGCACTTTAAACAAACGAGACAGCGCTAGAATCCATCTCGTCGTGATTGGATCTGCAGTCTCGTGCGCGAAATGTAGATCAGCTGTTGAACCGTGAAATGAGCGAATATTTTATTTTCATGTTGAATTAATTGATGGGCAATTTCAAAATTATGCTTTAAATACCGATTTCTTTGTTTGTTTTTCTTTTAATTTGTTTTTATTAGTTAGGTACTATGATCGTCGGTAATAATTTACAAGAATTTGACCAAAAAAAAAATCAACTTCTGACTCGATTTTCTCGAAAACGAAAGCTCAAATCAAAAAAAGTTATACCACAAAATCGACTCCAAATGGGATGGGGAATCCCCAGTTTCCCGCTTGTACTACGAGTTTCCGGACACCTTGTATATGTATATTTTCAGTTACAACATTATCAATAATGTCATATTTTTCAATCTTACCACTCTCGCTTACTAAAAGTCTAGAACTGCCCCTGCTTGAAATTCTTTAGTCTTCTTTGCTGATCATTTCTGAATAGTCAGGACTTCCGTAACTATATATTTCGTGGTACATAGGACTGCCCTAATTCCTTCTCATATCCATCCCATTTATCCTCATAAGCAGTGGCGTGCACAGAGTTTTTGATCAGGGTAGGCAGTAGGAAAACCGCCAAATTGATTCAAATAAATAAAAAAGAATCTTGCCACAGATGGCTCCCTTCGTACAAGTTTTCGCTAAGTGTGCTTGCTGCTGGATGTAGATGATGTAGGTTATCTAAGCCACTTTAAATATACAAATAATAATAATAATAAATAATCGCTTCATGTATGCGTATTATCACAAGCCAATCAATGAATATCCGAGGTGGCCTTGATAAAAACAATTGGGGTTGTCTCACTTTCATACTTCAGATAACAACAGATGTCACTGTCGCCACTGATTGCCATTTGCTAATTTGTTCCAGAAAGCACTGCCTGATGCTAACAAAAAAACCCCATAGAAGCAAATTCAAACGACAGTTCTACTCTATGCTACGTGCATTTCGTAAACATTGATATTATATCTTGTATGAAGTTAGCTCTAAGCAGAAATAATATAGAGGTAGTCGGAGGGCGCGTGTAGTTTTTAGTTACAGTTTATGTCACATTTGTGGAAAGCCGTTTGATGTGGCGGTCGCGTAGTTTTGGTTGCTCAGCTTTGTCGCGCTTATTTTTGAAAGTGTGTATTTATTTTTAGCAATAATTTAATAAATTATAATATTATTTACATGCTTACGTTTTACAAATACGCTAGGGTAGGCAGTGCTTATGTGCCTATATGGAGTGCACGCCCCTGCTCATAACATACCCCACACAAGATGCCATCTCACCGACTTCGGTTAGCAGGGAGAAAATGGAACACTTGTGGGATATTCACATTAAAAAAATTAACAATATATTACAAACCCCTGTAGCTAGTGCTGGATTGGGTGCGGGTGTAGCGGGTGCTCTCAGTTTGGTGTATTTTGGCGTCAATTCTGATCAATTTCAGAATGCTAAAAGAAAGATAATAATATTGTAACCAAATGATGTAAAAAAATGCAAATCTTTTGAGGTGTTTTGCAGAAATATGCCATGAACAGCAGAAATGCAAACAGATTTTTTTATGAGTTAAGTAACTAACGAACTGTCATATCAGAGAATGAATCGCCAAACGTGCATACATCTTCTTTTACATACCCTACTGTGATTCTGACTCTTGACGTGGTCCAACTGATAAAGCCATGTCTTCCTCGGACAAGACCCTCGGCTTCTTCTACCACTCACATTCATGCCATATATTTTCCTTGCACCCTTTCTTCGTTAATCCTCATATAGTCAATTGATATGACAAACATAATAAGTTAGGGTAAATATTCAGAACAAACGTCAACGGTTAATACGCATTTTTTTTTTATACAACCTTTAGCTTCATGTCATCATAATTTAAAAAAACATCCCAGGTTTTGAATGGTTTGAGGGCAAGGCAGGGTTTATCCTAGCGGGTTTGTGTAATTATGATTGATTGTTATGAAGTAAATATTCCGTATTAACCGTTGACGTTTGTTCCGAAGAATTACCTAAGTTAGTATTTCATATTACAATTAATTGATATGCATACTTAATAATAGTTACCTTTGAGGACTGTTCATTCTACTCCGGTTGACTGGGTGGACAACAGTCCCATTATATTCCCATCGATCTTGGATCGGCTGCAACAGGCCCTTCTGTCTGATACGATACTTTTTATTTGTGGCAAATTTTTGCTTCATGTTCATTTTTATCGATTGTCACACTTTTTTCCCATGCATTTGCCGTGGGCATTGGACTGAAATTGAATTCTCAAGTCAGCTCATCCAATTCTTATTGACAGCATTGAACTCTTTATTCTCCAAATAAAGCGAATACTTTGATAAGACCAACTCCACCAGCAATTTCACCCCCTCTTCTGCGAAGTTCGGTGTTCTAGTCATGTTCTAGTATTTTTGATTCTGAAATAATTTCATACTCGTTATCCAACTAGTCAATTCTAATGATTCTAAATCGAAGTAAATACATAAAATCTATAATAAATAGAGCTTTTAAATACACAAATGTGCTATAAAAATGTGTAAAACTTACCGAAAATAATAAAAAATCTTTGGAAAAAGCGTTGACGTTTGATTTTAACCATAGATAGAATCCATAGATACTTACATAAATAGATTGGTTCGGCATAGAAATCAGTGTTGCCAACCCGTTTTTTGAAAAAGACGTAGATCTGATAAAGCGTCGATGACACAGGGCGAGTTTACAAGCTACTATCTACTAAATTTAAAAGCGGGTGAATCGGCGAGTGAGATTGTCATGATGACACACAAAACTGTCCACTCGCTCAGTAGCTCGCGACATTTTTGTAGGAAACTGGACTCGCACGTAGCTGCTAGCGCCAAAAGCGGAAATAACGTGAACTAATCCTTCAGACAGTTGACAGTCAAAATCAGCTGGTTTTTGGCAGCCATATTGGAAACACAAATAAACCAATCACGAGTCGGCTTGTAGCGTGTAAAGTTGAGGACCTTTCAACTTTTTCCGTGGATTGTCAACAATCTGCTAGTTAGCAAGTAACACGATGACACTGGGCGAGTTTACTAACAGATAGTGAATTTCCGAGATAGTAGCTTGTAAACTCGCCCTGTGTCATCGACGCATTAGATAATTACGTAGAATCGTATAATTTGGATTATGAAAAGTTAGTAGATCTACGTACTTTTTTTCTGAGTGAAATATTGAAGTTAGGGTAGGTGAACGTACTTAGTTATTTCTTGTAGTAATTAAGTTGAAATGTATCTATTATTTTTAATGCATTTTTTGCAAATTTTTTTTTTATGATTTATCTATCATAGGTTCTCAACCTTGCCTCTCACTTTTGGTTCTCAATTTTGCCCACCGCCCACTTTGAGATTTTTTTTAGAGACCCCCTTTTTTCTTATGGGGGGGGATTAATGGATTCAATTTTCTTCCACTTCCTCAACTACCGAAACATGTGAATTTTTGCACACGTGATAAAAATGATTACAATACATAAAATAACAAAAATTAACCAATATAAAAGTTTATTTTGCTTTATTAGTACGTGATGAGCGTGTTTTTTTTGTCTTTTTAGACTATATTTTTTACCTGCCCTCGCCATCACTGTCCACCTCAACGCCCTCTCTTTGGGTCTTCTACTGCCCCCTGAAAGTCTCAAACGTCCACAAGGGGGCGTTATTTATTGCCCACGTTGAGAACCTAAGGTTTATGAAACGAAATATAGTTTTGATAATTATGCAAATGTGGGGTAATAGGCAATATTTAGGAAAAAAAACACGAATATGGAGTAAACAGTTAAGGTCAAATACTAGCAATAAATAACTTAGCGATGCCTTTGTCTGAAATTGTGTATTTTACAGGGAAGTAGAAGATTACAACTCTAATAAAAAAAAATAATGGTAATAGTTCGAAATTTTCCTAGATTTGTGCTGATTTCCCTTTTGCCTAAAAAATATTTTTCTCCCCTAGATCTAGGGTAATTTTCCTAGACATCCCAACCCCGGCGAGGACTCTAGTATGAAACGGAACGTTTGTTGGAGTCCGCGCCACATACTTTGCCCCGCAGACGGTGCGCCACCGTAAAGTAACGGAAAATATGCTTCTTCAGCCTAATGAGTTATGTTATTTTGCAAATTTGTACAATTTGACAAAAAATACGTAGATTCTGGACTGAAGTTAGTAGATGTTCAGGAAGGACCTAAAATACGTAGATCTACGTAAAAAGACGTAGAGTTGGCAACGCTGATAGAAATGACCAAAATTAGCATAGACTAAACGTTTAAAATAGGGTACATGCAGTATATGTAATATAGTGTTTTCAATGCATTTAATACAAGTAAAAAAAATAACTAAACTCGAATATCACACCTAAAACCCCCGAAAAAATTTATTAAATTAATTAATTCACTTTTAAAGTTGTATGAAAATTCATATATCAAAAACGAGTCATCATTGACTTGCGAGATTGTGACGTCACAACGCACCCACCTAGTCCCACATCAAATTGTTTTTGTTCCAGTTGCTATGCTGGTTTGAATAAGTTTGATAGTCATAATCGTTTAGTTATGCATTCTAAGCCCATTCGTTTGTGTAAAACATATATTGTAAATACATACTATCATGACAGACAGTGGTTTTCTACAAAGACAGTCTGATAATTTGCCAAAACTCGACGCGATTATAATAGCAGCTACATGTACCTTTTCATCGCATGACACCGCTTTTTACACATAATAACATTATTTGTGACGTTTATAAATAGTTTGTTTGGTGTTAAAGATGTTGTATTTGTACGCTTTGGTACAATACAGTATTTATAAACGGTATCTACGGACATTTTCTTCGAAAAACAAATGATCAACTGCAGATTTATTACTGGATTACGACTTGCGACTTATGACAGCTGTCAAGAAGTGCGCAGTGACGTCACAAGCCAAAACCGCGCGAAAATGGCGTTTTAGCGCTAATTTGAAAATCGAATATTCAAAACGTTATTGAAGGAGTATTTCCTATCGTAAAAAATTTTTTTTTTGAATATTCCAGTTTGTAATTTTTTTCTTTAATTTTTGGTAAAACAAAAAAAATATGTGATTGTACCCTATTGGTCAACTCTAGGTTTACGACTGATATACGGATTGTGTGCTAAGCCCCGCTTAAGCTCCACATTGCGTCAAAGCCGAGCTTTAGACCAACTGATATACCGGCCCATAGCGGGGCTCGCGGGGCTTCCAATTCCAACACTCTTAGCCCCTGGATTATAATACCCCCCACACGTAGAGTTTGGAGCCGGACATGCCCCGCGCCACTTCAGGCCGCCGCGCATAAAAGTAAAGACCGAAAGTAAGATAATGGTTTATGGTTTATATCCTTAAATCAACCTTTATATCCCAGATCACTGTCAGACTTTTCTTTGCGGCGGCCTGAAGTGGCGCGGGGCACATCCCGCTCCGAACTCAACGTGTGGGGGAGACTATGATATATCTATGGCAATGACCATTTGAGTCAGGGTTGCCAATGCTAATATCCTAAAATACCCGCAATAAATGTTCAAAATCCCCAAATTGGGGAGAGCAAAATACCAAATTCCCCGCAAATTCCCCACAAGTTTCTTCATAATTCTGCCTCCAAAATAAAACTAAATTCTATTGAAAATGGCATTTTTCATTTATTAAAATTGATTAAAAATATTATTACGTACATAAAACAAGATTAAAAAAATAGGTTACAACCTAATAACCAATATTGAAACAAAAATAATGACATTTAAAAAAAAAAATCAATACGGTGTGCCGATAAATTGTCTAGTAGGAAAAAAAAGAAACAAAAAAATATAATTTTAACCCATTGTAAAAATTTATTTTGTTATTTGATACTGAGATCAATAATTTTAAAAAGTGAAGCTAAGTTAAAATAAGCAATATACATCATTATAAGATTTTATTAAAAACATGCAATGGATTATTAACGAAATAAGCATTCATACAGGTGACCTAAAATAATTACCTCCTTGCATCAATTACTGCACCGTCCTTTTTTGGTTAACATTTTGTTTGAAAGATTAAACTTCTGTTTTAATCCCTTCTCGAGTAGCTATGAATAGCTACCACTGTATGAAGGCGATTTCTATTTTCTATTTTCAAATTTTTATGAACACTGAATTTCATCTCAACTGAAGCGTTGAAAAACGGTAATACGAGAAATAAACTTATAACAATTTTTAAATTTGGGAACAAGTATCGTCCTGTATTGTTTTTAAGGCCAAACACCTTAGCCCAGTACTTTCAGCATCGTCATCTACATTCAGACCATTTTGGGAGAAATCAAAAATAGCGGGATCCTTCTATTGTAGAAGTTCTGTGACTAGCAAATTCATGTGTCTTCGAGTTAGGCTCCCGAACTTCAGGAATTCCCCACCTATTATTGTTTAGGAATAAATGTTACAAGTACAAGTTAAAATGCTGCCATAAAATAAACAATATTCGATCGAATATAAATATATTTCAAAAAAGTTGGATAATCAAAAAATGCCCAGAATCCCCGCATTTTCCCCACAAAATGGTGTTCCCCGCAAAATACCCAATTCTTGAAAAATCTTAAAAATTCCCCGCAATTTGGGGAATTACCCACAAATCGGCAACCCTGAATTTGAGTATTTGACCCATTGACCATAGAAAAAAGAATTAATTGTCAAAAAGTCGAAAGTTTACGCGTATTGTTTTGTGTTTTGTTTGTTCGAATAATCATTTCATCGTTTTGACTGTTTACATTTAACAAACAAATCGTTAACAAGTGTATCTGCTGTTTGAATAATCAAACGTTTTATGCAGAATGGCTGCAGTAACGGCAGAATTAAGTTCGTACAGAGATCAACATTTTAAGGTTAGAATTATACTTGTTTACTTTTCATAATCGTATCTCTCTTATAGTAGATTATCTTCTTTTATTCCAAATCCTTTACCAAGCTTGATAGCCTTTTCAAAATCGGTAATTTTTGGAAATCGCTGGCAACGGTTAATTTGCACTTTTTTTTAAAAAAATCTTTTGATTCACCTTAATTACATTAAAAGGCAACTATTTGCATTGGGGGAAGTGGAAAATATTTCATTCTAAATTTTTTCTTGCCTTGACGCGAGTAGGCGTTATAAAGGGGCACTTTCTTTTGAATCACAAACCATGTTACACAAACCTAGCGTAGCCGCTAAACTACTTGAAAACTGGGATGTTTTTCTTGCCTTGACGCGAATAGGCGTTGTAAAGGGGCACTTTCTTTTGTATCACAAACCATGTAGAATGAAATATTTTCCACTTCCCCCAATGCAAATAATTGTCTTTTAATGTAATTAAGGTGAATCAAAAGATTTTTTCAAAAAAAGTGCGTATTAACCATTGCCAGCGATCTCAAAAATTTACCTCAAATTCTAGTACTGAAAATACATACATAATTATTCATTTTGTAAATGTCACATTGTCATACTTTCTGTACATATTTATTTGCTGCACAATACTCGTATCTCCGAAATTTGTTTAATTATTCCCCTAACCGCCGCACTTTTAGGCACGGATTACGTAAATACACTTGGTTTCGACAATACGCGAAACAACTAATTTCATGCACAAAATAAGATATTAATTAGGTTCTTAGTTTGGGTTAACCCCTAGGAGCCAGAGCCCTGCAATTGCAGTATTGAAGAATGTTGCCTGTGCACGGCACGAAACACTGCAATTGGGATGTCGACCCTATATATTAATTTGTTTTCGGATATTACCTGTACTTACTAGGTTAGTTAAACGTGAAAATAAAAATCTTACTTTATTAAGTATGGTATTGTCTGCGCTTTGGCTTTAACAAAAACATCTATTTATTTATTGAAATTCTTTGCCGTCCCCTACGGGTTAATTATTTAAGTAATTCATGCATATTTAGATGAAATGAAACTTACGCAAACGTCAATCCATACAAATCCAAAATGGCGACAAAGATATTGTTTTATACGGGAAATTATGAACTTTGTTGAATTGAAATGAAATTTTAATGCATCTTTTACAATCTTCTTGTAGTGATTAAGTTGAAATGTAGTGTAATTTCATAAATCTGTGCCTAATGTAAGTGCGGCGGTCAGGGGAATATTTACCATAGTTTTAAGGAAACCTTTTCTAAATTTTCCGAATTCTGCTGCTCGCTTAATATGCAAATTTTATGCATGAATCAATAATCATTTACCATAATTTCAAACAAACAGTGAAGTGAGTGCAAGATAATATATAATATCAGTCTTACTCATAATTACAAAATAAGATACAACCACGAGAGCAAGACCGGGGTAGGTGAAATTGATACTCAACATGGTGGGTCAATCGCGCGCATCCGTGTTCTCTTACCCCGTCGCTGTACGGGAGATGTAGTAGCTGTCAGAATTTAAACCACCTGGTCACCAGGGTTAACTCAGTACCACGGCGTTGTAACTTTCGAAATGGCAAATTTTTGTGAGAATTTTGACGCTTTGAATGGAGCATTGGCAAATATTGACCGTATTCGCGGAATTCGTGCACAAAAAAAGGTTTGATCCATTTGCGGCACTTACGGAAGGAGATTTTAGGTCTAAATATAGATTTACAAAAGTTAACGTCAGACGTTTAATTGCCTTGGTACGATGATAAACGGGGTGGCAAAGTATCTACCGATCTCCAACTTCTATGTGCCATACGATAATGGGGTAGAAACGAGTGTTTATAATTGCATTCTTGTAAAACAAATCAGCGAAATCGATAACCAAGCAGGCTTTATAATTATTATTTTTTATAACACTCATTTCAACGTCACCCCACTAAGTTTCCTCATCCGAATTACTGTTTATGATTATCAATTATTAGTTATTTTTGTAACGCGAAACACAAAACAATATCGTTGAATAATATTTTGACATATGAATAAACGTGAAGTTGGCAACACGCCACGAAATGCCAAATTGACTGCGTTTTTCAGCTTTGGGGCTGAGTGTTGCTACCGTAAAAAAATCATAACCCATAATCCAGCTGTCGAGCAATATTATGAAGATGAGTAAAGATTTTTACTCTGAGCGGTGTAGTGTACCCCCCTGTGTAGCTACCGCGACAGAGTCGTGGTAGGGTTTCATTATGAGTAAGGCTGTATAAGTATAGTGCACTCACTTCACTGTTTGTTTTCTTAATCTTAACAATTATTCTCACATTAGCCTTGCTTCTCTTTCTCATTCTCTCTGAATCTCCATTTTTTTTATATACAGTACAATCTTAAGTACGTTTTTAAGCAAGGACTACAAGTTACACAAAAGCAGACCTCAATTAAGGGGCCGCAACTCGAATTTCTACCGATTTCTTACATATCTCCCTTAAACATTTGAAGTTTTTAAGCTCTTAAAAAAATATATGTTATTTTTGAAAATAATGTCTAGATGCTGCCCAAGCCGAAACGCAAATTAAATGAAATTATCGATAGAAAACCCTCGATAGAAAAAAATCGCAAAGTATGCTCCAAAAATTATTAAAAACAAGTCTGTTTCTATTATCTTACAAATTATATATATTTGTGAAAAAATTCACAATGTTTCTTTAATAATAATAATTGGATAATTTATAGAGCGCCATTTTGTGAAAAATCACCTCAAGGGCGCTTAAATGATACTTAAGATGCTCCCCAAGATATTTTTGCTCTATTTTAAACGAGTCGTGTTTTATTAAACATTTTCGCAATTTTCGCATCGATTTTGACGCTGTTAATGTTAGCGCTCTCCTCTAACATTCGTAATTTCGTAACTCTCCATCTTCTTCTTTTCGAGCCCGGTTGCGGAGCCTTAAGGAGTATTTTAAAACTATGTAATGTTGAGATATGTTACA
This sequence comes from Limnephilus lunatus, assembly GCA_917563855.2. Lineage (NCBI taxonomy): Eukaryota > Metazoa > Arthropoda > Insecta > Trichoptera > Limnephilidae > Limnephilus > Limnephilus lunatus. Next base: position 429,222 of record CAKJTF020000021.1, read on the forward strand.
GTTACAATAAAACCTGTCAAACATGAAACACAAATATGTACATACATTATATTCTCTTTATGAAATGCTTTGTTTTACTCTGGTTTTTAATAGTGCCGGATTAGTAAGATTGTACTGTACATACAAAGTTTTAGCATACTTACACCTCGGAGATCTCATTTGTATTTTTTTTTGCCTTAGAGAGGGTTGTTCCACAGTAATTCAAATGTAACTTCATCAAATGACCATTTGGTTTTTTTGGCAGTTGAAAGGTTCCCGTTAAATGCCGACTCTAAGCAACAAATTGTGATCAGCAGAAGAGGACAATTACCACGTTGGCTTGTCAGCTTATTACAATTTGATAGAAAACTGAAACGCACCTAGAATCGGTATTTAACGGGGACCTTTCAAATGTAAAAAAAAAAACAAAATGGCGCTTATTGGCCATTTGATGACAATGTTACATTTGAATTTCTGCAAAACAACTGGACCTTATTGTTTTGTTCCACAGGGATCTCGGGGTGAGCAGGAGCGCTTGCTGCGCGCCTCGTGCACTCTGTACGTGGGCAACCTGTCATTTTACACCACCGAGGAGCAGATCTACGAGCTGTTTGGCCGCTGCGGGGACATCCGCAAGGTCATCATGGGCCTCGACAAGTATAAGAAGACCCCCTGTGGCTTCTGTTTTCTTGAGTACTATACGAGGGCCGATGCCGAGGCTTGCATGCGGTAATATTTTTACTTTTATTTTTAAAATTGGTATTAGCATCTCCCACGTGCACACTTCAGAGCGACCGTGTCTCACGCCACTTCAGGCCACCGTGCAGAAAAGTGAGACTTTTCTGCGCTGCGGTCTGAAGTGGAGCGGGACTCGGTCGCTCCGAAGTGTGCGTTTGGGAGATGCTATTGTAGTCAGCCCTGATTTATTAAGCTTGATTACCTCCCTTACTCCAACAAGAACTACTCTATCTAAAATGCTTTTTAATTGCAACAACAATATTTATTTATTTAAATTTACGGCACAAAGTGCCATTTACAAACATTTGTTTATTTAATATTTTTTAAACAGTCGTAGTCCAGTAGAGAAAGATTTTATATATATATTTTTTAATTTCACATAACAATAGAAAAAGAAAATAAATTACTAACAACTAATGAAAGCATTCAAAAAACTGTTTCAAGTGACCTCGTTAAAATACATATGACTGAAATGTTTCATCAGTAGAGCCTTGTATTTTAATTATGAAATATTGAAAATATCAGCAACATTGGCATAAAAATTACCAATGGTGAGTATTCTATTTATATTTGTATACTAAATATTCATATTAGAATATTCGTATATGAATTTTTGCTATCAAAGAAATCTCCACGGTAACCTAAACAAATAACAAAATGACAGCCCACGTCAAAAATTTACTTAGCAACACGCTTTGCCAATAAACATATAATAAATAATTTCATAACGCCACAACTTATTAATAACGCCAGAGCTTACCAATATATATAGCCTATTTTACTCGCAAATAATGTAGCTTTCGATTAGTGAAATAATTTTTAAATTCTATTCGGTATTGCGTGAAAGAGTAAAGAACACACATCCATACAAACTTTTGCCTTTATAATATCTATAAGATATATTCACAGATACATTACTAGAGTCCGGATTATATGCAGGTGCACATTTGGCTGTTTTTCATGGTTTTAGCATATTTGACAAAATAAAGAAAGACACACATTCCCAGGTTATGAAAAATCTGACAATATTTGAAAATCTCCTACTATGTACCACCACATTAAGGGGAAAATATTGCTTGTGTCGTGATGGAGGACTTGGCCAGTCAAGGAATCGAACAGTCACCTGGGTGAGACTCAAACGCGATAACAGCTCAGCCACTGACTGCTTAATAAAGAAAGACAAACATTCCTAGGTTACGAAAAACCTGACAATATGTGAAAATCTCCTACTAGCCCCACTCAGGCGACGCATGCTCGATTCCTCGGCTGGCTAAGTCCTCCATCACGACACAAGCAACATTTTCCCTTTAATGTGGTGGTAGTAAGAGATTTTTCAAATATTGTCAGTTGTCAGGTTTTTCGTAAACCTGGGAATGTTTGTCTTTCTTCATTAAGCGGTCAGTTGCTGAGTTGGCATTGCGTTTGAGTCCCACCAAGGCGACTGTTCTATTCGTTGACTGGCCAAGTCCTCCATTATGACACAAGTATGTAATATTTTCCCTTTAAGTAGGAGATAACAATTTATATGATTGACATGATGCTCTTTTTAAATTTGGGCAGTGAATCGGAGAAAGTGTCGATGTTAAAATTTAGATTAATATTATTGAACTAGTTGCTTGTTGAATTAGTTGCTGCATTTGTCTTGTAATTAAGTATGTGGAATAGTTCTGTATGGCGTGTACGTCTTAATGGTATGTTAAAATTAACAAGTGAAAGAAGTTCGGTACAGTCAATGTTATTATTTAATATGTTTCAGATATGTAAATGGAACCAGATTGGATGATAGAATAGTGCGTTCCGACTGGGACGCTGGCTTCATCGAGGGGAGACAATATGGACGGGGGAAGACCGGTGGACAGGTATTCATTTTATTCATTATCTTATCATTTAGCAAAGTCCCAACTGTATTGAGACAGTGGTACTACGGCATTCCTCTTTTAGGCCTCTGTTTGCCAGCTTATCCGTAGCTCACCGCACTTGCCACGATTTTTTGGTATTTTTTCACATTAAAAAATGCTCCTGACATACCTATTAAATATATTTTATTAATGGTCCCAGTTGTGACCATTGTCTTTTTCTATTTTTCTGTGTCTTCTTCTCTTTCATATTTTCGTTTAGATATTTAAGGGTGCTCCAGATTTTATGTCCGGGTTAAATCTTTCCCAAATGAAAGACTAAACCCTTCCACACACTTTTCCACAAATGATTATCTAGTAAATTCACGCAATGTAAGTGCACTATATAAGTATAATAAATACAAAACAATACAAGAACAATACGTCAATCCACCAGAAATATAATGGGAAAATATTTCACCGACTCCAGATATTTTCATATCAGAGGGTTCAGCTCTGATGAAATCCTAACTGGTCCGATAAATCCTACTGATCCCTCAATATAAATATGTATTTAAAAAATCTTTCGTAATCCTACATGTATTTAAAATGACTACCTTTTGCATTATTGATTAGATTAGATTATTATATTATTTGATTAGATTAGATTATTATCTTCTACTTTAATGATATATTACATTGATGGGAATAACCTTCAAAAGTTATAAGAAGAGAGTTTTTCTTATAAAAATTGAATATTTATATGTTATATTTTTATTCTAATTACTTGTATTTTAGAATCACACTAGTATAATTTGTTGAGAACATTATTGTGATAATTATTCACTCGAGCATTATTAGCCGGAGTTCAAACATGAATTTATCTGTTCGAAAATTAATGAAGAATAATGTACCCACCTATGTTACTGTATTACAACTAAATTTGGAAGGAAGGTATGGGTACCGCCCCCCGGGAACCATTTTTTGGATAACCATCACCTTTGCCATAGGTCACCCCCCTTTGGTGACTTAACAGGGGTGCCCGGGTTCACGGGGTGAGGTTTCTCTGAGTCTTTGCGGCAGATGCTTTTGCCCAACTGCTGCGTGGCAGGTGGCAGACGAGAGACTGGTTGAGGGAAGTCTTTTAACTTCTCCGGCCGGACTCTCTTGACCCATCGCCTTGCATCGCAGTTGGAGGGATGGATTCATATGTCTGTCACACCTGGACACACTGACACCCCAGATTCCTGCCCACCCCTCATACCTTTTTCTTTCCAGAACTTCCTCTCCCTCTTTTCCTTAAAAATACCCTCCAGACAGCATCCCCTAAGATGACATAGGCTGCGATTGAAATTATTTTCCTCTGGGCCTCCTAAGTGGAGCTAATGTTAAAAATATATATATACATCATACAATTCTTTCTTATTTACTAAGTAATACTTATTTTAATTCTTTATATTTTTAAATTATATGCTTCTTATATTTTTTATATACATAGTATACTTCTTATATTCTATACTTTTTATATTCTTCTGTATTTCATTCAATATATTATTTTAAATTATTATAATGCACTGTGTATAAAATCGACCGCCACAACACGGGCATATTCCTAGAATGGTAGTTGAAAAATTCTCAACTAATGTAATAAACAATGCAATGAATGAAGAAAAAATACGACCCCGTATTTCAGAAGCACCATTCGTGACACTATTCCCCAGGGTCAGACACCACTCCCTGGGTGATGGTTGCGCCACACTCCCTTCCCTCGTGAATAGTTAACCAATTGATTTGTTTCTTCCAGGTGAGGGATGAGTATCGCATGGACTACGACGGGGGCCGAGGGGGCTACGGAAAGATTATCGCCCAGAAGGTGGTGCCCAACACCATCGAACACCGATGATAGACAACCTCCGACTAGTGATAAAGTGTCCGGAACCAGGATGACTCTTCGGTTTTGTACAGACAAAATCGATGAACTTCTGAATGAAAACATTTCTCTAACAATGTATATTATGTTTAAATACGATGTATCAGTAATTATTTCTATGAGTATAAATTAAAAGGTTTATTTAAGAATATGATTTTTGTTGTTTGCATGTTGTATTTTTATTAATTTAGAATGCTGGGATGCCTGAGGAAGAAATGGCATGATCAAGTGCAAGAAAAAATAAATCATTTTAACCTAAAGTGTTATAGGACTTATATTTAAACATTTTTTTATTTGAATAACAGTGTTAGCGAGATATTAACTGATATTAAAGTGCGGCATTGATGACGATTATCGATAATTGCGTAGTTTTAATAAGAGAAAACTTAATATGGTTGTAAATTTTGACTGTAAACACGATTGGTGAAGTATTTTTCGCATAATAATGCTATAAAATTAACCAAATTAACGTAATTGCAATGTTTTAACTAGTCAGAATTCAGGCTTATCTTGTTGGAAGGTGCAAATATTTCCGCTTTGCATTAAAATCCAAATAAATGGAATATTTGTGAATGTATCCGAAAACTAAAAATCTTTTTTGAAAGGTGGTGAAATACGCTTTCAAATTGTATTATTAGAAATAAACATAAAAAATGGCTCACCTTAGGTTTTTTCTCACTAAAATTACTGCCAATGAAAAAAATTTAAAGCACATATTTTATTAGACAAATGTATTATAAACCATATTACCACCTCACTTTTTTCGTTTCATGTAAAATAAATTTTTTTAAATTCACAAAGTTTCATATTTTTTTTCAAATTGCGACTGGCAACTTTGGTTTCATAAAAGTGTACATTTTAACTATTTTGTGTTTAACTTTTAAATTTAAATATAAAGCAAGGTATTTTCTCTTTCCAACACCGTTTAGATCATATTTCTAATCATGATGGTAACGGAGACACAACGATTTTTAGGAGACCTGTATGAGTTGTTCCGAAAACTAAATAAATTAGCCTGAAGGGTTTTAAAGTACATAACTTGCAAAATGTCAGATTAAAGTGATAGAAATTACAATAAACCTGTAATATCAATAAATGGACAAGTCGTCTCTAAAACGAAAATTAAAGATCTTGACATTTACCTTGATGGCAAACTTATATTTAATAAGCACCTGACTCAATCGTTCACAGGTTGTATAAAATGCTTGGGTTTGTTATTCGTATAAGTAAAGTATTCAGTAACCCGCGTACAGTAGTAATGTTATATTTTGCGTTAGTCAGAAGTACACTGGAATATGCCTCGCCAATTTGGAACCCGCAGTACAAAGTATATATAGATAGCATAGAACATATTCAAACATTATAATCAATAATTATCAGCCTGAAACACTCATCTACATTGAAAAAATCTTCCGAGAAAAGATACTGGCCGCCAACGGGAATTGAACCCGTGTCCCTCTGATTGCCGGTCAGCTGCTCTGGCCACTGAGCTATGGCGGCTTATCTAATACCCGCCAAATAATTCAATATATACTAGTGTTTCATTCGACAATTACCTATTATTACATTTTTCCAACTGAAAACAACCAACTTTATTTTTGTGAGAGAGGTATTGTTAAATACTAAATCTCCCGCTAGGTGGCGTCGAGACTAATTATGTCTGCATTTATTGCTGAAATACTTTAACTTGTCAAATATTAATTATTATTTTTAATTGATAAACTAACGTTTAAACAAGATTTTTATGCATAGCACAAAGGGTAGATAACAAATATTATAATCAATAATTATCAGCCTTCATATAATCAATAATTATCAGAATTATTTGGCGGATATTAGATAAGCCGCCATAGCTCAATGGTCAGAGCAGCTGACCGGCAATCAGAGGGACACGGGTTCAATTCCCGTTGGCGGCCAGTATCTTTTCTCGGAAGATTTTTTCAATGTAGATGAGTGTTTCAGGCTGATAATTATTGATTATAATATTTGTTATCTACCCTTTGTGCTATGCATAAAAATCTTGTTTAAACGTTAGTTTATCAATTAAAAATAATAGAACATATTCAAAACAAATTTATAAAATACCTTACCTTCAAATTCAACAATAACTTTACGCACAATTTCAAGATGTTCAATTTCAACAATATCCAGCAATAAAGAGTAGTATATCTGCAGGGTTCTTGTGGTTGCGTCACAATCACGCAGTTTGTAAGTATCTCCATGAACGGTGGGCCTAAGCTTGATATTATGGAACCCTGGCTGTAGGGAGATAGGAAAACATGGTAGTTCGTCCACAGTTGACAAGTTAATGTGCCATATCTCCCTCTGTTTCTGTTATTCTTTATCCCTTCATAGTTACAGGCAAAATAAGGTATATAAATTAAAAAAATAAAACAATGCATGTACGGAAAATTTATAAAAAAATTTATTGAGCACATCACTACATATAAATACAAATCTGATATAGAAATCAAATATAAAAAACAGACATTTGTAAAAAAAATCGTTACTATTTGAAAAAGTTGAATCTACTTTTTCTGAAAATTTATTATTACTAAAGTACAACGAATTTGTACGACTTTTGAACGTTATTACAGCAAACCACGGAGAGTTACCTGCAAAATTAAAAAAAACGTATTAGTATATCAAATCTGTGGATTATTTATGTCAATAATATTATTTATCATAACCACTGGAGCGACAGTGCTATTTAAAACTTTTTTCTCTGATTGCTCGAGATTTTTCGGTGATCGTTTTGAATATTTTCCACCCACATTAAAAAAATCATGCCTCCGAATTTTAATATTGAGACATACAAACTGATTATAGTTCTATACAGCCAATGAATTCACCTATCTTTTGTCGATTACCACATATTCGTAGGATATATAAAAAAAATATTATAAAATCGCAAACTTCTACTTAATTACTCACAAATAAGGGAAAATTTGCCAAAATTGGCAGCAAAGCAATCGGAGGTATTTTAAATATTATGGCAAAAAGCGCTCCAGTGGTTAAAAGTTTTTGTGGGTTTGAACAAAACTAAAACCTTTTAATAAACCATTTAAAAAATATAATTTATTAATATTTTAAGGCGGCCATTTAAAAAAAAAAAATCTTATTATTTTTACATCCTTACAGTCAACATTCTGAGATCAGATGTTTTAAAAAATGTTTTGTTCTTAGTTTTTATATACAGGGTGTCTGGGGGTAAAGTGCATTAACTTCGGGAGGTGATTCTACGTGATATTATGAGTAAAAAAGAAAAATAACTTTTTTAGAAATTCCAACTTTTAAGGGTAGTTTTGTGGTCAAAAGATAAAATTAGACCGGTGTGTGCCGCTAGCTTTATTATTTTCCACTGTTACGATACGGGCCAAGCACAAACATGCACTGTTGCCACAATCGTGCCTGGCAGGCTCTCAGCAAGTAATATCGTACCTCACACTAAGGATTTTTAGTAGGTACGTCTTTATTGTATGGGAAAAAACATGTTGGAATTTCGGAAAAAGTTATTAATCTTTTTTACTTCTACCATCATGTAGAATCACCTCCCGAAGTTAATGCACTTTACCCCCGGACACACTGTACTTTCTTTTTTCTTCTTTGTTTTACATTGTTTCAGAAAAAATGTGTCCTTTCTGGGGTACCCCGTTCTAAGGACACATTGCACAGGTTTTTTGTTTGAATATAAGTAAATACCTATGTTAAATTATTACAGACAAAAATTATAAAGTTGAATCTAAAAGAAAGTACAATACACGCATTTATCTTTGTTAGGTATTAATTAATTAAAGTACAAAACAAGCATTAATCTTTGTATATATCGACAGTCCTGAAGAACAATGTCCGATCTGCAAAAATTTGAAAATCGTTTCTTTAGCTTATTTGAATTTCCTTTTGATGATTTAAAAGTGTGTGTTTTCAGAATTTTGAATAAAATGCAAAATATCAAAACAACACTATATTGCTTGTTCTCAAAAACAGTAAAAAATGCAAAAACAAAACTTTTAAACAGCTCTACGCCAAAACTATAAAATCGCACATTGTTCTTCAGGCCCGTCGACATATATATTCACGATAGCGTAGGTTTTAAAAGTGCAAAAATATATACAAGGTGTCCGGAAACTCGTAGTACAAGCGGGAAACTGGGGATTCCCCATCACATTTGGAGTCGATTTTGTGGTACAACTTTTTTTGATTTGAGCTTTCGTTTTCGAGAAAATCGAGTCAGAAGTTGATTTTTTTTTTGGTCAAATTCTTGTTAATTATTACCGACGATCATAGTACCTAACTAATAAAAACAATTTAAAAGAAAACCAAACAAAGAAATCGGTATTTAAAGCATAATTTTGAAATTGCCCATCAATTAATTCAACATAAAAATAAAAAGTTCGCTCGTTCCACGGTTCAAACACAGCTGTGCACAGCTGTTACTACATATTCGCAGCTTCTGTTAAAATAACAATGCAAAATTAGCTCTATCTCTTTCTACGCTAGGTACAATCAACACGTGAAAGAAGAGACGAGATAGCGTTTTCGATATTTCGTAAACAGGTACCATACGGACGAACTAATAATTAAAGGGCTCTTCACACGGCACTGCATGCAGGGAATCTGCCGCAGAGTTCCTGCAAATTGGGTGGTTAGTAGTCAGAACCGCCTGCCGTATTATTATTTACCCTCTTCGAATTCTCTGTCGTGTCAGCCGCAGAGGGTCCGCCTCCAACTTGCGACCAATCTGCCGGAATGAACATGTTACGACACGTCGTTGGCAGCGACTTGTACCAGAACAGCGATTAGGATATAAATATTATTATTTTACTCATCATGCATTGAAAAGGAAAAAGAAGTTTGAGTAGAAATTTTTGATTTATACAAGGACCTTCGATGCTTGTGTGATATTTCCCACAAAAATTATTTGCGGCGAGATCTAAACCATAGATTCTCAACGTGGGCGATAAGGGGGCGACAATTCAGGGGGCGGTACAATTAAAGGAGAAAATTGACGGCGTTTCAGACTTTCAGGGGGGCGGTAGGAGACCCAGATAAACCCATCGCACCCTATCCCATTAGGGGCCATCCATTCACAAAAATAATTTCCCTATCCCATTACGCCCCCTCCGTTGCGGCAAATGTAGCCCCATCGTGATATCCCGTTACGCCCCCTTCGTCGTGGTGATGGTGGTGTACCGTTACGCCCCCTCCGTTATGGCAAATGTAACCCTGTCGTGGTATCCCATTACGCCCCCTATTGGTGTTTCGGATAGGGGGCGCTAGGATAAAATTATTCTTAAAGTGGGTGGTGGGCAAAAAAAGGTTGAGAATCTATGATATAGGTTCTCTACGTGGGCGAAAACGCCCCCTTGGGGACTTTTCAGACCTTCAGTTGGGCGGTAGAATACAAGGAGGGAATTGGGGGGGCGTTTCAGACTTTCAGGGGGGGGGGGGGGGGTAGGAGACCCAGAAAAACCCATCTCACCCTATCCCATTAGGGGCCATCCATTCACAAAAATAATTTCCCGATCCTATTAGGCCCCCTCCGTTGCGGCAAATTTAGCCCCATCGTGACATCCCGTTACGCCCCCTTCGTCGTGGTGGCGGTGTACCCAGGTGTAGGGGGACCCAGAGGAACCCATCCCACCCTATCCCATTAGGGGCCATCCATTCACTAAAATAATTTCCCTATCCCATTACGCTCCCTCCGTTGCGGCAAATGTAGCTCCATCGTGATATCCCGTTACGCCCCCTTCGTCGTGGTGGTAGTGGTGTACCGTTACGCCTCCTCCGTTGTGGCAAATGTAACCATGTCATGGTATCCCATTACGCCCCCTATGGCTGTTTCGGATAGGGGGCACTAGAAATAAAAATATTCTCAAAGTGGGCGGTGGGAAAAAAAGGTTGAGAATCTGTGATCTAAACGTTGCGGTGTTATAAATATACAACACCACTTTTTAAATTCGAACCTAAAAGTTAACCTCAAAATAATAAAATATGTACACTTTTAAGAAACTTAAGTTTCTGACCACAATCTGAAAAAAAATTGTGAAATTGTGGGAATTTTTGAATTAATTTTATGCAAGAAACGACATAAAATGAGTGGTTAATAATGTTTATAATAAATTTGCCTAATAAAATATGCGTGTATTTTTATTTTTTTTCATTATCGGTAATTTTAGTTAGGAAAATACGTAAGGTGGGACATTTTAAATTTTTTTTCATTTAAATTGTTCCATATTGTACCAACCTTTTCTCATTTTTTCCATTGTTACCGTTGTCTATGTTTATTATTAGTCTATGTCTGTTATTTTTCCTTGACATCATGTTCTGTGTCTATTATTTAAAAATTAGTATTATTAAAACCCCGAAGAAATAAGCGTTGCTTACGAAACATTCGGTTTTTATAAACAATAAAAATGGTAAAAACTAAGTAATTTATTCATTTGGACTTTTTTTATTTGTCAGGGTGTAACAGCACGTACCCGAGGAGATTTTAACCAGAGATACCCGAGCTTATTTGGAGTAAAAAAAATTATAGTCATTTTGAAATTTAAAGTCATTAAAGTCAGTCAGCGAGCGCTCCGAACACGTACGCACAGCGCAAAAACTAAGAACTCTCTGCAAATTTGGTTGTTGCCCTGCTTGCATGAGTGCCTGCTTGAAGTGTCTACAAATCGGGTCCCGTGAGGAATGCCCTTAAAACATGGCCGTACTTCCTTGCTTTGTTTGGGCAAGTTCAAAGTTCAAGGTTAGTTCCCGCTGTCACGCGTTTGATTGAGGTTGTCTTTTAGGACATCTTTTAACCGTTCTGTTAATTAAACTTTTAAACAAAGTGTGTTTGTGAATTATTTGTGTCATTTTCATATTTTAAAGTGATTAATTATTGTGTATTACAATGGAATAATACCAACGCAGAATAATTATGACGTATTAATGTATTTCTTGTGATGTGCAGTGTTTTAAGTTTTTGGATTACCTTTCCTCGGAACATTTCCACATAATGTAAGTAGGTTAACACCTATGCTAATAATTTCTCTCACAAGGATTGTTCGAATTGGTCCAGTACTAAGTCAAGTAGCGTGTACACTGAAATGTTGCTGAAAATCGTTCGTGTTGCTTTCAAATACAATACATTTTTGCCCGCCGCCAGTTACAAATTTAAACCCTAAAGTAGCCGAAAAAATTCATTTATTATTTTTTTTTTAAATTTTAAATGTAAAAATGCTTAAATAGAAAATCTTTATGTTTATTTGGGTTCTCTATGTGATGTAGGTTCACCAGTTTTCCGCTTGTACTACGAGTTTTCGGACACCGTGTATAGTCCTTTCCTGAAAGAATGATTTCTCTACCAAAATTGAGGAAAAATGGAGTGTAACCAGTTACTTCATGAACCGCAGTGTTTATTGCTAACTCTATTTCAGGTATGTAGTTTGCCCAAGTTCTGTGATCAGATCCCACGTACGAAGCAAGAGCTGAAACTAATACCTTATTTACACGCTCAACAGGATTATTCTGAGGGTGATACCTACAGTTGTAAAACAAGTGACGTATACTAAATTTGCTAACTAAAGCCTTAATGTCGCGAGATATGTACTGAGGCCCATTATCTAATACAATCGTGTCCGGCACTCCAAACTTGAGAAAAATTTCATTTTCCAAAATCCCAGCGATGACGCTTCCCGTTGCCTTCCTAAGTGGGAACAGCCTAGTAAATTTTGTAAAGAAATCTGAAATTACTAACAAGTAAGTGTAGCCTTTTTTGTAAGAGCTCGGATACGGACCTAACAGATCTGTCGCAATCATCTGCCACGGCCGTTGAACTAACTTAGGATCCCCCATAAGCCCCGGAGGTAACAAATTGGTGCTTTTGTAACCTAAACAGGTTTGACATTTATTGATAAAAAGCTTAACATCAGCCGACATCTTAGGCCAGTAATATTTGTGCTTAATTCTGTTTAAGGTCTTCATTATCCCAAAATGAGCACAAACCGGCGGAACGTGGTGCTCTATGATAATATTCTTCCTAACTTCCTTTGGAAGAACTTCCTTCCAGTCATAAGACCTATGAAGGGCTTCCATGCTCTGGATATGTTTGTATATTTTATCATCAACTACCTTCCAAGCCGTATATTTCTCTGGGTGAGCTAAAATTTTCTCCCTCAAACTGATGTACCATTTATCAGATGTAACAAAACCTCTAGCAATTGTATTTATTTGTAAAGGGTCCCGCGATAATGCATCTGGAATTACATTGTCTTTACCCTTCCTGTGGATAATTTCAAAGTTAAATTGCTGCAGCCTCACTGCCCACCGCGCTAGCCTACCTGAAGGTGATTTCAAGTTGGTAAGCCATTTCAGACTGTAATGGTCAGTGATAACTTTCACCGGAATAGGCGAACCTTCAATATATCCTCTAAATTTCTCCAAAGCGAAAATCATAGCGTTTAATTCCCTTTCAGTTGTGGAGTGGTTTCTTTCTTGAGCAGATAGAGACCTTGATATGAAAGAAATGGGATGTTCTACCTGATTGTCGTCAAACTGACTGAGAACTGCACCGAGCCCAACGCTCGATGCGTCACAACTGATGATGAAAGGTTTATTAAAATCGGGGCACGCTAGCACCGGAGCATTTACCAGAAAATTTTTTAACTTTACAAACGAAGCTTGCGCCTGATCATTCCAGGCAAATTTCCTGCCCGCGAATTCCTTCTTTGTTAGATTATGTAACGGTGACGCAATAATAGAAAAATTGTGGATAAACCTTTTGTACCACGAAAGTACCCCAATGAATCTACGCAAGCTCTTTTGAGTCGTAGGGGTAGGAAAGTCCACAATTGCTTTAACTTTTTCGGGATCAGTGCGAAGCCCTTTGCTGTCTATCACGTAACCCAAGTATTTTAAGGAATCTCTACAGAAAACAGACTTTTCTACGTTTATGGTAAGCCCCGCAGCTTGCAATTTCTGTTTAACTTGTCTCAAGAGTTGTATGTGTTCTTCAAAAGAAGAACTTATTATAATAATGTCATCAAGGTAACAGAAAACTTTCCCATCAAACTGTGGCCCTAGCACCTTGTCCATTAACCTCATCATCCGCGAACTCGCCCCGTGAAGACCGAAAGGCATTGTTACGAAGTGAAACAACCCCCTTTTAGGGATAGTGAACGCGGTTTTCTCTTTCGAGTTCTCGTCTAGGGGAATTTGAAAAAATGCGTCATTTAAGTCTAGCGTTGTTAAATAGCGCGCACCACCCAGGCTATTTAATATATCCGAAATAAACGGTGTTGCGTAGGCGTCACGCTTAGAGTTCGCATTTAAAACTCTACTGTCAAGACATAGCCTAAAAGAGCCATTCTTTTTGGGAACTAACACAATAGGATTATTCCAAGAGCTGTTGCTTGGTTCTACTACACCTAACGCTAATAGTCTGTCAAGTTCTCTATGTACCTGTGGTAACAAATGTGGTGAAATCGGATAAATTCGTTGTTTAATTGGCGAACAATCACCCGTGTCAATGACATGTTTTTCTAGGGATGTTCTGCCCAAACGATTACCCGAATAAGATACATATTCTTGAATAACCCTATCTAAGACTGAGCGCTGCGTTACGGATAAGTTACCTGCGTTGTCTAACCCTATCGCCTCCGACCTACACTGAACTCTGTTCGTCTCCTCAGAAGACATCAGATTTGAAATTCTAGGACATATGTTGTAAATTTTCCAAAAATCGCAGCCTAGAATAATGTTGGCATTTATCTGAGGCATTACTACAAAACTGAAAGTTTTCTCAATATTATCGAGACGAACGGGAAGAGTAATTTTATAAGAGCAAACAACCGAATGACCCGTAGCAGAAACTAATGAAAGCTCTTTATCTAACTTGGAAAGCTTGAAACCCAACTTTAAAAATTCCAAATGAAAATTGTTGCCTAAAATAGACACCTGAGAACCTGAATCTAATAAACCGGAGAAACTTGAACGTAAAACCTGAAAGAAGATGTGAGGTCGACCGTCCCTGTTCGTCGCTCCCATCTCCTTTGAAGCATATAAGTTTTTATAAAATTTTCTTACAGTAGCCAGCCAGGAAACCCATTCCCCGGAAGTGACCTCGGCGAACGTTGACGTCATTACGCCCGCCGACTGGAGCTCCCGGGCAATTTGTTTTTTGAACGGCGGCAGCTGCAATCTGGAGACTTCACCCCCGGCCTTCCGCAGCGGAAACAATGCACCTCCCTGGAATTATTATTGGACGGGCTAAGATTATCTTGGTTTACATAACGACGGTTATTCCTGTCAATGGGATTATAATTTCCAGTATTCCTGTTATGTGAGTTGTAATTTCTAGAAGAATTAATATTATTTTGGTGTGCATTAACAGGAGGAGTCCTGTCACTGGAACGGCTATCCGCCAATTCTAACATCTTCCCAAGCTTCTTTAAGGAAGCAATATCCGGAATTATCGAAAGTGACAATTTTTGAATATACCTAGGCAACATATTACATCTTAAAATTTCCAACAATTCATCATCCGGTAATTTCGATGACAACTGATTATTAAGGTTGAGAATACGTATGATGAAAGTATTCAAATTCTCCTTTTGTAATTGTACCGTAGCTCTCAGCTGCGCAAGCAACCGACGCTCATGATCCATAAGTTCATATTCCTCTTTTAAACCTGCCACAATATCAGACCACGAGGTAAATGAGGACCGATTCACCCTATACCATAGGAGCGCATCGCCTGAAAACAACTCAACAGCGGAAGCAAAAAAGTGAAACTGTACTCACATTTCTAGCCAGTGCTAGCTCTTCGACCCTTTCGATAAAATTCCTCACGCCCGCAGACCCATCGAAAGAAATATTCCACTTGTGGACCGGCACTGATAACGGCGAAGGAGCGGGAACTGTCATCGTAGAAGATTCACTAGATTTCGCCATGTTGGTAGTTTCCGATTTGCTTCTGGTGACTATATTGTACTCCATAACCTTACTATGAGGAATTATTTAAAAAAATATTAGAACCATGCGACAACAATACACATAATCTATGAACATGCGGAACTACCTTCCAAGATTGAAACCTTAAAATTACAATCAAATAAAATAAATGTCGTCAGTGACTGAACAACATTAAAGAAACGTAAAACGCCGGTGAGTTGGATTCCATTGCAAACAAACTTTATAAATCTATAACTCGAAATTAATAAGGTTTCGGCGTATGCAGGTGTACGACGAGCCGAGAAACCAAAAACCCACGCAGAACAATAATCAGTGCGAGATATCATCACATAAATAAAACCCGACAAATACCGACATGCGTGATAACACCATTGAAATTTCAGGTTCACAAACGTTGGGCCCAAAATATAACGTAGCTATTTACCTGTTACTCAACTCAAAATATTACCTCCTTCTTGGAATTCTCACATTCCAAACCGCTACAGCATAGTGTACAATAAAATGTTGAGCCACCATGATGGCGTCAGTGGGTAGGAATTTGCAAAGAAAACCCAGCATTAACAATTGGTAACAAATAGGCAACTAGTTTATTGAGATAAATCCTCTGTACAAAACAATGAGACTATTAAGTAATGAATCTACAGGGGTGGTCAAACATCGCCAACTCCGCGACATTTAACTGAAAGTTTCAATGGCTCAAAACGCGACCGACATAGGTAACATAAGTATTGCAAAGAATCTGAATAATGGGCGCCTGTAAAGAAACATAATTCTTACAAATTTATAATAACGATTCTAAGCTAAACTATTTATATATCAAACATGTTATCTCGCACTGATTACTCTCTATAAATTTCAATCTCTCACGTGAGTTTGGTCCGACTATTCCTCGGCTCGACGTCCAGCTGCTTGCTTCCACCACTAGAATCCAACTGATTAGCTCCGAGGCCTCAAGCTCCTCCCCCTTCCGTTCCGGAACCCGCGCCTGTAGAATACGTCAGGGATACGAGCGGCTACAGTTCTTTGTAACAAGGTAGGAACTGTTTGCTACCGTTGCAGATTAAACAATTCTGCTGTGAAACAATACTACTTTTAAACCCCACTTTCATTTAACAATCAACAGCAACATTATAACTCAAAACTAAAAAAAAGCTCGATTCAAAACATACAATTCAATTTAATTTATTAATTTTAAAAATATTACAAAATTACAATTTCAAAGCACTTTTAAAAGAGAAAATATCTACAGATTTTAAGATAAACAAATTTAGACTAACAGCAACAAAGTTTGTCGTTTGAATTTTGCTTCATTGATGTTAAACATATCGATATTAAAACAGCTCTCCCGACTGGCATAACCATTGGCAAGATAGTTCTGCACGCGGGGATATAAAACAGTCTATGCTGTCGGTGACAGAGAAAACCATCGGGAACATAGAAACTAATGCTCTCCATGATAGCCGAGTTTTCGAACCGTACACGAATCAGTCTGAAGAAATGTGTTATAATGAGCACATATCTTCTGACCTGTAGATGGTTAATACCGAGCATGCCCAAGAGAAAGTCAGTAGGGTAGAGCCAATGGTAGTAGCCATACTCCCTCAGGTAGACAAATCTCAGAAATTTCTTCTGAACCTTCTCCAACATGAGGGAATACTTGACTTGGTGTGGGTTCTAAACCACCGACCCACTCTCAAGTGTACTCCTTCCTATACAAATACTCGCTAAAAAAATACCACATCATATATTTATAGTTCTTTCAGTAACTTCATATTATTTATATAATTAAATATTAAAATGCAAATGAAATCATCGCCTCAGTCACCAGCATTTCTTCACTACTCTAGAGCAGTCATCAGCGACAGTAGGTACTATACAGCGACCACGCCACTTCCATCAGTTTCGAAAGAAATCTCTGAAAAAGAAATAAAAGTATCAAATTGTATCATATGAAATTTAACTAACTAACCATCACGCCTTTTCGCCACAGGGGTAGGCAGAGAGGAAGGACTGCCAAACAACTCGGTCTTGGCACACACTCCTTGCCTCGTTTACATTCGTACATGCTCTTCCATTATTCTGACTCTTGACATGGCCCAACTCAAGTATCTGATTCACTTGGTTGTGCCATGTCATTCTTGGGCGTCTTCGACTTCTACTACCATTCACAGGTGACATACGCTTTAATATGCAGCATTTAAGGTTAAACGAAACCTATGCTATAATCTACGCATTCACAGATAGCGCCAATTTATTTATTTTTGGTAAAAACACTTTTTTTGCAAGTTATGCTTTAAAATATTAAGGTAAATTAATTGTTTGAGCCTGTATGTATTCCGTATGAATATGAATAGTTTATTCTATAAACAAACTCAAATCTTTCCATAAAGGCTAACAAATACAATATTGGATTGAGTCACCTATACAAAATTGGACTTGTAAGCCTTTCTCGGAAAATAGTTTATGGACAAAACTATGTATTCATATTCATATTGAATACGAGCGAGCGCAAACAATTCATTTATCTTAATATTTTAAAGCATAACTTGCAATAAGTGTTTTAACCTAAAATAATCAAATTGGCGCCATCTGTAAATGGGTAGATTATAACGTAGGTTCCGTTAAACCTTCATCAAAAACAATTCAACACACATGATCAATATCAGTTGACACAATATACCATAAAAAATATTAAATACATACTTCATCAATGGGAAAGGTCTTTCAGCACATTTGAGCCTTTCGACCGCCTCTCTTCATGAAAGGTTTATCCTAGTTGACGTCCAGATAAATATCCTCGTGCTGCCAGTTTGCGGGACGTCAACATCAATCATCAGCTGCAGCGAATCCTACTGCCACCGCATTAGTGTCTGTAAAAGAAATAAACATCAAATTATATCATACAGCATTATGTTTAAAATAACACATATTACTTGTTGCTAACATATAAATTTCTGTATCTCAAAATCAGGTAATTTGACAGTGCATATTCTGTCTGCTGAAGGTGACATACGCTGTTCTGCATTCCAAAAACAGTTCATCACATTTTATCAATATTAGTTGTGTACATATGAAACACAATATAGCACCATACAAATATAAAAATACATACATCAATGGGAACGTCTTCCTGCATTTGATTCCTTCAACCGCCTTTGTTCTCCATTTCGTGATACACATTCCATAAACAGTTTGATGATCAAAACGCTGAAAAATAATTTTACGCCAATTAACGTCACATTATACATATATTTTTCTTATGTTTCTTAAAACAACAATACAGTAAAAATAATATTATTCTGTAAAATATTAAATGAACTGTCTCGATTTTTACATGAAAAACGTAACCTCAAATCACAGACATAATCTTGTTGATAATTCGGTTCGAGCCAAATATGAGTATATTTATATGCTTTTAGATACATACATTATAGCATTTACTTACCTCATTATTGCTTTGTACAGCAAAATATCGTTAAATAACCGAACCGACATGATTGTATTGAAATCGTGACATCCATTGGCCATCTTGGCTCGGCGACATCTGTCACTTTTAGAAGTAGTGAATGAATAAAAAGGTCATTACCATCAAGAGTGAGGTAGGTACCTTTAATAAAACGAAAATCTTCGATAAACGGCTTTTTACGTTATTTTAAAATAAAATGAGGTTTGCATAAAATACAATACAAGATAAAGTAATTGTTTTAAAAAGTTTTGATCAAGAATCTTGCGTTTCTTGATTGTTTTTAATTTATTAGTGTTTTCAAAGAATTCTTTCAAACAGTCTTAACGACCTTTGTTTAGATTTTTTTACTAGGTCTCTCGCCTTACCCGCTCCTGTAATGTAAGCTCCACACTGCTAGCGAAGTTCCTCGACGAAGTACTCGGGAAAGTTGACCGAAGTCCGAAGTACTATGGTTGCTACTTGCTACACTCTTCGTTCAACTTCGCGAGAAACTCATTCGCGCTTCGCGCGGTGGTGCCGTCACGGCTCGCACGTCAAGGACGCTCAATTAGCAGCTGCCGTCGCAAAGTGCACGCTCGCGTATTATAACTTATAACTATGCGCATATTTATCAAACGAAGAAATATAAAAAAAGGAGGAAAATAAGATGGTGGATGATTGCAATGCACCGGAACAGAACAATAATAATTATATTTGGACAATTTGTAGAGCGCCGTTTTTATTAAAAATTACCTCAAGGGCGCTTTACAATTTATTATGAATTCTTAGGCTCTATCTAATTTTATTATTTACAACAAGGTTAGTTTAGACAACTAAACTATGACAAGAGAACCACTGGAAATAAATAAACAAATGGGTACAAAAGTTTTTTATTTTAAAATTTATTGTATTTTGTACAGACGTAGGTAGACTCAAGACGGACCCAAGCACCGTTAACTTTCTTTTTGTCCTTATGACCTCTCTCATGTGGGTTCCAAATAATTGGATCCGCTTGCAATGTGTCCAGGAGCAACATAATTTGCTCCTGCGACCACTGCGTACCATTCATAATAAAAAATAATTAATAACACGCACGTGCATTCACGACAACGTATTGAAGCGAACTGAAGTTAACCGAGTAGTGTAGACAGTCACTTCGTGTAGGCACTTCGTGCAACTTCGAGTCCTTTGACTCGGGCGCAAAAACCGACAAAAAATGGAAGTCGCCCAAGGCGAGCCGAAGTTGGACGAAGTAAGACGAAGTGCCCCTCCGCACTATCGTATTCGCCTAACTTCGTTCAACTTCGCTAGTAGTGTGGAGCTACAGTAAGGACAATGGAAGAAACAGAATCGCTCTGTTGAAAATGGATGACGGCCAGACCCTTGCGACTTGCGACAAGCTGCTTGTCGCAAGCTCACGCAAACTCTGGCAAACGAATGGCTGGCGTCCCCACACTTGCAAGCGCGCCAGTACATTCGCTGCGCGCGCAGCGCCCAAAGATGGCGGACGTCGAAGCAGCTGCATCAGCTGTCATTTTTGAAAAATGCTATTTCTATTAAAGCGAAACAAAACGAAAGAAAGCGAAGAATTCGAAAGAGAAGATAGTGGATGATTAAAATCCATAGAAATCGTACCATTTAATTCATTTAGTATTCTAATATTTTGTTTATTGTCCGTAAGTTGGACCAACGTGTGGATGCCACGCCAGCGTTTGCCGCTTGGTGGCCAAAATATCCGACCTCGATCGGATCGGCGACAAGCTCTCGCAAGCTTACGCAAGCTTACGCAACCCAAGCCATACGCGCGCTCCAGACGCTGGGACTTGTGGACGCTTGCGGAGGCTTGCCATGTGTTTGGAGCCGGTATAAGGACTAAGGAGACGACTAATTCGGATCCTTATGCTACGGCCAGACCCTTGCGACAAGCTGCTTGTCGCAAGCTCACGCAAACTCTGGCAAACGAATGGCTGGCGTCCCCACACTTGCAAGCGCGCCAGTACATTCGCTGCGCGCGCAGCGCCCAAAGATGGCGGACGTCGAAGCAGCTGCATCAGCTGTCATTTTTGAAAAATGCTATTTCTATTTTAAAGCGAAACAAAACGAAAGAAAGCGAAGAATTCGAAAGAGAAGATAGTGGATGATTAAAATCCATAGAAATCGTACCAGTTAATTCATTTAGTATTCTAATATTTTGTTTATTGTCCGTAAGTTGGACCAACGTCATGGATGCAACGCCAGCGTTTGCCGCTTGGTGGCCAAAATATCCGACCTCGATCGGATCGGCGACAAGCTCTCGCAAGCTTACGCAAGCTTACGCAACCCAAGCCACACGCGCGCTCCAGACGCTGGGACTTGTGGACGCTTGCGGAGGCTTGCCATGTGTTTGGAGCCGGTATTACAAGCGCCATCATTGTTAGTGAGCGATAGCAGTAGAGTTAACGCAAAAAGTTGGAGGCCGATTCCCGTTCTTTTGGACTTTGCCTATGGCTAGCATTAGCCAACGACAGTCGTCGGCTGTAAGGTAAGGATTTTTTTAGCCTGTAAGGTCAACCATAAACACATGTGCGACCGTCAAGCGATACAGGCTTGGTTTCGGAGAGACCTAGTAAAAAAATCCTGAGCAAGAGTGGTTAAGAGATGTTAAGAGATTGCTTGAAAACAAAGATATATCGAATATAATCTATTGACGCAAGGTTTATAAACAAAACTTATTAAAACATTTACTTTATATTATAATGCATTTTAACCACATCTTATTTTTATTTTTAAACATCATAATAAAGCCGTTTATCGAAGATTTACGTTTTGTATGTAGGTACCCTACCTCGCTAGATAGTTAGAACTTTGTTATCAATTCACTCCGCGCCAGACTCCGCGCCATCTTGCATATTTACGACAAGTCACAATGAGTCACAACAACGCACAACGGCTCAGAGATTGAAAAGAAAAAGATTGAGTAGAAAAGGAGAGGAGAGAGCGCAAAGGTTCGATAGGGCACATAGACTCGAGGGTTTGTGTGCGAGGTGACCACGGGTATTAACCTGATTTTCTGGCGGCTTGGCGATCTTTGGTGACCCTGGCCTCGAGATAATCAGGCCAAATAAAAAGGAAGCGCTGTATGGTGGCTGACTGAAGCTTTCAAGTGCCCTAGGGCGCTCGGAGCCGGCAGTCGCCCTCCATTCAGTTCGGCCAACGGAGCCTCAAAAACTGCCTTTGTTAAGGCAAAACCTGCCTTTTTCAAGGCAAAACAGTCGAACACTCTCCTTTCTGAACAACTGCCTTTCTCAAGGCAAAATTTTGAGCTTACACAAAAAAGATCCGAGTACCCTAGCCCACGCCATGGCCGCATCATCCGACGTGTCGAGGAAGTCCAAGGGCTCCCTCGAGTTCGTGGACTTCCCCGTTCCATTCGGGGCCATCACGTCCAGGGTGCACGTGAAGACCGGAACCGTGGAGTATATCTTCGCGGCTCCCACCCCTCCCCCTCCTACCACCACTACCGCATCCTTTCCCCCCTTGGGGACCAGCAACTCCCCAATGGAGCCTGAATGGCAGAAAGCGAGTAATTCTAAGCGCTGCCACTCCCCTACCCAACCCACTACCACCCCATTCCTGTCCCAGAACAGGTATGATGCCCTCCCAGAGGTTGGAGACGAAGACGTCTCCACATACTGTTCTCCTCCTCCGAAACGACGACCGACCAACGTGACCAACAACCATCAACAGGTCACAGCCCCCCCAGCACCAGGCAGGAAGAGCACGCGAGTGCCGCCCGTGATCATGACAATCGGCAGCATGACTCACGGCCAAATTACAGCCGAAATCAAGAGGCATATCGGAAGTGCCACCTTCAACTTCCGATATAACAAGGGCGGCACCATCAGCGTACTCGTGAGCTCCGTCGAAGCTCACGGCCTTCTTACCACCGCACTACGACAGGAAGCCAAGACCTTCCACACTTTCACCACGGAGGCCGAGAAGGTCAAGAAGACCGTCATCAGAGGTCTTCCAGAGCTATCAACGGAAGAGATCAGCAATGATCTGAGGGACCAGGGCTTCCCAGCAAAAGCCATAATCAGGATGAAGACCCCCGGGTCGGAATATCCCCTGTACTTGGCCCACTTCGGCCGAGAAACCAACATGGGACAGCTGCGAGAGGCTGTGCGCTTCATCTGCTTTTGCAGGATAAGCATGCGCAAATACCGAAGCGATCATCTGCAGCACGGCACTCAGTGCCACAGATGCCAACAGTTCGGCCATGGGTCGAGAAACTGCGCCCACCCTGCCCGCTGCGTGAAGTGTGAAGGGACACACGCTACCAGCGACTGCGCTAAGGTCACCCGAGAGCTACCGGCCGCTTGCTGCAACTGCAAAGGCCCTCACCCCGCAAACTTCAGCGGATGCCCGAAGAGGGTAGAATATGTGGCAGCCCTGCAGCAAA
Organism: Limnephilus lunatus; assembly: GCA_917563855.2. Lineage (NCBI taxonomy): Eukaryota > Metazoa > Arthropoda > Insecta > Trichoptera > Limnephilidae > Limnephilus > Limnephilus lunatus. The sequence goes on from CAKJTF020000021.1 coordinate 452,546, forward strand.
GAGCTAGGGAAAACACCACACAGCGGGCCACAGAGCCGCGCCAGAGGAGCCACGAACCACGCCAGCCCTCAACATCGGGCTTCACAAGCGGCAGGATGAGCTATTCCCAAGCAGCGGGTGGCCAAACCAGGGCTGCGACAACCCAAGAAGAGCCCCGCAGGGCTGCCCAAAACGGGCCAGAACCCAACACACAGAGGTCCCGACCTGCCTTCAACTCTGATGACGATGACATCATGTCGCTCCTACGCGCCCTCAGCGAAGTCCGTGGAAGGCTGGCAGCCTGCACACGCAGGGAGGATAAATTATACATCCTCATGGAACTTCTAACTAACACCATCGATGGCTAGCACGGCCCCAGAGGTGAAGCTCCTTATATGGAATGCTTGCAGCATTCGGCAGAAAGTCGAAGAACTACTCGAACTGGTCAATAGACAGCAAATTGACATAATTCTTCTCAGCGAAACACATCTCGGCGAACAAACCAATTTGAGAGTGCCAGGATTTGACGTACACAGGAATGATAGACCACCCGCAGTGGATAGAAGATCACGACCCTCGGGTGGCACGGCGATTCTTACCCGCCAGGGCCTTCTGACAACGAGACTCCCAACGCCTGTACTTCAAAATATGGAAGCTACTGTCATCAGGATGGAGATAAAAAACGAAATGCACACCATCATCGCTGCATATTGCCCGTCAGATAGAAACAATATCGTGAGAGGCGATCTTGATAAACTGTTCGCACTCGGCACTAAAGTACTCATAGCGGGAGACTTAAATTCCAAACACAGGTATTGGAATAACTTCAGAGCCAATAAAAATGGAAATATCCTGTTTAAACATCTGGAAAGCCACGACTACCAAGTACTAGCGCCGGACAAGCCGACATATTACAAACAACGGATGAAATATCCCAGCACTCTCGATATTGCACTGGCAAAAAACATCGCAACGACATCTCCCCTGAAGACACTCGACGAACTTCCATCCGACCATCTGCCGGTGAGCTTCACGATAGGAGGCAAAATCACGAGAATAACAAGGACTCAGCTTGATTTTAAAAAAGCCGACTGGAAAAAATTCAAAGAGGAGATCAACGCCAAAATTTATCTAACATCCGAGACTCTTACAACGCCAGACGAAATCGACGAAGCCGTCGAATCGCTGACTGAAATCATTCAAAGAGCACGAGACGATTGCATCCCCAAGAAAAAAATCCAGCCCTTTGCCGTGAAGCTCACACCGCACATAAAATTCCTGATCACAGAAAAAAACAGACTTCGCCGAATCCACCACAATACTCATGAGAGGTGCTTCAAGACAGCAGTAAACTCTCTGGGAAGGGAAATAAAAGAGGAAATAGCGACACTGAAAAACACTCTGTGGTCAGAAAAAGTAACATCTCTAAGTACACAGGACAACTCGCTTTGGAAAATGTCGAAGGCCCTCCGCTATCAAGATAACAGCATCCCTCCTCTGAAATGGCCCAACTCTACAATCATGGCACTCTCAAATGAGGAAAAAGCAAACACCCTGGCTGACGGATTCGAGAAAGCTTACAGAACAACCGATGGGATGGAAGACCCGGCTATAAACGAAACGGTTAGAAGAGGACTTGAAGAACTTGACCTCCTAACTCAAACGGATACGGAGGAAATACATCTTTGCACTCCGAAGGAAGTGGCCAGCATTATAAGACGCCTCAAGCAGAAAAAGGCCCCAGGCGAAGACCAAATTACGAACGCCCTGTTGAAACATCTACCACAGAGAGCGATTATCTTTGTCACAAAAATCTACAACGCCTGCCTGCTGCTGGGCCACTTCCCGTCATCCTGGAAAAACGCATGCGTTCTACCGTTTCACAAAGCGAAAAAAGATCGCTCGAATCCGTCAAACTATCGCCCCATCAGCCTACTGAATACACTGAGCAAAGTCTTGGAGCAAATCATCTTGAATCGATACCTCCCACATCATAACGAAAACAAGACCCTCCCGAACGAACAATTCGGTTTCAGGTGTAACCACTCGACGGTTCATCAACTGACACGTGTCACAGAAGACATCTCAAGAGCTTTCAACATCAAGAGATACGTTGCCATGGCACTTCTCGATCTCGAAAAAGCCTTCGACACAGTCTGGATGGACGGGCTCATATACAAAATGTATATCACAAACACGCCCTTATACATAATAAGAATAATTCGTCATTATCTGAAAAACCGGTCGTTCATCGTTAAGGTGGGAGATGCGAAATCATCATCCAGGGGTGTGCCAAAGGGCGTGCCTCAAGGAAGTTTACTCGGACCGCACCTTTTCAACCTATACACCTACGATATACCTCCACTCGTGAAATGCGAAAAAGCAACGTACGCCGACGACATGAGCCTGTATGCCACATCAAGCAATGCCACGGTAGCCATAAAACACCTACAAAAAGGCCTCGATGAAACCTCAGCCTATTATAAAAAATGGCGCCTGAAGCTGAATGAGGCCAAAACAGAAGCTATCATGTTTACTCGCCGAACTAAGAACAAAATACCGCAAAAGAAAATCGCCATGAGTGGAGTTGCACTAGAGTGGAAAACCGAAGTAAAATACCTTGGCTTAACCCTGGACAGCAGATTAAATTGGAAATCACATCTCCAAAACGCAAGAACCAAGATGCAACATGCAATAGGCTCGGTGGGGGCGATTTTCAACAGAAAAAGTCCGCTAGCTGAGAAGAAAAAACTCCTACTGTATTTAACTCAAATTCGCCCAGCCCTAACATACGCTATCCCCGTATGGAGTAACATAGCCAACTCTACTTACAACAGGCTACAAGTTCTACAGAATAAATGCATCAAAATCATCTATAACACCCCGATGTATACGAACTTACGAAGATTACATGACAGTAAAGAGATTCCGACCATTCAAGAACATGCATTCCAACTAACAACACAATTCTATAGAACGTTAAACAAGAAAAATCCACTCATCAAAAGGCTGGGCAATTATGAGACACAAGACGACCTTCCTTTCCGCTACAAGCATAAGATGCCTAAACACCTAATCCTGAAAGTTCCGGAGGATGAGCATTCCGACGAAGAAACGACAGACGCAGACTGACTGACGCCATTTTTACGCAATACCTACCGTTTCCCTGACCTTTCCCAATACCTACTTCCCCGACCTACCGCAACATTACTGTAATGTATAGTAAATAGGTATTTAATATGGAAATAATACGATAGATGGCGGTAAGCATTTAGCTTGCGCCATAGCTCGCCAGATGGCATTAGTGTACAAGAAGTGGTACTAGAGATAGACTTTACCAGCTCCAGAGGTGGGAGCGCAGAGATTTACCTACCCCCGAATAGTAAACAGTCGTAGCTATCCAGCTAGGTTATTCAAAGTAATAAACACATTTATATTTAAAGAACCTTATAGAATAATTAATATCTGCCGAGGAAAGGGCAGATATAACAACTGGCGCAGCCGTTAAAGTATAATTGTGTGGAAAGTTACGCGTGCGGATAATAATTGTGCTGGGCACGGAGGACTAAGTCACTGCGGGAGTGACTTGCAGTTTTGGCAAAAGAATCGGAAGAGATTCTGCTCGGGATTAAGGAGCATTTGTTTCCGTGGCTACGGGCTGGAAGAAGATTTTTTTTGTTCTAGGAACAAGAAGAAAAATACCGCAAGGAGGCGATCTGGTTGTGGATCATTGGATTAATCGTGTCAAGGACTAATCATTGGATTAATCGTTTCAAGGACTAATCATTGGATTAATCAGAGGACAAGGATACAACCCAGAGGAAGGGAAGGAGAGGACCAGACCAGAAGAGTTCCTGAGTTAAGTTCTTTTGTTTCTTTGAGAGGGATTATTTGTTATTGTTGTTTTTTTTGCCGATCTATCTGTTGGGAGTTATGGAATCGGGTAGAATACCTCCGTTTTGCCATCTCTCCGGAGACTGGGAATTGTTTCGACTTCGGATAGAGCAATTTTTCGTGATTCATGATGACAAAGCGTCTGGTGAGAAAAAAACGGGCTTTTTTATTGAATCTCCTAGAATCAGAAACGTTAACCTTACTAATTAATCTGTGTTTTCCAAGTAAAGTAACGGACTTATCTTTTGATAAACTTTTAGCGCTTCTCGACAAACATTGTAACAAAAATCGTTTAGTTTTTAAAGAACGGGAGAATTTTTTTTTAGCGAGACAACAAGAAGGCGAGACAGTAAGAGATTTCGCGGTAAGACTTCGTTCTTTAGCAACGTATTGTCAATTTGAAACGAGGCTTGAAAAAAATCTTATAGACATGTTTGCAATCGGGTTGTTACCGGGTCGCGCGAAAGAGAAAATTTTTGTGGAAGGGCAAAAGTTATCGTTTAATGAATTAGAAGGACTTGCAGTTAATATGTCAACTTTGGATAGTGCTAATACGGTTAAATCAGAAGTAAATCTGGTAAAAAAGCGAGTTATTAGCGATGGGTTTAAGCGAGATCAGCGTAGGGAACGATCGACGAACCGAGACGAGCGACGAGGTAGTTTTAACAGGAAACCAGCATATAGGTTAGGATCAAATTCAGGTACGAATTTTAGATCACCCTCTGGTAATGTTAAAAAACAGTGTTTTATTTGCAAAAGGAATGATCATCTATCGTTTGATTGTAAATTTCGTAATGCGAAATGTTTTAAATGTAAGGGCGTTGGGCATTTACAGAAATTTTGCAAGAATAATCCTATAAATCCCATTTTTGAAAATCACAGGGATAGTAAAGTTTTAGTTGCGTCAATTAGTCCTATCACTGCTGAAATTGAAATTAATAACAAGAAGTTTACGGCAATGATTGATTCAGGTTCATCTTTATGTGTGATGCCAGAGTGTATTTTTAAAAGACATTTTAGCTCAATCATTTTGTCACAAGACAAGCGAATTATTTCAGCTTATGGAAATAATCGTTTAAAAATCGTAGGAAAGGCGATTTTTGATGTGAAATTCAAGGGTAGGAACAAAAATATTAATTTTATTGTAGTAATAAATGGAACAGAATTAATTGTGGGTAGAGATTTTATGGAATGTTTCGATCTTGGGATAACTTCTCAGGAGACAATTAATTCAGTGACAGTACAAATGAGGAATTTACATGTTGGACAAAAATGTCTAGTCAAGGACTTTCGTCAGGTGAATAAAGTTTGTTGGGTTAGAGGTATTGTAGAAAAGAAAGTGGGAAAAAAAGTTTATATCGCTAGAATCTGTGGTACTCCGTTGACTTGGAAGAGGCATATTGATCAGTTAAGGAGTTTATCTGTGAAATGGGAAGAGGAGAGTGTAGAAGATAACCCACCCACCGCGTCTGAGGTCACGAAATGCGCTTCAGACGAGTTGGGGACCTCAGCTTTGTTGAAGGGGCTAACGGGGTGTTCTCTTGATTTCAGATTACCAGCGGATGATCGAGAGCAAACTACTCAACCAAGACCTTGGGACGGGAGGGTCCGCTCAAGGCGTTCATAGAGGTCCCTCCCAGAGAAACAGAAGTACTTAAGTTGAAGTATTTAAAATCATGACTATGTTTGGTTGAATTTAGTGTATAAAATCGTGTAAAAATGAAATATTTAAAATCCCATTTTTTGTCAATTGTATAGCATCATTTGTAAAGAACATGACTTGTATTTATTGTAGCCAGGGGCTTGAGATTAGGTCGGGGAGGGTGTAATGTATAGTAAATAGGTATTTAATATGGAAATAATACGATAGATGGCGGTAAGCATTTAGCTTGCGCCATAGCTCGCCAGATGGCATTAGTGTACAAGAAGTGGTACTAGAGATAGACTTTACCAGCTCCAGAGGTGGGAGCGCAGAGATTTACCTACCCCCGAATAGTAAACAGTCGTAGCTATCCAGCTAGGTTATTCAAAGTAATAAACACATTTATATTTAAAGAACCTTATAGAATAATTAATATCTGCCGAGGAAAGGGCAGATATAACAATTACAAAACAAGACTCGAAGCAACTTGGGCACGGTACGCTGCGGCCGGCACTAAATTCTCGCGCATTCCAACCGCGCACCCAGTGGCGTGGAGTGGAGATACTCGGACTTTTTGGATTCGATGGGCGCTGGCCTAAAAAACCAGCGCAGATCGAGCCGAGATGATGATGTTTTTTCTCTTTTTTCCACTAGGCACAGGCACCAGGACCAACCCCAAGGACGAGACGCCGAAAAATGAAATATTTACATTCAGTAAAAATAAATGTAAAACTCCTTGAATAAAGTTCAGAACTTTTGTTCCATTTTTCTTTGAAAATTGAGTGAGGTTTTTTATCCAGTAAAGACTTTTTCCTCACGATGACATTAATGTATAATTTAAACTCAGTCAATTAAATACTACCTTCAGAAGGTAATAGTAAAAAGGCCAAATGAGCCGTAATACTAGTTAGCTAGACATGAAAGGGTATTGCAAAGCCCTAGTTAGTTAGAGGATTACGAAAGAATCCGTAGAATCAAAAAAAAAAAAAAAAAACAACGCACAACGTCAACAACAAGCAGCAAGTTTGTCTTGAGTCTTGAGCATTCTATAATAGCGGCACAGTTACAGTTTTGTTGATATTTTTATAAAAAATTGGAATGAGGTAAGTTAATATTCTATATAATGTAATTAAAAGCATATAAATGACTAAAAACGGAATTGACAACGATTTTATCGCTCTACAAAAGATAAATTGAGGTTAGAAATTTTTAAAACTAAGTAAAAGGCTAGACAGTTATTGTATTATTATTTTTTAGCTTATTATTATGTGTTTAGAACCTAAGAAGTGTGTAATTAATTAAATAATATGTCGTTGCATTATCTTTCAGTTTATCCGTAAATAAAATTACACGATCCGCGCGTACTTCGGCGGAGCAGTATATGATGATGGCAGATGATATGATATTAGAGCCAGCATTTGCAGCCAACAAATTTGTTGGAAAAAATGGGAAGGACGCTCTAGCTGCATTTTGGTTAAACTTAACCACAACATTGAATAATGCTGGTCCACAAAAAACAACAACACAATGGCAAAAAGTAAGTTATTCTATCAATGCAGAATAGTACTTGTCAATTTTGTAGTGTATTTGATTTGTGTACTGTAATGAAATATTTGTTTCAGGTGTGGACCGCATTAAAGTCGAATGTAAGGTCAAAGGTATCCAAAATGCGGAGAGAGAACCTGCAGACTGGGAACGTATCGGCCGGAGGTTCACTGACTGCGTTAGAGGAGAAGGTATTAAGTCTGATGGGCAATTTGATTGTCGACGGACTCAGTGTGCCCGACAACCTTCCCACTGACGACGTAAGTATTTTATTAATTTGTAAAGGCCCTTAGCCCCGCTTGTTTTGCTAGTTTACACAATGTGTGTAATCAAACATAAAGAAATTTCATAAGATACTTTGTTGACATGTTCATTTCTTTAACAGAGATCTCTTCTCGCACTGATGGAGGATGACGCTGTAGAAATGCGGTATTTTCCGAGTGGTACTGGTGGTGTGCGGGGAGAGTTTTTGAACCCCGTGGCCTCCCCTCCTACCTCGCCGACCTCTCCTCGCGCAGTGGACAACTCCATGCATTTCCCAGACTGTAATCCCCATGCATCAACCCAGAGTCCTCGATTGGTAGCAGGTAATTCTTTATACAATGTCAAGTAAAATCACGCCCATAACATGAATTAGATATACATATGAATAGTTTATTTCATTTATATACACATAAATTCTATTTTACAAAATTCAAAAGATCAAATATTAAAATTATTACAGACATCAACTACATTGAGTTAAATGTTTCAGAAATTGTGGTAGAGATACCCAACATTAGTGGTGATGCGCAGGAAGAGTTGGTGGCTAGCCTTTTACCTCCGACCACTCCTCGCACAGTGGACCGACCTCCCCTTCCCCCGCCACATGCATCAACGCAGCGACCAAGGAGAAATGTAACAGGTAATTAATACCTAACAAATATGTTCACATCCATCGAATGTAAGTACACAGCATATGATTGTGTACATGGAATAGATAAAAATATCAAAAGTTTTATTCATTTATGTACATATAAATTCTGTTTTATAGAAATTGAAAGATTAAGTGTTAAAAATACGTCAATTATATTGAGTTATTCAATTTTTCAGATCAAAATGAGACCAGAGCAACTGATTTTCAGAAACTGATGGATCAGCAGAATTGTGTCATATCGGTGAGGAAAACTGACTACTATTTTTTTTTTTTAAAGTATATTTTTATTTAGTTATAAAATGTGTATACATCTTAAATCTAGTATATTAATTAACCTTATTCTAAAACTACTATAATTTTATTTTTTTTCACTTACATACTTGCTAAAATTTGAACTTCACAACATTTAGACATAACCCACGAAAAACTGCAAGACTTCTAGCTTCCTTAACATTTACCGGGAGTTCATTGAACATTTTAAAACCTTTATAATAAATATTGTTTAATGTTCCCGATAAATTTGTCTTAGGAAGCCTAAAGTCTTTACAGCTTCGATACGACCTACGATAGCTATGGACTGTACTATTTATCTTACACTATTCGTCATATAGTCTGGCAACATTTTATTTTTTTACTTATAAATAAATACCAAAGAATTATATACTAAACATTGCCAAACACTAAGGATGTTGAGTTGGCGTTATTATGTTGACTTGGCATTATTACACACTATTGCATATTATGTGTGGCCTTCTTATTCCTATTTATTAAATTGATTACATTTCAAGTTTGAATAATTTTTTTTACAGAAACTCGCAGATGCACAAACGAGGTCAACCACGACGGTGGAGAATTTTTTAATGGGGATTGAGGCGAGAATAATGGAAGAGAAGATAAGAAAAAGGGAATGGCAAGAGATGATGAGAGAAAGAGACAGGGAATGGCAAGAGAGGATGAGAGAAAGAGACAGGGAATGGCAAGAGAGGATGAGAGAAAGAGACAGGGAAGAGAGAGCACAACAGTTCATGCAGCTTACATTATTATTAAAGAGACTAGTAGAGAAGAAGTAGAAAGACACAAACATTTTTAGTTGTTTTTAAAAAGGTCGTTTTTCAGTTTCACTCTGAACTCTTTATTTATTATTTTAAATAATTGATAACATATCATAAAGTGTTAATTTTGTTATGATAACAAATATTTTATTATCTTCATTTTTACGTAATAAGTAGAGATAATGATATCCTTCCTGGAATCTCCCGTGCTGAGGATTTCTGTGTATATATTATTATGTAATGTTTTTGTAGTGCAATTGAGTTGTTTTTATTTTCTACTTCTGATCTCTATGTTTTCTTTTCATTTGAGTTGTGTATATTATGTATTTGTGTAATTTTTTTTTGTAAAGGTGGGTTTTCAGTCTTACTCTTAACTGTATAATTGTTTTAAATAATTGATAACATATCATAAAATGTTAATGTTATAATAACAAATGTTTTATTATCTTCCTTTTTAAGTAATAAGTAGAGATAATGATATCCTTACTGAAATCTTTTCTTTTTAAACAAAATTGTGGTTACGTGAAATAAGTAAACTATATTAACAATGCAGCAAAAGAGGGAAGGCACATACACATGATTAAAAAGAGTTCTAACGTAAATGACACTTGTTTGAAAAGAATGTATTTTGTCATGATTTAAATTTGAGAAATCAGCGCTGTTAATGTGTAAAGTGAGAAGTGATTATCTGATTTCTGACACGTCTTCCTTCAGCAAGACGTGTCCTCGGAAGTTCGTGGTCTTCTGCAATGGGTAATGGGTTATCTATTTCAGGCATTACCTGATCTATCTCAAGGTCCATTCTACTCATCCTCCGCATATTGTGCAATACGACACACGAGTTGATGATGTGGCACGCTCGTACAGGTTCGTACATTAAAATACGCTGGGCCGATAGACATCTCCAAGTCCCTTTTAAAACACCAAAACACCTTTCCACAGCTGACCGAGCTTTGCAGTATGCGTCCGTATATCTCTTTTCACTTTCAATGACTGAATTGGGAATAGGTGTCATCAACCATGGTTCTAATGGGTAGCCCGAATCTCCTGTTAAGTACAAATTTATTGAAATAATTAATATAAGTTATGTTGTTTTAATCAATATCTATGAATAGAATATAATATTTCCTATTATATGTCGAGAGAATACAATAAAAATTGTTATATACTTAAGCATGTACAGGGTGGCCACAAAAAACGGATTTCAAAATTCCCTGATAATTCCAGGTTTTCCAGCGCAGTTTCTACATTTTTCCCTGATATGTTTAATTTGATATAAAGGGATATCGTTCATTAGATAAATAATAAAGGGAATTCCATCATCTATACCATTTATTATTTCTTTGCATCCCAATAATCCATTAAAAACAAAATACACTTGTTACAAATTTATGATATTTCGCCTGAAGACAATTTGTGAATAAATGAAAAGACCAGACAAAAATAGACAAATAAACAAAAAAAAACATTAACATTAGAAGAGATACTAAAAGAATATCACATGAAACAATATTTTTCACTGCAATCGGTGAAGAAATGGAGAAAAAGCCGCAGTTATTATTGTGAGGCTTGAAAAACATAATTTAGAGTGGTTGTCAGAAATGACAGTTGTCTCCAAATCTTTGGGTAGACCAATAGATATGTAGTATGTCAAGAAAGTGGTTCTAGTTCAAGGAAGAAAAAAGTGCATGATATGTTAGAGTCTCGCACTCTTGATGAACTCCAGTTAGCAGCAGAAATGAGATTGCACAAATGTATAAATGTAGTCATAGTCACTTCAAGCAAAGGTATAGTGATGGAGAATATCATGATGACTCGAATCTCCCTACAACGTCACTGCCACTTCAGCTCTACAGCGAAGGAAACTCAAGAAGCAAGACTATTATATAGCTAAATCCACGTCTTCATCTACAAGGAACTTCAGACCAATAAGATTACAATAAGGAAGTTGAGTCCATTTTTTTTTTTTTATCAATGTTCGCATTCAAACTTAAATACTTGTATTTTTTTTTTTTTTTTTTAAAGTTCGCTTTCAAAGTAAAATTAATTCTCAAAGTTTAAATTTTATTAAGCCCGCCAAAACGAGCGGATCCGAGCGGTAAGAAGCGGGGTGTGGGTGTGAGGTCATTTAAACTGAGAAAACTGCGTCGCTTGGGCATTTTGTATGGAGATTTTTTAAATTCTTCAATAAGGAATTCCAGTAATTTTTTTATCAATGTTAACCGTCTATCAGAATTGATGTTATTTAAAAAAAAGAAAATTGATCAAGATTTCATGGTTAAATTAATATTTAAAGGTAGAATTTTTGTTTCTCGCGCCAAAACTCTTCACAAACACGGTATTGCCGTCGCTGGCCGATCGCCGTTTGTTGAAGTGTCACCCGCCAATTCAGGCCGCCGCGCAAAAAAGTAAAGACCGAAAGTAAGATAACGGTTTACAGCGCAGTTCACTGTGAGACTTTTCTGCGCAATCAGTAAATTTAATATACTTGCACAAAACTAGTGAGGTTTACGGCGAAACATCAGATGTCAGATGGGTAGAGAATACGTAATGATTATTATTTAATACTGAAAAAATGTATTATACTTATTGTAACATACAAATGAACACAATTAATAATTTGATGTATTTACTTGGAAGCTTTAACTCCACAAATTTCAGCACTAATGTGGTCAGTATTATCTATTTTAAATATAAAATCAACATGTCAGAATCAACGATTTGTAGGTAGTCGGACTGGCCTTGAATATATCCGATTTCTGACATGGTATGTGGTTTTTTGAACAGATTTTGCATTACATAAACTTTGTTTACTAAACCATTAAATATACCAAACCACCCATTACTAAACTTAAAAATACTTTTAGGGGATAGAATGCAAAACCGTTTGGCCCATAAGTAAACGACGTTTGGCCTATACACCTCTCTCATCATACACAAACCATCTCTCGTGTAATAGAAAGAGATGCACCGTAGACATTTCGGTGATCCGCTCTTTATACAAACTGAGGTTCCAATGACGTCAGAATTCTTTCGACCATTCATGAAGCGTTTGTAGTTCGCAGCTTTTTGATGAATTTTTAAGAAGGTTTAATTAATTCTAAGAATAACAATATAGAAATATATTTATATATTTAGAATCGATATTTTTTGATCTACATGAACATATTTTTTATAATTCAAAATATTTTTCACTCAACTTCCTTATTTATCCCTTCAAAAATTTGGCATTTTTTTCAGATGGTCAAAATATTTTCACTTTACAATAAAATGCAAATATTTGGAATATTTCTGAGCACATTCAAAAACTAAAAACTGTTTTGGAAAGGTGATGAAATACGCTTTCAAATTATATATGTAATTTGGAATTTAACATATATTATTTGAATTATAAAATTTTTGCATACAAACATTAAAAAGTTTTAAAAATGGCTCACTTTTCGTTTTTTCTAACTAAAGTTACTGATAATAAAAAATAATAAAAACCCATACATATTTTATTAGACAAACGTATAAAAAACACATATTGTTATCTCACTTTTTTGTCGCTCTATGTAAAAATAATTTATAAACAATTTTTTTTTCAATTTGCGATTCAAAACTTTGTACACATAAAAGTGTATATTTTACTTTTTTGGTGGCAATATTTAGATTGGAATAAAAAGCGTAGTGTTTTCCCTTTCTAACACCGTTTAGAACATATTTCTCGCTATGATAGTAAGGGAGTTACAGCGTTTTATACGAGACCTATGTGCGTTGGGACAAATATGGTCTCCTGCCATTCAAAGGGTTAAAAAAAGAAACTCTCGAGATAATAAGAAATGAATTTGCATTTCGCGACCACTTCCAAAAAAAGGTTCTATTTACCTACTGAAGTTTTAAGTCTACTAAAAATTCGTTCAATGATTCTGGAAATTTGTGTGATGATTTAGACTCCAACGACAATGCAAACACCTTTAGCACTTAGATTTTCTACCATTTTTCGATTAAAATATGTGTGTACCTAATTATTGCCCGTCTTTTATGGTTTATATATGTGAAATATAATATGTAAAATTTAAAATTAATATGTTTTAATTGCCTAGATATTTGTATATTTTGACAATGTATTATTTTGTTGTTGTAAATTTCTACGGAAGAGTAAATTATTAATTTTTAACAAATATTATAATCAATAATTATCAGCCTGAAACACTCATCTACATTGAAAAAATCTTCCGAGAAAAGATACTGGCCGCCAACGGGAATTGAACCCGTGACCTTCTGATTGCCGGTCAGGTGCTCTTGACCACTGAGCTATGGCGGCTTATCTAATACCCGCCAAATAATTCAATATATACTAGTGTTTCATTCGACAATTACTTATTATTACATTTTTCCAACTGAAAACAACCAACTTTATTTTTGTGAGAGAGGTATTGTTAATACTAAATCTCCCGCTAGGTGGCGTCGAGACTAATTATGTCTGCATTTATTGCTGAAATACTTTAACTTGTCAAATATTAATTATTATTTTTAATTGATAAACTAACGTTTAAACAAGATTTTTGTCGAATGAAACACTAGTATATATTGAATTATTTGGCGGGTATTAGATAAGCCGCCATAGCTCAGTGGTCAAGAGCACCTGACCGGCAATCAGAAGGTCACGGGTTCAATTCCCGTTGGCGGCCAGTATCTTTTCTCGGAAGATTTTTTCAATGTAGATGAGTGTTTCAGGCTGATAATTATTGATTATAATATTTGTTATCTACCCTTTGTGCTATGCATAAAAATCTTGTTTAAACGTTAGTTTATCAATTAAAAATAATAATTAATATTTGACAAGTTAAAGTATTTCAGCAATAAATGCAGACATAATTAGTCTCGACGCCACCTAGCGGGAGATTTAGTATTAACAATACCTCTCTCACAAAAATAAAGTTGGTTGTTTTCAGTTGGAAAAATGTAATAATAAGTAATTGTCGAATGAAACACTAGTATATATTGAATTATTTGGCGGGTATTAGATAAGCCGCCATAGCTCAGTGGTCAAGAGCACCTGACCGGCAATCAGAAGGTCACGGGTTCAATTCCCGTTGGCGGCCAGTATCTTTTCTCGGAAGATTTTTTCAATGTAGATGAGTGTTTCAGGCTGATAATTATTGATTATAATATTTGTTATCTACCCTTTGTGCTATGCATAAAAATCTTGTTTAAACGTTAGTTTATCAATTAAAAATAATAATTAATATTTGACAAGTTAAAGTATTTCAGCAATAAATGCAGACATAATTAGTCTCGACGCCACCTAGCGGGAGATTTAGTATTAACAATACCTCTCTCACAAAAATAAAGTTGGTTGTTTTCAGTTGGAAAAATGTAATAATAAGTAATTGTCGAATGAAACACTAGTATATATTGAATTATTTGGCGGGTATTAGATAAGCCGCCATAGCTCAGTGGTCAAGAGCACCTGACCGGCAATCAGAAGGTCACGGGTTCAATTCCCGTTGGCGGCCAGTATCTTTTCTCGGAAGATTTTTTCAATGTAGATGAGTGTTTCAGGCTGATAATTATTGATTATAATATTTGTTATCTACCCTTTGTGCTATGCATAAAAATCTTGTTTAAACGTTAGTTTATCAATTAAAAATAATAATTAATATTAATTTTTACTTCAAAATACTTATAATTCATTAATAAGATCAAAAAACTAAAAATTTGCGTTAATATTTAGTCAGCAAGAAATTAATTCGTCGCAAGTAAAAGTAATAAAACACAACTTTGGGGTTTCACAAATCGCAAAATAACGAATTTAGTTTTATTTTTGGAATTCCCTGATATTATAAATTTTTTTTGAAATTCCCTGACATTTCCCTGATAATTCCAGGTTCGGTAAAATTCCCTGATAATTCCAGGTTTTCCAGGTCCTGTGGCCACCCTGATGTACTTGCTTCTATTGAAAAATCATCAATAAAAACACAAAATGTGGGTTTTGTAATTTAAGTGTTGTCAATAAAACAATTATTTTTACCTAAGAGCCATGTTTTTCTTTCGCCTTTTTCATGCCAGAGCACCATGATTCGTCGAGCTGGACAATTGGCCCAAATCTGGCTATCGTGCCGCGTACCAGGATATCGTGCATTTACATCTAAAATGACCATGTTTGGATCACAAATCTGAAATATTATTTTTTTATTATAATATCAGGACTTTCTTGTGCATATTAAATTACACAAAGAATGATCCAAATCACGAGCTCACCATTTGCACATTTAAGGAGTGATATCCATGATGATTAAAATAGACGTTTTCCTGTTCTGCAGGAGCAATGATGGAAATGTGAGTGCAGTCAATGGCTCCTATACATCCAGGGAAAGGATTGTCTGCCTGGAGAAAGATTTGCCTGACTTTTTGCCTATCTGCGGCAGTCGACGGAAATTTAACCCATTGCTTTTGTAATGTTTGGCTGATAGCCGATGAAACATTTGATATGCATCGGCTAACAGACGACTGACTGACTGCCAAGCCGTACTCGTGGCCTATACCTCGCTGATAAGACCCCACCGCGTAGAACCTTACGGCAGTAAGAACCTGTGAAAGATTCAACCATTAATAACGTACCTCCTTTTTCATAGATTATATACATATTCATGTTAATTAAATGTAGCATCCACCTTTTTTGTGTATTACAGACTGTGTGTCCATTTACAATACACATTTAACATAAACTACAAAATATTATATACCTAACACAGATTAATTAAATTAAATTACCTGAGATTGAACAGACAATCCATGCATTCTTTTCGGTTGTAGGGTGGGGGATAAAGATTCTATGAGGAAATAGCCAATTTCCTTTGAAATTCTGAATAAATTTATAAATTCTGTATTCCCTATTTCCATCGGATTTTGCGCATCTCGCAGAATCCTAAATGGAATTCGTCCCCGATTTTCTTCCTCCAAATGTACGATTTCCATGGCTAAAAATCCTGCAGCCATTTTATCTGCAAATTATTATGATTATTATTTACCTGAAAATCCTCCATGGTAAATTATGGTAAATATTCGGAACAAACGGTAACGGTTAATACGCACTTTTTTTTATAAAACTTTTAGATTCTTCTTAATTACCATAAAAGACAACGGTAAATATTCGGAACAAACGGTAACGGTTAATAC
This sequence comes from Limnephilus lunatus, assembly GCA_917563855.2. Classification (NCBI taxonomy): domain Eukaryota; kingdom Metazoa; phylum Arthropoda; class Insecta; order Trichoptera; family Limnephilidae; genus Limnephilus; species Limnephilus lunatus. The sequence continues at coordinate 468,738 of CAKJTF020000021.1, forward strand.
GCACTTTTTTTTATAAAACTTTTAGATTCTTCTTAATTACCATAAAAGACAACTATTTGCATTGGGGGCGGTTGAAAATGTTACATTTTTAATTTTAGTTACGTAAATTGAAAATTTGCTTTCGTATTTAGACACAACGCTTCACCATATGCAATTTGTAATGATTATTGTCATTTTATTATGTTGGTATTACTGATACTATATGGAAGGCTACATCATACCATCACCGACTTCATGGCAATATATTCAAAGGCGCGTAACCGAAAAAACCTACGGCTAGAAACCATTGATTTTCACTTTTTTTAATATTAAATAGTACCTAAAGGAGGCGGGGGGTGAGAAAAACATCCCAGTTTTCAAGTAGTTAGGTTTGTGTAACATGGTTTGTGATTCAAAAGAAAGTGCCCCTTTATAACGCCTACTCGCGTCAAGGCAAAAAAAACATCCCAGTTTTCAAGTAGTTTAGCGGCTACGCTAGGTTTGTGTAACATGGTTTGTGATTCAAAAGAAAAAATCGTTAAACATCAATTCTTTAAAAAAACACCCCAGGATTTATCTAGTTTGAATTCCAAACAATGTTTCTAACCAAATTAGTGCTTACCTAATTCACACAAATTGGTGGTATAACTAATTTTCTAGCCACTCGTTATCTTATACAGCCAGTGCAATGTAAAATATCAGTAATACCAACATATTAAAATAACAATAATATGGCAAACAGAGTGATTTGACAGTGAAAGCAAATTTTCAATTTACGTAACTAAAATTAAAAATGTAACATATTCAACCGCCCCCAATGCAAATAGTTGTCTTTTATGGTAATTAAGAAGAATCTAAAAGTTTTATAAAAAAAAAGTGCGTATTAACCGTTACCGTTTGTTCCGAAGAATTACCTAAATTATTATAGGTATATCGCACATGCTAAAGTGCATTTTATTGTATTTATCATATTTCTGACATATCGGTATTTTGGCAGGTTGCATACCTACTTTGAAACATCACAATTACGTTAATTCGAATCATTTATTAACGTTTAAAGGCGACAATTAACTCAAAAATCATGTTTACAGTCAATACTAGTACTTAGAGATAATATTAAGTTTTCTCGTGTTAAAACCACTTAAATATGGAAAACTAAATAAAAAAAACGTATCACAGTAAAACAAATCCTTTGTCAAATGACAGCCGCGGACAGCCATTGCCATACTTTCTCACAGCATTTTGACGGCACCAAAATAACGGACGAAAGTCAAAAACGATTTTTCATTTTTAAAATTGCGGAGCCGCCTCTACTGAAGCTGAAATGGCGAACTCCTTTGATATTTTTTGTGAGGGTTTAATGAAAGGAACGGATGAGATATATGCTGAACTTAATGCCGATGTTGAGGTAAGTTTGTTTTCGATGACGAACACTAATAACGGCCGTTGTGGCCAACATAAAAAATGATAATCCGAGTGAAATCTGAGCAAAGCGCTAGGTCATAAATATACCAGTGCCCAACTTTTTGATCGAAGCGTCGCGTGTGTAGCCTAGGAGGTTTTGGTGTAGCGTGTAGCACCGTTTATTTTCATACACTAAAAAATGACGTCAAACTAGGAACTTTACATGTTAAATTAATACCGAAGCGTTAATTAATTGTATTTATTATTTATACAGATAATGTATTTTAAATAGTGTAATACATAAACCGACATTTTATATTTTTAGAACAAACGTATTTAATATATCTACTATCTACTACACTATATAAAGAGGTAAGGTTTGTTTGTTTGTTTGTTTGCATCGAATAGGCTCTGAAACTACTGAACCGATTTGAAAAATTCTTTCGCTGTTGGGAAGCTACACTATCCCTGAGTGACATAGGCTATATAATATTTTCAAAATAATTAGGGATCATTACTAAAACTCCAATAATGCAACCCAAGGTGTAAAAAAATTACCTAAAATATTCTTTACATCGCGTGCGCTGCGAAAACTATTGATGATAGAATAAAATAATGTACTACGACTTTGTAGAACACATCATTATTTACAAAAAAGGTCGCGACAGCATATGTCTAACTATTATGGTTATGCCACAATAAGTATTCTTTTATTTTAAAAATTTAATTAATATGTCGCCGCTTGAAAAGGCTTTTTTTTGTATCTTGGTGTTAATCCTTATCAAAATAAATTACTTCAAATTCAAGACAGCTTCAATACCTTTATTTAACTTTTTGAATTTTTCAATTCGGATATTTAATTAGAAAGATATCACGAGTTTAAAAATGTTAGTATTAGAAAAAAGTTTCTGCTACGGGCCGGGCGGGAGAGGAGTCAAGAAATGAAGTGCCAGGGGGGTTGGCGGGACGGGGGAGCGGGAGAGCGGTGGCGGGGAAGGTGGTAGTGGAACGCTGGAGGTTAACGCACGGGAATGTACGCACGGAAGTAACATTTTATTTATTTAAATATGGCATTGCAACGCATGCCGGGAAACAGCTAGTTATAAATAAAGTATCACTTGACTTACTTTTTTGTTTACGTGAAGTTTGACGTTTGACGGGATCGGTTTGCACTTGCAGTTCATTAGTTGAAAGTTCTCGAAAGAAATATTAACGTCATTGGAAAGAAGCTGTATTTGTATTGGTTTATTTATGGAATAAAGTGGTCCATGGGTGGTTTGGTATATTTGTGAATGTTCCTCTCCTCACTCCTCGGCTTCAACTGCAGTAGCTAGACTAACCAATAACGTTATATATTATAAATAGACTCGTTATAGTCTCACATACTCACAATATAATGTGGAAAGCAAGCAACACTCTTTTGTTTTCAGCGGTTTTCAGTATTATTTCTAAATTCAAAAGTTTATTCATGGGTGATAAAGATAGACAATCAAAGAATGTAAGTATGTGAATGTGATAGATGTATGGTCGGGCGGCTTATTAATTTCTTCGCCGAATACTGATTGTGACCTATGGGTGTGACTGAGATAACAAGATACTCTCACTCGATTACCCAATGGACAGGGAAGGTAAAGGCGGGTAAAACGAGACACACGGGCAAATATTTTTATATTTATTATATGAGTTATCATTAGTAATACAATATTGGTACTATTATAGGAGTATTGTTAAGTACATATTTTATTATACAGTACAGGTTATAGGTTTAAATGATTATACAAATCTAACACCTAGGACCGTTACTATATTACAATTTTCATCAACGACATTATTAAGAGGAATATAAACGCTAGAAATATTTCGATTCTTGTGTTTTATTAAATCTAAAACCGAGCGCCGTGCACCGTCATATTTCGGTCTGATTTGCACGAGGCAAGTAATTTGAAATAAATACTGTTGCTATGACGTGGTGCTTGCAATACGTAAGAAGCGCCCAGCGAGATCTCCGTTCGCCGATGCTTTTATACATACCTTGTTACCCGGTGGATGAATACCGTCAATTCTATTTTACCAGCAGCGGCCGTGGCGTTAGCGTTGTTGATATTATCGAGAATCCTCAAACTATGGGGAATGCTAATAAAAGTAAATGTTTATAAAATTTGAATTGATTTTATTTATTTACAATCTAAAAAATTTTATGAAAGTGAATTATTAATACATATTATTTTAAATACATATAAATATTAATAAAAAGAAACTTGATTCAAGTTAAATATAATATGTATATATGTTAAAAAATGTAACTAATACGTACTTTTATAAAACTAGGTATAGGTATGTACTTTTATCAAATTTACATACACTTTTAAAATACCCAAATTACATATACTCAAATTTCCACATCTAAAATTTTTGTAAAATTCATTTACAAAAATAAAATTTTTAGAAACAAATCAATAAACCAATCTCAGTATTAGAAATTATGACGGAACAACTCACAGCTAGGTTTAAAAATATTCTACATTAGATACATCAGTTTATTGAAACATACACTTAAAAAAAACGGTGAAAATAAATAACTTGCATCTACATATGTTGAATTTATCCTAAAAGAGCATAATTAAAACGAATGCAATATAATATTACAAAACTAGGAATGTATACTATTATCAAATTTACGTACACTTTTATCAAATTTCCGCATTTAAAATTTTTGTAAAATTCATTAACAACTAAATTTTTTGCAAATAAATCAACAAACCAATCCCAGTATTAGAAATGATGACGGAACAACTCACAGCTAGGTTTAAAAATATAGTACATTAGATACATCAATTTATGGATACACACACTTAAAAAAACGGTGAAAATAAATAATTTGTTTCTACCTATTTTGAATTTATCCTAAAAGAGCATAATTAAAACAAATACAATATATATCGCGGGTTCAAATCCCGGCAAGCAAATCTCAGTATTAGTCATTTTCAAGGAACAGCTCACAGCTACATATATTTAAAAAATATTATTTTAAAATATTAATCTTACCGATAATGAATTTAAGCATTATATTCGTCAACCTAAAATTTCTCAAATGATATAACATTCTGAACATCAAAAGAGTTGAAATCAGGAATAGTTGATGCTGACTCATTTTCGGTATTGATATCATTTTGTAACTCTTTTGATGATTGCGTTATACCGTTATGCGTTATAGACCCGAATAGCTAGATATTTCTCCACCTTCCTCTTCCCAATATTCTTCCCCTCCCCACTTACCTACAGCCTCACAACATACTCCAATTGGGAAAGCCATCACTGGCTTTAGACGGGAGCAGTTGGGACTCTCGTGGAGTATTCATATTAAAAAAATAAACTGAATTTGGGAGGTGGGTATGAGCATCGCCGCCTCGGCAACCTTTTATTGGATAACCTCTGTCGTACCCCCAAGTGGTTCGCTACGTTTGATGACTTAGCGGGGGTGTGGTGAGATCTTGGCGGCGGCAGCGGTGGATGCGCCTGCTCACCAGCTGCTTGGCAGGCCAGATCAGGATCCTTTAGGATATTGGCCAGATCAGAAAACATTTTATGCATCTATGTTTTAAATGTAAGAATACCCACTCTTCAAAGCGCGATCGAATCCCGGCATGCGCAAAATAAATAAATTATTTTATTAATTTGTGTTATTTTACAATTAATGAATAAAAAATTAAATATTAAATATTTGCGGCCTTATTATATAATATGGTGTAAGACCACTATTCTGAATTGAAACGTTGCTTGAAATGGCTTTAACCGTGTTTGGTGACCAGATACCCTATCTCCTTCCCCTCCCTACTACCTTCAGTCTCACAAAATATCCCAATTAGGGATGCCAAATTTTCACTGGCTCCAGACAGGAGCAGCTGGGACTCTTATGAGGTATTCAAATAAAAAAAATTAAATAATTAAAATATAATTGTAATATATTTAATAATAATAATAAATTTAAATAAATAATAATATATTTAAATAAATATTTCAATATTTTGTACATGATATTATTATATCTAATATATAGATAATAATATCATGTACAAACTACCGAAATTATATTGTTTAATAGTTTTGAACCCGTGAACTCAGAGTTCTGAGCCAACGAGTACCACAGAGGTCGCCATTACCTCTCACAGGTGTTTTCCTTGACAGTGTTCAACAATAGCCTTCTAAATTTGGTTATAAATATTTCATATGCGGTTCGGCGATTAATTTCCCTGTGGTTTCCCCGTGGAGAGACATTCAAGTTTTTCTGCTTAAAAAGAAAAAGGAAACTACAAATTGTGACAAGTAAAACTCAGAAAAGAATAGTTTCTTGCACGATCAGAATAAATATTTTTGGTAACAATGCGGAAGATATATTAATCATTGTATTTGTAGCAACCCTATAACATTCAAGACAAGTGTAAGATTTTATGTACGTTTAAAATGTGAATTTTCATTTATGTATCAGGCCAGATCCTATCCTCAGGCCAATATCCGAAAAAACACAAACTAACCTTCGCTGTTTGAGAACCAAAAATGCTCGCTGTAACGACGAATCCGCTACGTGTCTACGATTATATTGCTAGTAAAAAACTTCGAAAACACGGGCACAGATCCCACGTCCGTTTCTGGCCACGGCTCACGGCAGGGGGGTATAACTCCGTCAGTTTTTGTAACCCGGTCACGTGATCATGACGACGTCATAGTAATGACTACCAATAGGAATCTTACAATTTCCATAGAAAAACTTTTGAGAACTGAGTGGTATATACGGTGGGATATCTATGGTATTATATGTCAAATAGCACGTTGGCCGAAACGAAACAATCCGAACATTCAAAACAACGAAATATTTTGAAAAAATGCTTCCTAAATATCGTTCCAGTGTCGAAGGCTGTGAGGATAGTGTTTCAGTTCGACACAGAGTACCTAACTGCGAAATTAATGAGAGTCGTTATGGGAATGGGCGTTGAGAATCGGCAGATCTGACTATTGCTTATCCGATTTTGGGAAGTTGTGGTTATGTTTGGTTCCCATTTCACTAATAACTGCAAAAATTCCAATGGCACGTTAAAAAAAGACGCTTTGCCGACCCTTAATCTTCATGGAATCGGAACACATCGGGGTTTACCTAAAGAAAACGTAAACGATCGTAGGATACCAAAATACAGGTGCGAATCTTTTGTTTGTTCAGTGTTCCTAATATACTTTGTAACTTTTCCCTAACTTCACCTAAAAATTGTATCTATTTTCATTTTTAGACTATCCATATTCTACCTGGAGTGTCCAGCACGAATGGTGCCGTCCAAGACCACAATTACAGTTTAAAAGGTATAAAGTCTTCTCTATACTCTATATGGCATCAACCTATTTTATTCATAGAGATAGATGCTGATTCACTGAGTCTTTCTTATTATAAAGATATTCAATACATTTATTATTTCTTCAAACACAGCAATTCCATTATTATTAAGATATTTAATATGACAGGCGCGTATCCGAGACGCGTGGTCGTTGTTCTTAATTTATTTTCTCTTTTATACTCTGCAGTGGTAGGATGTAGTTCATAGGATGAGGCTGGGTAATGAAATGATTTTTTTTTGTTTCAGAACCAAAAGTGTTCTACCTGGGCCGAGTACCGTGCGTTTTGCTGCCAAAAAGTAGTGGAAGATTATACAGGTATACATCTGGATTTATATTTCATTAAAGGAGATAATATTATTATATGTTTTGCTTGCGAACTTTGGTTAATATGTGATGAATATGTTTATTTCAGAACCAAACGTGTTCCCTGGGCTGAGCAGCGTACCGTGTGTGAATTGCACTCTGTTATTACATTGTCTTCAGACCTCTGCAGCCATACTCGGTCAACCATCGCCTTAGCCGCAGTAAGACGGATAGATTCATACATCCATCACTCTTGAACATATTGACCCCCAGATTCCTAACTACCCCTCTGTACATTTTTCCTTCTCAAAACTTCCTCCCTTTCCTTTTCCTAAAAAGACTCCACACCGCATCCCTAAAGATGACATAGGCCCCGAGAGATTTTTTTCCTCAAGGCCTCCCATGTGGGCTAAAAATCTATCCAAACACTTCCTTTTTTATTATTATTACTCATATTTTCATTAATTATGATTAAGTTCCTTCTAAATGTGTTTGCACATGATTGTATTTCCGTTTTTTTGTGTTATTCTGTATAAAGCAATAAAATACTACATGCAATTATGAGTTTTTCATTTTATTTTAAAAATAATTTTTAGGCTAATGATTTGGGCAGGTACTGATATTGTCAAAGGTAGTATTTTTTTTTTTTTTTACTTTCCTCTATCCTTGTCGATGGTCCGTGACGTCATAATCGCGGAATGAGCATTATTTATGGTCAAATAGTGTTGACACCCGTTCCATACAAAAAGCCCGAAGATATCGATCTAGGTATTAGTTCATTTATGGCTCGCGGCATTATGGTGGAATACAAGCGTTGGCCGCAGATCGTATGGATTAGTACGGTTCTAAAAATTTAACGTAAGCGCCAAAGCGGTTATTATTTTTTTTGTGCATAATTTTATAAGAACGAAAAAAAGTTAGAACGTAGAAAACGTCAAAAATAGTCTTAGCCATAAAGGGGTATTTTTTAAAAATTGTTACTTACATTCCTTCATAGTAAAGTCATGAAAAAACTTTTTTTTTAGTGGTTTACGCTTATATTTTTTGTTACGTAAATAATAATTTTATTGTTATTTTGTTACGTAGAAAAGCTAGCTTCAATTTATCCGTAGCACATTTTTCTATATTCGTACTGTAAACCGATTCGTTGTAAAGATTAATCTAAATAGTGATTTCACGTATAGCTTCATCTTAAATTAATGAACGCTTTACCCTTTGTACGTTTTACCCCATCTTTCCCAATGGAATAAAAACAAATGCGGGACGCTGTGTGAACCGAACTACTGTTAGTAGGTTGTCCTTGTTATGCTTATGCCACTTTGTGATGCAATGTTCGCTGTCTCCTTTTCGTATTTAGGTGGCATTTCAAAATATTTGCGTTGGCGTTTGATTGTTCGGCCATGTGTTATTTGACATAATATAACCATAGATATCCCACTGCATACCACTCAGTTTTTCTTTGGACTTGGAAGTCCGTATGAAGATTTCTATTGGTGGATCAAATCTAAAGATGGCAGAAATGATATTTATTACGTCACGAGCCATAGACATTGATTTGGTCACAAAATAAGTCGGAGTTATACCCCCCTGATTTTAGGTTAGATTCATAAATGAACTAATACCGTTAGATTTTACTACCTGTCAACAGTTCTTCTTCTTTTAAATTATGATTAAATGGCTTTTCACCCCATGGAATGTCTGGCCAGTGTCAAATAGTACGTAGTAGTTTACGCACTTCATAAATCGACGTCACACACAGTCGTACCACTTTTACCATGCTTAAGATGAAGCCATACTAAATAATGCAAAATCATACAAAATCGTATGTTTTAGTTTTGAAAATTTAACCGCTTAGAAGTATTATAGATGCTTCAATTAAATACTGCGTGTAGAACATACTTTGGCCCTTAAAAATATCGATCATTTTTTTTAAAAAGTCTTTTAATAAGCTTAGAAAAAAATAAAGTATTAGGTCTATAAAAAACATTTTTAACTGAAAACTCTCCTACTTTTAAACACTTTTTCGGATATATGGTTTTATTTCATAATGTGGCAAATTCAGTTTCTTATATAATTATCGCGAAAAAAAATGATGTTTACGCCCGAACCTCGCAAAATAAAATATAATATGCATTTTCGCGTTGGTATTTTTGACATCACGACGACAATACGGCAGTCGACGAATTTGCTATATCAAAGTGAACCTTATACCGTCCACCGAAGAACGACTGGCAGCCGCCCCCCTGTCTTCCGTCATTACTCCTCCGAACGGAGCGGAGAGCGGTCGTGTTATGCTCCGCGCCGCTTATTTTCGTGAAATCAATTTAAAAATTCCGTTTTATTGCTATAAACAATGCATAAAAAAGGAATTAATGTTTTTTACAGGCCTTTACGAAATCAACATGTAAAAAAAATCTTAAATATCTTTTCCAACCTTTCCAAAAGCTTTTTCTCAAGTATTTTTCAACTCCTCCCATAAAAGGGCGTGAATTCCGATTTCGACTTTTTCCTGTACTAGTGGATCGCCTTAAACCGGTTGACGAAAAAGTTCGGAGTTATACCTCCCGCTCATGTATAACTCCAGAACGGCTGTGGTCGTGTGGTCCTGTCAACCAATACCCTGCAATAACCAATATACCGCGTCAACCTGTCAATTGTCTATTGAATTTTATCTTTTCAGAATGGAGCTGGAACTAGAAGCTAGAACTGAAGTATTTGATTCTTTTACATGACAACCCCAATTTTTGTGGTTTATCTATGGTTATTTTGATTTTTTTTCTTCAACGATAAACAGTATAAACACAAAACGGCAGATTTAAAAGACGTTAGAATCAGCATTAACTTAACTTTAAAAATAATAAACATTTCTTTGTGTATTCGCTCTAACTTTGGGTTTTGTTTCTATATTCACGAAGAAATATACTTTGAAGTCTAGGGTTTTCGAGTATAATGTTTGGAAAAAATTCTGTTTAGTGGCGAAATTCCTAAAAAATCAAACTAATTATTTTTATACTAACTATGGGCCAGGGAATCCGAATCTGAAAGAATTAGGCGGCGGCAAGCAATATTAACTGAATTACACGACTTTTAAATTTTCAATACACACATACGAAAACAGCCATTTTAAAAGCATTTTGACACATGAAAACCAAAGAAACCATAGAAAAAAAACAATTTAAGTGTGGCCATTAAACAGTAATATCATCGAACATACCTTATAAATCAAACACATCTTCGTCGTCCGTCGTATCTCTGTCAAACTCTGTCAAAAAAATAATGGTTTGTGCCCCTTTATACCGCCTGCTCGCGTCAATTTAAAAAAAATCCCAGTTTTCAAGTAGTTTAGCGGCTACGCAAGGTTTGTGTCACATGGTTTGTGCCCCTTTATACCGCCTGCTCGCGTCAATTTAAAAAAAATCCCAGTTGTTTTCAAGTAGTTTAGCGGCTACGCAAGGTTTGTGTCACATGGTTTGTGCCCCTTTATACCGCCTGCTCGCGTCAATTTAAAAAAACATCCCAGTTTTCAAGTAGTTTAGCGGCTACGCAAGGTTTGTGTCACATGGTTTGTGCCCCTTTATACCGCCTGCTCGCGTCAATTTAAAAAAACATCCCAGTTTTCAAGTAGTTTAGCGGCTACGCTAGGTTTAGGTAGCATGGTTTGTGATACAAAAGTGAAGTAAAATTTATAAAAAGTAAGTACTTAAATTATAAACATGTTATTTTACGTTATTGATATTACTGCTTAATGGCAACACTTAATTTTATGTGGTGTAACATCTTTATTCTTTTTCTATGTTTTCTTGCGACTTGCGAATGTCTTCTTTTTGTGTCTGTTTATAGCAAATTTTAAAGTCGTATAATTCATTTAATATTGCTTGCCGCCGCCTAATTCTTTCAGATTCGGATTCCCCGGCCCAAAGTTAGTATAAAAATAGCTAGTTTGATTTTCTAGGAATCAGAATGCTTCCAAAATGGCCATTTTCCTATGTGTGTAAAAAATTTTTTAAAGTCGTATAATTCAGTTAATATTGCTTGCCGCCGCCTAATTCTTTCAGACTTAATTCATTTAATATTGCTTGCCGCCGCCTAATTCTTTCAGATTCGGATTCCCCGGCCCATAGTTAGTATAAAAATAACTAGTTTGTATTTTTAGGAATTTCGCCACTAAACCGAACTTTAGCCTAATATTTTCATAAAATAAATTACAATGTGGCGTTCGTCCGAATCTTCTGATCCAAGGAAGAAGAGTTTACACCGAAGAGTAAGTTTGCTTCGTAGATCTGAAGTCGGTAATGCCTCGGCATCAGGCTCTTTTTTAGACGATGACACCGATGCAAATTGGAACGATATGGGTGAGTATTTTTTATAATATTATAAACCACTCTGGAGCAGTGGCGGCTGGTGTTCATAAAAATAGGTGGTGCGCTAAAATAATAATAATAATGGCCTTTATTTCAAGATGTGGGAAGGTGAGTGCAATCCCACACATACCATAGAGATATCCCATAAATCTTGGGCCTACCTACTCTAATTAAAATAAATTCAATTATGAAAAAATCATACCCATTTGTAAATTAGGTCGATCCTCCATTATCTCTGGGTGCATGCAACACATTGAGTCTAAATTAATTATATTTATTAAGATAGATTAAATTCTTTTAAAGTTTAACAACATCGTTCAATCTAAACAGATGTCATAAGGATTGTGAGGAACAACTCACTGAAAAAGCATTCCATATTCCATTATTTTAAAAGAGTTCTAGTAAAATAAATATTGATCCATCACCATTTGTAAAGTCGCCGCGATTGTAAATTCAAATTCAATAACAGTTGACTCCTATCCAGAAAATTGTATGTAGATACTTATTGGCACGAAAATCGAGTTAAAAAAATGTTCAGTTTATCACACATCCGAAAGTCTTCCTTACGCTCCGTAACTCCAATGAAATATACTGTCATAACTCATAACAAATAATGTCCGCAATGTTTGTTGTTATGCTGTCGTTGGTCGATGCTGAGTGAAACATAGCATGAAAAAGAGTAGATATTAAAATAAAGACACGATATGGATAATAATATGACACAAACGTGTCCCCGTTTAACATGCTACAGAACGAACCATTCCTTTTGATGTGGTGGAAATTTTTGGATCGTCACCCGCGATTTCGTAAAATTTGCAAAGCATTCAACCTACCTACGATTTTGGCTCATTATAGAATTATAGAAGGACTCCTGTGATCGCTTTGCAAAATGAACCACCACTCTGAATATAGGCACACAACGATCTGCTTTGTTAAGCGCGCAGGTCCAGTAGGCACATATATTACGCATGCATTTAACCGAGTGTATATTGTGAACTGTGATGAGGCGTGTCGGAAATAAATTGTTTTTTTGGCGCTCGGAAATTTTTAGATTTAAATTTATTAATTAGATTAGATTTAAATTAATAGATATATTTTGGGAGTGCGGCGCTCCTCCGCACCTTAGAGCTGGCCGCCACTGCTCTGGAGTGTGATTTATTCTATATATATATATATATCTGTCGAATTCTGAAAGCTTGGTAATTTTACAAAATGTAGAGAATGACACACCTGCATTTATTTAGTGTAACTGCGCCAAGCTTGAACTGTTTCAACTGTTTGTAAGGCTGGATAATACAACTTTTATACTGTGAACTGCGACCTGACAGCTCGACCACTCTTGACAAATAATTATTAACAAAGACTAATTATTTTTAATTAAACGGTTTACAAATAATACTAGCGACTCTAGCAGAAAAAAGTAGCACTTCAACAATACCATACACCAACTGTCCGTTTGAATCGTATTGTACTGCTGTATTATCCAGTAATAGGAGCATTTGTGAAATTAGGACAGCTCGGGATTATCAGTTGTATTGTAGCACTAACCATTTGGTAAATATTTACCTAACTGCCACACTTTTAATGTGCGCAGATTATGAAAATTACATTTCGTTTCAAATTAATTACTACAAGAAAAACTATTTACGTTGGGAGAAATGATAAAAGAAGTGGTAATTATTCCCCTAACCACCGCACTTTTGGGCACAGATTATGGAAATTACAATTCGTTTCAACAATTTACCTACTATAAGAAACAACTTTTTACATGCACTAAATAGGTTATTAGGTTTATTGTTAATATTGTCAGGTTACAAATAACCTGACAATATTTGGAAATCTCCTACTAATTTTGAACTTTGATTGAATAAAAATTGAATTTTATTGCATCTTTTACCATCTATCCGAACATAATTAGTTGTTTCTTGTAGTAATTAACATCATAGGCCTCAACCGCTTTGTCAGAGGGTCAAAATATTTCCGTTGCAATAAAATCTAAATAAATGGAATATTTCAGAATGTATCCGAAAACTAGTGTCCGACTGAAACAGGACTTTCTACCGATACCTAATCTTTGGTATCTGTCTCAATTTCGGCCGAAACTGAAATTTTTTAGACATGTTCAAAATCTATTGTTTACTGAAATTTTGCTTGTTTTTTACACTAGACAGTAAGACTGGGTTCAGACCAGCACATCAACTATCAAAGATCATAGCACGCCAAGTATCGCTCTCCATACAATCCCTTCAGACCGTTCACACCTAGCGCTTTAATGCGCACATCAACCATAGACAACGCACATCTTACGCCGTAACCGCTACGGAGGCGATATGCCAACAGTTAAGCACCCCCCACTCCGACGAAAACAGGAGAGGGGGGTCATTTTAATAACGGAGCTGCCTAGACCGGTGGATGACAGATGTCAAGTTGACAGATTCAGTACAAAAAATGTACACTCCGGGGCCGCTCGGTAATTCATGTGACCCCCTCTCCTACCCTAGGAAGAAATATTTGATTGCGTCGTGTGAACGGTACGAAACATAAGCGCTCGCGTTTCAACAGATATCTGCTCGCGGTTTATATTCGTGTGTGAACAAGCTCTAACACATGTTAAATAATATTAAAAAAAAAAAAAAAAAAAACAATGAAAGTATGTGAAATTTTATTTTTATTTTTATACTAGCTGGGTTACCCGGCTTCGCTCAGGACAATATTCGAGAGTGTTCTGGAATGTTTCACGATGATGTTCCTGATTCCCTATTCCCGAACATTCCACGAATACTCCGCCACTCCTTCCAGAACTTTCTAGAGCTTTATGGAATCTTCTAGAACTTTCCGGAAGACCGTTCTAGAAATTTCAAGAGGGCGAAACTTCCATCCCTTATATCTTCAAAAGCACGCCCTTTAGTAAAAACGGATACCCTTATTCCCTAGGGGGGATAGAGATCTACCACGCCATATAATTCACTTGATCGTACTGGGACTCGTTTTTGAGTTTTTGCGGTCTGCACCTTTTTTTGGACTTTCTTTTATAATATGTATTGATTACTGCCGTAAAACAAACAAAAAATATAAAAAATAATAAAACATGTTAACTACTTCTTGGCATGAAAAATGGTCAATAATCATTGATGAGACATTTAGCGAATAAATTGGTTCAACGGAATCGTAGGTTAGTACCTCCATTTCTCTATTAGTACAACAACAACAACCGTCGACCGTGGCTGGCGTGCGACGTATTAAAGTAGGGTGGAAAAGATGAAACCATGGGCTTGAGTAAAAGGAAAGGACGGTCTGACGGCTGAGCCTTTCGACGCGGTGGCTTCAGTTAGAATTCACTTTCCCGAAGACCTGTTCGTGCATGATTTGAACACGAATCTCGGTGAATTATGTACGGGATAGCGCATCTATAGTATATCTCTATGTCAATAATCAACACTTGTATTATAAAGGAAGGATCTCATTAATTGTACAATCACAACTTTCTTATATCACAAGTTAAATGAAAAAAAAAAACAATAATTAAAGTATGTGAAAATTTTTATTGATTATAACTACTTACCATAAAACAAACAAAAATTTAAAAATTAACAAACATGTTAACTACTTCTTGGAACAAAAATTTGGCAATAATCAACACTTACAATATAAAAAAGGAAGGACCTCATTAATTGAGTAATTTGCTGTTGATGGCGGGTGACACAAGAGCCATGAACTTATCCGAAGTCAGCCAAACGACACGCGATATTTAACAAGGCAGAGTTTCGATGCGCCCGAAGTTTCGGTAAATTTTCTGCCAAAACCCAAACTGATGACGAAACTTGCCGAAACCGAACCTTCGGTCGGTCACTTCCGACAACTAAAAACTGTTTTGGAAAGGTGATGAAATAAATTAAAAAATTTTGTAATTCAAAATAAACGCTTAATTTTTGTAATTTAAAATTTTTCCATGCAAACATTAAAAAGTTTTAATAATGGCCTACCTTATGTTTTTTTTAACCAACATTTCTGATGAAAGAAATAAAAACACATATTTTTATATTATAATTTATTAAGCACATGTATTGTCTAAAATTGTAAATGCATAAAAGATGTGAGTCCCAACTAAACCTTATATGAATTTACAATTTTAGACATGTATTATAAACATTACCATTATCTCACTTTTTTGTCGTTTCATGTAAAAATATAATAAAAAATTCTCAAAAGTTTAATAATGTTTTTTCAAATTGCGGTCGGAAACTTTGGATTCATACAGGTGTTTATTTGAATTATTTTGCTGTTAAGTTATTTTCTTTATTAACCACTCCGATCTATCGCGAATATGCACTTTTTATGTCTTAAACGACTTGTCAGATTTACGAAAACTTTGTGTTATTTCCGCTTCACAATTAAAGCTCTATAAATGAAACATTTCCGAACGTAGCCGAATACTAAAAACTGTTTTTGAAAGGTTACAAAATAAGCTTTAAAATTTTTGTATTACAAATAAATATTAACTTTTGTAAATATTAAAATTTAGAATGCAAAGATAAAAAAAAGATAAAAATGACTCAAGTGATGTTTTTTAAACGACTTCAAAAAGGAGGAGGTTATCAATTCAACAATTGTTTGTTACCTCAGAACTTTCGATTTGGTAAGCCGATATTGACGAGTCTCTTTTTTTTAGAAAGCTGGTGCTTCCCGTGTGGTCCCATTTTAATTTAGTCCAGTTCTGACAATGGGATCCATGAGAAAAATATATATGTCTTAAATTAGCAATTAGTATGTGCGCGACAAATGGACGAATAACTCAATATTACGCCAACAGATTTCGATGATTCTTTTTTTGAAGTAAAACTTCTTTACGCACGCTCGTAACTAAAAATCAAAAAATAAACAAAAATTTTAACAAAACATAAAACGACTTCAAAAAATACACTAAAAAGTAAAAAATAATTTCTTTAGATTGTTATTTTTGGAGTTGGTGTCAGCCAAGGTAACTACATACAAAGGTAGTTATAGGTGAGATGTGCTTGTGTTGCACGCGCAACAAACCTACCTTGGCTGACACCGACTCCAAAAATAACAATCGTAAGAAATTATTTTTTTACTTTTTAGTGCATTTTTTTAAGTGGTTTTTTGTTTTGTTAAAATTTTTGTTTATATGTGAAAACGGTACTAAAATCACGGATTATGTAAAAAACAATACTCATTCTATTGTATTAATGTATATAAACAATTTATTTTCCTCACTTTTTTATCATTTCATACAAGAATATTTAATAAAAAAATAACAATATCTAACGACCGGTAGGCAATTTTTCGGTCTACCATGTACCTGACACAATGGGTCTTTTTATTAATTTTTATGGACAACTTGAATAGTGATGGGTAGCTTCACTAATTATGAAGCTTTTACTTTTTGTTTTAGGGATGTCACTAGAACAATAATGGAGTTATAACGATTTCTGTGGAAAGATACGCGTTGACGTGAAATTACGCTTATTGTACTTGACTGCTATTGTCATATTAACGTGTATATCTGCTTACGTTGCTGAGTGGTTAAATGATCCCTGTTAAGGCATATTTAGTTCAGCGTGTTTATTTTTAGTCTCTGTGGCAACACTGGTCCACTACACAACACAACCACGTTCTGCTACCAAATATTGTATTTTCTAACTGTGAAAATAAAGATACGTTTATTTCAAATTCCACTCCGTTTTTATTAATCCTGCTTTAACAGGTTATGGGCCCAGTTTACGTCTAACTGTGGACATTAAAATAACGCGAGTGAAATTATTCGGCAGTCTCACGTGTCGCGGAACGGAAGTCCGCCATTGTTCGTGTGTCAGTTGTCAAAAGTGCAAGGTGTGAATAAAATTCGCGATGTCCGTCGGTATCTCAGTGAAGGGTGTGAAGCCTTTCGATGGAACAAATTTCCAGGGCTGGAAAGCTCAAGTGAATGCACTATTTGTGATGAACGATGTTCTGGATGTCGTCGATGGCACGAGAGAGACACCTGCTGCTAGTGACGGGGCCGCGCTAAAGAAAAACATGAAAGATGACGCAACGGCAAAATTTATAATTCTGTCAAACATTGACGAGGCTCAACAAGTATGTGTGCTGTCATGCATCTCTGCGAAAGAGATGTGGGACAAATTGTGTCTCATTCACGAGCAGAAAACTGCTACAAACAAGCTGGGTCTACTGCAAAGATTCCATGCTTATCGAATGAGCGAAGCAGATACGGCGGTTCAGCATGTAGCCAGGGTGATGAATATGGCGAGTCAACTGAAGGACGTCGGCGAGAAAGTATCGGACGCTATGGTTATGGCGAAAATACTCGCGAGTCTCACTACGAAGTTTAGCACGCTGCAGGTGGCGTGGGACAGTGTGGACCCTGTTCGACAAACTCTTGACAATCTCCAGGAACGGCTAATAAGAGAGGATTCGAGACTCAACGGCGAAGAAGAAACGTCGGAAGCGCTGGCTGCAACAGCCAAAAATCGTCGTGGGCGAGGAACAAAAAGTTCTGAAAATAAAAAGACTGAAAATAAAAAGGAAGTTCAGTGTTATAAGTGCCAAGGCATGGGACATATCGCAAGTCAGTGTCGGAACAAGCGGAAGCCACGTGACAGCGGCGATAAATCACGCGATTGCGCGTTTGTAGGAATGACAGGTAGCTCGATCGCGTCGGGTTCGAAAACTGTGGAAAGCACCTGTGTACTGTGGACGGAGAGCCATGTAATGGCGATCGATCAAAGCGAGGTCTGGCTGATTGACAGCGGCGCATCGAAGCATCTTACCTACCGACGTGACTGGCTGACTGACTATAAGCCGGATAATACAGGCGCTACAGTATTGCTTGGTGATAATCAGATATGCAACGTTGCTGGTGAAGGCACGGTGCGAATTAAAAAAATGATTGATGGAGTGTGGCAAGACGCAAGAATTGAAAAAGTGCTACACGTTCCGAAATTAAGAAAAAACTTATTCTCCGTCGGAGTATGTACAAAGAAGGGATTCGGAGTGCGTTTCGAAAATAATCGGGTTATCGTGGATTGCGACGGTGAAGTGCTCGGGACGGGCATGAAACAAAACAATGACGTTTATCGCATGTTCTTCAAGGTCGCGAAACAAGGAAGCGCTGAAGAAGCTAACGTAGCTACTACAAATTTAACTTTGTGGCATGAGCGATTGGGACACGTCGGAAAGCGGGCGATTCGCGAATTAGCGGAAAAAGGGCTCGTGAGTGGAGTGACATTTTCGGATAAAAGTGACGTTTTCTGTGAACCATGCCAATTGGGGAAATTGCACAGGCTGCCTTTCAACAAGAATCTGGAGCGAAATAAGAAAATAAAGCCAGGTGAGAAAATGCATTCGGATGTCTGTGGGCCGATGTCAATGAACTCTGTCTGAGGATCAAGATATTTTTTGACATTTAAAGATGAAGCAACCGGCTACAGACACGTGTACTTCATGAAAACGAAATCCGAGGTGTACGAAAAGTTCAAGATCTTCGAGAAGATGATCGAGAACAAGTTTGGAAGAAAAAAGAAAACTCTTCGCTCTGACAATGGCCGAGAATTTTGCAATGACCAGATGAATAAATACCTCGAAGAATGCGGAATAAAGCGAGAGACAACAGCTCCATACAATCCGGAGCAAAATGGCAAGGCCGAACGTGACAATCGGACGATTGTCGAAAGTGCTCGTACAATGATAATCGCGAAGAATCTTCCATTAACTTTATGGGCGGAAGCCGTGAATTGTGCGGTATATATTCTCAACCGAACCGTGTGGACGAGTGGTGCAGTCACGCCGTACGAAGCGTGGATTGGAAAAGCTCCGAACCTGAAGCATCTTCGAATTTTTGGATCAGACGTGTACGTACACACTCCCAAACAATTCACGCGAAAATTCGACGCGCGGGCGAGCAAAAAGATCTTCGTCGGATATTCGGAAGAATCGACGAATTACCGGTTGTATGATCCTGAAAAGAAAAAGGTCAGTGTAGTTCGAAATGTCGTGTTCAACGAGAAAATCGGGGCGCCAGAGGCGAAACAAAATGAGATGGAGAAGGAATACGAAACAATTCTTTCACGACCCGAGGAACAAGAAAACGAGGCACAAGAGAACGAGGCACAAGAGAACGAGAACGTGATCGACAACAAAGAAAATGACGACAACATCGGAGAACGACAAGAAGAAAAAAACAACAAGGGCGACGAACGAGAAGACGAGCAAGAAGGACGACGAATCCTGCGAGATCGAGCACTGATTCAAACTCCTTTAAGATACCAACACAATGCAAATGTGGCCGAGTACTTAGTCCCATTAACTTACGAAGAAACGACGAAAAGCACTGAAGCCGTGCAGTGGGCGGGTGCTATTCAAAATGAATTTGAAGCACATGAAGACAATCGTACGTGGAAACTCGTGAAGAAAACGCCAGAGATGAGACTAATCGACTCGAAATGGGTATTTAGGGTAAAGACGGATGTAGACGGGAAGTCACATCATTTCAAGGCTCGATTATGCGCAAGGGGCTTCCTGCAAAGAGAGGGAATCGACTTCAAGGAAACGTTTTCTCCAGTGGTGAGATATGACTCACTGAGAATTTTGCTGGCAACGATAGCCGCCGAAAATCTTGAAGTAATGCAATTTGACGTTCAAACTGCATTCCTATATGGCGAACTGGAAGAAACAATCTTCATGAAAGTTCCGGAAGGACTGAAGCTGGAAGAAGATAAAATGAACGTCGTGTGCAAGCTCGAGAGGTCACTTTATGGACTCAAACAAGCTCCAAGATGTTGGAATCAACGATTCACCAAGTTTTTGAGTGAATTCAACTTAGTAGAGTGCGAAGCAGACAAGTGTGTGTTTACTGGAATGTTTAAAAATGACAAAGTGTATCTGGCTCTATTCGTCGATGATGGGCTAGTAGCCTCCAATAATGTAGAGACTCTTAAGGAAATTATTCAACAATTAAGCAAATCGTTTAAAATTACAGTCGAAGACTCAAATGTTTTTGTCGGGTTGCAAATCAAAAGGGATAGAGAGAGGGGTAAACTGATGATTCATCAGAGCGCGTACACGCAGAAAATAATTGAAAAATTCGGAATGGCGGACGCGAAAACGGTGAGCGTGCCGGCGGATCCACACGCAGCGCTGGCTCCAGTCGTGGAACACGTTGAAAGAATGAGAAATGTACCGTATCGCGAAGCAATAGGTTCCCTAGTCTTTCTAGCGGCCGTATCGAGGCCAGACATCGCGTTCGCAGTAAATTCAGTAAGCAAGTATTTAAACGAGCACGACTCATTGCATTGGCAAGCGGTAAAGAGAATATTCGCATATCTAAAAGGCACAACTAATTATGGTATTGAATATCAAAGCGGCGGTAGCGAAGCAAAATTGATAGGTTTCTCGGATGCTGACTACGCCGGAGATGTAGAAACGCGAAGGTCTACAACAGGATACGTTTTCTGTCTCGCGAACGGGGCTGTAACGTGGTCATCACAGCGGCAAAGACTCGTGACGCTAAGTACGACGGAAGCTGAATATGTAGCTGCATCGACAGCAGCTCGGGAAGTAGTCTGGATTAGAAAGTTGTTATCGGACATCGGATGTCCTTGTGTCGAAGAAACAACGCTTTATGTTGATAACCAAAGTGCTATTCAATTGGTTAAAAATCCGGTATATCACAAAAGAACAAAGCATATTGACGTACATTTTCACTTTATTCGCGTGAAAGTAAATAATAAAGAGATCATAGTTGAATACGTTCCGTCTGAAAATCAAAGGGCGGATATATTTACAAAGGCGCTGCCGCGAGACCGTTTCCAGGATCTGTGTTTTAAATTGAACATGATATGTAGTGTTAAATAAGAAAACACTTGAACGGCGGTAGTGTTAAGGCATATTTAGTTCAGCGTGTTTATTTTTAGTCTCTGTGGCAACACTGGTCCACTACACAACACAACCACGTTCTGCTACCAAATATTGTATTTTCTAACTGTGAAAATAAAGATACGTTTATTTCAAATTCCACTCCGTTTTTATTAATCCTGCTTTAACAATCCCATTGCTGCCATTTTGGATTTTTTTAGTATGGATGGATTGACGTTTCCCAATTTCATTAAAATCAAGTTTGTTTAATTTCAATCTAAATACGTATAAATTACTTAATTAACCCAAACTAAGAACCTAAAAAAGTTATTGTTGAATCGAAGTGTAATTTCCATAATCTGTGCCTTAAAGTGCGGCTAATAATTACTCTCATTTAATACATTTTTTATTAGTGTGTATTTTGATTGACTTATTTTTATTGCTTACAGAACCTGAGTGGTGGGAAAGATTGGATAGAGGTCCAGACAAAAGGGCGTCAGCAAACTATTTACCTGTAAATCGATCAAATACTCCCAATTACTCTGAGATTTTAGTTCAAGAGAGGTAACAGTGGAATTTTTGTTTTAAATATTTATTGGTTTATAAAATTTAATATTCGAGCTACAGTCGATTCTGCGTCCGGTTTATTGTGAAAGACGGTTATTTGGGAATCAAAAAACCCAAGGAACAGAAACCAAATAAAGAAACTAATACTAATTTACTTTGGTTATCTGGGACACCATTCCGTTTAACCTTTCAGGCATCGATCAAATTTTGTCAAGAGGGTCAAAATATTTCTGCTTTGCAATAAAATTAAAATAAACAGTGTTTCTTATCTATCTTGGTACGAGAGCACAACAGAATGGAGTTTGCAGGAAAACACTTCTTCTTCTTCTTTAACACGATTTATTAAATGCAATAAAAATACAATTATTACAAAAAGGTCTATTTACCCTTTGATCGGTTGATCTCCACGATCACACCACACTAGAGGTGGGTCTAATATAACGTTAACAGGTATGGATAACATAGTATTTTCAAATAACGGCGTACCTGTTACTGTAGCAACGCATAACAGGGTATGGAATAACATCGTTATTTCATAAGCCGACCGTAGTAGGTAGCACCTTAGACCTTAGTTCCAGGAATTGCCGATCACCAAAGATTCCCGAAGAGAACTGAAGTATTTTTAAATACCGTAACAAACTTGCGCTTTTAATTAGACTGACAAAAGAAAAGTATTTTCGTAATAAAATCAAAAATGCTGGTCAAGACAGCAAAGAGTTTTGGAAAATCATCAATTCAATAACCAACAAAAGCACAAAAAAAAAATTACCTAATGAAATTACTCATCACGGAATCAACACTGACACCGAAAAAAATCCAAAACTCTGTGGTAATATTTTTAACAATTATTTTACTAATGTCGGCTCAAATCTTGCTCGTAATATTACACCAGCCAACAAACAAACTCCCCTACCAGAGCAAAACTCAATTTTTGAAGAAGGTTTCCACACATTTGCTTCAGTAACTGACGTAGAAGTTGAAAACGCTATATTAAGTTTACGGGGATCAGCAAGCCCTGGCTATGACAACATAACTGTAAAAACATTGAAAGCCGTATGTGACATAATCATTAAGCCAATTGCTCACATAATAAATATAAGTCTGAAGAAGGGTGTATTTCCTAACAACTACAAGAAAACCATTGTCACCCCTGTTTTTAAATCTGGAGACGAAAAAAATATTTCCAATTATCGTCCCATAGCACTCACATCAAACATAGCAAAAATATACGAAAAAATTGTTAAAAAGCAACTCAACAAATACATAAAAGATAAAAAGATAATAAGCCCAAACCAGTTTGGATTTAGGGACAATCTCAGCACCCAAGATGCGATTGCTAAATTAACATCTACAATAATGCAAAAGTTAGATAATGGAGAAAAATGTCTTGGAATCTTCATCGATCTCCGAAAGGCATTTGATAGCATATCACATGCAAAACTTAATAAGAAACTAAAACAAATTGGAATGGATGGAGCAGTACTATCATGGTTCCAAAGTTACCTAAAAGAGAGACTACAATATGTAAAAATAAATAATACATTAAGTGAACCCAAAACATCATCATTTGGTATACCACAAGGAACTGTCATCGGTCCAATCCTTTTTATTATATATGCAAATCAAATGTTCACTCTTCCCATTGTTGGAGATATCATATCTTATGCAGATGACACTGTTGTTATCACTAAAGGAAAAACATGGGAGGAAACAATGAGTATAGCTAATATCAATATAAACATTCTCAAAACATGGTTTGACCTAAATTGTCTCTCACTAAATACAGAGAAAACTTATTTTATTCCATTCTCTTTGAAAGAAAAAAATGTCGAGATCAATTTAACTATTAAAATCCATTCAGCACAATGTGAAAATAAAAAGGAATGCAACGATGGCAATTGCTTACCAATAACATGCAAAAATAGTATAAAGTATCTGGGTGTTATTGTAGACAGACACTTAAAATGGAACGAACAAGTCGAAAATACGGTAACCAGAGTAAGAAAACTTATTTACATATTCATTAGATTGAGAAACATCCTATCATCTAGTATGATTAAAACTATTTATTTCTCTCTTGCTCAATCTATTCTACAATATGGTATAATCGGGTGGGGGGGAACTTTTAAAACTAACCTTCAACCTGTAGAAAGGGTACAGAGGTTGATTCTAAAAGTCATTACACGAAAACCATCGATATTTCCAACAATACAGCTGTTTGACTCTTTTAGGGTTCTTAGTCTTAACAAAATTTTCAAAAAGAACTCACTGTTGCAAATCCACAAAGATCATTTCAATACTACAACAAAAATCACAAAAATAAGTAACCGATCAAGATCACGTGGTAACCTAGATATCCCTAAAGTTAAAACTAGTGCTTTTCAATACCACTATACCTATCAAGGTATAAAATTTTTTAATGCCCTTCCATATAAAATCAAATCTGAAGAAAATTATAAAGCCTTTAAATCACAAATAAAACAACTACTAGATCAACCCAACACAAATTATAAATTTTAATTTCACAGAACGAATTTGTACCGATTAGTAGTAATTGATCAAGTTTTAATTATGATATTTGATACTTTAGTTCAAAATTAATCATTTAATTCCTTCATTAATTAACAAAAAAAAAAAAAATTTATAAATTAATGTATTCTTCTCATTTGCACATATCCTCTTAAAATATTTCATCAGCATTTGAACTGAAATGTAGCGATTATTGTTGTAACTTAACATTATGTACCTACTCCTGCAATTATTATCAGCTAATCCAATTGTTAGAATCAACTATATGTACTTACCATCTAACACCTACCTATTACGAGAAATGTAATAATATTATTTTTACTTTTAATTATCTATACTACATGTATCATGTATATCTGTTTTAGTAACTGCTATGTCAGTAAATTTATTAATCAACATTTGTTATCATTCATTACTTTATTTTCTTAATTTAAAAAAAAGATTATATATTTGTATATTATTTTTTCTTTATCTTTTTCTATAATAGAACAACTCCCCAATTCAAACACGAGAAATGTTTTCTCTTTTAAATTGGGTAGATTCATTAACAAGAAATAACTTTATCTGTAATTAGTTTTTTATGAACCAAATATTTTCTTTCTGTAAATCTGTTATATATATGTATATTTCAAATAAAAAAAAAAAAAAAAAAAAAATTGTTCGATAATCTGTTATTCCGTTCCGTCCGTTATTGGCATTATTTCGTTATTAGATCAGTTCAGTTATTTTGTATAATTTCGTTATTTGTAACGCTCGGTCATCGGCCCAAATTCATTCTCCGTTATTCCATTTTTTTAACATTACAAGTAATACAAGTTTATTATTTAAATAGTTGGTGAATAATATAGTGTGGTGATATTATAATTATATAGGGAACGAGAGGATTGTGGGGAAAAAAATACATTATTATAGACTATTTATTTAAGTATCGATTGTTTCGTTGTTTGTGGAAATTTGCGATAGATATTAGTGTTTTTGTTGTGAAACATTTCGCGTAAGTTTATAATAAGTTTTACTTAAAAAAATATATTTTGGAGCAGTTGGGACTCTTGTGCGATATTCACAAAAGAATAATTTACAATAAAAAAATTTCAAAATTATAAAAAATTTATCATAAAAATATTCAATGTACATGAAATTTTGCGTTCGGGCAACCCTGTAAATTTTACAAACATGAAATCGTATTTATTTAGCTCCATTATTCATTTCAAAATGTTACGATGTAGAGCGTCGCGAGGACAACCGCCGGCGGCCGCAGTTGCGGTCAGAATGAGTGCCTCTCTTATTTGTGTTGTCGTTGATAAGAAAAATTGTGAAACGCTTAGCTGTAAATTAATTAATATTAAATACACCCTAAAATTATTTTTCCATAAAAATTATTTATGTTTTTTCAGTAATGTCTTAGCAAAATAAGTATTTAAAAAAAATCTGAAATATATTAGTTTGTAAGTGCGCAAATAAATAAACAAACGGACCAATATTCGTCAAGAAACACATGTACGTATATATTTTTTAATGATTTTATTTAAACTAAAATTAAAATTCTGAAACATACCAGATAATGTATTGATTTATTTTACTGCATGATAATATGATTTGAAATGGGTGTTGTATAATACAAAATCTTTTTTGAAAATTTAACAAATCTGCCAACGACCTATGTATGGTATAACCTTATTATATACTAAAAATAAACATTTTTTCTCAAAATCTAAAACATACGTTTACTAGATAGAAGAACAATCTTTCGAAATCAATTTATAGTTTTTTGTGGAAAAGAGTCAATACGTCTAAACACTGATTTAAAAATGACATATTTCTGGTTTCTCTGCTTATACACTCTTTATGTAATGTTTAATAACTCAGGTATCCCATACATAGTAATGTTACATTGTTATGTAAACAGCTTATGGGTCCGGTTAATAGAAAATAAGTTTTCGATCTGGCCTCTATTGCAGTGTGCACATTATAAATTGTTCAAATGTTAATTAATTTCATTTAGGTAAAGAGCAGGTTGAATCTATTGGGAGTTGTGGTATGAAATCAGCGAATGATTCTATTTATATTGTAAGATTCGACCCTTTCTGCTACTTTTTCGAAAAAGGCCTTTAATAATATTATTCTAACGCCTCGGCTGTGAAACGATTTGTATGTGTGTTTGCCTCTGTGTTTCCTCTTTCCTACAACATGGGTCTCTTCAAGACCAATGTTCATTCCTTCCTCTCCTCAAAGAGACCATCCACATAGCATCTCAGATGATAAAGGCCTTGTGGGAATATAGGCTTGTTAGAATTTTTTTACATTCCACACAGGAGGCCCTGAGGGAAATTATTTCCCTCAGGGCCTCCTGTGTGGAATGTAAAAAAATTCTAACAAGGTTTAATTCAACCCTCTTTGCTGTTCTTATTCTAAGTGCCTTCTTTTTCCAAGCAAACTTCTCCCATCCATTTTAAAATGTTGTTTTTTTTCACACAGGTATGGACTAAAAAGTCTTCTAAGGACAGAAAAGTTTATAAAGAATTTGGCAGGTGTAGTCAATATTGTGTTAAAGAGCAAGGGTGGTCATCACCATTACGTCGACACCCTGAAGAGAGAGATGGCAAGATTGCAGCTTGTGACTACTTATTTCGATTTCTGCTGTTTCATTCATGAATACCTGCCATTTTACTTCAGGATTAAGGTTTGTTAAGATTTATATTACAGTACTTATCACTCAGCATAGCATGTTCTGAAAAAGAAGTCAGTTTTTATTTATTTATTTTTTAAAATACATGATATTTAATTAAGCCATTTATTGCGTATACATGCATGTAACAAAACGCCAAGCGAACCACGAATTATGGGAAAAGAATGAAGCAACAGCAAACGGCGCAAAACGCTTCATGCAGTTACTCCTTTCCCATAGTTTGTAGTTCACGTGGCAGTTCAGTATACAAACCAGACAATGTACTTTTTTAAAAAACAAAACGTACACACGCAGAGTATTTTCTTCTAATACAGTTAGTAAAAAATCTTTAAAATCTATCCAGTTTTGTAGGATAAAAATGGGGAATACAAAACTTCAATTTTGATGATTTTATTTAGGTATTATCAGCCCAGTGTGTAGTTGTTTTAAGAGCAACTGAAAATTTTGGTAAAATACCTGCTGTCAGTGGCGGCTTGAGCACTTCTTTGATGGTGGGGATCAACATTTTTTAGGTACTGTACCGTAATCTCACCACCCGTAGAATATAATAAAAAATAAAAAATTATGTTCTAATCATGCTAATCGGATATCTAAGCACAAAACAATATAAAACGTCTATTTTTACCAATTTACAATATAGTACAATTAAAATAAAGCTTTATCTTGGAAAATTATTATCGAACTTAATTTGAACGCTGCGATTCCCGCCCGTAACTACGCAAACAAATGGTTCAGTGGGGATCCAAAGGATTGTCCCCGCCGGTATTTGAATTCACATACGACTGCGCATGCGCAGTTGCATACGATCGCGAAACAACGCAAGGAATCTATGGGGATAGTTAGGATCGTCCCCCAAGTGCGCAATAGGTTCTGCGCACTGAGAAACAGACCCGCTGTTCTTATGCGCCGTACATTGTTCACTGTACGCACGTCGTTTCTTATTAAAATCATCCGGAATATTTTTGTGTATTTTATTTCAGCAAATGTTAATTACGAGTACTTTTATGTTTAAAGAATTCATTCATTTTGGTGAAGATCGACTGTTATTTCCTTTAGTAGGTTTCGAGTGTAACTGGTGGGGACCGTCCCCATTGTCCCCCTGTGAAGAACCGCCACTGCCTGCTGTTTAATTTCTCGGCAACAGGTGTTATGAAAATATTGAAATTATTCATAACAATTGTAATCAGGTACTGATTACCAATATAATTATTGTCTATGGTTTTTTTGACAGCCATATATTGATGCAAATAGGCAGGAAGTGTTTGATTCTTGCTTAGCTCTCGACTTCCCCGCGGGGCCCGATTGGGCACGGACCCTGTGGGAACGTCACAGTGCCAAGTTTAAATAAGTGATTTTTTAAAAGTCGAGCGGAGCAAATGCTCTTTTAAATTGATCAAGGCATCCAATTCTGGATGAGTATGAATAATAAGTTCGTGTGCGAATCGCGAGTAAATACGCATGGTGCGTGAAACAAAACCGGATCCGCGAACGTAAAACGCGTGTCGGCGTATTCCGGAGATTCGAGATTCCATTTGTAGAATCGATGTGTCGGATGGTAATCCTCGCTCGCTTCGAAACTGTTGACTGTCGGAACCGACTATTAGTTACTTTTATATCGGATGAGATCCGTATTTGGGGGCGAGATCGCACGTTACCCACTTTGCCGCGCTCGCCGTGGTAGTCACGCAATCATATGGATGGAAGGACACCGGAGGTCATCCACGAGGTCCCGGTATAGTTCTGACCTGTATACGGTACGAGAGACGAGCTGGCAGGCTGGATGCCGCTCGGAAGCAGTCGCGGAACCCTGGAGGAAGGCGTCCCCATCCATCGGTAGAGACATAGTAGTAGATAGGGTTTAGTTATACGGTCCATGATGGGGGTAAGTTTTCACATGTATTTGTAAACCCTTACTTCTAATGAAATAGATTCAAATTGTGTTAACAGAAGATCTTGCCTTTCATTGTTTGAGACTACTTGTGAATAAGCACCTCATGCCCATCCCTGATGATGAGAATCAAATGCCTACCCGCTGAGTCAGCATACCTTGCCTCCGGCAAGGTTTGGCGTCCGAGTTCCCGTCGGGAACAAAGCTGACCACAGTGATGGCCATTATAATATTTAATATATGTACCTACATATAATCATACACCCACTTAACAAGCGGTGTTTTTAACATTAAACGCATCAATAGTCCTGATCATCAAGCCCTGCTACCGAGCTGCATATCACAGGGTTTCCTCTTAACGACTTGCATCAGTTTGTTGATGTTGATTTTTTTATTCCAGTCTATTGCTGCCGAAGGTCGGGATGTTCCTGAGTTCACCGGTAAAGTGTTTCAACCTATATTGAATGGCAACAAGAAAAAGCGACGACATTGAACTATATTGTTTTGTTAAATAGGTATATTCTGTGAATACGTAAATAGTGGATACAATTTCAATATTACTTATACTACTATTACAAGTTTTTCTATCTAACTTTAATATAATGAAAAAGTTTTACCTTACAATAAAACTTATATTATGTACTTAGCTTTATTTAAAACCTATATAGTGAGATAAACATTACCATTTTGCAGCCAAATTCGACGTTTCTTACCAATATTCGTGTGAAATTTTCAGTTTAAATCTCCCGCCAATGTCACCTGGCAGTTCCAAAAGCATCTATTATTATGTGCCACCCATTGTCTCTATGTAATGTGGTTATATTCCCATTTATGAAATTTTTTTTTTTTTGTATTTGGTATAGTACACTCCAAACTTTAATACCGACCTGATGTTAATACAACATCGTTGCAGTAGGTGAGTTTAAGGTAAAAAAAGTGGCATGCCTCTCCATCCACGCCATTCTCTATCGCACATATGTTTTACGCATCTTTCTCTTTCGTTCATTGTGAAGTCAGTAAAATGGCTGTACCTGCGCGAGAATGGATTGTTTCAAGTTCAGGTCGGCATTTAAGTTTGGCGCATACTATACCTTTCTTGATTATTTAGTGAATTACTTTGTTTAGGTTTTATTATTATTATTTGGTATTTTAAAAATTTGATTTGTAAGGAGTGGAGAGGAGTGTATGTTTGTTTCATTATTATTAAGTAATGTTGCAGAGCATATAGTCTCTGTAATCCGAACCGTGGATGTAGGCGTAGGGTAATGAAACTAATCAGTGAAGAAGCGACTTCCTTTCCATCACCACGAGTCGTCTGAGTTTTGTTTGCGACTGTGTTTACAGTCTAAATTAATGAAATTCTAAAATGGCTCCCATTTAAAATGAGAGCATTACAGAAGAACAAACTTCTAAGGTCTAAGCTACACGAGCGGTTCTCCTGCCGCGGTTTCCCGCGCCAGACACAATTTACTATGAGCGTTGTATGGCGCAAACTACACGAGCGGTTCTCCCGCCGCGGGTCACAGGCGGGAGAAAATCGCCCATTTGCATCATTTCGAGCGAGAGAGGGTTGTTGATCGGTCGTGCGCGTGAAGGATTCATGTTACAACATATTTGATACGGAACGATTCATAATAGAAATACAAGATAGACCCGCTTTATATGACGTAAAGTTGAAATATTACGCCAATCGAGAAATAAAAGCAAAGTTATGGGTAGAGATAGGACAACAAATGATAGCTCATTGGGATGATTTAGGACCAGAAGATAAAAACAGATCTAGTGAGAATGTTGGAGTTTTACCTACCATTAAAACCAGTGGCGGATTTCCCCTTAGGCCTAATAGGCCCGGGCCTAGGGCGGCCAGATATTAGGGGCGGCCAATCGCGACAAAAAAGTCACAGATCATAACAAGAAATTACTTTCTAAGTACCTAAATATTCTACGTACGAGAACGTCATTGCTAGCCGCAAGGGTCTCGCGCTCGTGCTCGGAAGTTTCATAAGAGCGTGTTCACACACAGCTATAATATGCGTGGGATGGCGTATTTCGGCCTATCGCTCGCTATATATTCCCAATTGGAATATATGGCTAGCGATATGCAAGAGCGTGTTCACACACAGCACACAGCGCGCCCCCCCCGCCCCGCAGCTGCCCTCGCCACACCTATCATGCGCCGTCGCTCGCCCGCTCGCGTATTTCCAATCCCTACCGGGATTCAGTCGCGCTAGTGCCGCTAGTGACTGAACCGCGTTAGGTATTGTTATGCATAAATCACCTTACAAAAGCTATAATAAATAAACAAATCAGAGATTACAAAATAATACAATAATAAGCTGTTATTTATGCCAATTATGAACTTTCCACTGATGATAAATAATAAAGTGTGACATTATAAAGGGTAGGTATTTTCTTTAAAAAAATATATTTTTAGTTAAAATATATGAAAAAGGAGGGGGGGGGGGGGGGGGTGGAGGAACATAGGAATAGGATTAAGAGGCAAAGGATTTTTATTTATTTTTAACATTGTTCTAAAGTAGCCTACGGATTTCGGATTTGTGACATCATGGTCAAAATAGATAAAGCATTGCAATAGCTCCGTGTAAAAATGGTAGGAAATGTGGTCCATTTTTGGACCAAAATCAATCGCAGAAAAATAAAAGTGGTCCGTGGTCCATTTTTCAATCGAAATCGTTCCAGTGTAACAAACCCTATCGCGACTGAAAGGCGGTAGGGATTGGAAATACGCCCCCGCTCGCGACAGGCGACAGCAGTCAGTGGTCAGTGGTCAGTTCAGTCGTTCAGTGTGCGTACAGCAATTGCAGCGAGGGGATGAGCGTTTTTCTAATTTCGTAAAGGTATTCGCGACGCGACGTGTATGTATGTACTGCAATATTATCAAAAATCGAAATATTTTACAGGACGTGGACGATACCTCACGTTAAAAGTGTTATTTCGCATAATTAGATATGGATGGAAAGAAAAGGTTAAGTGGGGCTGAGTATCGCAAGCGAGCTAAAGAAAAAGATAATAAACAACAGGATGTTATTAAAAAAACGCGGAAATTAGACGATTTCTTTGGAAAACCATATGTCATTGATCCAACATGCGACGTTCCAAGTGGTAGCGGTGTTATATCAACTGATTTTTCTTTAGTGTCTTCAAGTGCAGATATTTCTATCGTTGTGGCAAGTGGATTAAAGGAAGAAGCCAAAGATGTTCCACTAGTACCAGGAGTGCAGCCTTATCCGGATCAGGAACTGTGCGAAATCAGCGACGATCCAGCCAAATGGACAATCGACGAGTTCACGCGTGATTACATTTGTAAGAACGGAGCTAATCAAAACATTCAAAATAATTTTTCTAAGAGTGTGCGAATTTACAAAGATAAGGTGCGACAGTTGTCAGAAAATTTATTCGAACGTCAACTTCTAAATGGCGAAAAAGTTCCGCGAAAGTGGCTAATATATTCCGGAAGTACTGGACATGTTTTTTGTGGACCTTGTCTTCTTTTTAATGGCGGGGAGAGTCAGTTTGATAGAAAGGAAGGTTTTAATGATTGGAAAAATTCCAATTACCGAGTATCGACCCATGAAAATTCGTCTACTCACAAAATATCTGTTCTGCTTATGAACGAACGAAGCAACACGCTAGGTCGCATTGACCACGCATTAACAATACAATTAGATGAAGAAATAATTTACTGGAGAAACGTTTTGAAACGAGTAGTTGCATGTGTAAAAGCGCTTGCATCACGTGGTTTGTCTTTCAGAGGACACGACGAGAAATTTGGTTCATTTCACAATGGAAATTTTTTGATGTCTTTAGAACTTATCGCTGAGTTCGATCCGTTCTTAGCCAAACACATTACACGTTGTGGGAATCCAGGCTCAGGATATACGAGTTATCTCTCTTCAACAACATGCGAAGAATTCATTCGGCTTATGGGAAACAAAGTTTTGAAGACAATTGTAATGGAAATATTAACAGCGAAATATTTTTCTCTGATCATCGACTCGACGCCGGATATATCTCACGTAGACCAGCTCACTTTTGTAATCAGATATGTCCTGCCTAATGGATCACCTGTAGAACGTTTCCTCATGTTCATTCCAAACACAGGCCATAAATCACAACAAATGACAAATATTGTAACCTCAACTTTAATTGAATTGGGAATCGACATTTCAAACTGCCGAGGGCAATCTTATGACAACGCAGCTAACATGTCAGGCATATACAACGGCCTACAAGCTAAAATAAAGGAATTTTCTCCCCTTGCCGAGTATGTTCCCTGTTCAGCACACTCGCTCAATTTAGTAGGTGAGTGTGCAGCTGAAACCAGCCAAGAGGCTTGTTCGTTCTTTTCTCTACTCCAAGAGTTGTATAATTTCTTCGCAGCATCAACTCAGCGTTGGGAACTCCTACAAGCCCATTTCACCGTCAAAAGTCTATCAATGACTCGTTGGTCAGCTCGTGCAGATGCATGCAAAAGTTTACGCGAATCGTGGCATGAAATCCATCAAGCGTTAGTCTCCATCGAAACAGACACGGAACAGAAGAAAGCCGTTATTTGCGAAGCAAGAGGTATTCGTTTAAAGCTGGAACGCTTTGAAACGGCCATCATGACTGTGTTTTGGGGATTCTTACTAAATCGCATTAACGCCACAAGTAAAAAACTTCAGAGTGTGGAAATTGACATAACCATTGTCATAGAACTGTATGAGGTACTTATTCGTTTTATTGGCGAAATACGGGATAATTTCGATGATTTCGAAAACCAAGCCAAGAAACTGTCCTTTTTACAGGAATATGAAAGAGATTTTCGACGCATTCGAAAGCCTAAGCTACTTCCTGGCGAGACTAGTACAGGTGAAGAGATGCAACAAAAAAACGGCCGTGAAAATTTTAGAATTACTACTTTTTTAGTAATCATCGATTCATTATCAGAAGAACTAAAAAAACGACTGGGTGCTTACAAATCACTTTATAACAAATTTAATTTTATTACTAAGTTGACAAAACTAAGCCCGACTGAAGTCGAAGAAAAGGCAAAATCATTGCAAATGATTTATTCTAGTGATTTAGATGCTCATTTTTCAGAAGAATGTCTCCATTTTCGCGCACACTGCAGTGTGAAAAATGAGGATCGCAACAGTGCTGTCAGTTTGTTAAAATGGTTACGAACTGAAGATCTTCAAACCATTTATCCAAACGTGGATATTGCTCTTCGAATGTGTGTGTGTACTCCCGCCAGTAACTGTTCTTGAGAACGATCATTTTCTTGTTTACGACGTGTAAAAAATTATTTACGCACAACAATGACGGAGCAAAGGCTGAACGATCTTGCTTTACTTAACATAGAAGCAGATCTTTTAAGAAAATTGGAGTGCGAAGATCTAATTAATGATTTTGCTGCACTTAAGTGCAGACGAGAATTGTAACTGCCAGACAGTGGCGTGCACTCCATATAGGCACATAAGCACTGCCTACCCTCCCGTTTTTGTAAAATATAAGCATGTAAATAATATTATAATTTATAAAATTATTGCTAAAAATAAATACACACTTTCAAAAATAAGAGCGAAAAAGCTGAGCAACCGAAACTACACAAGCGACACATCAAACGGCATACTACAAACGCGGCATAAACTGTAACTGCGCCCTCCAATTGCCTCACTAAAATGCGGTCTAAGCAGGAATTATTTCTGACTAGAGCTAACTTCATACAAGACATAATTCAATGTTTACGAAATGCACAAAGCATAGAGTAGAACTGTCGTTTTGAATTTGCTTCTATGAGGTTTTTTTGTTAGTATTAAGCAGTGCTTTCAGGAACAAAATTAGCAAATGGCAATCAGTGACGACAAAAACATCTGTTGTTATGTACTTCTATCAAATAGTTGTCTTTAATAAATGCTAATTGTCGGTTCAAAAACGTTTTTTGTCCTTTAATTCTGAAATTATCTAATAGAATATGGAAATTTTAATCTTTGAAACTTGTTGTATTTTCTTACTGCCTACCCTGATCAAAAACTCTGTGCACGCCCCTGCTGCCAGATGTTGATTTTTTTTACCAAAGTTATTTTTATTAGCCTTGAAGAGATGCTCAATTTTTTGTTTTAACTTTTTTTAAATATATTTATATAATACCTGATGTTGATTTTCTACCAAAGTTTAATTAATAAGTCTTAAAGAGTTGCTCATTTTTTGTTTTGAGTTCAGTTTTTTTTTTATGTTAGATAATACTTTACGTAATTTGTTTTTACCAAAGTTTTAATTTGTATTTTAGGTTTAGTTTTTATATTCGAATATTTACCTTAAGTTGATTTTTATTTAAAAGAGGTGCTGATTTCTTTTATTTGTTTGGAGAGATTGGAGACTAACTATAACTTTTTATCCATGGCTGTATTATGTATGTTAATAATCTCCGATGTTGAGTTTTTACCAAAGTTTTATTAATAAGCTTTGAAGAGATGCTCAATTTTTTATTTTGATTTTTTTTTAAATATATTTATATAATACCTGATGTTGATTTTCTACCAAAGTTTAAATAATAAGTCTTAAAGAGTTGCTCAATTTTAGTTTGAATTCAGTTTTTTTTTTTTATGTTAGATAATACTTTACTTAATTTTTTTTACCAAAGTTTTAATTTGTATTTTAAGTTTAGTTTTTATATTCGAATATGTACCTTAAGTTAATTTTTATTTAAAAGAGGTGCTGATTTCTTTTATTTGTTTGGAGACTAACTATAACATTTTATCCATGGCTGTATTATGTATGTTAATAATCTCCGATGTTGAGGTTTTACCAAAGTTTTATTAATAAGCCTTGAAGAGATGCTCAATTTTTTATTTTAACTTTTTTTAATATATATAATACCTAATGTTGTTTTTCTACCAAAGTTTAATAATAAATAATAAGTCTTAAAGAGTTGCTCAATTATTAACATATTATTATTATTATTGACTAACTATAACTTTTTATCCTTGACTGTATATGGTATGGTTGGTATGTATGCAGTTTGTTACTTAATAGATTTCACAAAAAATAAAGGTATGTTTTATAATCATTTGCTTTTTTTCTTTTAAAATACAAAATACCTAACTAGTAATTTAGTAATATTTTTTTCTATTGCCCATCCAACAGCCAACATTTTTAGTTGGATTTCGACTTCGACTCTAAAACCCCAACTTCGTCTGTAACCCCAGAAATGTCCAGGAAAAGATAAGCCCATATCTGGCAACCCTAATTGTAACTGTGAAACACGAAACACTTATATATTATTGTATGAGAATAAACCTGAAACTGTTAAATAAATTAAACCTAAAACTGTTTTAAATGTTTTATTCAAATCCTTGAAACCTTAGAAAATATAAAAAAACTAGCAGCTATTAGAGTAAACTAAATTTCTGAATCGATTTCGACAAAAGTTGTCAATAAATAAATTCATTATGTAGTCTATAGTCTATATCAGGGGTCTCTAAACAACGGTCCGCCAATTTCATCAATCCGGCCTGCGACAATTATACAGTAATTGAACTAGCGAATTTAGCAAGCGTATTTTTTTACATTAATTCCACACCGGAGGTCCTGAGGAAAATATTTTCCCTCACGACCTATGTCATCTTAGGTGATGCTGTGTGGAGGGTCTTTTTAAGGAAGGGAAGGATAGGAAGTTCTGGAAAGGAAAAGGTATGAGGGGTGGGTAGGAATCTGGGGGTTAGTGTGTCCAGGAGTGACATACGTATGAATACATCCCTCCAACTGCGGTGCAAGGTGATGGGTCAAAATAGTTCGGCTGGAAAGGTCAAAAGGCCTCCCTCACCCAGTCTCTCTCGATCCGGCCCGCCACGCAGCAACTATGAATGATAATAGCAGGAAAATTAAAACGGTTTTGACCTTAGGAACTTACTGGAACTTACTGAAAAGTTTGGATACTCCTGGTCAATATGATGGGTACTGAGAAAGGGGCGGCTACATGGCCTGGGGCCTAGGGCGGCCAAGACTGCAAATCCGCCACTGATTAAAACTCTTATTATGTTGTCTTGCTCATCCAGAATATATATATATAATGTGAGATATTGCGCTTATTTCTCGCTAGCGCCAGTCGTATCTGTTGCTATATCTTGAATTTCCCGCCTTCCTTTTGTAGCTCCCTTCAGTTGTATAATTGTCACCTTGCAGTTGGCGTCCTGAGACGCGATTTCCTTCAATTTGGACTCACCAAGCAGAGCTTGAATATATATTCTGGATGAGCAAGACAACATAATAAGAGTTTTAATGGTAGGTAAAACTCCAACATTATGTGTGTCGTTGCTCATCCAGAATATATATATAATGTGAGAAGTGTTTGTTATCGCTTGGTGACAATTCTAAAGCCAAAGTTGTGACTATTACTGTATTGCTTGAAATAACTTGGTCAAAGACTGAGAGTGAATGGGTGGATTCAGCACCTCAACATTGAGACCTCTGATCTGCTTTCTATAATATTTCTTGAAAGTGTTTTCTGAACGCCAGTTTCCTCTTTCCAAAATGGTGTCTATAGGACACTCTTCCAGCCAACTCCTTGAGGCTACTGCTGATCTCAAACTCCCAGGGGAGGCATCAATCCCAGCGTCCTTCAAAATTGTTTTAATCCATCCACCAATAACAGTTCTCGAGGCTGGCCTGGCAGGCCCCAATGTGGAAATAAACAGACATTCAACACCAGCTTCGTGTCTCCTGTTCTCACCCAAAGACATAAGCTTTCTCAACCAAAATATAGGATCTATATTACAATCCTCTGCTTTGCAAAGTTTCCAACCAGACTGTCTATGTGTAGAGGTGTCTGTTTTAGAACCAAAAATTGGCCATAATATAATGTGATCATCATTGTCCACAAGATTATCAGGAGATGTATGTAGTAAAGTCAGATCATGTACTCGTCTTCCTGATGCCAGAAGTAAAATCACAGAACATCTACGAGATGCTTCGAAAAGAGTCAGGTCCTTTGGAGGATTTTTACAAAGCCAAGATACCAAGTATCCTGGATCCCAAGTAAATGCTCTAGGCTTCTTATTTGCAGAATTTCCTATACCTCTCATCACTCGCTTGACCAAGGGATGATTACTTATCCTCAAATCGCCGTTGGGGTCACACAAAACCGACACTGCAGACTTGTGAAGTGCTATAGTACTGGGAGCCAAGCCTTTCTTCACCCTTAAGTATGCCAAAAACCGTGCCAGCTGAGATCCCGAAGGGTTATTAGGATGCGTATTATTAATGGAGCACCATTCCTTCCAGCTCTTCCATGCCATGTGATAAGTTGAAAGCGTAGATTTGCGCCAACCCGCATTCAACAGAGCTTTCTCTTGCTGTGACCAATCGTTCAATGCTTCACTCCACCCCCAATCTTCCACACCTGTAGCTGGAGCTTCTGGACCTGTTGAGGATGAAGTCCTGTCGATAAGTCTATCAAGTTGTCGACCAACATGGGTATTATGTGAGGTCGGTCTAGGGCTCTTCTCTTTAGGTCTGGTAACCAAAACACTTTTGGCCAATTTGGGGCTACGACCAGGTACACCCCTGATGACTTGTTCAGGTGTGCAAGCACTCGTGGCATTAAACAAGGGGGAGGAAAGATCCATGCCAAGGGGAAATGCCAACTCCTGCTGAACGCGTTGTGAAACATCGCTCTCTTGTCGTGGGAATCTATCGAGACATACTGATCCACAACGTGAGCCCTCGAAGAAGCGAATAGGTCCACTACTGGATTGCCCCACTTGTGAAAAACAGCTCTTACCGCTGGGGGAAGAAGGTGCCATTCTGGTAATGTCATCCCTCGGGATAGATGATCCGCGAGGCCATTGTAGCGTCCTGGCAAATATTGGACTTGTAAAGCGATTCTGCGCTTGTCCAAAAGAGCAAGAATCTGAAATGTCAGATAAAGGAGACCCATCGACTTGGTGCCTCCCTCGTTCCTCAAGTAGGCTACGACTGTCCTGTTGTCTGATTGAATGAGTAACGAAGAACTTCTCAAATTCTGAGTCACAGATGTTAAGGCATTTAAGATTGCCGTCATCTCCTTTATGTTGCAATGTC
Organism: Limnephilus lunatus; assembly: GCA_917563855.2. Classification (NCBI taxonomy): domain Eukaryota; kingdom Metazoa; phylum Arthropoda; class Insecta; order Trichoptera; family Limnephilidae; genus Limnephilus; species Limnephilus lunatus. The sequence continues at coordinate 507,790 of CAKJTF020000021.1, forward strand.
CCCCCCTCTGACTGTCTGTCCAACAACCCGACAGAGGTACATCGTCGATCAGGGCTCCCCAGCCGTGATCCGCCGCATCCGTAGTCAGAAAGTGTGTTGGGCTGGGAACATGAAGAGTTGAAACATGATCTAAGTTGGTCATCCACCATTTCATTTCCGACAAGACCTCCTTCTTTATCGGGGACTTCTGCTGAGGGGTCAGCTTCAGCATTAACTGCAACTGTAATTGCATCAGCCGAGTATGGAGTCGACCTCTGGGGACCACAAAGGTAGCAAAATTCAACTTCCCGAGAATACTCTGAGCTTCTTTTAGAGTCCATCTTCGTCTTGTCACGAAGCCCCGGAGTGAATTCCAAAGACCTTGGCGTCTGAATTTGGTCAAATACTTCTGATTTAGATGAGGGTCCCACACAACTCCCAGGTATTCCACTGATTGTGCTGGCTGACTGATACACTTCTGGAGATTCAGTGACCAACCTAACCGCTCCAACAAATGAAGGGCTTCCCGTGTTTGACTGAGGAGGACCTCTCTGGTCTGATGAGCCAGGAGAAAGTCGTCTAGGTACACAATGACCCTGATACCCCGTCTCCGCAGGATTTCTGCAATCCAATTTGTGATAGCTGCAAAGGCCTGTGGTGCACTGCTCAAGCCTTGAGGCAGGCATGTCATCTGTAAGTGAAGACCTCCGTAATACAATCTCAGAAAGCAACGGTGAGCTTTTGCGACCGGTATGTGGAAGTAGGCCTGCGAAAGGTCTATTTTTGTCATCCAATCGTTGGCTTGAAGAAAGTGTGGGACTTTGTGGTGAGATATCAGAGAAAACTTTTTCCAAGCTACATCTAAATTGAGAGTTTTTAAATTGAGGATTGGCCGTTTTGAGCCGTCGCTCTTTTGAACAAGAAAAAGTGTTGATAGGAAGGAGGCATTGTCGCCAGCTCTTTCCAGTGTACCATCTCTCATCATCTTTTTTATTACGAGGGTCATTTCCGGGGTTACTTTCGTCTTGAACCTCCTTGCGGAAGCATGGCTTGGACTTATCAACAAGGGCTTTCGGATGAATGGTATGCGGTATCCTCTTATCATACGTAAGATGGTCTCTGGGGCATCTAGGGCCCACCTAGTTTCTGCAACTGAGCGGACATTGCTTCTTCCCCAAAAAGATGAGTGGAAGAAGGAAGAATTCTGCTGAATAGCTTCCGTTCCACTCCCGTCTTACAGCTGCCCAAAATCTTATCCCTTCTGTGCTGAATTACTTCAGCTCGCTTTCCGCACGTTATCTGCAGTATATCGTCGGAGCATTTTATATACTCGGAGTCCTCTCCTAACAGGATGTTCAGTTGTTCCTCTAAAGCTTCACTTGACAGAGAACCTTCTGAACTACTTCCCCATTTGATAAGTTTCTGGAGAGCCTGTTGAAGGCACTCTCTCTGCTTCAATGAGGCATGCGTTACCGCAGCCAGCATCTTTTCCATGGCAGGAAATATCGGAGAGGCGGTGTCAAATGCCAGCACCTCACAGTTTACTTCCAGCTCCTTGAAGCCTGGATCAGCTAAATATTCCTTTAAAGCAGATGCGTAGCGGACATTGGCCCAGTCGCTCGAGTTGAAGCGTTGGAGATTCTCCACCAAACCCAGATGTGTTGTAGAAGGTTTTGGCGCTGCAGACTCCTTCAGAACAGTAGAGGGACCCGGCATCTGATACTGCCTTTCAGGCGACAACGAGCAAACGCTCCCAGATGCATGCGAAGATGCCGCTATATTTGGCGTGCTGACAGTGATTTCCTGCGTTGACCTATCCATGACAAGATCCTGCAGGGTCTTGACCTGATATGCTAATCTTTTAAGCAGATGTCTGTCATTCCGCTTTCGTCTTTTCGTACGCTTGCGACGCCTACTACTCTTCGATGCCGAACCGCTAGATTGCGAACTTTATAAATAATCGCACAATCACTCAGCACTAGATTTACACAAAATTACGACAATTTGCGGGTAGCAACAGATTCGTTTTCGTTAAAATAATTACGAAACAAAATTTCACGACCGGCGTAGGTGAAATAGACACCAAAATTGTAGGAAATCGCGTCTCAGGACGCCAACTGCAAGGTGACAATTATACAACTGAAGGGAGCTACAAAAGGAAGGCGGGAAATTCAATATATAGCAACAGATACGACTGGCGCTAGCGAGAAATAAGCGCGATATCTCACATTATATATATATTCTGGATGAGCAACGACACACATAATACTTTTTTATTTTTATACAGGGTGACCTCGAAAACGTTGGAGAAACTTTAAAGGTTGGCTAAAGACTTTAATTTACGTTAATGAGTATGAAACTAAATACGCATTTTTTGACGATTATAATGAATACTACGTTATCAATACCAAACCAATGCGAGAGAGCGTTGTTGTTTGGTAGTGCGCATAAAGGATCGGGCGGTTTCCCGCGGCGGTAGAACTGCTCGTGTAGTTTGAACGTGGCGATTTCCCGCCGCGGGAAACTGCCATCTGTGTATATCTCCCGCCCGCTTTCTTGAGCGGTTTCCCGCGGTGGGAGAACCGCTCGTGTAGCTTACCCCTAACACAGTTAAACGTACATATGTTACTTAAAGTTGTTTTTATTGACGTAAAATTTTCAGGTTGTTATGTTAATGTCCTCCACAACACAAGTGAACTCCTAGCGCGGAGAACAATACACAACATCTTTTAAAAATAATAAATAAATTATATAGTGCTTCATAGATTATGGTCATCTGAAAATTCATGTCATCGAACTTAATTGTTCAGATTATAGGGACCGTCAGGGGCGTGCACTCCATATAGGCACATAAGCACTGCCTACCCTTCCGTTTTTGTAAAATATAAGCATGTAAATTAGATTATAATTTATAAAATTATTGCTAAAAATAAATACACACTTTCAAAAATAAGAGCGAAAAAGCTGAGCAACCGAAACTACGCGAGCGACACATCAAACGGCATACTACAAACACGGCATAAACTGTAACTAGAAACTACACGCGCGATACATCAAACGGCATACTACAAACGCGGCATAAACTGTAACTAGAAACTACACGCGCGCCCTCCAATTGCCTCACTAAAATGCGGTCTAAGCAGGAATTATTTCTGACTAAAGCTAACTTCATACAAGACATAATTCAATGTTTACGAAATGCACAAAGCATAGCAAAGTTGAACTGTCGTTTTGGATTTGCTTCTATGAGGTTTTTTTGTTAGTATTAAGCAGTGCTTTCTAGAATAAAATTAGCAAATGGCAATCAGTGACGACAAAAACATCTGTTGTTATGTACTTCTATCAAATAGTTGTCTTTCATAAATGCTAATTGTCGGTTCAAAACCGTTTGTTATACTTTAATTCTGAAATTATCTGATAGAATATGGAAATCTTAATCTGTGAAGCTTGTTTTATTTTCTATATTTTCTTACTGCCTACCCTGATCAAAACTCTGTGCACGCCCCTGGGGACCGTGTATAATGTATTTGGACTATTGGTTTATTTCTAAGGCTGGCTTTACACTCATAAGTTTTTTCCTGTAAATCACTCACTTAAGCGATTTGTGGCCAAATTACCAACGTAAACAACACCAAAACTCATTTAACATAATTTATAGCAAGTTACAGAAGCTGTTTTTTCTCAAGTTTTGGGACAGGTAATCGCGCCCGCGCGAACTTCCAGCCTTCCTACAGCTTATAAAATCAGTTTGATAAGTTGAGAGACTTGCCGCAAGAAATGGTAAGTACCAAAATGCGCCATTGCAAGTTGTAAAAAATTAAAAGACAGTTGTTCTCGTAAGATTTTTTTCCTATAAAACTAGTATTTATTTAAACTTATTTAATTTTTCTGATAATTAGCATCCTTCTATTCAATTATCAGGCCAATCCTTTCTATTTTCAATGCTTCTGTTTAAAACATTACGTATTTGAATTCGAAGTTGGTTGCTGTCATTCGGATAAAATGAAAGAACCATTCATTTCCGCCTTTGATATTTAATTAAAGCCAAATTCTATTTCAATACTTAACTTGGGCCTTTTCGTTTTTATTGACAAAATCGGGTAAATTTGACAGCAGCAGAATGTTGTTGCCTTCTTACCACAAATAAATTTACAGATGTAAACAGTCGCATGAGCATTTACACAGGTTGAACTTCTGTGAGCATTAATTACTAGGATCCGGCAACGCGGTGGCTTTACCAGTGCTGTACTTAACGCGAAGAAGGAATAGGTATAATATCCGTACTAAACTGCAACAGAGCACTCCAGCGGTCAGAACGGTCTTTATCATTCATTTTGAGATTATTTTGTTTTCAAAAAGTTTCGTTAAAATCCGAAAGATGCCACTAGAAAAATAAATATTATTTATTTTATTATTCAACATGTCGCATCTGGTAGCATCAAATAATTCGGGCTGCTAGCCGGCCAAGGGTACTATGCACGTGTCAATACAGTAAAGTTTTGAGAAAAAACTACCTGAAGTCTTATAGTACGAGAGCCCACGACCAAAATTTTTGTCTCATAGCAATACGGCCAAAACCGCATCAAATCGATAAATACGATTATCCTGAACTCGAAAATACCAATATCAGACATTTTCCGCGGAGCGTTTGATCTGACCGAATTTTCAAAATTGTCAAAGAATTTTACCGAACTGCATCATAGCAATATGTCTGATTTGCAGACTGTAGTTGAATGATAGTTCTGAGATACCGGAAACATATTTTTCAGACGTTAGTGGTGTAGCGCAAACCCGTAAAATCACTTAAAAAAATTAAAAATGAGACAAAAAAAATGTCTCATAGCAATACGTCTGAAAATCTTTTTTATTGGTAAATTTTGGTTATTTGATGCGAACAAAACAATTTTCAGACGGAAATGTGAACGCATTAAATTTTGAAACCGTTTTGAAAATGTTAACAAATTTTACCGACCGGTATCATATTAATATGTCTGAAAATTGTTGGACATGATAAAATAAGTTGTCCACATGTGCAAAAAATTTATATCAGACAAATTAAGTGTAGCACCTTCTCTATCAGACAACTTTTCGATACTCAGATATCATTTAAAAATCGTATTGAGGCATCTTGAATTTTCTGTTACAAACCAATGAATACGTTGCGACCCTGAATTTATTAGATGATAATTAACAAAGAATTTACCAACGTTTGGAGCAGCTGGCGAGTGAGCTGTATAATAGTAAGAAAGGGGCAGGAGCGTAACAAGCGCTGAGGCTGTTGAAATTAAATACTGATTGATTTGGTATTTTTTGTTTTATTTAAAGCACACTTGAGTAACTTTTACAAAAGAAATAAGTAATGACATCTGTCATCTGTCAAAGTACATATAATAGACAAGGGAGATTCTTGAATATCTATGAAGGATGTAAATTTAAAAAAACATTTAACAGAGGCGTCGGCCAGGCGACTCCGAAACGTTATTTTCGTTTTTGGGAGTATATGCTACACTTAAAGTGTCTGAAAACAGGTTTTTGGTAATCATGGCAGCAATACGAAAAGTTGAAAAAAAAATTATCCGTATTGCTATGATACAGGTCGGCTAAATTTGTTGACATTTTCAAAAATGCGCTCAGGCTATATGCTACGCGCAAAATGTCTGAAAACAAACTTTTTCGTAATACAATTATTAAATCTATGTACATTTTCACTATCAGACGTATTGCTATAATACCGACTGTCTTTTTTTTTTGACACAGCAGAAATGGCCTCCCACGCAGTTGCTACACTTTCGACCGTTACTACACACCTAGTCGGGTTCAGAATCATACAATCTAACGATTTTATAGGGTTTTTGCCGTATTGCTATGAGACATGGTTTTGGTCGTGGGCTCTCGTACTATTAGTGGTGGGTGGTTTGGTATATTTATGTATTAGTGCCTGAAGTCATTATGGCAACGTCGCGTCGCACGTCAGCTGTAGCTAGTGACATTTCTGACGCTTGACCAATTTATCGTCACCCAAAATCTCAAGATCACATGGATCACAGAATGATTTGTGCTTGTTCCTTTTTTTGCATTATCTCGATACAGGAGGCCTCAGGAAAAAAATTCTCTTTTTTTATTTTATTTTTTTATATGTATACCGCGCAAGGGTCCCAACTGCTCCCGCCTGAAGCCAGTGAGACTATAGCATCCCCAATTGGGGTATGTTGTGAGGCTGAGGGTAGTGGGGAGGGGAAGGAGATAGGGAAGAGGAAGGTGGGGAAGTACCTGGCTATTCAGATCTGATCACCAAACACGGCTATGCCATTTCAAGCAACGTTTCAATTCTGAAAGGTGGTCTTACACCAGGGCGATACGGAGAGTAGGTATCTTCCACTCTGGAACGTGCCGCAAATATACTATGTATATAATGAATAAATTGTGAAATAACACAAATTAAACAATTAAAATTTATTTGGCACGCCGGGACTCGATCCGATTTGTGCGAATCAAGTCTATCTACGTCATCTTGAGGGTGCCGTGAATAGGGTATTTTTAGGGAAAGGAAGGAGGGGACGTTCTGGGTGGATTAGGAGTGACGAACGTGCGAATCCATCCCTTTCACTGTGGTGAAAGGCGACGGGTCAAAAGGTCTCCCTCAACCTGTCTCTCCCAATCCGGCCCGCCATGCAGTGGGTGGGCTAAAGCCTCCGCCGCCAAGACTTAAATAAACCTCACCCCAAGAACCCGTGCACTCCTGCTCACCAAACCTAGCAAACCTTTGTTGTTGGTTATCCAATAAATTTGGGAGGCGGGTGTGGCTGCCGCGCCCCGGGAACCATTTATTGGATAACCAACACCTCTGCCATAAGTCACCCCAAGTGTTACGCTACGTTTGGTGACTCAGCAGGGGTGCCCGGGTTCATGGGGTGCGGTTTGTCGGGTGTTGGTGAAGGATGTGTCTGCTCACCTATTGCACGGCAGGCCGGATCGGGAGAGAATGATTGAGGGAGGTCTTTTATCCTCTCGAGTCGGAATCTCTCGGAACATCGCCGTGCACCGCAGTAGGATACGTTCATCACTCCTGGACACACTGCCCCCAGATTCCTACCCACCCCACGTACCTTTTTCCTTCCCAGAACCTCCTCTCCTTCCTTTCCTGTATAGAGTACCGGGCTATTCAGATCTGGTCAAATACGGCTGAAGCAATTTCAAGTAAAATTTAACTATTTCTCAAAGGAATGTATTTAAAAAAATAATCGGAACGTAGCCATCTATTTTAGTTTTTAAATTGAGAAAAAAAAAAAAACAAAAACTTGGTTTGACCAAGGCTCGAACCTTACCTCCCAGTGACCGAAATCAAACGCTTTACCACTAAGCTAACTCGCAAGTCGGAGAGTCTGACAATATTTATAATATAAGACTAAACTCATGGACAGAAGTGAAGGCGATGATTTTATTAATTGGCAACAGTGTATTGTATCGCTTTCCGTATCCTATTGCCAAAAAATAAAAGCTTTTGGTTCAAGTTTGGGCCACGGGCATGATAAAGCGCCATGTTACGGTAATGTAATTCATTATTTTAAAAGTCCCGAAAACCTCTTTTAATACAAAATTTAAAAATATGAAAATTATTTTTAAAAATGGAGAATGATTTTAACATGTTGTTGTCGTATCGTTTGTTCTAATAATCTTAACCTAAGTTTTGTAATTTGAATTTTAAAAAACATTGAATTTAGGGTTTATGAAAAAAGTTAACCAAAACCCTATTCTTGATTTTTTTTTAAATTTACGTATGTCGGTTTAAAGAAAAACCTCCAGAGTATTTTTAAGGGTCTTCATCATTTGAAAATATTTTGTAAAACATATGGAAGAGCGGTCAGAAAAGGGTCTGATTTCTGATTTATTTTTGATAAATGCTAACCCCCTGTAAATTTTAAAAATACGAAATATTTTTTTTTCCCAATAAAAACATTATACTTATCGTATTACGAAATAAAATTTTCGTTATTTCGAAATAATTTATCATTACATTCCGCCTTAAGGGAAAAATAAAAAACACTCATTTATGCCAGGAGTTAAGTATGTTGTCAACAATAAAACTCTATCGACTTAATAAAAATAATTACATATTGAAAAGTTTTTTCGGAGAAGCCTATTAGAAATAACTTTCACACCTCTTAATAATAATATCTTTATGTAATGCTTACCTGTTGTGAAATCGAACAGAATGTACATTGTACATGATGCAGGATTAATTCATTTTGACGTCAACATTATTTTTATAATACAGAATAAGAATCCGTTCCATATTTTCTGGTGATAAATTATACCTATTTTCAAAAATCCACTTATATATAGAAAATGATCGTTCAACATCGACAGATGTCAGCGGAGCAAATTTATAGAGTTGTGTTGAATCGATGGTAACATTTAAATTTTCACTAATGCTCCGTAATTTATCGTAGCCAGGGTTTCTATTTAATATGGCATCGAATCTTTTTTCTGCCCACTCTTCATTGCTTCACGATAAAAGAGTCCTTATTTCATCTATAATTTCGAACGATTCGACGATAGAAAGCTTAGGATCCTCGAGTTTTTTAATAGCATTTGGAATTGTTCCGAAATATTCCATTATAAAAATTAGGTCACCCTTAATACTCGCATCTTCAAACAATAATTTAGCTTTCGCTATTGCCACGGCGTCCTTTTCATTTAAAATTGAAACTACACTTTTTACTTTTTCGAAATGTTGACCATAGTAAACAGCAGCTTTGAGCCAAGTTCCCCAACGCGTTAATATCGGCTCTGGTGGTAGTGCAATATCTGGAATCATGGTTTTAAATATGTTTACTCTTGTTGGTGCTTTCAAAAATATTTTTTTAACACAGGAAATAAGTTCATCCACTTTTTTATATTTATCCCGCACAGTTGAAGCGACTAGATTTAGTGAATGAGCCAAACAGGTAAAGTGTATCATATTAGGAAACACATTTTTAAGTTCGCGTCCGGCCTTCGACCAAGTATACCCTAGACAAGCCCTCTCATAATAACAATCCGAATAAAATAACGCCAGTAACAGTAATTTCGCAACAAAACTCTCCTTCCAATTCCGCCGTCTTGCATACAGAGTTCCCGGCAATAAACAACTGACCGCCAAGTTATCCTATTGTGTAATTCTGTCAAACTAATACATCAATAGTTGTTCACGGATTGGCCGCATGAACAATATCCACAAGCCGTGCTGTATACAGTGGTTTTCAAAGTGGGGGTCACGAGACATTCATAAATTTAATTGGAAAAAAATATTTTTTTACATTATTTTGACAAGCGATTCAATTTCGGAGGCCAGTATGGGTACCGCCGCCTCGGGAACCATTTATTGGATAACCAACGCCTCTGCCATAGGTCACCCCAAGTGATTCGCTACGTTTGGTGACTAAGCAGGGGTGCCCGGGTTAATGGAGTGATGTTTGTCCAGGTCTTGGCGGCAGATGCGTCTGCATTTTTTTTTCTGTTGGTTCGTAAGCTTAATGAGTTTATTAAAAAAACCAATCATCATTTGCTGGAAAACATTTACGAAAAAATCATCTTTTTACCGCCCATGCACCGTGGGCTACCCAAGTTGGTTGCTCATCATTAACACAGTGATGAGCAACCAGCGGTCCGCAAGCCCATTTACTGCTTTTCGGACTGACTACAAAAAAATATAAAAAAATTGCCCTAAAAATATTCAAAGGCTTCTGTTCCGTTTTGCAAAAGGTATTAGCCAAAAACTATAATTTATTTTTAAAGTTTTGAATCAGCTACTCAAAACATTAAGTTTTTTGCGTATAATAAATAAAAAAAAAATACTGAAATTAGTGGATACTTAAAGCCCAATAGTAAGCGCTCAAAAAGAAGAGTAAGGGGAGATACTTAAATACGAGTGTTAGAGGGAGCGCGCTATTCTTAAATACATGACTCGTTTGAAATAGGACTAAAATCTCACGGAAAATGTCTCAAAAAGGATTTGAAAAAAAACAATGAATTACGAAATTTTTCGTATACCTATATATCTTGTAAAATATCATAAATATAGTGTTAATAATATTTTTTGGAGTATATCTTACGATTTTTATCTGTCGGGGGAAATTTCATACAATTAAATTATAAGTGTTAATTGTAATTGTTAATTGTTTAACTTGCGACCTTAATTAAAGAATTTTGCAACGATTTTTTGTTAAAATCTGTGTTTTATGTATTTTAAAGGTTTCCGTTTTACAAAATAACAAAAATTATCTTGACGAAATATTGTACTTATAAATATTGTAATTTCAAACAAAAATAAACCAACACCATTTACTGGTTTGACCTTGAACGTAGTAAAAATTTTGTCTGGCAATTTTTGCCCTTTTTGAATCAACCACCAAAATTTAACATTTCCAAATGAAAAAAATCGATATCATTCATTGTTTTGGCATTGCGGATATAAAATTTTCAGCTGCGGCTTTTTTTACCCTCTTTGATAGTTTAATTAAACAAATATTGTTTTATAATATGTAAAGCAGGTTTGCGACTCTACCGACAAAAAAGTTAACAAGGTTATGTTGTACATACCCTCCCACCAAGGTCCGCATAAGTACATAATAATAATCATTCCTAAAAAGCTGGTGGTGAATTTATGTAATTATAATTATAATTTATGGAAATAATATAATTTATTTTATTACTAAAAGCGGGTCGCGCTTTAAAAAAGTTTGAAAACTCTTCCAAATTGTGATACTAGCCCTCCTTGTATGTATTAGTAGTCGAACACAGGCAGTGCGGTGATTTGATGACGTAGGAAACTTTGATGGCAACAAAAGTAATTCTGTAACATTATTACGTTTATGAAAACGCTGTCTAAAAGACATATGTAAGGTCTATTTTTTTGTTGTAGTCAGATAGCTGACTACATTTTCAAAAATAAAGTCCGCGGTGTGTACTTTGTACAACATTCGGAAGTTAGATATTTTTGTGTTTGAAAAAATTAACTCCGGTGCGGACGGCTGGAACACAAATTGGTTTCGGTGTAGACCTTGTAGACCGATAAAAGGTACAACACAAAGCACTATGCTATCTAAACGGTGTAAAACAATGCAGGCACTTTTTCATAAATGGGCCGTGAGCCTGCTTTTGCTGGCTTCCGGGGCCATTTTTTCATTTCACAGGGCGCGTCTAGATATCATACGTCAATGCGTCCGGCTTTTAGCATATAAGGGGCAGAGTCTGTTGTTAAAATTTAAAAAAATTCGAAGTTATTAACTGCAGATTCCTGCCACAAAAAAATTAAACTGTTTTTTACAAAATCCTTTATGGTTTCGGCATTGGTTTTTGGTAAAACCTTGCTAGCAATCAAATATGACCGAGTTACAATGTCTCCTAGTGGTTTTACGACCAGATTAGCTATATTGCGTCCAAACTTATCGGTCGTTTCATCAACTGTCGCCCATATATATGAATGTCCAAATTTTTTTCTGATATCGTTAATTTCACTACAAAACACTTTATTTAAATACACTTTTCGGAGAGTAGATTCACTCGGAAGATCCATAGTCGAACATTTACAACACAAATATTTCGAAAAAAAAAGACGGAAATTAAAATTGTCTAGTTTTGTCCATGGGATATTACAACATATTAAAAACATAGCTAAATCAAAAAAGAAATCTGTTTTAGACTTATAATTTGTCTTCATTATCAAATGATTTCTGCTTGAAACGTGCTTAGTTACTGTATATTTTTTTAATTGTTTTAAAGAAATATCACACACGTCACAATAAATCACCCCACGATCAAATTTAAGTTCAGGATGGGGTTTTATCCACTTATTGATTAGATTAATTGAAGGTACTATAAACGCGGCCATGTCGATGAATACTAATTCGTAACTGACTTCTAAAAAATGAAATATTTCCTATCGGCTTGTCGTTTAAAAAGATTTGTTTGAAAGTAAGACATACCGATACTATTGTCTCTTTTCTTTCCCATATTTTGTTCATTGAATAGAAAAAAGACGAAATTATTATTATCGATTGTCTACTTGACACAATAAACAAAAGTATCGGATTTCATCTTTCCTGTGCTGAGCAACAAGTCAAGTGAAGTCATTTTTACCACAAAAAGGACAAAGAGCAGTACGCCATATAATATTATTTTAGTGTGATTGATATAAACCATAGGTTCTCAACGTGGGCGATAACGCCCCCTTGGGGGCGTTTGAGACCTTCAGGGGGGCGGTAGAAGATCCAGAGACAATTGGGGGGCGTTGAGATGGCACAGGGGGGCGTTTACAAGAAAAAAAAATTATGGTCTAAAAAAGACAAACAAAACAAGCTAATCACATACTAATAAATAAAAAATGAAAGTATTCTAGAATATGAATATACATATGTATTATTTTACCAACAGAATAGTCAACACTATAATTCACTATAATTTACTATAATTTACATGTAAAAACATTTTTTTTTTTTTTTTTTTTTTTTATTGTATTTATTACTTGCTGGAGCAATCCCGATGAGTTACAGAACTCATTTTAGGACAGGAGGAAAATTAATGGGTGTGAGGAAATAGTTACAGTTTTACTTGGAAAATGGATATTAAAAATATAAGTTTCACATACAACATAGACAAAAAATAAATTTAAAAAAAAAAACAGGTTGAGTGAGCAAACAACAATAGAAAATAATTAAAGAAACAAAGAACAAGGTTATACAAATGTGGATGATTATGATTACAAATAAATGGAAAAGAAAAGAAGAGAAAAGGAAACAAGACAAATGAGACATGATAAGAAAATTTACATAGTTTCATCCTTAAACTTATTTGAAAAATATTCTTTTAAAGCATTATTCTGAACTTTTTTATTTTGCTGATTTCCCTTGTACATATCTGGAAGCGAGTTATATAGTGTATAGGCAACATAGTTCAGAGAATTTATCCCATATTTTGTAGTGTGTGTTTGAGGTATGCGGATTTTATTGCTATTTCGAGTATTGTGAGTGTGAATGTCTTCATTGTAAAGTGGCTTGATGTTAGTGTGAGTTGATTGTTGAGTAATTTGTAGGATGGTGCTTGTGATTTCATGTTTTTATTTCATTATCATACTGGAATGTCCTAAAACGGGCAACTGCCTAGTTGGACATTTTAAGTTAACTATATTGTATTATGTAATATTTACAAACAATAAATAAATAAAAAAATAAAATAAAAAAATAAAGCAAAGTAAACTTTAATGGGTAATTTTTGTTATTGTGTGTATTTTAATCATTTTTATCACGTTTGCGAAAATTCATTCGAGAATTCGGGAAGTGAATGAAAATTGAACTGATAGATTACGTTACATTCAGATCTACATTAAATTTTATTATTGAAAATTTTAATTTGTTGATTAGAATAATTTTTTTTTTTAAATTAAAATCTTCCGATTTCACGTGAAATATCTCATACATATATACATAAATACAGGCGAAGTTAATAAAAGCCTGTTAATAAATAAAAAGTTTTTAGCTATTAAATTATAACGTTTTTTGTTAAATAACGGGATTTTTGCAATCCTGCAAGAATTGACAGTATTATCTGTGTATTGATCTAACTTGCTCAGTGTCGTCAATGCATTCGGGAGTCAACGAGTGAGCTTGCATGCGTCGACAAGACGGTCCCTTAGCCCCCGATCCATTCTGTTCCTGCGTCGCCTTTGTCTCCGCGACAAGCCCGCGTTTTATTTCTGCGCCGGGTGGCGTATTTACAAAACCTATACCGGTTCAGTCACGGCGGCGACTGAAATGGAATTTTTTTTTGTGCAAAATCATCAACAAACCTAATACCATTTCAGTCGCCAATGCGCTTTGTTGCTCTATCTATCTGTTTCAGAGACTGTGGGGACCGTAATTATAGAGTAGCTTCTGTTGGTGTTGGTGCTGGTGCATTTCCATGGTTATATATTTATTTCGTAAATTTATAAAAACGTGTACAATTCATAGCTTGCATTATATTCTCAAAAGGTATGAAACTCATGGGTGAACTCAAACTATGTTGGATCATAAGTGCAGTCGCAGTACATTTTGACACATAATTAAAACTAGCAATACATATTTTGTCATTTACCGCATACTCCTTGCTTCACTGACATTCCTACATAGTTAAATTTACGTACAAGTCCAAACCTACCAGTTCAGCCATCCCAACAGACTTTAATACCGTCAGATAGTTTAACCGCAGGGGAAGGCAGAGATGGTGGATCGCCAAATAACTCGGTCACACTGCTTGCTTTAACCACATTTATACATCGTCTTGTTTACTAGTACCCACAATTTCAGTTATGGTAGCTAATAACATCAGGCCGTTTCTCTAATAACATCAGGCTGCTTCCCGCAGAGGGAGGCAGAGAGGATAGACCGCCAAACAACTCGGTTCCATTGCTGGCTTAATCACATTTAAATGTATGAGAATAGATACATCTTACTAATATTTTAGCCATTGGTATTTAATAGTTGTTTGGCGGTCATCCTATCTCCTACCCATGCGGTAAAAATATCTGATGGTATTGTAGTTTTTGAGATGTAGGTACTAGTAGGAATGGACTTGTATGTTTGAATGTTATTGTAGAAAACAGTGTAACTGAAGCAGAGAGAGCAACGAAACGAAGCAAACGAAACAGTTTTTTTAGGGTTTGTTGATGATTTTGCACAACAAACCCTATCCCATTTCAGCTGCCGCGGCCGCTGCGACTGAACCGGTGTAGGTTTTGTAAATACGCGACCGGGTGCTGAAAGCGAGTCACTGCGTGTTTATTTTATTCCTGTCGAAGCGTGTTATATGTCTCCAACCTATATAAAGGCACTGATTTATCATTTTATGTTCATTAACATTAACGCGCGTCATTAATAACAGGGTTTTAAGAGTTAATCTTTTACTCACGAACCTATCTCTAAATGTCGGAAGTAAAAAAGAAGATACGGCAATATGGTGTGGATTATATTAAATACGGATTTATCGAAAATCCTACAAATCCATCATCGCCAATGTGCCTTATTTGTCGAAAAACATTTTCAAATGAAGCGATGAAGCCTTCTAGGCTTCAAGATCATTTTAATAAAATCCACCCGGATAAGAAAGACAAAGATGTGACCTATTTTCAAGACATGAAAAAGAAGTACGAAATTCAGCCAACTATATCAAAACAATTTTCGACAGCTTCTAAGCAAGACGATGATGGACTTCGAGCTTCGTACAATATCTCATTGTTGATTGCTAGAACAGGCAAACCACATACTATAGGGGAAGATTTAATTTTACCAGCAGTAAAAGAAGTTATAACCACTGTGCTCCATAAACCAGCTGCAGATATTATCAGAAAAATTCCTTTGAGCAATAGTTCTGTGCAAAGACGAATTGATGAAATGGCTGAAAACATTGAAGAATCATTGTTCAATCATCTGCAGTCTTGTCGATTTTCAATTCAGCTGGATGAGTCCACTTTACCAACCAATGAAGCATTGTTATTGTCATACGTGAGATTCATCAAAGATGAGAAAATATGTCAAGAATTATTGTTTGTTACAAATTTGGAAACAGATACAAAAGGAGAAACCATATTTAATACACTGGAAAAGTTTTGTGACGAAAAGAAAATTCCTTTAAATAATATTTTGTCAGCTGCTACGGATGGCGCCCCAGCTATGACAGGGCGCCACAAAGGCTTCATAGCGTGCTTAAAAACTAAAGTTCCTGACTTGCTTGCTGTGCATTGCGTAATTCATCGCCAGCATTTGGTTGCGAAAAATCTGAGTGAACGCCTCCATACATCACTGCAATATGTTATCAGAGCAGTTAATAAAATCAGAAGTAACTCATTGAATGACAGATTATTTCGACAGCTTTGCATTGCCAATGATGAAGATTTCAACCGATTGCTGCTTCACACAGAGGTGCGCTGGCTGTCAAAAGGTTCATGTTTGACTCGATTTTACAATCTGTTTGAGTCTGTGATAGAGTTCCTAGAAAACAAAGACACAGAATTGCGCGACAACCTCACCTCATCGAAGAACGATATTGCGTACTTGACAGACCTGTATAAATTGTTTAATGATGTCAATCTCCAACTTCAAGGCGACGACTTAAATTTGATTAAGACAAAAAATTGTGTTGCAGCTTTTGTATCCAAACTGCTATTATACAAAAGAAATATCGGCAGACGGGAATTTAATAACTTCCCAAATTTATCAGCAGTATCATTCAAGAACGACGACTTGCTTGTTTACAGTCAACACTTGGAAAACCTCCACATTGATTTCAAGGAACGATTCCAGGATATTTTAAACATGGACATACCAGATTGGGTTTTGGATCCTTTTTCAAATGTCAACACAGCAGGATCATCCCAGTTAGAAGAAGAACTAATAGAACTGACGACAAATGAGGAATCAAAAATTAAATTTAAGAATGGGTACCAAGAGTTTTGGCTGCAGAAGCCGATTTTGCAACTGTACCCAGGATTATGGTCGGTAGTTCAACGATTTTTAATAGCATTCCCTTCGTCTTATTTAGCTGAACGTGGATTCAGTGCTGTAGCAACGTTGGTAACCAAAAAGAGAAATAGGCTCCATATTACAGAACGCGGCGACTTACGTTTGTTTTTAAGTAAAATCAAGCCTAATATAAACAAACTTCTTAAAACGCATCAAATTCAACCATCTCATTAAATAAGTTATAAATTCAATACCTTTTCTATGTCAATAAAAATACTTCTCTATATAATTAAGTACGCGTTTTAATTAACAATCTTCTTCTCAGAAATGGGATAAGAGCCATAACCCATCTCCCTCCCCCCCCCCCCCCCCCCCCCCCCAAGATGGTATGTAAAAACAGTTGGGGGGCGCCAGAAAAAAAAATAATGTCAAAGGGGGCGCGGCGGTGGGCAAAAAAAGGTTGAGAATCTATGATATAAACCTTTCCACATAAACTCAAATTTTGTATACAGTAGTTGAATCACAGTAGCTGACCTACATAGTGATACTGGCTTACATAGTGATATCAACAACGAAACTGGATTGTCTTATTTATATTTTTTTAAATTTAATTTTAACCTTGATTTCATAATGTATATATATATAAATCAATGTATGTTTGGATGTTTGTTCTTTGTGCGCTCCGAAACCATTCATCCGATTGCGATGAAATTTTCGGGATTTGTTCTTCACATGCCTGGGATGGTTTGTACGTAGGTACATAAAAGTGGGTTCTGGCCAGTGGCGGCTCTCCCCTTAGGACAATGGGTGTTTGACCCCCCAAAATTATAAGACATTATTATAATATTTTTTTACGGAATAAACGGCTCAACGCATTGAATTCTTTACTTGAAATTTGAAATTTTTATTTTATTTTTATTTATTTAAGTTTTTATTCCAGCAAGACTGGGAGGGTAGTGCAATCCCAGTCTGCCATATTACATACGGAGTAAATAAAAAATCATATTATTAGGTAGTTACCTAACGAAAATAAAATTTGAACATAAATAACAAAAAAAAATAACCATAAAATTAAAAATAAAATAAAATTAAACAGAAATTAAAATACAAAAGAAAAATATATATATATTTTTTTATCGTCCATCAGGGAGGTCGCCTCATCATCTGCATCCATCGCTCATTTAGTGGGGAACTGAGCCACTCGGATGCAGCCACGACAATGATGTTGGTTGATTTCCGTGTCCTGCTCCAGAAGCTGGCTAGTCGGTGGCGAAGTAAGGCTGGGAATGAGTGCACCCTCCCTTCGGTGAACATCGTGGAGGCGCTGCAGAACCTCGGTAGTTGCATAAGTTGCCTGTATGCATTGTTGTAGCACACCCTCAGTTTGTCCCATTGCGCTGCTGGGTATTGCGTCCACAGTTCAGATGTGTACAGAGCGGTGCAGTATGTCTTGAAGAGTAATTTTCTGACGTCATCGCTACAGTGGTAGAACCGCCTTGAGAGCATTCCGGCCCGTATGTTAATTGCTCTTCTTTGCCGTTCCATATCTTCTACATCCTTCATGTCTTCGGTTAGGATATGTCCTAGATACTTAACCTGTGCGGCCACAAGCAGTTCGTTTCCTTCTAGATATATTGGAGGAATATTTAATGGCTCCTTATTGTATTTGAAAGCAACGATGACTGACTTTTTAGAATTGTACAACAAGTTATGAGAGTTTGCATACTCTTCGCATATTTGCACAAGTTGTCTCATCGCTTTAATCGAAGGTGCAAGCAGCACCATGTCATCCGCGTAATTAATGTTATTACTGCCTTGTCCGCAGATATGACAACCGATTCGAGTATCGTTCAACTCTTGTAAGAGGTCGTTAATGTAAACATTAAATAGAATTGGAGACATATTTCCCCCTTGCCTGACTCCGCTTTTAAGGAATAAAGGTCTTGAAGAAGCTCCTGCCCATTGGATGTGATTTTCCTGTTGTCCGTACCAAATAGCCAGCATATTGACCACTGCTGCTGGAACCTCTCGTTTTATGAGTTTTTCCCACAATAATTTATGGGAAACACGATCAAAGGCCTTGCTTAGGTCCAGAAAACACCCATAAACGGTGGTTTTTCTTTTTTTTGTAGTAGGCTATTGTTTGTTTTACCCCATAAATGGCCATATCAGTTGATGAGGCGCTCTTGAAGCCGAATTGGTTATCCAGGGTAAATAGTTTTTCTTTGACTAGCGCGAATAAGATTTTTTCAAATAGTCTCGAAAGCATTGTCGCCAAGGAAATCGGTCGGTAATTTCCTAATATCGAAGCATCCAGCTGATTGGATTTCAGGATTGGTACGATTATAGTTTGGCTCATGTCCATCGGCATATGTGTGTGTCTTAAGAGGCTTGAGTACAGGGCAGCTAGAATAGTATGAAGTTGATCTCCTGCGTATCTTATGTGCTCAATACCAATGGCGTCGTACCCTGGACTTTTACCGTGGGCGGTTTGCTTAATTGCGCTTTCGATCATTTCAGGAGTAACATTCATGACCAGGTCGTCATTGGCCGCAGGTGGACATGTCGTTATCGAAGGTTTCGTGGTATCTCCTTGATCCTCGTTTAAAGAAAAAAAGTCTCTAAATTCGTTAGCTATGTTTTCATCCCCCGTGATGTTGTTGACACATAGTGGAACTTTGCTCTTGGCTTTCAGGATAGTTGAAGTTTTTTGCCAAAACTTTCTGAAATCTTTGTTATGCATAGATGTAGCTATGCTATCCATTCGTGCTTCGTTTTCCGAGTGTTGGCAGTTTCGGAGAGCAATTTTAAAAGATTTCTTACTTGTTTTCCTTTCGTCTGCGAAACGGCCTTCCGTGGGCCTTCCGGCTTCAACCCAGCAAAGGAATGCATGTCTTCAACCCAGCAAATGAACCGCAAAATAATAGCAGTTAGCGGCGACAACTCGCCGGGTGACGAGCAGTGACATCTATGGTGTCAAATGGAAGCTCCAATTCTCACAATTAGATCCCTGGGTCAATTTTTGACTTGCCCATATCTTCTGTCTCTATGCGCGCCATACAATAAACGCGATGGCACTATGTTTTTATCCTGGAGTAAAAATTCCCGCGTATAAGGCATTGTTCGCTGCTTTCAAATATTGCACAGTGTGACAGGTCTCAATTTAACTTGGACAAATTAAAATAAATTTCAGCATTATATTTTATTATGCTTGTCGTAAAAAACAATATTGTTAGCATTAATTAGGTAGTAAAATAATTTACATGGTGTTCGGAAACTCGCGGTACGTACATCTGCAGCACAAATATAAGAGATCTCAAGTAGACCCCTTATAGGTACCATAGAAACCATAGCGACGTTTTGGACATGACCGAATGTCGTGAAAGGGAGACAGCATTACGTCTCTTATGCGTTGTTGAAAGAGATGGCGATACAACATAGGTCGGTTTGCATTTTGCACCCATGCCTCGTCCATTGTATTTGGACAGTTCGGGAAAGATTTGGAATAATAATTATTTACGTTGTTATCGGCTTCGGCGACGCGCGACGTTCAAATTTAGTTTGGCGGCACATCGAGAAGTAGATCTTTTCAAAGATTATTAATTATTATATTATGATCACTTTTCAACGGACATGGAAAACAGCTTTTAAAACAATGTTCTATTTTTAGGTTCCTAACCTAAGTGTTTGGTTCTGAAACGGTTTTAAAAAAAAACCTTAATCCATATTCCCCAAGTCCTTCATAAATCATATATTCCTTCCTCGTCCTCCTGTCCTCAAAGTCTCTACCAGGGGAAGAAGAAGATGTTTGTCGACTACCTACCTGTGAACAAGTGGAAAATAATATTGTCGCCCTAATCTAAGTTACCTACAGAACAGTTGAAATTTGGTAGTGTTATGGGACACAGCTCTCTGTCGTTGAACTATCGCAATTATCGCAAAAGTCCGTTTTTTATGGATTATAAGTGTAACTGGTGTTGTGCCGTTTCTTGGAAAACTCCATTATCCAGGATCGATCCTGAAACAGCCGAATAAACCGTCAAAAGGTAAGAGACTATTCCGTCATACCCCATTTCCCGTGATCTGTATTTTAAAACACAATTCATTGGTCATACTCTTTTCGAAATCGATTTACAGTCCACAACATCATATTGTCGTGTCATCGGACGCGACATTTTTGGTCCATTCGCCGGATTAATTCTCGTTTTTTGTCGTTTTTTGATAGTCGTAATTTCGAAACTAGACATTGTGTTTGAAATATAGATCATCCCATTCGTTGACCTTTTCCGGTTTTATAAAGCTGTTTCAGAATTACACATTCAATCGTGAATATTGATTAGCATATTTAAATTTAATTTGGTATTAATTTTAAATCGTGGGTAGCTTAATATTCGTAGATAATACTTTGTACCTACACAAAGTATTTATTGCCGCGTCGGTAGTTTTTAAACACAAGCATTCTCGTGTTGTTGGGTTGCTACCTGCACTGAGTGTCGGTAAAGAAGATCGCGGATCGCATCGGTCAGCTGTTATCACAGCGGACATTCTGTTTGTTTACAAGTTTGACGTTTGACGTTTGTTTGCGGTGTTATTATTAGAGTTTGGTTAAAATACCTAATCATAATGGCGGCTACTATTGTGAAGTACAAATTAGCTCTGTTAGACATGGAAAGCATTCGCTCCGCTGCCTTGAAAGCTATAACTTCGTTGAATGTTGTTGACAAAAATATATTTAAAGCGCGTTTTTCGGATATATCAAATATTAGAGAAACTTTTGTTGCATCACATATTTCAATAGAATCAAATAAAAAGGATGAATCGGAAATTGAAGTTTTACAAGAAAAATATACTGAAATTCAAAACATGTATTACGAGATTCAGTCGTATTATAATCAATTATTTCCACCAGTTTCGAAAATTGAATCGGATCATTCACTGGCAAATAATAATGTGTCGTTACCAAAATTAAAATTGATTATTTTCTCGGGAATATCAACAGATTGGACAAATTATATTAATACCTTTAATTCGTTGATCGATTCTAATAATGCCTTAAATCCTGTTCAAAAAATGCATTATTTAATAAGTAGCCTGTCAGGAGAGGCATTAACACACATTAAACATCTGCCGATTTCTGAAGAAAATTATTTTATTGCATACAACCTTTTAAAGGAACGGTATGAAAACGTACGTTTCATCGCTGATAGGCATGTAGAATTAATTCTGTCGATTCAACCTGTAAAATCTCAGGATAATATCAGACAATTTATTTCTATTTTAAAAGAAAATATTGCTGCTTTAGAAGCTTTGAATTTTCCAGTTCGCCAATGGAGTTTTCTTTTATTACATATTGTATTACGTAAATTAACAAAAGAATTGCGTATTGATTTTGAAATTCAACATAGTTCAGAGAATATTCCAACGTTTGATCACCTATTAAAGTACTTAGATAGACAGTGCTTGGCAAAAGAAATGGCACTCGGGGTTTTTCCTGAAAACCTGATACAGACTCATAAAGGTCAATCGAAATCGTATAATGCTAAACATCGATCTGGCAATAATGTTAATGCATTTGTATTAGAGATTGAAATCAAATGTATTCTTTGTAAATCGTCACACTCTCTGCACAAGTGTGAAAAATTCTTACGCCTTACTCCAAAAGATAGGTACTTGTTTGCAAAGGAAAATAATTTATGTCTCAACTGCCTCACGCAAGGAAAACACCAAGCTAAGAATTGTCAATCTCGTTTCACTTGTAGGGAATGTCAATCAAGACATCATACCCTATTACATTTTCCAAAAAAAATCGTGGAAAAGTCAGACCAACAAGAAAACTCGTCGGAGCCTTTGGCGTTGACAACATTTTACAATAAAACCAACACGGTACTGCTGTCCACAGCCTATGTGGAAGTTTTAGACAAAAATGGAGTTTTCCAGAAGGTTCGTGTCATGCTCGATAGCGCCAGCCAGGCAAATTTTATATCGGAAAATTGCGTGAAAAAATTAGGATTCACTCGTTTTAAGAAACAACCTCTTACCGTGATAGGTATTGGAAATACTCCTACAATTAATTCTAACGGATTAATAAAAACACAATTTCGTCCTGTCGATTCGAAGGAATCTGGTATTTTGACAGATTTCCTTATTTTAAATAATATTTGCTCAAATATGCCATCAAATCGTATCGTCGATCATCATTGGGAACACATCGTAGGTCTCAAATTGGGAGATCCAACATTTTACCTACCATCAGCTATTGATATACTGCTTGGAAGTGATATTTTTGCCTCATTGCTATGCTCAGGAAAATTGATGGGCAAAGAAAATGAACCCATAGCCATAGAAACTAAATTGGGTTGGATTTTGATGGGAAATGTTGGACCATCAAATAATTGTATAAATTCATTCTTCACGTCAATGGAGGAAAATATTGATGAAAAGCTTAAATGTTTTTGGGAAATTGAAAATGTTCCACCTTTGAAGAAAATTCAATCGCCTGATGAAATTCGTTGTGAAAAATTGTACACTGAAAGTACCTACCGTAACCAAGACGGAAGATACGTCGTTTCGTTGCCATTTAAGGAAAGCCCGGAAAAATTGGGAAAGTCATATGACATAGCATTGTCACGCCTCACGCATTTAGAAAGGAGACTGAATAGAGATTCTGATCTCAAATCTCAATATATTTCGTTTATGAGAGAATACTCAACATTAGGGCACATGATGGAAGTGCCACTTCAATCGCCAGCTATTGGTAACTATTTCATACCACATCATGGAATAATCAAAGAAACCAGTTCTACAACTCGTTTAAGGGTCGTTTTTGATGCCAGTACCAAATCGTCATCGGGTACGTCATTGAACGATATACTTTTGGTTGGTCCCAAATTACAAAGGGACCTTGTCGAATTAATGTGTAATTTTCGAATACACAAAATCGTGTTTACAGCTGACATCCGTCAAATGTATAGGCAAATACTTGTGGATGAAAAATCTCGCCGATATCAACATATTCTATGGAGAGAATCTCCGGATCTTCCTGTAAAGGAATTTGAATTACAAACAGTAACGTATGGCACGTCTAGTGCGCCATACCTATCTATTCGCACACTTCATAAATTAGCAAATGATGAAAAATTGAATTTTCCAGAGGCTGCTAGTACGTTAATTGAAAACACTTATGTAGATGATATTATCAGTGGTGCGCAAACTTTGGAAAGCGCTCGACATTGTATAGTGGAATTAATTGCATTACTTCAAAAAGGTTGTTTTGAATTGAGAAAATGGTCGAGTAACCATCCTGAAATACTGGAAGATATTCCTGTTAGCTATCGAGAAGTACCCTTAAGTTTTGAGTCGGATACTGACAAGAAAAACCTTAATATTTTAGGTATTCAATGGATACCGTCGCTTGATCAATTTACATATAAAATTCATAATGTTTTTAATGACCACTGTACCAAACGCATAATTTTATCGACAATTGCACGTCTATATGATCCATTAGGTTTTATTAATCCTGTCGTTTTCGTTGCTAAATGCTTTATGCAAAATTTATGGAAACTTCAAATTGGCTGGGACGAAGAAATCCCTTCGGACATGAATTTGAAATGGAAGAAATATATAAAAGAGCTTCCATCACTCGCCAATTTAAAAGTTGATCGATATGTCGCAACTTCTCCAACCAGTCGATACATCCTTGTTGGGTTTGCGGACGCCTCTGAAAGAGGATATTGTGGAATTGTTTATCTGGTAGTGATTAATAACACAGAAATATCCAGCCATATTTTATTAGCAAAATCCCGTGTTGCCCCCATAAAGATAACATCGATCCCGCGACTGGAATTGTTGGGAGCAGTTTTATTAGAAAATTTGTTGACTTATTGTCAAGAAGTATATAAAGATAGACTTCAAAAACTCGCTCCATTTATTGATACAAATGGGTTTTTAAGAGTCGGTGGTCGAATTCGCCTTGCACAGATTTCTGAAAATGCTCGACATCCTATTATTTTACCGAAGCAATGTCATTTGACAACATTAATAATTGATTATTACCATAGCATGTACCTTCATCCAGGTCCTCGTGCACTCCAATCCATAATATCATTAAAATATTGGATAATTTCGGCCAGGAACGTAATTCGACATCGATTGAGTAAATGCATTTCTTGTTTTAAAAATAACCCGCGTGGTAGTTTCCCTTTGATGGGTAACTTACCCGCTTTCCGTTTTCGAGAAGGTCGTCCATTTTTGAATGTCGGAACAGACTTTGGAGGTCCTTTTTTGGTACGCGAGAGTAGACGTCGCGGCGCAAAAACTTATAAGGCCTATTTATGTCTTTACGTTTGTTTATCGACCAAAGCCGTTCATCTTGAATTAGTATCAGATCTATCTACTGAAGCATTTGTGGCAGCATTAGATAGATTCATCTCTAGACGCGGTATATGCCAGAATATCTATAGCGATTGCGGAACTAATTTTATTGGAACTAATAGATATCATACTGGCCTTGCTAAATTCATACATGCATCTGAAAACACTGACAAACTTGTTGACGCAACTGTCGCTCGTTCAATTACTTGGCATTTTTCTCCGCCCTCCGCACCCCATTTCAATGGTGTGTCGGAGGCTGGTATTAAGTCAACTAAACACCATTTGAAGAGGGTTGTGGGAGATCAAATCCTCACGTTTGAAGAATTAACTACTGTCCTGACTCGTATCGAAGCCATTTTAAATTCGCGACCAATTGGAGCGCTGTCGTCGGATCCATCCGAAATGGATCCGTTAACTCCTGCACATTTTTTAATTGGGGCTCCTCTTGTTTCTGTTCTTGAAGAAAATTTTGTGGATGTACCAATGAATCGCTTATCGCGTTGGCAACTATTGAAACAAATGGCCCAACATTTTTGGAATCGTTGGCGGAAAGAATATCTACATACTCTTCAACAACGAAACAAGTGGGCAACGTCAACT
The DNA here is from genome assembly GCA_917563855.2 of Limnephilus lunatus. Classification (NCBI taxonomy): domain Eukaryota; kingdom Metazoa; phylum Arthropoda; class Insecta; order Trichoptera; family Limnephilidae; genus Limnephilus; species Limnephilus lunatus. Next base: position 533,217 of record CAKJTF020000021.1, read on the forward strand.
CCTAATTTGCAAGTTGACGATCTAGTCATGTTAGATGATTCACAAGCTACCCCAATGCGATGGCCTGTCGGGAGGGTGGTTGAATTATTCCCCGGTGCCGATGGTATGGTTCGTGTCGCTACTGTAAGAACCCCTCAGGGCATTTTTAAGCGGCCCGTGGTCAAATTGTATAAACTACCCATCGATTGATTAATTAATTAATTAATTAATTTCATTTTTATTTTTGTCTTGTTCAATTCCTAAGTTAATCAGTTACTTTGCTTTCGTTTTTTTTCGTTGCTTTTCTTTCGTTTATAGTTGTTGAGAAAATATCACATTTTCTCAAGGTCGGCGGAATGTTTGGTTCTGAAACGGTTTTAAAAAAAAAACCTTAATCCATATTCCCCAAGTCCTTCATAAATCATATATTCCTTCCTCGTCCTCCTGTCCTCAAAGTCTCTACCAGGGGAAGAAGAAGATGTTTGTCGACTACCTACCTGTGAACAAGTGGAAAATAATATTGTCGCCCTAATCTAAGTTACCTACAGAACAGTTGAAATTTGGTAGTGTTATGGGACACAGCTCTCTGTCGTTGAACTATCGCAATTATCGCAAAAGTCCGTTTTTTATGGATTATAAGTGTAACTGGTGTTGTGCCGTTTCTTGGGAAACTCCATTATCCAGGATCGATCCTGAAACAGCCGAATAAACCGTCAAAAGGTAAGAGACTATTCCGTCATACCCCATTTCCCGTGATCTGTATTTTAAAACACAATTAATTGGTCATACTCTTTTCGAAATCGATTTACAGTCCACAACATCATATTGTCGTGTCATCGGACGCGACATTTTTGTTTTTTTTTTTTCTTTTTTTTACTATTTTTTTTTTTTTTTTAAATTATTAAGTGAATTAATCAAAATATGTTTCTTATCACCTAATTAATGCCCAGTCTCAAACTTGAGACTCCTTCAATCATATCCATTGGTTTGGGCTTTATAACAGTTGGTTTTATATTATTATTAAGTATCTTTTAACCTAAATTACAGTGTTGAAAATTTTGGCTTCTTTTTCCCTAGTTTAGGGTTTATGCATACTTTTATATCCTGCAGTGTTTGAAGTCATCAAAAAATGCAGTTTAAAGTCTTTAAACCAAAATTATGTACTGGTAGGAAGTTTTTTTTCCTATTTTTTGCTAATCTTTATAGCAATTTCTAGCACGCTTTTAACAATGGTGGAGTATTTCTTTACTTTCCTTTACAATTTAACAACGGGGAGTATTTCTTTACTTTCCTTGACAATTTAACAATAGGGAGTATTTCTTTACTTTCCTTGACAATTTATCAATGGGGAGTATTTCTTTACTTTCTTTGAAAATTTAACAATGGGGAGTATTTCTTTACTTTCCTTGACAATTTTTAAATTATTTAAAGCGTTTCTTATCTTTATATGTACAAATTTTTAGCAATATTTTGGCATGTATAGAAATTAAAAACTAGAATAGTAAAGATTAGAATAAAATGATAAAGTATGAATAGAGATGAATGATGAGGAATACTGCAGTTAAGATGAAGAATCCACAGGGTTGGTTAGATGGTTATTTGGGTTTTTTGCGCCCTTGTCGGTTCTTGTAATCATAGCCGTGTATCGTTGACCATATGTCTTCTTTCAGGAATGGTACGATTTTTATGTTGTTCAGCCGTGGACGGAGTGTGCGCTGCGAATCTGATCTACTTCTGGTCTTCCTTTCCTTCCGCACTTGCTCTATCTTCCTTCCCTTCTCAATAATCTCTTTCCTCTTCTTTATTGCATTATTCTACGAAGTATATTCCGTATTGGCTATGTACTTATAGTTGCCGTAATATGTATGCGGCAGCAAGTATTCAGACCATCTTGCTCCAGAAGTCTCATTTCAGCTTAAGTAACAAGTGTTGTAAGTCTGTTTATTATATTTATTCTTATCACTTAATCTACAAAGCGTATGTTTTTCTTTAATGACTACCAATTACTTATTAGAGTCAGATTTAAATGTAGTTTTGGTAATTTGCAAAAAGTCTTTTCTCTCTCCCACTAAAAATATCAGATAATCTTTTGAGATAATGGAATGGTATTTATCTGTTTTATATTACAATGTTGATAATTTATTTTGTTGGTTTTGTTTCCTTGGTATTTCACATGTTGAACATGTGTATATTGAAATCTTGATATGTCTCTTGGATCTTGGGTGGTACGTCCTTCTGGTTCATAATTCCATTCCACATTCCAGGGTTAGGTTCTTGCCCTCCTGTTGGATTGTATGGTGGTGGCGGCGGTAGAGCAGATTTATTGGACGGAACAAATGGATAAGGGTTTGGTTGCTCATAGTCCGAGTTTGTGTGGTAAGGAGAATTGACAACGTTGCCATGGGGATAGTAAGAGTTATTCCCGTGATGTGCATATGGTGGTGGTTGCATCTCACGAGGAGGAAGCATCTGCGGAGCGGCCCTCCATCCCCTTGGGCCCATGTAGGGGTACTGTGGCTCCGGCTGCACGGGATAGTGGTAAGAACCTGGGTGTCCCGAGTGGCAAGGTCCATGAGACTCCCACCGCGCCTGTCCCTGTCCTGAGGCCCTGCTGGCCTGCTCCGGATTCCAATACGAAGGAGGAGGACCTCTGACGCTCTGTCTCCGAGAAGTGATCCTCGCTGGTTTGCGGGTGTCCCTCAAGCTGACTGTGGGTGACCCATGTACCGGTGTTCCTGGCTGCCAGAGTCTACTTGAAATTCTGCTTTGTCCCAACTGTGGAGAGTATTCACCACCGTTTCCATGCCATGTATCTCCAACATCGGAACGGGATGCCAAATAATTATTGTAATAATTATTATTGGGATTGTTCGGAGAGGGTAGATTTTTGCTTGGGTAATTGGGACTTGGATTCTGATTATTTTTTTTTACTTGATTGATAGCTGAGGCCGAGTAGTTAAATTTATTAACAGAATTTGGCTGGGTTTCCTTTTGTGGTGATTTTATTGAATGACTAAATAATTTCTGATTACTACACGGTGTAGTCGGAGAAGCGGTAGTGGCCGCTCGAGGCGAAGGATTCATCCTCGATTCGTAGGGGGAAACATGTGGCTGTGTAGCCAGAACTGTCGGTCGTGTCGAATTAGAGGACTGCTTACGAATACGTGACACTGGCGATATACTCGCACGATCAATAACAGATATTGGGAAGTTGGAACTATTTGTGGGATGGGAGGGTGCATGGCCATTTTGCACTAGACCTCGCCCTGCCACGGAGGCGTTAGCATTTTCCGGAGAAATGGATGGCTTGGAGTAAGAATTATCATGTTGGATGGGTTTGCCCTTGCTATTTGAGGAATGCAAGCGGGCCGAGTGCACAGGTAAATTTGGTTTTGTGGCAACTGGTAGTTGCTGTGACGAGTCACGTACAGATGGTGTTGTTGGTGAAGCAATCGCTAGTTCTCCGAAAGCAGGACTAGTACTTGGATTGCCTAGCAACTGTGCTAGCATCTGTGAATTGGATGATGAGGGTTGTCTGGTAGATGCTGCGGTTTGAATGTTTGTCGGAATTCTGCCAGTTTGCGACACAATGACTTCTCCTCGAGGGCTATCTGAACTGATATTATAATTTGAGGTTGAACTTCCAGATTGACTGTTTCGTGCTTGCGGTAAAGGTAAAGTAAACATTTGTTTGCCCGTTACAGAATTTTGTGAATTCAGAAGATTTTCTACATGCTGTTTTGTCGGAAGCTTAACATTTGCATCTCTTGATGAAGATTCCATTCCTAAATTTACTCTTAAATCGTAAACAGGTTGGTTATTGTTATACACATGCTGCGAAGGTGCAGTGGTAAGATTGCCTACGACTGTGGGCTGTGTCGTTATATGCAAATTCTTAGCAATTGTTGGAACGGCTAGTATCGGTTGAGTCACAATTCTATTGATTAGGGAAGAATCAGTTCCTGCATGTATATTATTATAATGTGGATTTAATACTCCAGTTCCTGAATGTAAGTTCGTATAATAAGGATTCAATATTGTATTTGGCTTAGGGTTAACTGGTAGTTGATTTTGTTGTTCTAGAGCAGTGGTATGCGAAGACATATTATTCAATTGATCAACATTTTGTGCTACACGACATGTTGGCAGAGAAACAATACTTTCTGAGAAAGCAATGTTAGAAGATGTTTGTTTTGATACTGAATGTGCGGCACTAGCTGTATTTTTCTGTGCTGGCATCAAGTTAAGGGGAGAGACAGGCACTGCTGTTCCATCCACGGATGCCAATCTATGTCTATCTGTTGCTACTGAGTTAGTGTTGTGGTAGTAGCCTCTGTTATCCGTTGGATTGTAATAATGATGGTAGGAAGGAAGGAAGGCTGCGAGGTTGGGAGCTTCTTGTGTCGGTGGCAACGTTGGGTAATTCACTCTTTGCATCGAAGTTGCAGTATCCATGGAAAAGGAGGAGTTGAAGAAGTCCCTCGTTGATGAAGTGTTGGCATTGGTGTCAGGGGATTTCCTTGAAGATTCAATATTGGCAACAATGTTCGCTTCTACTAAAACTTCAAAATCGGGAGGTATTGCCACATATTCAGGATTGCGGGAAACATACAGCTTCTTCAACACATTGAATATGTCCGTCTTGGAAATACTGATAGAGAGAGACTTTCTATAGACTTCAGACTTCACCCAGTTAAATGTAGAATCAACCAGACCCTTTACGAAGGTATTTTCTAAACAAAATGTGTATAAGCTCGAATCTGTATAAAAAAATAGTAACTCGCATTCCTCATCAACTTTTTCTGGCAGATCGGCCAATTTTTCAATAACATATTCTGATAAAAGCAGCCTTTTTTGAATGGAATAAACACCTTGTTCAGGTTTTATCTCCATCTTGAACAATTTGCATTTTTCTTCTCCCAGCGGTGACTCAAGATGTCGTTTGGCAGCCGGTGACTGAGAAACCTTGATTAGATCACATTTTATTTCTGCTTCAGGTGAACCTCTTTCTTGCGTCTGGTTTGTGTTGACATTTGATGACCCCAATATTTGCATTGATGATTCGGTGACTGTACTATTTCCACTTGAACATCGTTTTTCTGATTCATGATCAGCCAAAGACAGTTCTGTGAATGTATTGCACGATACAACATAGGTCGGTTTGCATTTTGCACCCATGCCTCGTCCATTGTATTTGGACAGTTCGGGAAAGATTTGGAATAATAATTATTTACGTTGTTATCGGCTTCGGCGACGCGCGACGTTCAAATTTAGTTTGGCGGCACATCGAGAAGTAGATCTTTTCAAAGATTATTAATTATTATATTATGATCACTTTTCAACGGACATGGAAAACAGCTTTTAAAACAATGTTCTATTTTTAGGTTCCTAACCTAAGTGACAGCAGATTCTATACATTTAATTATCTAGTTACAGGTAAATCATTTGAAAGGGACCTTTGCTTGTGTAGTGGTGTATTAGATAGATAAAAAATATCTAACATAATTTAATAATAAATCTGTTTTTGTTAGGTAGCTCAAAAATGCAAAAAAAAACATCGTCAAATTGAAACGCAAGTCTAAATTTAAATTAAATTGATAAATGTCTTTTCTCACCCAATATCTTTGGGCATTTTAGGGGTAAAAGGGGACTGCGGATGTGTGTTTCAAAGTAAATTTTTGTTTTTAAATTTTTGATATTATCGGTTTCTATTTTTTCTAATCTACCTACCTAATTTTGTTTTTAAATTTTGGATACTTAGGTACATACTATCGGTGTGCATAACTATATTGAAAAGTGCCATCTTTAAAATGATGTGCCAGCAAGTACATGAATTATTTAGTGATTTTGCCATTTATAAATAATACCCATGTAATTTGAGTTGCGGATTCATGACCCTACCTATCTTCAAATTGATGTAGATAATAATATGTCGGCATTTTTCATAATATCAAAAAAGGTAATTTCACAATTTCTTTTCAAATGACCTCCCATACCTGGAGCCCTAGAGCCGCCTCTGGTTCTGGCGATATGAAATTTCTATGAAAAATCCCATATTTCCTATCCGATTGCGCTGAAACTTTTGGGATTTGTTCTTTACATACCTAGGAAGGTTTGGACGTATACAAAAATGAGCTCTGGCGATATGAAATTTCTATGCAAAATCCCTTATTTCCTATCTGATTGCGCTGAAATTTTTGGGATTTGTTCTTCACATGCCTTTTTTTACAGTTAATACTGCACAAGAGTCCTAACTGCTCCCGTCTGGAGCCAGTGAGACTATGGCATCTCCAATTGGGGTATGCTGACAGGCTGAAGGTAGTGGGGAGGGAAAGGAGATGAAAAAGAGGAAGGTGGGGAAGTACCTGGCAATTCAGATCTGGTCACTAAACACGGCTAAAGCCATTTTTAAGCAACGTTTCAATTCTGAATGGTGGTCTTACACCAGGGCGATACTGAGAGTATCTTCCACTCTGGTATGGTGATGCCTGGGATGCCATAGTCTCACTGGTTTCTACGTACACAAAATTGAGAAACGTACACAAGTTGAAAAACATTCAGACTGAAAATCCAATATATATTGTGATAAAACCCCCCCCCCCTCTACGAATTAAAACCTAACTTTTGAATCCAATTGCTGCTACATTGCTACAGCTACCCCGCTCGGCCTTTAAAAGCTCGTAGCTCGCCCGTTCTCGCGTCTCTCCCCTGCATTTCTTTTGCAGCGCCTTTTCAACCCCATCACGTAATACTTTTATGCAAACGTGACGAGATGCTCTTAATTAATCAATTGTAATTAACCCCACAACGTTGTGTATTTTTTGTTTTAGTGGTTTGGTATAGTTAATCCAATTTAATTAATAATTTGTTTGTGGTAAACCCTTGTTCTTTTAGGTATGGCGTGTTACAATTTGCAAGGCTTCGAATAACAATGACTGGGTCTGACTAACTTGAAAAATAACTAGTTATCTATCTATATTCAACCAACTTCCTCCCCTAGCACCTGTTATACACCTACGCTCATCGACGACTATTTTTATTGAAGTAATCTGCATTTTCCCTCCTAGCATCTAGTATATAAATTTACATTCAAACGGCGAATTGAGAAGATCCTACCTTTCGATGCGATGTCGCGTACTCTCTGCGGCTGTATAAAATGCTATCATGAAAATAATTTGACATTTATTTATATTCTAACAAAAGATTTACACTCAAAGCAGTACGGAGGGCAATAATTCTACACTCAGAGTTCTAGATGCAGTTTGTTAGTTAGCTAGCTTGTTTTTATTTTGTTAATTTGATTCTACGGGTAGGTATTTTGGATTAACATGAGACAGAACATGTGCTGTTTAAATAATTGGACTCCTCCATAGCCCAACTGATAAGGTGATGGTCATAGACCGCCAAATCAGCTTCCAATTCCAACTCCTCCAGAGAATGTTAAGGTCGCAAGCGACGAATGAAAATCGACATGTTTTGCCTTCTGTCGGGAAAGGGTTTGATGTGTGTTTCTGGATCATAGAGTGGTAATGGGAATAATATCGACCAATACGCCGTCAAATTATAACTATGTTGATGATGATGATGAAAGGTCATCTCATACCGTTTGATATGAGGGTCTGCTCCGATTAATGGCGTGATAGCCGGTGTCAGGAACTGTTCAGGAAATGTGTGGGTGGCACGAGGTTTTGGAACGTGACATCCTACTCTGGATTGATGATGATGATGATGATTCTGAAGTTCTTCAGCATGCCGATGACTTGAGTTCCATTAACTCCTAAAGCACCGGCATAAACATTAAACCGAAGTTGATTAGACAATCGGCAATGTCAGGAGATCGGTGGGGCCGCTCTCTCCTCTGATCTGGCGATGTATGAATTTAATTAAGGAAGATTTTGATGTCACCGATCCTCGCCTTGGCAGTCACTCATGTCCTCAATAGTCCCGTTCTCCGTCCAGCACGCCGCCTCGAACCAGTAGAAATAATGATTACGTTTTTCCTAGGCACGCTACCGAAACATGCGCCAGCCTACAATCGCGATGGTCATCGGTATTTGATTTGAATGAAAAATACGTCCTCTCGCATAACATACACAAGCGTAACTTGGGTCCTTCCCCTATATGTGTCACGGGCATATGCTCTACGATAGGCGTACCCCAAGCTCAAACTCAAAAATCAGCTCAAAGAAGGAATGTCAGGCTCGGTTTCCAGGGTGCCGGGTCCAAGAATGAAAGGCACCAGGTCGTGAATCTGGCTTCCTTTCCTTCTATTTCCCCCGCTGCTCTTTCGTCCAGAGTACAATCCCACTCTGATGCTGGATGATCCCTATTCCTAGTGTGAGGGAGTTAAGAAAACTTTTGCTACTTATGTAGGTGGATATAACGCATTACGCTTAAAATATGAATACCTACCGACGGCTTCATTCAACCGACAATGTGAAAGTTTTTGCTAAATCGAATATCGAATGAAATATACCTACCTAAGCGTAAACCAAAAGGTGAGGATTATACGATAAGATATCGAACCAAGTTTATGCAAAGTCCTATGTAATAGACTTGTTGTGATACCTAAAGTTTGGAATAAGGTGTGGGAAATTTTTGGAATGGGAATTCAAATATGTCAGATTTTGTTAGTAATCAAAAATGCCCATGCTACGCACCCTTCATAAACCGTTAAATTACCCAATGCCTTTTCAAAAAACCCTTCCTGAATATAGTCCCCTAGCTACGTTTAAAAATATTATTACGAAACTCGTAAATAATAATTAACACCTCAAAGACGCTTTACACATTAATTTATACCTACATTCTATACCTATGTATTTTGGTACCCGTTATGTATTGGAGAATACCCAGTAACCTAGTTTTCTAGATCACCAACAAAGCACTTTTAAAGGATTTTATTATTGTTTTGTGGTTTCAAAATCCCGTCTTTTAAATGAAGTCTCTCGTCTAAGATTTATTGCCCGAAAGCGCACTTTGTGTTTCAAATGCTATTTAGTTAACTAAATTATTATTTTACAACGGTCTTGTCTCAAGAATAACTTCACCCAACAAAGGTACTTGCTAGCCGGCCAACCCGGAAACGTGCAAAGCTCCGCTCGACAAAAAAAGGTCCTAGATTCCTAAGGCTTGTATATAAACCCTAATTGACTCTTTCCTGCAAGGCCCGTACTAAATATGTTAATAATTTTATACAAACTTACCAAATTCGCCATTTTGCACAAAATAATTTCACAAATCAATTCACTACAATAATATTTAATTCAAACAAGCACTTCTAAAACACAACCCGTCATGCAGTTATTTATTCCAAGATGCAGCCGTCGAACACAATTCTCGCGTCGATTTGTTTTATCCTGACTCTGCTAAGTGCCCCGTAAGTACGTCCCGACCGCCTCAATTTACAAATTATATTATCTAACTTCACAGATATGAACTCGCAAGCCTCAATCTCTGACTTCCTTATTCGCGTGGACTCTTTTTTGTTTAATAAAACGGAATTTCCTTTGTTTAATTAAAATGAAATATCCCCGATTTAGGCGCACCAAACTGGTCTCCTCGCGACTATCGGACCTCGATCCCTTAATTTAAACCGTGCTTCCCAACGACCAAATCTTGACTCCCCTCAATCGCGTGAACTATTATCCTTTAATTAAATGACTTATTCCCGGTTTAGAAGCACCAAACTATTATTCTCCCGTTTATCAAAACTCGATGACTTTTAATCCCGACCGTGCGTCTCCAGGTTCTTTCCCCGACTGTCCACCAACACTTCTCTACCCCCTGACTCCCACCCATCTACCTGTGTGGTTTCAATAATATATTAGCCACTTCTTCAAATCTTAAGTGATAAACACATCTCCCAATATGCATATTTCAATCGTTTTAATAGTGTTCTGTCACATTAGGTCCCAAATTCCAAGAATTCAGTGCAACTTTCATGTTTGCTATTTTTTTTGTGTGTAACCTTACATAACAAAATACAAACTAATTTTGTCTGCGCCGGAGTCATAAATTATCCCAATAACGCTTAAAAGAAGAGCTCAGTGGCGCACTTCAATTCACTACTCGTCCTAATTACTTGCGTCGACTTTATTGGTTATATAATAACATTATATAAGCATTGTCTGTACACGTTTTCGTTCTTTCTGCGTGCGTCACTATTTAACGAATTCTGCAATCTTATTTCGACAAATATGTCAAATATTTCAACCCGTAATCGGCACGTCGCTCTAGTATATTTAAATGCACCAAGATTAATCTTTATTGCCTAGTTTTCAATTTCCTACTGCCATAGAAAATGCACAAGACAATTGTTTCGCAAATCAATTTGCTCGCGTTAAAGTCAGTCACCACTCGGGCAAATATCCATCGGCCGCCCCTGACTTGATAATGAACCTGAAAAAATCCCTCTAAATGTTATTCTGGGTCCCTTCTTAGTTTTGTGAAGAATGGCCTTTGCCGGGGCTCGCATGCACTTGAGCTACGCAAACACATGTGGTTATTTAGTGGTAAGGACCCATAAATCACCCCCATGAATTGAAACAGAGAATCGTATGCTGAAACCATTCCATGTTACAAAAATTAAATATAATTCTAAATTGATCTCTCAATTTTAAAAGAATTATTTCGTAGGCCCAAAGGCGAGATCATCACAATATTTAGGTACAAAAATGTGGTTATTACCCGTATGAAAATTAATTTCTTTAAAAAATAATGTAAAACTGAGAATTCGTTCAGACCAAACCTCTAGTATGTATACTATATGCAGCTGCAAAAGGACAGTATGTTTAAAACGAATTTAACCCATTGAATAACGATAATTTAATTGTTTTGCCTTTAATAATGAGCGGCCCTGGAATTCTTCAAAAAGCCACCGCTTTTCCGGATACTATTAATTACCATAAGTCAGAGCATATGTAAACGCTCCTGTGAGAAGCCAATATCACCAGTTACGACTGAGGCAACCAAATACATTTTAGCTTAGTACTGGCTGCCCTAATATGTACTTGCGAAATTGCCGTGTGTGGTTCGGCTCCCGTAGCTGTCGATCTATGACTTGCCTAGTGCGTTTGTGTGAATAAATTTTCATACAAATTTGAAGGTCTCATTGGCTGCGCAGCCTTGCTGCCTAGTGCGAGCCTAGCCTTATTTTTAAATATGTAAAGGTTGTGATGGGTCAACCCTTTTCTTAGGGTTTTTAAGCCCTTCCCCTTTCTTTCTCTCGCGTTCAGATCTCCGGATGGAAATCCTACTCTCGTTCTAGCGAAATGATTCACCAATAATGGTTTGAATCAAGACTCGTTCTTCCCACCCCTGTGACTGAACACAGTAAAAGGCTTTCTCCTTCCGGGAAATCTTTACAATAAACCCTTTTCTCCACGTTGTGTAAATTTTTTTGTTTCGGAGATCCTAGGACATCTAGAACAGGTATTTAATGTATTTTTGTGGTAACTTTCGGTTCTTTTAGGTAAGGTGTGAAAGAATTTCTCTGTATCTTTTAAACGTCTGAAGGACACGCCCTAACTAAATCTGCCCTAAATCTGTCCCCACTACGGACCTAATATTATTCACTGTTCCAAAATTCAAGTAATGGGCCCTATTGTTCTTACTCTCATGAGGCTATAAAATTGATCTCTCTTCCTATAAGTTCTAATCAGGCGCGGCCGGTGCCTTTAATTTTTAGTGGTTCACCGATTTAATAAAAAACGTAATGTATGCATAGAGATATACTAAATGTATGTAATTTATATAAATGCACGTATCTTACTTATTTATAGATAAGATCAATTATTCGATCCCTTTGCCGAGTTCATGCGGTTCTTTTTGATAAAGTCCACATTTATTATTGCATCACTCATTTTCAAAAGGGTAAAGAAATTCAATTGTACCTAAAAATATTGATACCAGAATAATTCAACCATAATGATAAAAAAGGGATATTTTATAGAGCGATGTTTTTGTGTGAAATCTCCTCATGGGCATTAAAATTTTACTATTTGCAAACAAATACAGATATACTCACCTGATAAACTCGTTATCCGATAAACACATTTATATTAAAGTTTATGCTTGGAAGATACGACTTTGCAAGCGGTGACACTGCATTAAAAAACTTCAGAAATCATAAATTGTTTGCTATTTTACACTATGGTTCATTTCTTTTGATATTACATCTATTTGTATTAGAGGATTAGTGGCAAAGAACAGAAGGTATTTATTTAAAAGACTCAACTTTCGGATATGAATTAATATCACAATAATGTTTTAATTTGCAGCATATGATGCAAACATTGCCTGACCCACTAAGCGTAAGCGTCGGTCGTCGGTGTGAAGTTAGCAATAATTAAAAAAACGCACACAAATAAAAGGTTACTTTCTGCCAAAAAAATCAAATAATAAAGTCAATGCCAAGTATGTAAATCCGCAGGAGTTTATCACAAGATAATATCTCACGCATAGCTGATCCGTGACCCGTTGACCCGAGGTTGCATTTTACAAGAGAAATGTTATGATTTTACTTCATACTGTCCAAACCCTACATCGCTCGAGCCCTTCGTTCGGAATTCTTCGATTCTTCGTTCGGATATCTCCGCTGACCGTGCGGCGTACGGTCAGCGGTATTTTTCTTGATATGTTTTGTCAAAACCACGGTCCAGAGATGTTTCGTATGGGCGGCATATAAAATATTATTAGTCAAACAAGGCGCATAGCTAAAGCGCGCGGTTTGGTATGTACCTCGGTTTCTCGTTCCTAGCCAGTGTAAACGGCGCGCGGGTGCAATGTTTTTGCTGTATTTATCTACAATATTTCATCGTTAGTCACGTTTTAGTAACATTTAGTATGTTAATAATTGCAATTTTTAAGATTTAAAAAAAAATTTGCTTTATTTTATAATTAAAAACATTAAGTAAGATTACGATGAGCTGTAAATTGTGTTTCAATTTTGTTGGCGGTTCATTGCACGAGTGCACTAATGCACCAGCCGCGCCTGGTTCTAATGAGTTTTAATGTACATACCTAGAATGTTTCATTCGGATAATTGGCGATTCTCCTGAACCGGGTCCCATGGCTGGATCCTATACATAGTAGTGATAATATATTATGTTGTTAGTAAACACTGATTTATACCTAGGATGACAAGTATAAGGAAGGGGAGAGGATAGAATGGACAGCGATGGGAAAATTCTTTGCAATCTAGTACTGGCTCCTCCACTTGACCAAGTTGAATAGGTGGTCAGCTCTCAGAACACGACCCCTCGACCAATGCATGATGAGGCTATACCCATGGCACCCGGAAGTTCTCTTGACGACCAACCAGATACCCGGACCCCACCATAACAAGAGAAGAACGGCATGACTTTGAACCTTTCCCAAAACAACTCCAGTACGCTGACACCTCCAGAAACTACTTTACTGGCTCTAGAAGGGGTATTCTAGTCCGTCCCTTGTCAAGACTCTAATCACGGAACAAGTGGCGTAAGCTTGTGACAGGCAGATCCGTCCATCCACGTGACCGACCTAGCTATACAGTCCACCTCTGGAAGCTGACGTAACCCCGTTTCTGGTAAGCGCTACGTTTGCTTCCAGGTCGATAGGATTAAAATATGTGACGATGCTACAGGGTTCTTTCCGCAAGATGCCATGCCCATGCCTCCTTAATAATACTTGGATGACTTGTATAGCGCCGTTTTTGTGAAAAATCACCTCAAGGGCGCTCCACACTACCTTGCCGGCAATCCGAGATGCTTTTGGCCAAAACGCCTCCGTCAGCGAACCATGCCCTTTCATACAGGTTGGCACCTCTCCACACAATCCTTCGCGCCCACTCGCTCGACACAGTTCCGCGAAAGGGAATTACCTCCAGCATATCGCATGACCCGATAAATCTATGGCGAGCAATCCACCTTAACATGACAATGTGGAAAGACCCTTACCGGTTGACCACCAATTTTCCACGTATGTGTGGCCTCGGTGTCATCGTCACATCGTCCAACCAAAAAGTCTAAAAAATGCGTAATCAAGTAGGAATTCAGCGGAGTACCTGTTAGTTTTATTATTCGTTTCACACAAAAATGTTTAAGTTGCAGTCGGACGCCCTCAATTTGGTGTCTCGTACACTTGAAAACATTCTCCATTTGGTTGAGTGTACAGCACCCACGGCGGTGTAAGCACCATATCTCGTTCATTTTTTGTTTGTTTCCCTGACCCTCCGTCGCCAGATGACTGAAACAAAAGATGTTCTCTATCCCATGCGTTACATAATACGGTTAACATATCAGCTGATAAGGTGATATTAATTTTTCCTCGCCGCTGGAACGGATGAAAGTAACTGTCCAGGATTCGCGTTCTATTCCGTCCTTCTGCATCCAATGGCCTGTAATTCAATTATAGATTCATTAACTTACCCGTACGTAGTGATGTATAAATTCCCGGGAATTTATTTTTGGGGAATATTCCCAGGAATATTCCCGGGAATATTCCCCTGGACGGGGAATATTGGGAATTTTGATTTTAACAACATAATACCTCAAAAAGAATAATATTTATTAACTAAAATATAAAAAATACACACATATGGTACATATTAGCAGTATAGATCCATAAAAAGTCAAATCTATTCCAATATATATGGGAATAGGATCCAAGAGAAAAAAAAAAAAGCACCGATCAAAATTATTTTACATTGAGTAGTATCTCTATTGTATGTACAGTATTAGTAGCCTATACACTTTACGCTATTACCTATTAGTGTACGGTAGGCTACATAAAACAAAAAAATCGTAAAACTGTAAAAATGACACAACTTCACAGATCGTTACTGTTCATCTGATGATACTGATTGGACACTATCAACTTCGCTTCCACTTTCATCTTCATATTCTTCTTCTTCTTCATCCGACCCGGACGAAGTTGTTGCCGATTCAGGATTATCTACGTTTTCCTCTTCCTCGGCACAGTCAATTGGATGTTTGCGTTTGCGAGTACCAGATAAGTTTGAAACGTTATGATGCGAATCAGACGCAATCTGCTCATCCGTGGAAGAAAGGGTTTTCTTGGAAGCAGCTTGAGAGCCACTTTCAGAGGAAAGAAGTTTCCAATTGTGTGCCACAAATGTTATTTTCCCTGCTCTTTGAGTTGTTAGACGATTCCTCCGTTTTGTATGGATGCGACTAAACGTGCTAAAAGATCTCTCCGTGGCTGCGGAAGTAATGGGAGCTGTCAATATTCTTATGGCAACCTGTGACAAATCTGAACATCCGCACATCCCCTTCCACCAGGTCACTGGCGTGATTTTATCGACACACTTCCATAGGAATGCCTTGCTCCATGATTCTTCCTTAGCCCTATAATTGGCTAAATCAACAAGAACATTTGCACTATCAACAGTCTCCATATGACTTGCTACTTGGTCAATGAATTCAAGTGCTTCAAGTTGCTGAGCGTGGCTTAGCAGATGTCCTTGGGAACCAGGATCTAGTAGGGCAGCAGCCAGATGTATTGGAGCAATAGCAAATTCTTTGCGCTGCGTCGCCTTTTCTAATATTTGCTTCTCTTCGGCATTTGACAGTAGAGATGCTGGAAGAGTTTTACTTAGACTGCTGTCAATATCCTCAAAAGCATACAATGCTTTGTGGGTTAGTGGTTCGTCCCCCTCTAGCTTTGTAATCCAGGAAACAATCGGTCGCAGAACATCGGCTAATGATGTCACTCTTGTCCAGAAAACATCATCGTCTAACAGGCTGTTCTTCATATCACGAGGTAAAGATGAGGCAGCTTCGTTTACTGCAAAAGTTTGCAGGCTTACTTTACATTTCATCATGCTGTCAAGGCAATTTAAATAACTGCCCCAGCGTGTTTTGACAGGAAGATGTAGAGTCGAATTCAATTTCTTTGCTGTATTTATTTCAGTTAGTAATGCGCTCAGTATTTGTGATTGACGGATGGTCTTAACGATACTAAAAACCCTTTGAATGAATACGTTTGCTGATTTGGTTGAAAGAATGTCATTCACCAATAGGTGCATTGTATGAGCTATGCACCCAAGGGGTACAATGTGCGGATATTCACTTTGTAAAAGCTTGCACGCTTTCTTCATATTGGCCGCATTGTCTCCAATCACAACTAAAAATTTATTGGGGCCAAACTTTTCCAAAATCTTTTTCATTTCCTGGCACAAATACTCGGATGTGTGTCGATTGTCTTTTGTATTGACAAAGTCAACGAAAATCCAAGAGAAGTGTAGAAACCATTTTATTAAAAATTAAATAAATTCCCCGTTTTCGGGAATTTATTTCAGGTCGGGGAATATTCCCGGGAATATTCCCGTTCCCGGGAATATTCCCCGGGGAATATTCCCGGGTCTACATCACTACCCGTACGTAATTGTTTAATTTTCCAGTCGGGTAAACACAACCAATGATGTCTTAATTACGTATCCCGTGGTCCTGTACCTATATAGAAAACAAAAAAAACCTCCCTACTGTCTTATAAGCTTTATATAAACTGGTATCTTCGTCGCTCCATTCCGAGTATTGCGCAATTGTGACTCTAAATTGTGACTCCATAATTCACGTACTGTGATATACCTAAGCTAAACATTCGTTCGTAGGTTATTATTATTATTGTACGACCCTTAAGTGCAATATGGAAGTTCCCTAATATATATTTATTATAAAACGAGTCTATTATTGTAAGTTTTAAACGACTGTTCAGTTATTATTTAGGCTTAATCTGATTTAGTAAAACTTCCTCAACCTGAATTGGAACCATTATATTATTATTATTAAAATTCGAGACCGTGATTATTATTTAGAATAGATATTTATAGAAAATATCTTTTCTCTCTCGTGCACCTTAAAAGATGATTATTTATATTAAGACCGGGGAATTAAACACAACACCGGGAACAATATAATTCCGTTAACTTCACAGACGTATTCACCGTTTTCCTTCCTTTTGATTTTATCGATTGATTAATTATTATTTTTAGAATTTAAGTGATTCGACTAAAATCCACTCTATTAGGTTATTATCTTTTCACTGAGTCTAGTTCGATACACTTTGCACAAAAATCCACTCTAGTCAAATCGCTCAGATAGCCATTTGATCCCCGGTAAATTTCCAACAACCCAGTTTCGCGCGTTTTCTTCCCGAGACCTCACCCTGTATTCCCGAATTGTCACGAACTGTCCCCTCTCTCCTCTCAACTTCCCTTTTTGATCATCCATTTCCACATAAATCAATTTTAATTTTTGCAAATTCGACTTCTAATAACACGTAAAATCGAATCTTTTCTCACCCACTGTCCTGTCGTGTCGCTTACGACCTTTTTCCCCGATCGGTCCCCACAATCCCCATTACGCCCCGTGCGACAAAACTATCCAGCCCGACCGTCCAGGGGCGGACCCGACCTAGCACTCTTAAACCTCCATACGAATCTCTACAATCTGAGCACCTAAAAATATTATTTACCATGTGAATAATTAATTCAACTTTTCTCGAAATCCTATCGTGTCCGTTCTACCATTTTTAAAATCGCTTCCAGGTACGGCGTATCCTGAATTTTCGATATATTTTCCATACTTTTCTCGAAATCCCCAAGTCCGATTTCAACCTAGCAACCTATAATATGTTCCGACTGTCATCTATTATGCATATATTATTTTAGCTACTCCCACAATAAGTCACCTTCTAGGTATTTCGTCGATTTAGCATTTGACTATGGCTTTCCTAATAAATCAGTGATTGAACATCCTTATACGGACGTATTCTTTAAGTGTACACGCGACAGTACCCGTTCCTGGCTATCTCGCGATTGTATGTGATCGTAACAATTTTATAATATTTTTCGCGTCCGCAAATGCCTATGTGCAGTCTCTAGTCATTTGACCCCTTCCTCCACAAGGTCGCAATACTCGTAAGACCTTATTTAGTAATAACGTAACCTTTTATGATCTCGATTCTCCTTTTCACGGGCTATATCCCCTACCAAAGTCTAAATACAACCCTGCCTCCGAGCGTTTTTTATATTAATTTTTAAGTCACACCTACATAATGCATCCCTTTCTTGCGTCAAAACCAATAAATTTACGTATTTATGGGTGCTCCACTTGTGATATTCTCTCTTTCTCTCGTCTCTTCTTTTGAATTCTTTTTTTTTTTTTTTACTATTTTTGAATTCTTTCATCCTTTCAAGTTTTCTTGAACTTTTCTTTTGGCTCTGATCGATATTTAATTTTCTCAAAGGCTTTATATGTATGACACACAAGCCTTCATGAAAATGTGACCCTTATTTTCTTTGATTACTACAGGAAGCTATTTAAAACTCCCTTGTACTACATATCTTTATAGATATAAGTACTTAATTAATTAATACGTTATCTACGACCTTGAACGTAAATTTTCGTATTTATGTTGTAAATAAATTCCACCAAACGTTGTGTTATTTTTTGATTTATGGTGTGGGAACTTAATTACTTTTGTTTTGTGGTACCCTTTGATTCTGAAAGGAGCGTTGAGCATCGAATTTGATTGGTCTATTTCTTGCAATTCTAAATTTTATTTTATATTCTTTATGAACTAAACTTTCCCTAAACACTATTTCGACTTCCTACCTCTAATGGATTCGTAATATACTTGTAATTAATGACATTTACCTGTTCAATTGTTTGTGTAATTAAGAATGACTCAAATGGTTAATTGTTAGTGAAGTCTTTTGTTACTCAAGATTTATTTACTGCTTGGCTCTCCCCTATTTTGGTCCTGATGCTATAACGTACATATGACATTGTTTTAGTAGATTATTGTTATTAATTGATTGTCTTTTAGAACGAACTCAGAAATGCTCTTTTGCTTGCATAATTTGGCTCCTATCCTCCTGCAGATACACAGGGTGGTCAAAGATCAACTAGAACTTCGCACAGTCAGCCGACGCGATTTTCCAGAGGGCCGTTATACCTTGTTCTGTCAATCTTCCATGTCGTCGTGCACGTTACTCAGGTCTTTCTCAGAGCCCCGAAATCTCCAAATTCCAACTCCTCCGAAGTCTACTATTTACTTAGAGCGAACCGGTTTCGTTCTATACACAATCATATACTCACGGTCTTTGCAAGAGTTCGAGTCGTGAATTCTAATTTCTCGCATGCAAGAGACGATGTGAGGATGCCCCTGTCGAGACTAAAGCGCTAGCTGTAAGCGAGTCCACATCATCCAATGCACAGTACATAAGAAGATATATATGTATACATACGTTTGGGAAGGATTATAACTCGCAATGTGAAGCTAGCTAGCCTCGCATTCCAAGCTCGGATTTCGTGAAAAGGAATTCTGCGAAAAACCTTAGCCGATGACCGAATATATACATATTAAGAGTAGGAAATATCAATATATAAGAATAAACTAAGAATATTTATTAGTTTTATTAATGGAGAGCTAATAACTCCAGGCTTTTGTTTGTTTGGTTGACAATTTTATTTAAGAGATTGCCATCTCTATTGATTTCTTGATTTGTTTGGTTGACAATTTTATTTAAGAGATTGCCATCTCTATTGGTTTCTTGATTTGTTTTGTTGAACTGTTATTCTAGATTTTCCCCCTCCCCAGATTCAACTCTTTGATATAGACTTTTATTATCCCGTGATTTTTCAAAAGTCTCATGTAAATGATTGATACGTGTGAGGTTTTTTATTCCCATAACTTCAAATGTTTTCATGTAATTCCTCAAATTCATTTTTATACTACTATCCCGTGATTTTTCAAAAGTCTCATATAAATGATTGATACGTGTGAGGTTTTTATTCCCATAACTTCAAATGTTTTCATGTAATTCCTCAATTCATTTTTATACTACTATCCCGTGATTTTTCAAATGTCAAATGTAATTATAACTGTAATTTAATTTTCTTGTTAAATTTTCAAATCATATTTCGCTGCTATCCCGTGTATTTTCCTAATGTTTCAAATAGATGATTTATATTTTCTTTTTGTAAAATAAATACTAATTTCATTTTATATAAATTGGTTTTTAATCCTTTTGTATTTTGATATCGTAGTAATGTTAGCCCGAAGCAATTAAAGAATGTCAATTGTTTATTTTACCTTTAAATTTATAAACAAAACCGTCACTGACTTCGTGACCCACTAACCCAATAACATACTCTCGAATAAGTACATGGAATGACACGTGTTTTTTTGTTTACACTAAGCATTCCGAATCAATTTGCCCTAATTAAATTCCTTTATTTCATTGTATTGGTTTCACTTTATATCTGATCGAAGCCCCGTCTGCTAATTTATTATTCAGTATAGATATATATAACTATATTTATATAGACTTTATACGTAAATAAATGTGGTTTATATTCTAAATACACATAATGCAGGTGGAATATTAGATGTTTTTATAACGAGGATTACTGACCCACCGCTAACAACCGAAGTCGTAGACATAGGACTCTCAGACCACAGGCTTGTACGTACGGAAGTAGACTTTAATCCTTCCAAACCTGTCTACAAAACGAAGACGACCAGAGCATGGCGAAAGTTTAACTTTGATCTCTTCGAGGAAGAGCTAAAGTCATCCACTCTAGCGAAATACGATTTAAATAGCAATGTCACTTCGACATCTGGTCTAGTTGAAATTTATAATGGTACCTTAAGTGCTCTTATAAACAAACATGCCCCCTTTTCGACCAAAACCTGTGCTGTTCGCAAGTCTGATTCCTGGTTTGATGCAGAATGCCGGGAAAAGAAGAGGACCATGCGCCGACTTGAGCGGATTTTCCGGAGCGGAAAACTATCCGACCAAAGGGAAGCTTGGGTTAGTGTGCAATCGGAGTACAGGGAGACAATTCGAAGAAAAAAGTCGGAGTATTGGATGGCGAAGATTGAAGGCGAAGTTTCTGACCCCCAGCGACTTTGGAACTCGCTTAAAACTGTCATGGGTGAGTCTGAAAACTCAACTACAGCCGCGTTCAGTCCGAAGGATTTCTCCGACTTTTTCCAAGAAAAAATCCAAAATATCCGAGCAACGACGGCGTCTGCTCCACCACCAAATTTCACCACCTACAACGGCGAATTTCTGATGAAGTTCAAACACACAACATTGGAGGAAGTCAACAAAATTGTGTCTAGTTCTCTGAACAAACAATGTGCATTAGACCCAATTCCAACGTGGCTACTCAAAAGTGTCTAAAACATGTAGTGCCGTTCCTAGTGTTCCTTTTTAACAAAACTTTCGATTTAGGCGAGGTGCCCCAACTACTCAAAAAAGCCCTTGTTTCCCCAATTTTAAAGAAACCCCAATTAGATTCTGTAGATTTAAGTAATTATCGCCCTGTATCCAATTTACCATTTATCTCAAAAGTTCTTGAAAAAATTGTAATCAGGCAGTTGACTGCCCATCTGGCCAAAAATGAACTCTTATCAAAGTACCAGTCAGCTTATAGGAGGTACCATTCTACAGAGACTGGCATATTGCGCGTGCTGTCAGATTTAATGCTTGCAAATGAGTCAGGTAAGTTAGCTTTACTATCATTATTAGATTTGAGTGCGGCATTTGATACCATCGACCACGATTTTCTCATCAAAAGACTGGAAAAATCCTTTGGACTGGGTGGTGAAACTATTCAATGGATAAAATCCTACCTCTGTGGCCGAACACAATCTGTACAAGCCGGTGGTAAAAACTCTCCCTTTGTAACCCTCACTTCTGGAGTCCCTCAGGGTTCAGTGCTGGGACCCCTACTTTTCATTCTGTTCATCAACGATGTTGCCAAAATAATAGAATCATTCGGACTTCTTTCCCATTGCTACGCTGACGATCAGCAAATCTATTTCTACTTCGCACCGAATGAGAGAGATAGATTAAAAGATATTACCGTTAAATGCATTGCTGCCATAACAGACTGGATGTCTTCGAACAAACTAAAACTAAATCCAACCAAAACAGAATTCCTCTGGACAGCAACAAGAAAGCGTCAGCCATTATTAGACAAATCTCCTCTTATTACTTCTGGCTGTAACATCATCCCTAAAAATGGCGTCAAACTACTAGGTGTACATCTAGACCAAGATCTTTCCCTTAAATCCCAGATTAATAAAACAGTAAGCGCGGGATTCTTTCACCTGCGCCAAATCAAATCTATAAGGAGAAATATTCCGACTAAGGCCACAAAGATGCTGGTAAACTCTTACGTTGTATCGCGACTTGACTATTGCAATGGCATATATGCAAATCTCCCTAAAATATATACTGATAAACTTCAGTCAGTTTTCAATGCTGCAGCGAGACTGATAACCGGCGTTTCCAAATATTCTCACATTTCCCAACATCTGCGGAACCTTCATTGGCTTAAGTGTCCTGAGAGAATTCAGTTCAAACTCTGCTGGATGGTGTTTAAAGCACTACACGACATGGCGCCACCCTACCTGTCGGAACTGTGCATTCCAAATGATGTCAATACTAGGCAAGCAACCCTTCGATCAGCATCTTCAACAGCTATAGGTAGACTCTTAGCAATCCCAATACCAATTTCGGAGACCGGGCTTTTGCAGTAGCAGGCCCAACAGCTTGGAACAAACTCCCTTCACATTTGCGAAAGATCGACAGTACATTTGAGTTCAGAGCAAAGCTCAAAACTCACCTTTTCACATTATCATATCCCGAAAAATAACTTCATTTTTTCAGCAGTATTTCATTACTTAGTCCATGGGAATTACCTAGATTGATGTATCTTCATTACCAGCTTTTACGTTGTTACGCAACTTTTGACATTATATTATAACTTATTATGCGATTTTTTTTTTATTTTTTTTTTTGTAATATTTTCATGACTTACACTGACAGCACGGGCAGTAACATAACAACATGTGTTTATAAACGTAAATAAGTATGTTAGTCGTAAATTACTAATTTTAAGACAGTTGCAAATCATAATGCAAATAGAGCAGTAACAATACTGCTCTATTCGTATTATGACAGTCATCATAACAATATGTGATTATAAATGTAAATCAGTATGTTAGTCGTAAATAACTAATTTTAAGAGAGTTGCAGGTCATAATACGAATAGAGCAGTAACAATACTGCTCTGTTCGTTTCATATTGTATTATGGCTTCCAATTACATGTACAAAACTCGGTTATAAAAATAAGTATAGTTCTAAATCACTAGTCATAGAAGTCTTAGTTGTAAGTCATTAGTTATCAATCTTAGTTATAATATAAGCCACTTGTAGTTGTGATGATCTCGCCTTTGGGCCTACGAAATGATTCTTTTAAAATTGAGAGATCAATTTGGAATTATATTCGATTTTGTAACAGGGAATGGTGTCAGCATACGACCCTCTGTTTCCAATTCATGGGGGTGATTTATGGGTCCTTACCACTAAATAACCACATGTGTTTACGTGGCCCAAGTGCATGAGAGCCCCGGCAAAGGCCATTCCTCACAAAACTAAGAAAGGACCCAGAATAACATTTAGAGGGATTTTTTTTTCAGGTTCATTATCAAGTCAGGGGCGGCCGATGGATATTTGCCCGAGTGGTGACTGACTTTAACGCGAGCAAATTGATTTGTGAAACAATTGTCTTGTGCATTTTCTATGGCAGTGGGGAGTTGAAAAATTAGGCAATAAAGATTGATCGTTGGTGCATTTAAATATACGAGAGCGACGCGCCGATTACGGGTTGAAATATTTGACATATTTGTCAAAATAAGATTGCAGAATTCGTTAAATAGTGACGCACGCAGAAAGAACGAAAACGTGTACAGACAATGCTTATATAATGTTATTATATAACCAATAAAGTCGACGCAAGTATTGAGAAAGAGTATTAGATTGAAGTACGCCACTGAGCTCTTCTTTTAAGCGTTATTGGGATAGTTTATGACTCTGGCGCAGACGAAATTAGTTTACACCACAAAAAATAACGAACATGGTTTCTACACAAAATTCTCTGAAATAAGAGTTATTATGTGACATTTTTTGACTATTAAACGTTGATATATGCATATTGGGAGATGTGCTTATCACTTAAGATTTGAAAAAAGTGACTAATAAATTATTGAAACCACACAAGTAGATGGGTGGGAGTCAGAAGGCAGGGGGTTGGAACTGGACAGTCGGGGTAGAGGAGTGTTAGAGGACAGTCAGGGAAGGAACCTAGGGCCGCGCAGACGGGATAAAAATCATCGAGTTTTGATAAACGGGAGAGTAATAATTTGGTGCGCGTAAACCGGGAATGATTCAGATAGTAATATATAATAATAAATACAATCGGGGAGAGATTCTGGAGACGCACGGGCTAGCGAAAAATCATCGAGGTTGAATACACGATAGGATAATAACTCTGTGCGCGTAAACCGGGAATAATTCATAAAATTAAAGGAAAATAGTTCACGCGATTGAGGGGAGCCAAGATTTGGTCGTTGGGAAGCAAGGTTTAAACTAAGGGATCGAGGTCCGATAGTCGCGAGGAGACCAGTTTGGTGCGCCTAAATCGGGGATATTTCATTTTAATTAAACAAAGGAAATTCCGTTTTATTAGACAAAAAGAGTCCACGCGAATAGGAAAGTCAGAGATTGAGGCTTGCGAGTTCATATCGGTGAAGTTAAATAATATAATTTGTAAATTGAGGCGGTCGGGACGTACTTTCGGGGCGTCTATCAGGGTCAGGGTGAAATTTAAAAAAGAAATCTACGCGAGAATTGTGTTTGACGGCTGCGTCTAGGAATAAATAACTGCATGACGGGTTGTGGTTTATAAGTGCTTGTTTGAATTAAATATTATTGTAGTGAATTGATTTGTGAAATTATTTTGTGCAACAAGGCGAATTTGGTAAGTTTGTATAAAATTATTAACATATTTAGTACGGGCCTTGCAGGAAAGAGTCAATTAGGGTTTATATACAAGCCTTAGGAATCTAGGACCTTTTTTTGTCGAGCGTTGGGGAACGAGGAGCTGTGCACGTTTCCGGGTTGACCGGCTAGCAAGTACCTTTGTTGGGTGAAGTTATTCTTGAGACAATAACGTTGTAAAATAATAATTTTGGGATACAATTAACTAACTAGCATTTGAAGCACAAAGTGCGCTTTCGGGCAATAAATCTTAGACGAGAGACTTCATTTAAAAGACGGGATTTTGAAATCACAAAACAAAAATAGAATCCTTTAAAAGTGCTTTGTTGGTGATCTAGAAGACTAGGTTACTGGGTATTCTCCAATGCATAACGGGTAACAAAATACATAGGTATAGAATGTAGGTATAAATTAATGTGTGAAGCGCCTTTGAGGTGTTAATTATTATTTACGAGTTTCGTAATAATAATTATAAACGTAGTTAGGGGACTATATTCAGGAAGGTTTTTTTGAAAAGGCATTGGGTAATATAACGGTTTATGAAGGGTGCGTAGCATGGGCATTTTTGATTACTAACAAAATCTGACATAATTGAATTCCCATTCCAAAAATTTCCCATATCTTATTCCAAATTTTAGGTATCACAACAAGTCTATTACATAGGACTTTGCATAAACTTGGTTCGATATCTAATCATATAATCACCTTTGGTTCACGTTTAGGTATATTTCTTTCGACTTAGCAAAAAACTTTCATATTGTCGGTTGAATGCAGCCGTCGGTAGGTATTCACATTTTAGCGTGATGCGCTATATCCACCTACTTAATTAACAAACTCTTTTTCTTCAAACTTAATTGAGCGGGTTACGACTCGAGAATGGACGGCGGTTGTCGAATGAATTAACGGGTCCGGCTTTCCTATTTCACCATGAGGAAGTATCTCACGCGACTTTATCGGGGGCGATGTGATCGAAATGCAGGTGGGCTTACACTATTTTTCTAATGTGGAGGCGAAGTAAGCGATGGTCGTGTCTGGTCCGAGCAAATTGGAATCCCTTGTGATCACATCTCGGTAACGTGGATCTCGTACCCGCTCTAGACTGGATTGGAAGCGTGGCCGGAGCCATTCCATGATGTCGACGTATGTACGTCACTAAGGCATTGGGGGACTTCAGGAGAACAAAGGACGTGCACCCATTTCGCCCTCCGTCTACCGCCGCTCCGAGGTACCAGCGGATAAAAGTTGTCGTCGCGGGAGACCAGTTTGATGCAGGACGAAGATTACGATCTGGCCGGACTACCTTCGTCATGGGGGAAACGAAGTGACGAAATTTGCGTGGGCTTCACTACCTTTTAGGTTACGCTCGTGTGGGGTCTGCCTTGTCGTCGGAACGAAGGGAACATGACATATGGAATCGTTTGGCAACCGATCGGCGGTTCTTTGTTGGAATCCGGATAAGTTTTCTTAACTACTTTTGGTTTACGCTTAGGTAGGTATATTTCCTTCGATATTCGATTTAGCCAAAAACTTTCACATTGTCGGTTGAATGAAGCCGTCAGTAGGTATTCATATTTTAAGCGTAATGCGTTATATCCACCTACATAAGTAGCAAAAGTTCTCTTAACTCTCTCACAATAGGAATAGGGATCATCCAGCATCAGGGTGGGAATGTACTCTGGACGAAAGGGCAGCCGGGAAAATAGAAGGGAGGGAAGCCAGATTCACGACCTGGTGCCTTTCATTCTTGGACCCAGCACCCTGGAAGCCGAGCTTGACATTTCTTTCTTTGAGCTGATATTTGAGTTTGAGGTTGGGGTACGCCTATCGTAGAGCATATGCCCGTGACATTTCGGGGAAGGTCCCACGTTACGCCTGTGTATGTTATGCGAGGGGACGTATTTTTCATTCAAATCAAATACCGATGACCATCGCGATTGCAGGCTGGCGCACGTTTCTGTAGCGTGCCTAGGAAAAACGTAATCATTATTTCTACTGGTTCGAGGCGGCGTGCTGGACGGAGAACGGGACTATTGAGGACATGAGTGACTGCCAAGGCGAGGATCGGTGACATCAAAATCTTCTTTAATTAAATTCATACATCGCCAGATCAGAGGAGAGAGCGGCCCCACCGATCTCCTGACATTGCCGATTGTCTAATCAACTTCGGTTTAATGTTTATGCCGGTACTTTAGGAGTAAATGGAACTCAAGTCATCGGCATGCTGAAGAACTTCAAAATCATCATCATCATCATCAATCCAGAGTAGGATGTCACGATCTAAAACCTCGTGCCACCCACGCATTTCCTGAACAGTTCCTGACATCGGCTATCACGCCATTAATCGGAGCAGACCCTCATATCAAACGGTATGAGATGACCTTTCGTCATCATCATCAACACATTTATAATTTGGCGGCGTAGTGGTCGATATTATTCCCATTACCACTCTATGAACCAGACCCTCATATCAAACGGTATGAGATGACCTTCCATCATCATCATCAACACATTTATAATTTGGCGGCGTAGTGGTCGATATTATTCCCATTACCACTCTATGATCCAGAAACACACATCAAACTCTTTCCCGACAGAAGGCAAAACATGTCGATTTTCATTCGTCGCTTGCGACCTTAACATTCTCCGGAGGCGTTGGAATTGGAAGCTGATTCGGCGGTCTATGACCATCACCTTATCAGTTGGGCTATGGAGGAGTCCAATTATTTAAACAGCACATGTTCTGTCTCATGTTAATCCAAAATACCTACCCGTAGAATCAAATTAACAAGATAAAACAAGCTAGCTAACTAACAAACTGCATCTAGAACTGTGAGTGTAGAATTATTGCACGCCGTACTGCTTTGAGTGTAAATCTTTTGTTAGAATATACATAAATGTCAAATTATTTTCATGATAGCATTTTATAGAGCTGCAGAGAGTACGTGGCATCGCATCGAAAGGTAGGATCTTCTCAATTCGCCGTTTGAATGTAAATTTATATATTAGATGCTAGGAGGGAAAATGCAGATTACTTCAATAAAAATAGTCGTCGATGAGCGTAGGTGTATAACAGGTGCTAGGGGAGGAAGCTGAACGAATATAGATAGATAATTAGTTAATTTTCAAGCTAGTCAGACTCAGTCATTGTTATTCGAAGCCTTGCAAATTGTAACACGCCATATCTAAAAGAACAAGGGTTTACCACAAATAAATTATTAATTAAATTGGATTAACTATACCAAACCACTCAAACAAAAAAGTACACAACGTTGTGGGGTTAATTACAATTGATTAATTGAGAGCATCTCGTCACGTTTGCATAAAAGTATTACGTGATGGGGTTGAGAAGGCGCTTCAAAAGAAATGCAGGGGAGAGACGCGAGAACGGGCGAGCTACGAGCTTTTTTAAAGGCCGGCCGGGGTTGCGCCTGTAGCTGTAGCACTGTAGCAGCATTTGGATTCAAAAATTAGGTACTACTTCGTAGAGGGGGGGGGGTTTATCACATAGTATATAGGTATAGATTAAATGTATAAATGAATTTATAAAGCGCCCTTGAGGTGATTTTCTCACGAAAATGGCGCTATAAAAATCATCCAATAATTATTAATTATTATTACACATATGTATATTACTTATATATAGGTAATTTCGCATAGAATAAATTTACATAAACTACATATTTTTAATAAATTAAATATAATATATATAACTCTATAGGAACTCGGAAATTAATCAAGTGTAATAAGTGTAGATAGGTATCTGATAGATATCACTCAAATTCAATATAAAAGATGTTTTGTTTAATTAACCTCTTTTTTCTGGGAATGTAAATATATATATAATTACCCATATATGGATAACATATCAATATAAAAGATATATATGTAATAAACATTTAATCATAATTGTGCAATATCTCTCTGAGATATTTTATTTCCGGAATATATATAGAAATACATATACATACATACAAGTAAAATTCGAAATACATATTATATATACATTATTTTTAATATACATATATAGCACAGATTTGAATCAAGTAATATTTTGTCGTAATAATATAAATTTTTATACCGATGATCAGCTGTTCTCTCCTCGTCCATGATTCTGAAAATATTTATACTTATGAAAACTTACCCCAACATGTCGGTTCCAGTCGGGTTCTACACGACCACTCTTTTATTTATATATTATTTTTCTAACTAATTCAGCTATTGTCTAACTAAATCTAAATTAATCCTTTCGATTTATTATTGCGCTATTTTGTTGAATCTAAACTGAATTAATTGACGACTAATCTTTATTAATCAAATGTATTTTATTTTCAAAACTCGTTGATTAACCTAACACTTTGTTAAATTAAGTTTAACAAATTAATTCATAATTATTATCCGGAGTAATATTATCATTATTTATTTCGTGTTCCTTTTTTTTTCACCGAACTTTTATCTAGCAACAAAGTACTATACAATTAAATACCGAATAGATTTTTATCATGCTTATGTATTTATTATTTATCTTAACTTCCAGATTTATTATTATAATTATTCCATTATTAAAATAACATACTGCTTAAAATATAGTTTTTAAGCAATAACCACTTCACGATTATTTACGAAATAATTGATTTATTATTATTTAATCTAGCAATAAATTAATACTTTGTGATAGAGATGTTCCGTTCAATCGTACGTTATCTAGCCGAATTAACTCGATGTTAATTTTTTTTTTAGATTAATGTGGTTGGACAATTATTCTCTAAACACTATTAATTTTTTTTTAATCGTTACACTATATTATAACCTTTTTATTTTAATGATAAGTTGAATTTATAAATAGATATATTATTATTCAATGCTGTTATAAAATTCTTTAAACACTGTTGTTTCTTTTTAAATTCGCTACACTATATTATAACCTTTTATTTTAATGACAAGTTGAATTTATAAATAAATATATTATTATTCACTGCTGTTATAAAATTCTTTAAACACTGTTGATTTTCTTTAAATTCGCTACACTATATAAACTTTTTATTTTAATGACAAGTTGAATTTATAAATAAATATATTATTATTCACTGCTGTTATAAAATTCTTTAAACACTGTTGTTTCTTTTTTTTATTAATTCGCTACACTATATAAACTTTTTATTTTAATGACAAGTTAAATTTATTGTAAAACTATATAAAACACTTTATTTAATTTTCAACACTTCACAGATTTAATCACTAACACTGACTATAATTTTCTAAGTCTCAGGTTTTCCCACTCCGAATTTTTCTAAGTCCCAAAATTTTACAACACTTAGGAAATTTTCAACTAATAACCGTATTAGACGCTACGTCACGTAACTTCCACGATTTTAATCCGACGATTGGTCCCCGACGACTGATTCCCGACAACTAACACCGAAAACTGATCTCGATTCTTCTAAGTCCTAAGTTTTATATGTACCTCCAGGATTAGAACATCTTAAAATTACGCGTTCATTGATTTTCTAATTTAAACTCTAACAACTCGAGATTTCATATATCAATTCTGTTATTTTCGTATCAACGACTCTAGTCCGGCCCCCTTGATTTTAGAAATCTTCTGTCTCTTACGTAAATTGTTCCAGTGTCGAACCTACCATTATGTCAAATTTTGCCCCGTCGTTCCTTTGTCTTCTGGTCTTACGAATTTAACTAAAATATCATGATTTTTGTGTCCTTTTTTCTCTCAATATATAATAGGTACGTCTTCAATAAACTGTATATAATTCTCAATTTGGTTTATCGCTACCAGAACACGAACAAACTCATGTCGAAATCTTCACTATGCTTTTCCCAACATTCATTTTCCTAAATTTCCCCACATTTTCATGTTTCCTATATGAATCAATTCAATTTTAAGCTGTATTGTCTCTACTTATGTCGTAGACTTGAATTTTCTTATTTTTCTTCAATTATATTTTATATACGACGTTATTTTTATGATTTCTCTGCTTCATTCTTATGTCATTGTCCATAACTATATGATTAGTTATATTCCAAGCCAAATTTACTGTTTTCATCAATACTTCTGAATTTTCATGAGTTTTCCTTACGGAATCGTCTTTAAACTGTCTTTACTTCATTCTTTACCATCATTTGTATAATTTCCAATGCTTATCTTCTCTTAGAAAACTTCACCTTCTAGTCATAAATATTCAATCTGCTATTTTTTCATAATTTTCATAGAAGAAAATTCCAATTTGACTCTGGGATATGTGTCAGGTTAATTGCTTCGTATAAAAACGTATAAAATTGTGTCTCGTTTCATCTCAAAAACCCATAAAGTATCATCGTTGACATATGTTGATATTTTCGATTTCTACGTACTGGATCGTAAATAAGAAATTAATATTAACTCGTTAAATTTAATCTCTTTTATCTTATCCAAACATTGCATAAGTTCCATGTTAACTTTTATTGCTTCAAAAGCAATAAAGACTATCATAATCACCCAAAACCATGTCGGAAATCTCATTGTTTTAACAACAAAATCATGTGTGAGCTCGACAACCTTTTTTTTACATCAATTGCCTCAGCAATTTGTTCTATCGTCTATAGTATTTTCTCATAGCAAATGACGTAAAAACGATCCCTTCCTTTGAATTAACCTAACGTAATATAACTAGAATAACCATCCTATTTCAAATATATAACGATATCTATTTAAACTCGTCTGAAAACGCAAAATTAAGTCGAAATCTTATATTGTTCAATAAATACTTCCGTTTAAATGTCTATTTTTTTCATTAGATTTTCTTTCCAAATCGTTTTCCCTGACTTTATTGCTTCATCTAAAAGTGACATTCCTAATTTCCATCGTTTTTCTTTTTTTTTAATATCAAACGTACGTTTTCCTCTGAATCTGGCCTCCTTTTGTTCTTCACGTTCTCGTTATGCAATTGAGTATCCCTACAGTAGCTTTTCCCACGTTTTCCAGGTCTTTTCTTCAATCTTCCGTTCATTATATTTCCTTGCTATTTTATTGCATCATTTTTTTCAACATAATATGGATTTATTTGTTCGTTAACTGCGGTTGTCGATTCCTCTGTTGCACTCAATATTTACCTTACATCTAGGGTCATTGTACCAAATGCACCGAACGTGGGATTGTGTTTATCTTAAAGCGTATTGATCTCTCGGGTTGATGATGATTAAATCAGTAATATATTGAGTGGAAAACGCGGGGACAACGGGGCATGCTTGCGGGAGGATTCTCAATTATAGAATAACTACATATGACGGCCGAGAGGCTAAATTCGAGGAAAAACGTACGAAAAGAAAATGAATATACATAACACAATGGAAAATTATTGTTATCAATTCTAGACGGAACGGAGAGATTAGGAAAGCGAATTGGGAAGGAAAATTTCAAAAAGATTTAGAGTTCAAGAGGACGAAACAAGGGTTTGGTGCAGTAGCAGGTGCTTGGAAAGGAATTGGAATAGTATACCTAGGGAAGGGTGGAAATACTGCAAACATTGCGATAGATTTAATTCATAAAAAGGAGTCATTTTACGTAATTAAAATAGGGATCATAACATAATGTTACACGAGACTGCGAGGGAAATGAAACATTACAACGGTTGTCGACCCCACATGTATATTGTTGATATAAACAAGGAATATTCGAACATGCCTTTTGTTTATTTAAGGCCCATTATCCATTAACCCGTTTGCTTGCTTAGGAATAAATACATCCCAAAACATGTAATCGCGCTATACTTTCATAAGACCAAAAACGTCCCGAGCGACCTTACATTTTAAAAACTATATAACTCTCTTCCTCTCATGCAAACATGTGTATTTTTTCTTTTAACCGGAAAGAGAATGAAATAATGCTTCTTATTGTATTTCAAATATGAAAGCTATCTTGCATAGATATTTTACAATCTCGATCCAAAGTGACAGTTTGACCGGTTTAGCGCGAAACCGAGGCTTCCAGATTGAGAGGTGCGAATATATTGAACCAAGCAGACGGGTTAAAAAGGGTCATAAAATTTAACATTGCTCTTACCTAGTATTTAGATTATAGAATTTCCGTAAAATTTAATTATAAACACATTAAAATGGATTTATCGCCAAGTATGTAGAAATCGTAATGTATACACACGTCAGGACTTACAGTTTATGGGATTTTGAACAAGAGAGAGATGGAAAATTGGGCGGAATTTGATCGAAGTAGTTAACTTGTCAGATATTCCAGGATAGGAATAGTTAGTGGGCCGGAAAACACCATAAATAATATATCAAAAAAGGAAAAAAGGGTTTTAGCGGGAGATGGAATCACGGCAAAAAGGCAAACGTCAAATTTCAATAAGGGATCATTGGGTTAGGAGTGGGGGGAGAGAACGGAAAACCGACATAACCGGAAAACTCAGATAAGGAAATGGGAAAAACTCAAAACGTTATAAGTAGAGTAGATACGGAACCAGGATATGATTCCTTATTAACAACGAAGGGAAAATCATTTAAGAATAGTTGTTAAAACACCGTTACTTGAAGGAAAATTAGGTGGGAAAATGGAAAAGTTGAATATGCCACATAAATAATGGAAATACGGTTCTGAGACATAATTGCTTACGTAGACTAGGGGAAAAGAAATAATTTTCGTGGAAATTTATACAGGACAACTAGCGTTTAAAACTAGGAGACTGAAGAATCTACGTTTTCCCTAATATTTATGCCAATTAAAACACAGTTTTAGCAGATCACTTATGGGCATGTCCAAATTGGAAAAAAAAAAACAAGATTAAAACCATGTTTATAAAACATATTATGAAGACAGAAGACATGTGGAAAATGGGCAAACTGGATGGCAGCTTACTAAGTCCGGGACTAAAAACCTTAGAAAAGCGAGACAAAGTTGTGGGACGAACCGAGATTTAGGAAGAGGAAAAATCGAAAGAGCTTATGTAGAAACAAACGATAACGAGATGGGGTTTTCAAAAAATTTCGAGTGATTACAGATTATAATTCCTCGTCAAGGAATATACGATTATGCCCTTTTGGAGCTGTGATGGGTATAAATTAGCGTGTTTGGGATGATTCGAGTCCTTCGACAACTGGCAAGGTTGATTAAAACGTCGCGCATGTCGTGAGAATTACCCTGGTAATTAATTAATAGAGTCTAGAATCAGTTTTTATACTTTAAAAATACAGTGGAAAAGTAGTCAGTTTTATACTTTAAAAATACAGTGGAAAAATAAAGTCAGTTTTATACTTTAAAAATTCAGTGGTAAAATAGAGTCTACAATCAGTTTATACTTTGATAAAACAGGGAGTGAAGTGTCCGGATAGGGTTAATCGTGCAATTTAACGGAGTGTATGATCTTATAATAAATCTAAAATCAGAGGAGAGAGCGGCCCCACCGATCTCCTGACATTGCCGATTGTCTAATCAACTTCGGTTTAATGTTTATGCCGATGCTTTAGGAGTTAATGGAACTCAAGTCATCGGCATGCTGAAGAACTTCAACATCATCATCAATCCAGAGTAGGATGTCACGTTCCAAAACCTCGTGCCACCCACACATTTCCTGAACAGTTCCTGACATCGGCTATCACACCATTAATCGGAGCAGACCCTCATATCAAACGGTATGAGATGACCTCTCATCATCATCATCAACATATTTATAATTTGGCGGCTTATTGGTCGATAATATTCCCATTACCACTCTATGATCCAGAAACACACATCAAACCCTTTCCCGACAGAAGGCAAAACATGTCGATTTTCATTCGTCGCTTGCGACCTTAACATTCTCCGGAGGCGTTGGAATTGGAAGCTGATTCGGCGGTCTATGACCATCACCTTATCAGTTGGGCTATGGAGGAGTCCAATTATTTAAACAGCACATGTTCTGTCTCATGTTAATCCAAAATACCTACCCGTAGAATCAAATTAACAAAATAAAACAAGCTAGCTAACTAACAAACTGCATCTAGAACCGTGGGTGTAGAATTATTGCACTCCGTACTGCTTTGAGTGTAAATCTTTTGTTAGAATGTACATAAATGTCAAATTATTTTCATGATAGCATTTTATAGAGCTGCAGAGAGTACGTGACATCGCATCGAAAGGTAGGATCTTCTCAATTCGCCGTTTGAATGTAAATTTATATACTAGAAGCTAGGAGGGAAAATGCAGATTATTTCAATAAAAATAGTCGTCGGTGAGCGTAGGTGTATAACAGGTGCTAGGGGAGGAAGCTGGATGAATATAGATAGATAATTAGTTAATTTTCAAGCTAGTCAGACTCAGTCATTGTTATTCGAAGCCTTGCAAATTGTAACACGCCATACCTAAAAGAACAAGGGTTTACCACAAATAAATTATTAATTAAATTGGATTAACTATACCAAACCACTAAAACAAAAAAGTACACAACGTTGTGGGGTTAATTACAATTGATTAATTAAGAGCATCTCGTCACGTTTGCATAAAAGTATTACGTGATGGGGTTGAAAAGGCGCTGCAAAAGAAATGCAGGGGAGAGACGCGAGAACGGGCGAGCTACGAGTTTTAAAGGCCGGGTGGGGTTGCGCCTGTAGCTGTAGCAATGTAGCAGCAATTGGATTCAAAAGATAGCTATTACTTCGTATAGGGGGGGGGGTTTATCACAAGTGGAATAATACAAATTTAAAGGAAATTCAAATTAATAAATTAATTTATTAAAGAGTAATTAGGTATAGTTATATACCACATAATAAAATAATATTCGAGCGAACGATTATTAAGAATCGATTCCCCTCTTTAGATTGGAATCAAATATGGAAGGAAAGGGGAGGGAGGTGAGGGTTGTCGGGATTAATTAGATAGGATCGTTCTTCTCCAATAATAACGGCAGATATTAAAGGAAAACGTGAGGATTTTTTACATCAGAGATCTATTCAAAGGAGAAAGGAAGGAGATGAGTTCCGGATCTTGTAGGATTAAATCGTTAAAAGTGGGAAGTCGAAATAAAAGTGCGATAAGTTACACAGGTAGTCTGGATGCTCTAATAAGTTTCTCGCCGATGATAGTAACCCGGTGGAGCTGAAATTAAGACATTAGAGCTTGGTGAGTCCTTACAATATTTAAGCTTTTACAGGTTCCTGTGGATATCCTGACACTGATGGACGTAACGCCAAGTAAGGGTAAATAAATAACTAACCAATTTATTAGCATTCGCATGTCACACCTCCCATACGGAATGAAATGTTGCTAAACAAATACTTAACACATAATTAGATAGAAACGCATCACTAAATCAATTTTGGTATCTTAGCGTATTTGTAAGATAAATACCTATCGTTTCTTTTCACTAGCACGATTAGGGTATGGTTATATGACCTTCGATAGTGTACCAAAATTTCGATTTGAGTTCAAGGCCATCCATTGACCCAGTCACCTAAATTCATTAACGAATAAACAAAACAAAACAAAACTTAACGTCAGGGACAAGTTTATCAATTATAGCTTGAGATGAAATCTGCGGTCAATATGTGAAGGCGACATTGACGTTAAATTCACTCAATTCTAAACGACTTGATTTTACTAGAGCGATCGCCAATAGGTAGCATTGATTCAGCATGCAAAAATTTCGCAAAGTAAAGTACTGCGACTAGCTTCAAACTCTAAGAGAGCACATCACAATTATTCAGGAGGTCATTGATTCAATGTCGACTTGATTTATCTCATTTTTAAATCTTTCTTATAGGAAGTAGGTATCCAAGAACCCATAAATAACCATTATCCTAAATACCTAACACACGAGGAGCTAGTGACCTCATTTAAACAACACTGGTGTTCAAATACTCATACAGTCCTGAATCCTAACTTGTCTTCGAACGTAAGCTTCAAGGCTTCTGTATGTAGGTATGAGCCATCTGGAAATGTAAGTGTCAACCTTTCTCGAACGGACGGCTTTGATCTTGTGGCGGTATTGTCGAGGTGGGCATGCGGGGAAGAGGAAGGACGTATGCGGACAGTACGCTGACGCGGCATTAAAGCCACAGGTTATTTGCATACCGAGAGTCTTGTCGAACCTGAAAGCAAACATAAGGTTCACGAGGTGGGTTTTATGTCAGCTAGTCAGAGGTGGAATGTAACGCTGGGTCGGTTACGTGGGAGGAAGGATCTGCCCGTCACAAGCTTACGCCACATTTAACGGATAGAGGCATGATAAGGGAAGACATGAAATACCCCTTCTAGACTCAGTAGAGTTAAATTCAATCCGGCGGAGATGGAAGTCGGAGTGAGGCAGAAAAACGGCATGAAGACTTGGTATTCCCCCATCTGGCGTGAAGAGCCCCTTTCGTAACAAGAGACGCTCGTCGAAGAGAGTAAAACTCGGACTTAAGGATAAGCTTAGCAAACGTACTTGGGAGAATCCGGTTTGAAATTGTTGTTCATCGGTTTTCACTTGGTTAGCGGAGGAGCCGACTTTTCAGCAAACATATTATCCCCTCCCCATATCCCTCCATTTCTGCTCTTTCAACAATTTTGCGAATACTAACCAATAGCACTAACTATGACTACAAACACATTATGTTAGGAGAAGTTGCAGACAAGGACTTCAATTGAGAAAACTGGACCTTCGAGTTCGATCATCCTAAGGTAAGGTTTGCTTCTTGAAATGTATAATTTATTAACTGTTGTTTATGTTATCGATGTATCAGCGGTGATAGGAAGAATTAAATAAACACACTAAATTCCTATGGAAATCAAATAGACACAAGGTTTAGGGCGGGGGTAGTTTATCAAACTCGGTTAAATATTCTAAAATAATAATAAATAAATTGATCGGAAAATTCTCACCCTTTCTCTAAAAGAATCTATGGGTTACCACACGTAATACATTATCTTCTCTACATATGTGTGCATATTAAGTATGCAAACAGATGTAAAATCTAAAACAAAAAAATTACACAACGCAGATTATAGAAATAATGTGAACAAAAATCTTAAATCTTGATTACTGTGAGAAAATCGCAGGGATTTAAGAAGATAGGGTAGGTTTAGCTAGATTATAAGGTATAGGGGTTTATAAATCACGAGCCTGAGGTAGAAATAAACCGAAAGGAGGGTTGAGTCAGGCCATCATACCTAGTGGTGTGATCAGTAGGACATAAGGGTAGAATTATGAGCGTGGCTACGAGACAGCAGCTACGAGATTTAAACTACGAGGTAGAAGCTTAGAAAAGTAAATCAGCTAGGTAGGGTTCATCACAATTGGAGTCAAAAGCCAAGAGTGGCGGACCATTACAACTGGTTGGATATTCTCTCAAAATACTTCAAAAATCAAATAATTTAAAAACTTGACAGGCCGTTAAATTTTATGGGTTCAGCTCATTTTGTATCCCCTATATCTCGCATGTAAACTCGAGTGGTGATTTTGGCCTAATGAATATCCAAATGACCTGAAACCATGTTAGTTTGCTGCACGTGTATCCACTTCAACAACGCAAGAGATCGACAACATTTTCACCCCTCTAACCCAACTGATACAAACGCCAATCCGGAATCTTAGAATTCAAACCACTACCATCGTAATCGATTCCTCTCCACTGTCCTGGCCTTATTAGCTCCTGTGTTTTGATCATCGTATTTCATCTCTGCCCACTACCTACGTGCAAATCCCGCTATAAATTTGATTCGAAAGGCGGAAATGACCTTCAATGTCTACCCTCGTTTCACAGTTGCTATACGATCGAATTCGCTCGTTACTTTATGTTTATTCAGTGAATAAATTTGTCTTTCTAAAACATTCATCAACGAGATTCTTGCAAAATCCGCCGACACCAGACGCGAAATCAACTGTTGCCGATTCCCTCCTCCTTCTCATAAAACCTGATTTACGATGAAATTTGAAGTGTCCTCAGCACTAAAATTTGAATTTTTGTTTAAACCGTGGGACAATTTTTTGTAATTTAACACACACCACGCCCTAACTCTGTTACTGGATAAGACGCGTTTAATAGCCTCCATTCCTTCTCTGATTCGTTATTCGTTTTTTTCCCCCAAAATCTTTACCACCCTTCGTAGCAGAAAAAATGTGAAATCATTACAGATTCCCTCAATATTGCTTTCAAAATTAGCCAATAGATGCCTATAGTGTGATCATATACGACAAAAAGAATTTAATAAAAAAAAAATATTCGCCATATTACCCATACATCAAAGCAGGTTCATCACAAGGTGTTGGTTTCATCATGTGTTACCAAACGAGGGCTGCAAATTTTGAATCAATTTTTTTTATAGCAAATCCTAATAATGCCCTGTGAATGTGTGTATTTTGTCAATGTAATCTGTTAATTTTTTTTTATTATAATTTAGTCAATGTCGCTTGTAATTATTCACAATTGCTCGGAATGACAAATAAAAATATATTCTCATAAAATATTTGATTTATTTATCATAACCTTAAAAAACTGTATTTTACAAAAAAAAAATCTTAGAAGTTGACATTAGCTAGCAATTCATCATCTTCATCGTCTTCAAGAAATGAGCTGACATCGGGATTGAATTCCTTATTCTGTAACTGTTTGCCTTGAAGGGGAGTTTTCACTTGACTAGAACGTAATATATTTGTGCCAGGAATAAAATTATTCTTTTGCATTTCACCGGAATAATAATTTGGTATTGTATTTTCTTCAGAGTCCTGAAAGTAAATGTTATGGATAAATAGCAAATCAGGATTGTACATAGTCAAGCAAGAGCTCTTTGATAACATTGACTTACTTGCGTGGTGTGGGTAGTATTTCCAAATGTATCTTTGCTTAGGCCAACTTGATTAGTTTTTTCTCCGTGCGACAGCAAAACAAACTTTAAAATGGAAATTTTAATTCATTTTATCTTTAATTTTATTAAAACGATAATAAAATTAACAAATGCAACACAAAAAACTGAATGGAGCGCGAATCCGTCTGTTGATTGTCAGAGTGACATTTGATCATTGATTCGCGGTATTTTTTCACTCTGTGGACACTTTTTGTAACTAGTCCTTTCCTTAGATTTATGCTTAGGGCTAATCCAGCTGTCCGGCTGGCTTAGACTGACCGGCTTGCTTAAGCGATGATTGTGTGTTGGAATTACGTATTGCAGTGGTGAATCTTAGATTTCAGCTTAGAAGTTGCAGGTGTCGCACACCTTTAACTTTTCTGGTTTGTTTCTAGCATTTGTTTTGAACAATACAGCAGTCATTTAGGATTTTACTAAAAACACATAAAATCTTCCTCGCCCCCGCCCTTAGCATGCTAGAGGGGGAGTGGGGGAGCACAGAATATCATTTATTTTTACGGGATCTGTCACCTTGATAGGTGACAGCTGTGCTGCATAACTACGGCAGCTTCCTAATTGATCTGACCTGGAGGTCATATCATTTTCAAATATTGCCTGACTAGCGAATCACGGCACATCATCTAGGCTACGCCTACACTTATACAGTGTTATTCATAATCACAAAATAAGATACAACCACGAGAGCAAGGCCGGGGTAGGTGATATTGTTACTCAACATGGCGCGCATCCGTGTTTTCTTACCCACGTCGCTGTACGGGGAGTTGTAGTAGCTGTCAGAATTTAAACTGACCGGTCACCAGGGTTAACTCAGTACCACGGCGTTGTAACTTTCGAAATGGCGAACTTTTACGAGAATCTTGACGTTTTGAATGGAGCATTGGCAAATATTGACCGTATTCGCGGCATTCGTGTACCACGGCTACCGAAAAGGTACAAAAAAAGGTACGATCCATTTGTGGCACTTACGGAAGGAGATTTTAGGTCTAAATATAGATTTACAAAAGTTAATATGAGACGTTTGATTGATTTGGTGCGGCCGTATTTGGATGTGAACAATAAACGGGGTGGCAAAATATCTACCGATCTCCAAGTTCTTTGTGCCATACGATACTGGGGTAGAAACGAGGTGAGACAGTGTTTATAATTACCTACATTCTTGTGAAACAAATCAACGAAATCGGTAACCAAACAGGCTTTATTGTTATTATTTTTTTTTTGCAGATACAGAATGATTATGCCGACATACACGGATTTAGCCAACAAACAATGTCCCGTATAGCTAAAAGGGTTGCAACTGCATTTGCCCGCCTTGCTCCACAGTACATTAAAATGCTACAAAGTATTGAAGAACCACAAGAAACAGTTGCAAATTTCCAAGCAATAAAACGTTTTCCCGGAATAATAGGTGCCATCGACTGCACACATATTAAAATAAGGAATTCGAATATGTTGACGCTGTTGATTGATGACTGGTTGATTTATGACGCTCATAAATATACTAACCCATGACGCTGTTCTGTTCTGTTGACGTATGAATAAACGTGAAGTTGGCAACACGCCGCGAAATGCCAAATTTACCGCGTTTTTCAGCTTTGGAACAGAGTGTTGCTACCGCAAAAAAATCATAACAGCTGTCGAGTAACATTATGAAGATGAGTAAAGATTTTTACTCTGAGAGGTGTAGTGTACCCCCCTGTGTAGTTACCGCGACTCGGTAGAGTCGTGGTAGGGTTTCATTATGAGTAAGGCTGATAATATATAAGATATCATCTGTCTTGTGTGAAATGAATATGGGATTATATATGGTTATATAGACCATGCGTAGAGCGTCGTTTGACAGGTGCATCAGAGCTACAATTTTATAATATTATTTAATTGAATTAACATTACCTGCAATTTATTTTCTAACATCGGCCACATAAAGTCATCGGCAGTTCCCTTGGCTAGGAGATATTTAATGGCCACTCCTCCCCGCTGTCCAATCCGGTGAGCTCGAGCTTCCGCTTGTGTTAAGATCTGTCCGTGCATTCAACAATAATTAATATTAAACTATGTTCATCGCTCTCAATCACTTCATGTCATTAATAGATGGAAATAAATATAACTCACTCCTGGATTCCAATGCAGCTCGGCAAAAACTACCAACTGAGCAGCCGTGAGGGTAATTCCTGCATTTGCAGCTGTTATCGATAAAACAGCGCAGCGGCACGAATCATTGAATTGAAATTTATCTATAAGAATCTGAAAAGTAATTCATTCATTTTATTAAATATGTGCTCTCATTTAAACCTTAAAAACATTAAACAGTATCTAATTGCAGGATATTTTTCTTATTTTAAAAACATTTGCTTTGACTACGGATGTCCTGTGCCTATAGAGTTGTTAACAATGCATTTTTGACTAAAAGTTTCACAATTTTATTTGCATAAACCTCTCATGCTGCCCTTTTCCAATAAATGTTTACAGCACTAATTATATATAATGTGTATTGTGTGCTCAACTCACAGTTCTGGTATCAGATTTGGTGGATCCGTCGATGCATATGTAGGGAACACGACAGTCATCCAATGTATGGCAGATAGCTTCCAGTACTACCCGGTGGTGGGCAAATATAATGAATTTCTCATTCCCTGCGAGCACATCGGATACATATTTACTGAAAAAAATTTAAGAATTACATTTCACAATACACATACCAGATCGTGTTTAAAAACAGGGATGTATGTGCATAATGGTTATTTGGTTCTAGTAATAGGTATAGTAGGTGCCAAACTTTAAAGCTGACCTGACGCTGATACAGAAATCGTCGCAGTAGGCGATTTTAGATCCGAAAGTGGCACAG
Source organism: Limnephilus lunatus (assembly GCA_917563855.2). NCBI lineage: Eukaryota > Metazoa > Arthropoda > Insecta > Trichoptera > Limnephilidae > Limnephilus > Limnephilus lunatus. Next base: position 575,728 of record CAKJTF020000021.1, read on the forward strand.
GAGGGGAGAGAGGCGGTCCTATCTCCGGTTCGGAATTATTCGCCTACCCCTTTATCGCATGTATGTTTTATGAACCTTTCTCTTTCATTTATGGTTATTATATGTCAACTCAATAAAATCAAAGAGTTTTATACAACTTGTGACTTTGGTAAATACTAAAGATATTGAAATATAAGAGATGTGCTATCTGCAGTTTTTACTGAATGGGACTGTTTCCTGGTGTCGCCGATATTGTTAACTCACCTTTCCTAGTTCGCCGACGGTCGGGCGGCCATCATAGCCATATCTATTTTATTTCAATATCTTTGGTAAATATGGTTAATAGATACTTTAAATTAGATAACAATGATAAAAAATATTTACAAAATAATGCATGTTAACGGCAGTGGGGGTCTGTGAGTTTTCAGTGAGTTAAAGTTTTATGAATGAAAAATACAATGTTATTGATGTTGTTTAGGTGAAAATTTTTAAACTTCAACTTTTTTTATGAAGATCTTTTAGTATGTGGATGCGGCGCATCCACAATCTTAAAGAATCCTGAAGATCTTCATACAAAATATGAAATTTTGAAAAAAAAAATCAATTTCAGCTACAACAACATCAATAATGTTTTATTTGTTTTCCGATAATTTTAGTGTTTAATTCTATCTTTGTGAGAAAGGATTAAATCAACTTCAGGTCAAAGTTTGGCGCTTACTACGGTAATTATAAAATATAAGAATATTACCACACAGCCGGTATTTTAACTTTGGCAGTTTCACAAAAGAAAGTCAAAAGCGCTCCATGCTTTTCTGCAGCCTTCTTTTGTTTGTACGAGTCAGCCAATTGACTTAGGTTATTTTGCTTCTCTTTTGTCATACATAAAAGAGCAGAATCTAAAAGAACAGTTTCCCTGAAATCCAGTAGAAAAAGTATTACAATATTTAGTGCATCATTTACATTATTATGTAATTATTTTTTTATAAAACACGACATTCAAAAGTCTTTAGAACATCTCTAATACTTTGAGAAATTTAACTGGTACACTTGATGACTTAATGATAATAAAAAATTCTCAGTTCATGGAATAATCAAGAGTGATAACTTTATAATGATTTTGCTTTCACCTTTCTATGTAAATATTAATTCAAATTGAAATTATTGTTTTCCTAACCAAATTTAAGTACTGATAATTATTTCTCAACAAAACCTGGCTAAATTTATTCAACCGCCTTATTTCTATTCCGTCGTTTATTTGGTGATTCGGCAACGCACGCGGCAATTTCCGTTTCCTCCCCACCCTTGGATTTAGGCCGGAGGTTAGGACTGTCTGGGCCTAGGAGCCAGTCCATAATCAAATACAGTGAAACCCTCTTAAGAAATTCTCTCTTAAGAAGTTTAGTTTTTTCGGTCCCTCAGCCCAAAATAAATGAGCGCACCTCGCAGGCGGCGAGATTTGACAGCGAAGCGTTAATCACAAACAGATCACACTGAAGCAGCTAAAAACCCAGATCACCGCTCGTTTTTTAGGGGAAAGTCTGAGCTACACGCTAATGCCCCCATATTTTGAGAAATAATGTCCACATCACCGAAAATGAGGAACGGTCTTTAATTCTTGGACAACCGGTAATATACAACAATAATGAATTCTTTGTAGTACTACATATTTTAAAATATACCAAAAAATTTGCATCCCGGGCAACAACAGGCTAAGAATAAAATTATACAGGAGCTTAGATAAAAACAAAAAAAATCAGTGCAAACCTTGTTTTTTCTTTCAAATTGAAAAGAACCTGATCTTTTGTTCTTCTAATTAAGAGCATATTATAGGGGCAGAATTGTAATTTGCTGAAAAACGGCTCTCTAAAACGGCTTAATACTACCTTTCGTGTGTCATTCTCAGACTTGATATTTTTTGTTACCAAATAATGGACTTTTATTTTTCAATCTGCTTATTTTTTTTTGTAATTGATGTAGGCATTCGACCATGAAAAATAAAAACATTGATACACCATACAACCCGCTTTTAAAACTTCAGTCTATGTTTATCGCCTTAATAATGATTTTATACAATAATTTTAATTTAAAATATATACATAATACATACATCTATAAAAGTACGGCCTCTTATTCTCGTTATGATATCTGTGGATTTAACAATTAAAAAAATACTTCCTTTTTTACCAAATTCTAACACATTTCACAGCTCGTCATTCATTCCGGGCTAGAATCTCCCGTCGGCAAGTAACGAAACTATACGCTCCTTGTTTGTTAGCGTATATATTTAAAAAATGCCATCAAAACGCATTGTTAATGGCTCTAAAAATAGAATACCCAATCACTTGAAGCACTGCAATAATCTCAGGAAGCTACAAAAACAGTAAGTACTCGAAAATTCTCTTTTTTGGTGTAAAATTTGACAAACTGTATTTTTTCAACTGCCATTTTGTTCCAGACACTTAAAATATAACATTTAACTTGCGTATGCATTCCAATTCCGAAACCGTTAGCACAAACTTCATGTGGCAGGTGCACGTTTTGCAAGTATGTGTGAGAATTCATTGTCTTTAAGCTGTGTACACACACATAGCTACAATATACGTGGCGTGGGGTATTTCGGCATATCGCTCGCCGTACATTCCTTATTGGAATATATGGCGAGCAATAGGCTGAAATACGTCAAGCCACATGTATTATAACTGTGTTTGTACAAATCAACGCTAATCTGAGAGTGAACGGTTTTTATGTACACAGTGTTTGGTAATTAATACAATAATTACCCTACATTGCTAAAGGGGAGTTATGGGGTAGAATTATGTAAAAATACAAAATTTTGGTTTTAATTTCTTGAGTTCTGATTGGCCATGGCAATACATTTCTTAATTAATGGGATGTTTTTTTACTTAGTTTTTTTTTGTTTTACTTTTGTTTTACTTTTAGTAGAAATTAGTTACATTATTATCAGTATAAGGATCATACGATACGATTGTACCACCCCAGCCAGAAGCACTCCTGTCCCGGTGAGACCGGTACACCAGGGGGCACTGTTTGTTAGGAGTGGAACACATGCTCTGAGGATAGGATTAGTATAAGGATCATGTATAAAAAGTTTATTGCCGTTTATATATTTTTATCTAAAATTTCAAATGAAGTCAATAATGTGTAAATGGTGTTGGAGAAACGGACAAAAAATTTTTTGAAAGGAAATTAACAAAAATATCGCCTTTCTGCGTACACGTAATCATTCACACATTGTCAAATCAAAGATATTCTATATTTATTTATTTAAGGAACATAAACAGTCTTATTAAAATAGAGTGAGTGTCGCTGCAGTTTTGTCATGGTTTTCTGCAGCCTTGCACGACAACTACTGCCATGTTAAAAAGATTATTGTTTAGTTTACTAAATAACACAGAAAAATTTAATAAATATATAAATAAAAAAGAATCTTTCTTTTATTTCTGGTAGTCAATATTATTAATGATGTTATTAATGTATATATTCTATGCAATATAAGTTTCCAAATAATTTGGGGATAGTAATAATAATGATGAATTCTAGAAAATTTAATATTGTTTAAAAAACAATAAACTACTGAATATTTAGAAGTAAAGAAAAAAAAATCGACTCCAAATGTGAACCACGAGATTCCAATCGCCGTTTATAATGGAAGACTGTGGGAAAGGACCATTGAATGAGATAGTGTGTAGAGTGGATTTGATATGTGCGAAGATTGACTGACGAAGGACCTTGAATTTTGTTTTACTGTTTACTGCTTGGAATGAGGAAAAAACATATGCTGCATATAAAGGAAAGGACTCACCGAAACAGGATAAAGAACTTGTATGCTGGCAATTTTGTCTTCTTTCTCCCCGTCCAATTGGCACTGAAAACAGCAATAAGCGTGCGTTTCGTTTACACGGCGGACACGGCGGAATTACGTCAATGTTGCAGGTAGCGGGAGCACGGTGGCTATAGGTATGTTGCGGCGCGGGCTGATGATTGCAGACTGACGTGGTGAAGGTAGTTATAGGTGCGGATTTTGGGAACAAGGTAGGACAGGATTTGCAACAATATTAATACCAATCCCAAGCAGTAACAGTATGTATGTGTGCTATGTAGGTGTGTGTATGTATAGGTATATGTATTGGCGTAACCATGCCCCCCGCCTGGAAGGGGATGAAAGAATCCACTTCCATAAACCAAAAGAGTGCCAATACGTTTCAATGCGCAAACAAAATTATAATGACACGCGGTAGAATGTAATAAATTATGTAAAAGTTACGAAAATATTATGTAAGTTATATAAATGCTTTACCAAATGGTCAAAATGACTGATATAGCAAGGAAATAAAATGAATAAAAAACATTGAAACGAAAAATATGACTTGAAAGGATTCAATAAATAATACTGAACCTGCGGTAGATAAAACTAGTAGGGTTTGGTACCTATTTAACAATGAAACTAATCTAATTGATTTTTAAAAATTAAAGTATTATGAACTAACTTCTAAGATGTCGTTAAATCTATTGTGACGGTAAGGGACAGAGTTTAACAACGGCCCTGCGGTATGTTCTTTATATGATAGTAGTCTATTATTAAATTGACTACATTATCCCGAGCGGGCAATAGAATGGGATGACGACTGTCAAATTCTGTTTCAGCGTTACTCAATCTGCCTCCTACCCTTAGAATTCCGTCATGAAGAAACGGATTTAATTTCGCAATCGCTCGCCGAACCTTCTTCCCATCTTTGACTGCCTTTATATCTTCGGAGAAATGTTCTTGCTGTATAGAATTTATAACAGCGATTTCTGCAACTAAGATATGGCTTAATTCGAATGCTCGTGGTAATTTATTAATGAAACGAAAAACATAAATTACTATTCGAATTAATTTCGGCCATGAACTAACACGAGAAGCTAGCGCACACAATAACGGTGGAGCGATTGTTTTAGGGCGGTTATTGTCTTGAACGGACATCAAAATTTTTGTTTTTAATTCGGGTGGATCAGATATCGATTTCGTATCAAAACGTTGTAAAGGCCAATCACTTTTAGGTAATTGGGCAAATACGGGACCGTTAAACCATAACGGATGGTCTATTAGCTGAGCGGGAGTAAGACCCCGCGATAAGCAGTCGGCGGGATTGTCTTGACCTCTTATATAATGGAAGCATTCAGCCCCAAGATGGTTTTGTATTTGTGAGACACGGTTGGCAACGAAGGTCTGCCATTTTGCAGGCGGTGAATTTATCCAAGCTAGTGCAACCGTGCTGTCGCAAAAAGCTAAAGTCGTATGAGCTTTTGAATTTGATGTGTAGGTATTACTGACCGTATGCATTAATCGTGCAAGTACTAGCGCTCCACATAGTTCTAATCGCGCAAGTGAAATCGTCTTAGCCGGAGCGACCTTGGATTTAGCGCATAATAAATTAATTGTGGTTTTATCGGTATTCGGACAGTAAACATGTAAGTAAATAACACCTCCATATGCGCTTTCGCTTGCGTCTGAAAACCCGATAAGCGTTAATACACATTGGGGTTCGATTCCTAAAAAACGAGGAATTTTAATAGATTGCAGTAATGGCATTTCCTTTTTAAACTGTCGCCAAAGTGTGACAACTGTTTCAGGAGGAGTATCGTCCCAATTCAGGTTATACTCCCATAGAGATTTAATTATCAGCTTAGCCAATAATACAACTGGTGCGGCGAAACCCATCAAATCCCAAAGACGAGCAATCGTCGAGAGAATATTTCGTTTAGTACACGTTCTTTCGTCGGTGTGTACGACAAATACAAAATGATCAGAAGCGGGTATCCAATGAAGCCCTAGTATTTTTAGGTTTTCATCGGGATTAAATTCCACATGTTCCTTAACACGACGAGCTGTAGGAATCGTGGATAAAAACTTTGGAGAATTAGAAGAGAATTTTACAAGGTCGAATCCTCCGGCAGCGAATAACTGAATTAATTCCGTCGACAACTCGGTAGCTTCCTCGACTGATGAGCAACTGGTGACGAAATCATCCATGTAGAATGAGCCATTTTCCACCAAGTTTGCCGCGAGTGGGAAACGAGGTTTTTCATGCGTTGCGAGTTGACGCAGTGAACGCATAGCCAAAAATGGGCTACAAGACATGCCGAAAGTGACGCGATTAAATTCGAACAATTGTAAAGGGTCACTATTGTTAAATCTATACAGCATGCGCTGATAACGACGGCATTCTTCTTGCACTACGATTTGTAGGTACATTTGTTTTATGTCAGCGGTTATAGCTATTGCGAACAATCTGAAATTGAGGATAATGCGAAACAAATCACCTTGTAAATTCTTTCCGGTATGTAGGATGTCATTAAGCGAATAACCCGAATCGGATTTCATACTCGCATCTAGCACCATGCGAATTTTAGTAGTAAGTTTATCTTCACGAACTACAATATGATGCGGTATAACGTAATGAGGTAAGTCAGAATTGTCGACCGGCGAAATGTACCCTTTCTGTAGGTATTCGCGTAATATTTTGTCATATTCTAACTTTATTGCGGGTTGAGATATCAAGCGGCGTTCGAGAGATCGAAACCTGCGTTCGGCGGCGGGTAACGATTCACCGAGAACAGAGGGACTGTTTCGAAACGGCAACGCGACGATATAACGACCTGCCGTGTCACGAGAGGTAGTGAGTTTAAAAATGTCCTCACACTCTTGTTCATCAGGCGTTAAAAACTTCTCATCTGGAATGTCTTCCAATTCGAAGAAGCGCGACAGGCAAAAATCATTATTTTGCGTGAACGTACAAAATGATTGCGTGGCGTTTATACTTGGGTTTTCAATCATCGTTGGGGCAGTACCCAAGATGAGATATCCCAAAGTGGTTTCAATAGCAAATGGCTGGCCGAGAGAACCTGATATTTTGTTTGCCTTTAGAATGCGAGCAAATATGTCACATCCTAAGATAATATCAATCTCACCGGGCGTACAGAATGTTGTGTCTGCTAAGGGCAAATTGTCAAGATACGACAAAGAGGAACGGTTAATGTTAACAGTAGGCAACTCACTGGTTATAGTTTCTACTACATATGGTTTAATCGTATACGACTGAGTGATGTCATAGCGGGAATGTAACTTTAAGCAAGTTACGCCATTTGTCACATTTCTTACGTCACCTATTCCCGTGACGTAAGTACTTGGAGATGACCGCACCGTAAGATTCAAGCGTGAACAGCATTTGCGCGTAATTATGTCCCTTTGGGAGCCGCTATCTATTAGAGCCCGTAACGTCTGTACCTGGCCCTTAGCGTCTCTGGTAGTGCAAACAGCCGTTCCTAAGAGTGCAGTAGTATTTGCACTAGGGCATGAATTTGTTACACATAGCGAAACCGGATTCAAAGAATTTAAGTTATCATTATCGGCATCTGCTTGTAACGCGGGAGATGGTATTGGGTCTGTTTGTGACTTTCGCCCATCAGTTTGTTTGAAATGCAATAAACTATGATGGTTGAGCGCGCATGTTTTGCATGTACTCTTTGATTTACAAGCTTTTGTGATGTGCCTAGTACTGAGGCAGTTCACACAAACTCGAATATTCGATGACTTAATAAAGTTAAATCGATCGCGTGGTTCTAGACTTGTGAATTTAGAACATTGGTATAAAGGGTGCGATTCCTTTTGACAACAAAAACAAATTTCGATGGAGTGATTATCGATTTTTTCGACATTAATAAATGCCTTTGCGGAATTAGTTTTTTGCGGTTTAGCGGTATAATTAATGTTTGAGCCAACGCGGCTCGAGGTCGGTTGCGTGAATTGCGCGCGGTTGAGAATTCGTTGCTGTTGTCTTACAAAGTCGATTAGTTCCGCGCTGGAAGGTAAATTTTCATTATTTTTAATAGAAGATTCGAAAGCCTTTACAGTCTCTATGTCAAGCCGTTTAAGACCCAGTTGTAGCAATATGAATTCTGCGAGGTCTTTTATTTTTAATTGCTTCAGCGCGGCGATGTTAGCGGAGTATGCATCTGCGAAATTCTCTAAAGAAGCGGGCGTGGCCGAGTTAACTGGAGGCAATTTCAGCAATCGGTCAAAGTATGATTCAGCAAGAACGCGTTGATCATTATACTTAGTACACAATGCGTCCCAAATAACTTGATAATTTGTACCAGTAGGCGTAATAGTTTTGCAAATATTTAATGCTTTTCCGGTTAATTTAGACATCAGATACTGCATCTTTTCAGCATTATCCAGAGAATCATTCAAATGTATAACCGAATTATATGTTTCATAGAAAAGAGGCCAATTATCTAATTTTCCGTCAAAGCACGCTATTTCCAAAGGCGGTAACTTAATTTGACGGCGAGGTTTCGCAACTGGATTGGACAGCATATTTGCTTCGGTATATTTAATAACCCCGAAGAGTTCTTCAAATGCATTTAATTGAGAGTATTCAGCAATTGCTTCCGGATTCAATTCCAGTTCGCAATCCACTTTTTCATCTAAAATTGTTATAAATTCAGAACGAATTTTTTCAACAGTAGTTGCGCCTGACAAAAAAGATTGGCGATTGCTAATGCTTTCCGAAGCTTTCCTTATCTTGTCATACACCGACTGTAAGCTTGCAAAGCTAGCTGATAGTTTAGCATTTAAACGTTTGAGACGTCTTTCGTCCCGAGACGACCCGGATGACGCGCTTGTAGCCATTTTATTTATTCCGGTTATATTTTACAAAATATGAGACGATAAACAACTAAAACTGCGGTTAAAATAATGTGTCTGTATTATTTATGCGGAATTAATTAATTAATATTTAATAAATATTTAATTACTTCACAGTGATAACCGCACGGGGTTAAATTGACTGGTGAGCTGTGAAAGGTTAACAGATGCGCCGTGCACTACGTCGGTAAATCATTAACAAATTATACATATTACGATCGTATTATTCTATTTGTAATGTAATCCAATAATATAAACAATACGAATATTAGGAAATAATCGTATTATTTATAAGGTAGGTAATGCGATTTGATTAGCAAGATATAATTACATGAGTTATCAGAAATAAATATCAAAGCAGTGTCTTGTATCTATTTATTCTAATAGCGGGTAAATATGTTATTTCCAACCATAATACGATAGGTATAAAGAAACAAAATTACTCATGTAGGTATATCAAACTGCGGGAATGCGGGTAATTATTTATATGCGGTATTGTAAAAACGTATTCACACTCTGCTGGATTATTATCTACTAATATTATGGTTCAAAAATGTCCGGCTCGTTTGGATCAAGATGAATGAGATAGTGTGTAGAGTGGATTTGATATGTGCGAAGATTGACTGACGAAGGACCTTGAATTTTGTTTTACTGTTTACTGCTTGGAATGAGGAAAAAACATATGCTGCATATAAAGGAAAGGACTCACCGAAACAGGATAAAGAACTTGTATGCTGGCAATTTTGTCTTCTTTCTCCCCGTCCAATTGGCACTGAAAACAGCAATAAGCGTGCGTTTCGTTTACACGGCGGACACGGCGGAATTACGTCAATGTTGCAGGTAGCGGGAGCACGGTGGCTATAGGTATGTTGCGGCGCGGGCTGATGATTGCAGACTGACGTGGTGAAGGTAGTTATAGGTGCGGATTTTGGGAACAAGGTAGGACAGGATTTGCAACAATATTAATACCAATCCCAAGCAGTAACAGTATGTATGTGTGCTATGTAGGTGTGTGTATGTGTGGGTATATGTATTGGCGTAACCAACCATGAACAAGCAAATGATGAAACATTTATAAAAAAGGATCATGCTAAGTATTCTACCAACATAATAAGTTCCATAAACAAACCACACTTTGCTATTAGTTTGTTTTTTTACTTCGATATATTTTTAAAATACTGTGCTTGTCTGTTCATAACGCAATATGTGTTTATAATGGAAGCATATGGGAAAGGACCATGAACAAGCAAATGATGAAACTTTTATAAAAAGGATCATACTAAATATTCTACTAACATAATAAGTTCCATAAATAAACCACACTTTGTTATTAGTTTGTTTTTTACTTTGACATTTAAAAATACTGTGCTCTTCTGTTTATAACGCAAGTATAATGTTGATCTTTTAAAATTCGGGAAGACACTCCTACCGCCATCTAGCGATGTGAAAAAAAACTAATTTTGACAGCTTACGGATTTCTCCACGGGTATAATATCCCTTTAAGAACTTCTTCATTAGTATAATTTGCAACTCGGGTAAATTTGACTGCCCAGTCATATCCCAGCCAAAACTCGATTGCTTGCCAGCGCAGTAACGTTTACCTGCAGAAATAAACATTGGGCTGTTATAAGAAAATTTTAATAATTCAAAATGGTCAAAATATTTCCATGTTGCAATAAAATCCCAATAAATGGGATATTTCTGAATGTATCTGAAAATCTAAAAACTGTTTTTTGAAAGGTGATGAAATATGGTTTCAAATTTTATCATCATTACATATATGTAAAATGAAGTCGCTCAAAATGTTTGTGCGCTTAAATCTTTTAAACTACGCAACGGATTTTCATGCGGTTTTCACCAATAGATAGAGTGATTCAAGAGGAAGTTTATATGTATAATATATGCCTATTATAGTAGACAAAAGCCGAGAAATTCAAATATTCATCACTACATAGTATAAAATGAAGTCGCTCAAAATGTTTGTGCACTTAGATCTTTTGAACTACGCAACGGATTTTCATGCAGTTTTCACCAATAGATAGAGTAATTCAAAAGGAAGTTTTTTTTTTTTTATTTTTTTTTATTACATTAGTTACATTTATACAGCAAAATTACATAATAATAATAATATTTCAAATAACTGTAGATATTAAAATGTGTACAAGTGTTATTATGTCTTGTACGTTATTAGTTCCTAGCTAGGCAGATTGCCTGTTCTAAGGAACCAAATGCTGGTGAAAAATGCCAAAAATGTCTTCTGTAAAAAAAAGAAAAAACAAAATATTGTTTTTTTTTTTTTTTTATAGATTAAATATACATATACTAAGTTTAAATATACTATACTAAGTTTTTACTGATTGTGCCATTAATAGTTAGCCATGTGTAATTTTAAGTTTTAAATGACATTATTTAATAATTTTTCAGACTCAATCCTACCTAAGTCTATCAACCATTTAGTTATTATTGTACCGATGCATGCCATTTTACATGTTTTAATATTTAATTCTGGTGGGATTTTATTATACAATTTCGGTCCCAGATATGTATACGTCTTTTGAAACTTTGCCGATTTGCTCCCTGGGACCACGAGATCCTTTCTGGTGTGACTTCTTGTTATATATTTATGGTCAATTTGCTTAAGATTTTCTACATTTTTATGTACGTGGATAATAACCTTTTTTATATAGTTTATATGTATAATACATACTTATTATAGTAGAGAAAAGCCAAGAAATTAAAATATTCATCATTACATAGTATAAAATGAAGTCGCTCAAAATGTTTGTGCACTTAGATCTTTTAAACTACGCAACGGATTTTCATGCAGTTTTCACCAATAGATAGAGTGATTCATGAGGAAGGTTTGTATTTATAATACATGTTATTATAGTAGACAAAAGCAGAGAAATTCAAATGTTCAATTCAGACAGCAGGCAGCTGGCAAGCGGGTGGTGTGGATTTGATAAAGGTTGGGTAAAGGCATTGTGTGTTAGCCACAGCAACGTGTGGCCGGGTTTGCTAGTTATAGATATTTTTAGAAATAATCATATAATTTATTAAATATTAATTTTTTTAATACAAACATAACACCACTAAACGGATTTTAAAAATTCTTTCACCAATAGAAAGCTATATGCTATAGCAATATGCGAGTAAAATAGGCTGTTTACAACGGTAAGCTCTGGCGTTATAATGGTAACGTCAGACGAAAAGCAAAACAAATCGTTGTCTTGGTAACTATGTTGATACATTTGTGGGAAATTTTATTTCAGGCGTCGAATTTAATATCCATCTATCTATTTATCTTCTATATAAATAAAAATGAATTGCCGAAATGTATGTACGCGCACAACTTCCGAACGACTGCACCAAATTGGATAATTCTATTTTTTTGTGTTTGTTATTGTCAGGACAAGGTGTGGATAAAACTACTGGTGAGCTCTGGCATTATGAAATTTGTATAAAAAATTGCAATAGGTGGCACGCGAGCTGTTTGAAAACTGAATGTACCGGGAATGAATGTATGGAATGCGGGAGGGGCGAGGTTGGGGAGGGAGGGGAACTCGGGTAGGAGTTCGCGGGTGGGGGGAGGGGAACCTGGGATGGGGGAGGGGAACTCGGGAAGGGGGTTCGCGGGATGGGGGAAAGGGGTGGTTTGGAGTGGGGAGAGGGAAGGTAGAGGAGGCGGAGTGGGAACACGAGAGGGGAAGGGTACGCGGGAGAGGAAGGAGAGGCGGAAAGGGAACGGGACGAATGGGAAAGGACACGCAGGGAGAAACAATTTCTTTATTAGATGGTATAGCAACGCATGCCAGGTACCAGCTAGTATAATATAATAAACCATGACAGTAAGGGAGACACAATGATTTCTATGAGACCTATGTGAGTTGTTCCCAAAAGCAAACAAATTAGCCTGAGGGTTTAAAAGGTGATGAATGTGCAAAACTAGTGACTTTTTGAAATATTGGCATACAGAGCTCCGGGCCAAAATGGCCCCTTTCTCTTTCATCATGATTTTATATTTACGGTTGTTGAAAATTTTAATTTTTTTAGTTGTTTGTTTAAAATTTTTTTGCAAAGGTACATGGCTGCAATACGGGGGGGTTAAACTTTACCAAGGATTTGCTTAGGTTTTTTATGTGTGGTACGTACGTTTTCGTCGTACCGGGCGAGGCAGTTTATGGACGCGTTTTCATGGGTGGGAATTCCCGCATAAAAAGTTTCCGCGAGACTTAAAATGTGTTTTTTTAATAAGGGGATTTCAGAGTCTTTGTGAGGTTGGGCTACCCTCATCCATCTGGGGGCGCCAAGGGCTATTCATATGGCTTTATTCTGGAATGTTTGAAGTTTTTCAAAAGGGAATCTGAAGCGTGGGCCCAGATGGGGCTTGCATATATTAATTTTGGCCTTTTAGTTGACTTGTAAATTAGGAGTTTATTTTTAGTTGTTTTTTATTTTTTTTACTTAACATGGGATAAAGGGCTGCAAGGATTTTATTTGCCGAGGCTAAAGTTTCGTCTATGTGCTTTTTCCAGGTTAATTTACTGTCTAGCGTTACACCGAGATATTTAATGCTTTTTTTCCACGGGACGTTTTCTCCGAACAAGTGAATATTGGGTGGCCTTTTGAGACGTCTACATGAGAAAACGCAGGCGGCGCTTTTGAGGGGATTTATACTTATGTTTGAAGAATGTTTCTAGTTTTGATACGTGGGATTGAACTTTACGGGTAGCTTTATTTTCGCTTACTGATGTTGACATGACGTCGGTATCGTCTGCAAAGTTTCCTATTTTTGTGTGGATATCTTGGCTACCGGGGCGGGGGATGTCACTTAAGTAATGTTAAAGAGAGCTGGTGAGAGAATAGAACCTTGAGGGACACCAGCTCTTATCAATCTCACTGTGGAAAAGATACCATCTAGTTTTATTCTGAATTTACGATTTTTAATAAAGTGTGCTATAAGTTGAATCATAGAGAGGGGAATACCTAAGAAGTTCATTTTATAAATGGGACCTCTAAGCCATAATTTTTCAAATGCTTTGCAGACGTCTAAGGAGAGGACTACCATGTGTTGGCGATAATTAAAACAGTTTGTTATTTCTTCGACCATCCGCAAGAGTTGGTGGAGAGTGGAGTGGCCCGATCGAAAGCCGTGTTGAAAGTCGGGGATGAGCTTAAGTTCATCAACTGATTTTTTAAGCCTGACGAGGATAAGTTTTTCTAGAACTTTTCCTGCGCAGGGAAGGAGGCTTATTAAATTAATGGCCTATTAAAAGGGAAATCGGCCCAAAATCTAGGGAAATTTCGAACGCTGGCAAAAAAAAATTACATATGACAATATTACTGGTATTGCTAGTCGTATTTTTGTTTTTGGAATTCCCATAAATCTTAAATATTATTGATGTACTTACATAAAACATCGTGGACCACTATTAGCGTTAAAATGGCAAGATAAACGTGAAGTTCATATGCTCACAACTATCCACGATAGCTCTTCATCTCCAACAGGAAAAGTCAACAGGGAAACAAATGAGCCAATATATAAACCAAAATGTATCTTGGATTACAATATACATATGGGCGCTGTCGACAAATCCGACATGATGTTGAGCAGTTTGCATTGCATGAGGAAGTCCATAAAATGGTATAAAAAAGTGGTTTTCCATATAATAGATCTGTATTTATTAAATTCGCACACGCTGTTCAACAAGCTTACCGGAAAAAGTACTACATTGGCAGATTTTCATTTGAAAGTTATAAGACAATTAATAGAAAAATATAACGAACCATCTCAATCTACTACATCACGTTTTTCTGATAGTCCACTCCGTTTGTCAGCCAAAGGGTTAGCAAAACACATGCCAGACATAATACCGCCAACGGCAAAACGTGAAAACCCATGTCGATTGTGTCGTGTATGTACCAACTCTAAACTGAAAACCAAAGTTAAAAAATATTCAAGATATATGTGCCCCGAGTGTAATGTGACATTATGTGTTTACCCATGTTTCCGTATATACCACGAAAAAAAAACTACTAAAACTTTTTTTTAAATTGATGTGTATTTCTTGTATATATTTTTTGGTATTGTCGTCAGTATACCGTCATATTAGTGTAAATTAACCTAGTGAAAACAATATAACCTTTTACGTATTTTAACCTAATGAAAACAATATAAAATAATAACACGGCATAAACGTCCATAAAATGTTAACTAAAAAAAAACTATGTGAAGTTAGTGGAAAAAGAATATAAACTTAAACCAGATGATCGGCGCAGTGGCCCGCCTTATCTCGTATTTCCTACACAACATGTAAGTAGGTATTGTTATATTCTCCAAACCTTTGCTATAAATCACACGCATTAATGCCAACCTTTTACGCACTCATGCGTTTCCAACAAATGCATTATTTTAATTGAAAACGATTAACAAATATCGAAGGATTAAGCAAGCCCAAAAACTGATTCTTGCATAACCATTTTTTGTGCCTAGACTTAAATCTATGAAGTCTCCCACGATTCGGGAATACTGAAAATGCTATATAAACGAGGACTTAGCGTTCCTCCATGTTCACTCTTATTTCTTATTACGTGCAGTCTCCACGCTGCACTTTTGTTCGCTAATTGACATTGTCTAAATTATAAGTTGATTATCTTAAATAAAGTTATTAAATCTAAACTTCCAAGTTATCATTCCTACACGGTACTACTTCCAAGATATCACCTACATTACCTCAAGACATCACCTTAATCTGCATACTTCATAAACTGCAGATATCCTCATCAGCAAATCCATCGACAACCGGAGAGAATTTCTCGAACACTGCTCGCTGCGAGGGAGTTATTATTATTTTCTGCGTCCTCAACCGAGGGTCGTAGCAAAATTGGTGTCAGAAGTGGGATAGTTTAATCACTATCATCGATAGTTTAATCGCTATCACGGATAGTTTAATCGCTATCAACAGCTACGGATAGCTGATATTTCTTCACGCAAGGATCTTCTGTGACGACGGAAGACCATCTCCAATAAGGACACGAAAGACTAGTTTGGCGGACATTCTCCTCGGAGAAATCTTTCCTCGGAAAGCAGGTGCGGCTCTCACCTGAAACCCCTGTCTACCTCAAGACATCGACGGAGCCTGGAGAAGGAAGAAAAGGCAACAACGTGGACAACGGAAGCTTCGCGCAGTCCAGCGTCTACGGTGAACTTCAGTTCTTCAAGCAGCCAAGAATCCGATCCTGATATTCCCGACAACGAGCTCGAGATCTTCACTCCACCTTCTCTTCAAAATGAATTGGGCACTCATCGTTTTTCTACTGTGAGTACATAAAAATTTTTGTCCTGTAGAAATTTTTATTCCTTGCTTCCAATTCCTCTTAGACGTGTCATTAGTGTAACCCTTTTCCTTCTTACTATTTGTACCGTGAACCGTACATTAGTAAAAATTTATATTTCTTATAAAAAAAATTAAGAAATATTTACTATTTTTTCAACATAAAAATAATCTTATTAATTTCGCGTAACAGATATAAAATTCGTGAAAACGAAACGTATATAAATTAAATTATTAACAAACAATTCAATTAAAAAAAAATTTAAAAAATGGCTACTGCTTCAGCCTCATCAACTTCAAATTCTAACGAAACAATCTTACCTTTACCTGTTTTGTTTAAATTTATAAAATCTTACGACGGAAACAGAGAAAAACTCTGCGCGTTTTTAACAAATTGCGATAGAGCTGTAGCGTTAGCTACGCCTAATCAGCAGAATACATTACTTTCGTATATTCTAACTTCATTAGAAGGTCAAGCAGAAGTTATATGCGCAAACCATGTAATTAATAATTGGACGGAACTTAAGGATTTACTTAAGAGATCATTCGGAGAACGCAAACATTACGCTCATTTATTGCTAGAACTTCAAAATTGTAAACAATTCCATAATGAAAGTGTTTCTCAATATATACTTTGAATTGAAAATTGCATTAGAAACTTGTTAGTATCAATAAATCAAAATAATAAAGATCCTGCAGAAATGTTAGGCAGAACAGCCAGCATCCAAGAACTTAGAATGCAAACATTTATGTACGGGACTAATCCATCAATCGCCACGATACTAAGATCGAGGAATCCTAAAGATTTAAATGAAGCTTTCACAATCTCATTAGAAGAAGAAAGAATAAATAAATTACTAAACTCGTCCAAAATTAATAATAATTCAATTAAATCATGTACGATTTGTGGAAAATCGGGACATTCTAATAACAATTGCTATAAAAATAAAAATAAAAATGACAACTTCAATAATCGTAAAGTCATGTTCGTAAAAAATAATTATAATAATAAAAATTTTACCCCAAATTCGGGATCCAATTATAATAAACCAAAATATAATACAAATAATATAACGTGCTGGCATTGTAATAAACCTGGACACGTTATGCAAGATTGCAGAAAATTAAAATACGAGAATGAAAATTCTAATTCTGCAACTCATAATAATGTTGGAGTTTTACCTACCATTAAAACTCTTATTATGTTGTCTTGCTCATCCAGAATATATATATAATGTGATATCGCGCTTATTTCTCGCTAGCGCCAGTCGTATCTGTTGCTATATCTTGAATTTCCCGCCTTCCTTTTGTAGCTCCCTTCAATTGTATAATTGTCACCTTGCAGTTGGCGTCCTGAGACGCCATTTCCTTCAATTTGGACTCACCAAGCAGAGCTTGAATATATATTCTGGATGAGCAAGACAACATAATAAGAGTTTTAATGGTAGGTAAAACTCCAACATTATGTGTGTCGTTGCTCATCCAGAATATATATATAATGTGAGAAGTGTTTGTTATCGCTTGGTGACAATTCTAAAGCCAAAATTGTGACTATTACTGTATTGCTTGAAATAACTTGGTCAAAGACTGAGAGTGAATGGGTGGATTCAGCACCTCAACATTGAGACCTCTGATCTGCTTTCTATAATATTTCTTGAAAGTGTTTTCTGAACGCCAGTTTCCTCTTTCCAAAATGGTGTCTATAGGACACTCTTCCAGCCAACTCCTTGAGGCTACTGCAGATCTCAAACTCCCAGGGGAGGCATCAATCCCAGCGTCCTTCAAAATTGTTTTAATCCATCCACCAATAACAGTTCTCGAGGCTGGCCTGGCAGGCCCCAATGTGGAAATAAACAGACATTCAACACCAGCTTCGTGTCTCCTGTTCTCACCCAAAGACATAAGCTTTCTCAACCAAAATATAGGATCTATATTACAATCCTCTGCTTTGCAAAGTTTCCAACCAGACTGTCTATGTGTAGAGGTGTCTGTTTTAGAACCAAAAATTGGCCATAATATAATGTGATCATCATTGTCCACAAGATTATCAGGAGATGTATGTAGTAAAGTCAGATCATGTACTCGTCTTCCTGATGCCAGAAGTAAAATCACAGAACATCTACGAGATGCTTCGAAAAGAGTCAGGTCCTTTGGAGGATTTTTACAAAGCCAAGATACCAAGTATCCTGGATCCCAAGTAAATGCTCTAGGCTTCTTATTTGCAGAATTTCCTATACCTCTCATCACTCGCTTGACCAAGGGATGATTACTTATCCTCAAATCGCCGTTGGGGTCACACAAAACCGACACTGCAGACTTGTGAAGTGCTATAGTACTGGGAGCCAAGCCTTTCTTCACCCTTAAGTATGCCAAAAACCGTGCCAGCTGAGATCCCGAAGGGTTATTAGGATGCGTATTATTAATGGAGCACCATTCCTTCCAGCTCTTCCATGCCATGTGATAAGTTGAAAGCGTAGATTTGCGCCAACCCGCATTCAACAGAGCTTTCTCTTGCTGTGACCAATCGTTCAATGCTTCACTCCACCCCCAATCTTCCACACCTGTAGCTGGAGCTTCTGGACCTGTTGAGGATGAAGTCCTGTCGATAAGTCTATCAAGTTGTCGACCAACATGGGTATTATGTGAGGTCGGTCTAGGGCTCTTCTCTTTAGGTCTGGTAACCAAAACACTTTTGGCCAATTTGGGGCTACGACCAGGTACACCCCTGATGACTTGTTCAGGTGTGCAAGCACTCGTGGCATTAAACAAGGGGGAGGAAAGATCCATGCCAAGGGGAAATGCCAACTCCTGCTGAACGCGTTGTGAAACATCGCTCTCTTGTCGTGGGAATCTATCGAGACATACTGATCCACGACGTGAGCCCTCGAAGAAGCGAATAGGTCCACTACTGGATTGCCCCACTTGTGAAAAACAGCTCTTACCGCTGGGGGAAGAAGGTGCCATTCTGGTAATGTCATCCCTCGGGATAGATGATCCGCGAGGCCATTGTAGCGTCCTGGCAAATATTGGACTTGTAAAGCGATTCTGCGCTTGTCCAAAAGAGCAAGAATCTGAAATGTCAGATAAAGGAGACCCATCGACTTGGTGCCTCCCTCGTTCCTCAAGTAGGCTACGACTGTCCTGTTGTCTGATTGAATGAGTAACGAAGAACTTCTCAAATTCTGAGTCACAGATGTTAAGGCATTTAAGATTGCTGTCATCTCCTTTATGTTGCAATGTCCCCCCCTCTGACTGTCTGTCCAACAACCCGACAGAGGTACATCGTCGATCAGGGCTCCCCAGCCGTGATCCGCCGCATCCGTAGTCAGAAAGTGTGTTGGGCTGGGAACATGAAGAGTTGAAACATGATCTAAGTTGGTCATCCACCATTTCATTTCCGACAAGACCTCCTTCTTTATCGGGGACTTCTGCTGAGGGGTCAGCTTCAGCATTAACTGCAACTGTAATTGCATCAGCCGAGTATGGAGTCGACCTCTGGGGACCACAAAGGTAGCAAAATTCAACTTCCCGAGAATACTCTGAGCTTCTTTTAGAGTCCATCTTCGTCTTGTCACGAAGCCCCGAAGTGAAATCCAAAGACCTTGGCGTCTGAATTTGGTCAAATACTTCTGATTTAGATGAGGGTCCCACACAACTCCCAGGTATTCCACTGATTGTGCTGGCTGACTGATACACTTCTGGAGATTCAGTGACCAACCTGACCGCTCCAACAAATGAAGGGCTTCCCGTGTTTGACTGAGGAGGACCTCTCTGGTCTGATGAGCCAGGAGAAAGTCGTCTAGGTACACAATGACCCTGATACCCCGTCTCCGCAGGATTTCTGCAATCCAATTTGTGATAGCTGCAAAGGCCTGCGGTGCACTGCTCAAGCCTTGAGGCAGGCATGTCATCTGTAAGTGAAGACCTCCGTAATACAATCTCAGAAAGCAACGGTGAGCTTTTGCGACCGGTATGTGGAAGTAGGCCTGCGAAAGGTCTATTTTTGTCATCCAATCGTTGGCTTGAAGAAAGTGTGGGACTTTGTGGTGAGATATCAGAGAAAACTTTTTCCAAGCTACATCTAAATTGAGAGCTTTTAAATTGAGGATTGGCCGTTTTGAGCCGTCGCTCTTTTGAACAAGAAAAAGTGTTGATAGGAAGGAGGCATTGTCGCCAGCTCTTTCCAGTGTACCATCTCTCATCATCTTTTTTATTACGAGGGTCATTTCCGGGGTTACTTTCTTGAACCTCCTTGCGGAAGCATGGCTTGGACTTATCAACAAGGGCTTTCGGATGAATGGTATGCGGTATCCTCTTATCATACGTAAGATGGTCTCTGGGGCATCTAGGGCCCGCCATTCTCTCCAATAATCCTGTAGTTGACCCGCCCGAAATGGTTGATTGTCACTTGTTGAAGCGGCCACGAGAGGTCTGCCCCCTCGCGCCACGCTTCTGTTCCCTCCCCTTACGCCTCGTACCAGAGGAATAGTGGGGGTCTCGCCCGTGGTCTGCCCGCCGGGGAAACGAGGGAAATGCCATATTTTCCTTTGATGTCTGCTTGGGGGGAAAGGCAACAACCTCCTTAGATGTTGAAGGGCGGTTGTGCGCCGAGTGGCTACCCTGAGGTAGGCGCACTGGATTAAAGCACTTTGTTACACCACCTAGTTTCTGCAACTGAGCGGACATTGCTTCTTCCCCAAAAAGATGAGTGGAAGAAGGAGGAATTCTGCTGAATAGCTTCCGTTCCACTCCCGTCTTACAGCTGCCCAAAATCTTATCCCTTCTGTGCTGAATTACTTCAGCTCGCTTTCCGCACGTTATCTGCAGTATATCGTCGGAGTATTTTATATACTCGGAGTCCTCTCCTAACAGGATGTTCAGTTGTTCCTCTAAAGCTTCACTTGACAGAGAACCTTCTGAACTACTTCCCCATTTGATAAGTTTCTGGAGAGCCTGTTGAAGGCACTCTCTCTGCTTCAATGAGGCATGCGTTACCGCAGCCAGCATCTTTTCCATGGCAGGAAATATCGGAGAGGCGGTGTCAAATGCCAGCACCTCACAGTTTACTTCCAGCTCCTTGAAGCCTGGATCAGCTAAATATTCCTTTAAAGCAGATGCGTAGCGGACATTGGCCCAGTCGCTCGAGTTGAAGCGTTGGAGATTCTCCACCAAACCCAGATGTGTTGTAGAAGGTTTTGGCGCTGCAGACTCCTTCAGAACAGTAGAGGGACCCGGCATCTGATACTGCCTTTCAGGCGACAACGAGCAAACGCTCCCAGATGCATGCGAAGATGCCGCTATATTTGGCGTGCTGACAGTGATTTCTTGCGTTGACCTATCCATGACAAGATCCTGCAGGGTCTTGACCTGATATGCTAATCTTTTAAGCAGATGTCTGTCATTCCGCTTTCGTCTTTTCGTACGCTTGCGACGCCTACTACTCTTCGATGCCGAACCGCTAGATTGCGAACTCGAAGAACTGGTTGACATTGAACGGCGTGGCCTTCTTCGATCACGTCGTTTAGAGGTTACATCCTCTTCTTCTACATGCTCCTTGTCTAAGGGCATTTTGACCCGTGCACAAAAATGTTTGGGTACGCGAAGGAAAGCGGCGCAGTTTATTCTGCGTAGCAGTAAGACGCAAATATGCGCAGATAACTTTATAAATAATCGCACAATCACTCAGCACTAGATTTACACAAAATTACGACAATTTGCGGGTAGCAACAGATTCGTTTTCGTTAATATAATTACGAAACAAAATTTCACGACCGGCGTAGGTGAAATAGACGCCAAAATTGAAGGAAATGGCGTCTCAGGACGCCAACTGCAAGGTGACAATTATACAACTGAAGGGAGCTACAAAAGGAAGGCGGGAAATTCAAGATATAGCAACAGATACGACTGGCGCTAGCGAGAAATAAGCGCGATATCACATTATATATATATTCTGGATGAGCAACGACACACATAATAATTATTCGTCTTCCCAACCAAGGAAATATGATTCGAAAGTGGATCATTTTAACTCCCGATCTGCAGTGGAACCCCGAGCCGGTCTACTGTAAGTCACGAGCTAGGCTCAGGAGTATATTAGAACATTCCATGCTAACTTCAAAAAAAAAAAAAATATTTATAAAGATAATATTGCAATTATATATTATCTGCCATCTCGCGTTATCTTGCCATTTCCAATTACCTACATGGTAATATTTATTTATTTATTTATAAAAAGGCATTTTCATGTCTCGAACGCCATCTCATTTATTATTCTTGGTTATTACCAAATGAAATTATTTATTTATTAGGAAAAAGACATTTTCATGTCTTGTTTTCTTGTCACTTGGACAGGGGTATTCCTCATCAAGATACATTCTTGATGAAGGTCCAAAACGTGACTAAATTTTGGACAGGAGTATTCCTCATCAAGATACAGTCTTGATGAAGGTCCAATTCGTGATTAAATTTTGGACAGGTGTATGCCTCATCAAGATACAGTCTTGATGAAGGTCCAATTGGTGATCAGGTTTTTACCGATCACTTTGAGATAAATGGCTTCGGTACCGTATAATTCGGGCAAAAAATTAGTAGAATCGATTGAAATTCGATTGAACTTTCGGTTGATTCTCGTGGAAATGTGCAAATGAAAAAAAAAGGTTCTCAAAATGAGACAATTAATGAGACAAATGGTCTCGGTACCGTAAATTCGGGCCAAATTATTGAGATGTGCTTTAGTACCGTAAAATCGGGCATTCAGTAGATCGAAAACATCGATCGAAACTCTTGGAATTGTTCTAATAATAATAATAAATAAAAAAAATAAAAAAAATGAAAATAAGTCTTCAAAGTGAGACAATTATTCACGATTTCCACGCGATGGATAGTGAAATTTTAAACCTTGGGTATGATGATTTAAGGGAACGACTTTTGAAAGCAAAAATGCTAAAATTGATTTGAAAATAATAATTTAATAATAAACGACTTTTGAAAGCAAAAATGCTAAAATTGATTTGAAAATGATAATTTAATAATAAACGACATTTGAAAGCAAAAATGCTAAAATTGAAAATAATTATTTAATAATAAATAATGAAACTACATGTTTCTGATCCTAATGAGTACTCGACTCCTATTTTTATAATTTATCCTAGATCAGAAACTCTTACACAAAATGATATTTTAAACCCTGTAATAAAAGAAGGGAAAATTGAAATAAAAATACCAATTGAAGGTATGAATATTAAAAATAATAATAATGAAAAAATAAATTAATGAAATAATAAAAAAATAATAAAGATAAATCGTATTGTACTATTTTTAATTCAACAAATGAATATGTTGATGTATACTGTATGAAAGTCTATTTAGACTTATTCCTGAAAATGTTTACCATTTTAATCAAAATTTCGGTAAAAAACGTAAATAATTAAATCGTGATCAAATTTGTACCGATCACTTAAATTCAAAAGGAAATAGATTCCTTATTCTTATTAAATATTTGCGACAATTATAATTCTATATTTTATTCGAAGGCGACAAGCTTTCCACCACTTTCCAAAGATTAATGAATAATCATTAATTAGTTTACAAAGATTATATTGCTTTGTTTATTTAGATGCCTTTGTCATCTACGCAAATTTTACTGAAAATCACGCAAAGAAACTTACAGCTATATTTCAAAGACTTGCTGACAATAACTTAAAAATTCAACCGGATAAGTGCCATTTCAAGCGAAAAGAAGTTGCTTATTTAGGTCATTTAATTTATAACGAAGGTGTCATACCTAACCCTCAAAATAAATAAAAGCAGTCTCTGAATTTCCTATTTCCTGGAATTCTAAAGAAATTAAAACGTTCTTAGGTCTAGCTGGTTATTACTGAAGAGTACGAATACGAAATCGAATATAAACCAGGCAGAATTAATTCTAATGCCGATTGTTTATCTCGTATTCCTATAAACATTATTACCGAAGAGGAAAATTCACCCTCTCCAGATATTATTGATCAACTTTTAAATGAACCATGTTTCGACGAAATAAATGCCGACGACTTAGAAGATTGTCTTAATAATCTATCTACGAATAATTTAGAGATTGATAATAATTATATAGAAATAGATGAAGGTGTTGTTAACCCTGTAGGAAATAATACCGATAATGATACTTACGAAAATTATATAAGATTTTACGCAGCTAAAAATAAGCCAAATATATTTAGCTTTAATGAACATGATTCATTCTTTATAAATAATATGTCTAAAAATATGGCATATCCAACTTCAATCGATCTTGATGATCAAAACCCTTTTTGTGCTGAAATATTATTAAATTGTTCAGACACCGACGAACTTTTAGAATTACCAAAAACACTGTTTGGTATTCATGAATCTAAATCTATAGATAATAAAAAATCCTATTTTCATTGTTTTACTAAGACTCACTATTTCGATAAAACAACCCCTAAAGATATTTTCTTAACACTTAAAAACTTAAGATCGAAACTCATCGAAAAACGTGTAACTGAAATTACGTTACCAAACTTTCAAAACCCTTTTGACTCTGTGCCTTTTATAAAAATAAAAGAAATCATTCAATATCTTTTTAGAAACTTAAAGATTAACATTAATATTAATCACAACAAAATTATTAATCCTTTAACTTCACAAATCCCCATAATATTAAAGGAATGTCATGATAGCCCTATGTCAGGACACCCAGGTTTCATCAGAACCTATAATATTAAAGGAATGTCATGATAGCCCTATGTCAGGACACCCAGGTTTCATCAGAACCTATAATATTAGAGGAATGTCATGATAGCCCTATGTCAGGACACCCAGGTTTCATCAGAACCTATAATATTAAAGGAATGTCATGATAGCCCTATGTCAGGACACCCAGGTTTCATCAGAACCTATAATATTAAAGGAATGTCATGATAGCCCTATGTCAGGACACCCAGGTTTCATCAGAACCTATAATATTAAAGGAATGTCATGATAGCCCTATGTCAGGACACCCAGGTTTCATCAGAACCTATAATATTAAAGGAATGTCATGATAGCCCTATGTCAGGACACCCAGGTTTCATCAGAACCTATAATATTAAAGGAATGTCATGATAGCCCTATGTCAGGACACCCAGGTTTCATCAGAACCTATAATATTAAAGGAATGTCATGATAGCCCTATGTCAGGACACCCAGGTTTCATCAGAACCTATAATATTAAAGGAATGTCATGATAGCCCTATGTCAGGACACCCAGGTTTCATCAGAACCTATAATATTAAAGGAATGTCATGATAGCCCTATGTCAGGACACCCAGGTTTCATCAGAACCTATAATATTAAAGGAATGTCATGATAGCCCTATGTCAGGACACCCAGGTTTCATCAGAACCTATAATATTAAAGGAATGTCATGATAGCCCTATGTCAGGACACCCAGGTTTCATCAGAACCTATAATATTAAAGGAATGTCATGATAGCCCTATGTCAGGACACCCAGGTTTCATCAGAACCTATAATCGGATCAAAGAAAGATACCGATGGGAAAAAATGAAAGATGATATTGAAAATTACGTAAAAAAATTGTATCCACTGTCAGAAAAATAAAACTGACAGAAGAACTTATAAAGCTCCAATGGAAATAACGACAACTTCCACGGAAGCTTTTGAAAGAATTGCGGTCGACATAGTCGGACCACTTAGCGAAACTGCTTCAAATAATAAATATATAGTCACTTTTCAAGACGATCTTACTAAATTTTCGCAAGCCTACGCGGTTAGCTCTACAGAAACAGAAACTGTTGCTGATTGTCTAGTTAAATTCTTTTCTCACTACGGAATACCTAAATCAATCCTCACGGACCAAGGTGTTCAATTTACAAGCAACTTAATGAAAAATCTTACGAAACTATTTAAAATTAAACATTTAAAAACTACTGTGTATCACCCACAAACTAATGGAGCATTGGAACGCTCTCATTCTACTTTGAAAGATTATCTTACGCATTATATAGATAACGATCAATCAAATTGGGACGATTATATCCCTTTAGCTATGTTTTCGTATAATACAAGTACACATTGTACAACCAAATTTACACCATACGAACTTGTCTTTGGACATAAACCCATATTACCAAGTTCTTTGGAAAACACTGATTCAAATCCAACGTATGAAAGTTACCTGAATCAATTAAAATATAAATTCGCTATTACTAGATCAATTGCCCGTGAAAGAATCGGACATTCTAAGGAAACTTCCAAAAAATATTACGATAGAAACGTATATAATAATACTTATAAAATTAACGACTTAGTATTACTTAAAAACACTAATAAACCTAAATCATTAAGCAAGAAGCTTACTCCTAATTGGAAAGGACCGTACAAAATCGTACAAGTCCATAATAATCAAAATGTTACTATTAAAATGGAAAATAACTCTCTTAAAAGATTCCATGTAAACAGAATTAAGCCATATCGCGCTTTATCTCCTGTTCCAGGTACTTCAAGACAAACTTAATCTTTTCACAAGATGTCCAACCAATATCGACTGGAAATGGACTTTTCTTCGATCAAATTGGAAAACTTAAAGTATATAATGACGATTGGAAAGTCATTACTTATCTAAATATTAGTACTTTTCCTAGACAGATACAAATCCTAGATGATAATTATGCTTTAACTAAAAGCACTTGTTCAAAATACCTATCATATATTCCAAATGATAATTGTAAAGATCTTTTAAAACCAGTTTTAAATATTATAAAGAAATGTAAAACTAAATACGAATCGATAACGCACCTTGTTTCAAACAAACGCTCAAAACGCGGTTTAATTGACGGTGTCGGAAAACTATTCAAAGCTGTTTTCGGAACCCTAGATTCTGAAGATGCACAATATTATGATGATGCGATCGAACGCGTCATGTCTGATGATAAAGAAATTTATAATCTTATGAAAGATCAATTACAAGTCACTAAATCGACTCTGACTAATTTCAATACTACACTTGCTAAACTGAACTATGATGAATATACTATGAATAAAAATATTATAAAAATAAATAATTACTTCAAGGAAGACCACGGTAAAAATAATTTACAAGAAATTAAAAACGTACTTACTTCTCAAACAAACTCTTTATTCGAGACAACAGAATACTTTTATGATCAAATTGACTCTTTAATCAATGCTATCTTATTTTCTAAACAAGGAATTTTACATCCAGATATTATTACACCTCAACAATTATATTTCGAACTTAACTCGAATATTAAAAATTTACCAAGCGGAAAA
Organism: Limnephilus lunatus; assembly: GCA_917563855.2. Taxonomy (NCBI): domain Eukaryota; kingdom Metazoa; phylum Arthropoda; class Insecta; order Trichoptera; family Limnephilidae; genus Limnephilus; species Limnephilus lunatus. The sequence continues at coordinate 603,059 of CAKJTF020000021.1, forward strand.
GAATTCCCCTTGAGTTTGAAACTTGAAAATATTCATGCTCTAATTGATGTATCAGAATTAATTTCATATTATATTGACGGTAAACTTATCTTCATAACGAAGTTACCTTTAGTTACATCACAAGAATATAACCTTTTCCATGTAGTACCCCTACCTGTTCCAAATATAACTAACTAACTAACTAACTAACCATCACGCCGTTTCCCCGCAGGGGTAGGCAGAGAGGACGGACCGCCAAACAACTCGGTCTTGGCACACACTCTTTGCCTCACTCACATTCATACATCGTCTCATACATACTCTTCTATTATTCCGACTTTTGACATGGCCCGACTCAAGTATCTGATTCACTTGATCGTGCCATGTCTTCCTCGGGCGTCCCCTACTTCTTCTTCCATTCACATTTGCGTCATATATTCTTCTCACATTATTTTCTTCTTTCATTCGCTCTACATGTCCAAACCATCTGAGGGTCCCTTTCTTAATCTTACTCATTATGCTTACATCAGCCTTGCATTCTTTGCGGATATCCACATTTCTCACACGATCATACATGGTTTTGCCACACATTCGCCTCAGGGATCTCATTTCGACAGCATTCAGTTTACTTTCATCCTTCCTCTGCCAACTCCATGCCTCACTGCCATACATCAAGGTAGGTACCAGGACTCCATTGTGGACTGCTAGCTTCGCGTCTTTTGAGAGTGTTTTATTAGCGCCAACGGCATTCAGTCCTCCATTAATGGAGTTACCTGCATTTACTCTTCTTTCAATATCTCTATCAGCCTTCCCATCTCTCGTAAACATACTACCCAGGTACACAAACTCATCCACCTGCTCCAAGTATTCATCATTCACAACTATATTGCACACTGTTTTCGTACTCTCCCTTTCAAATACCATGACTTTAGACTTACTTACATTCATCATTAACTCATTTTGCATACACACTTCGTTCATCCTAGACACGAGAGACTGTAGATCTTCCATAGTGTTAGAAATCAGCACCGCATCATCAGCATACAACAGGCAACATATTTTCAGATCACTCAAATTCGCGCCCAATCCCATCTCTTTCAATTCTTGCATACAATTATCCATGTATAAATTGAATAACCATGGTGACATTACGCAGCCTTGCTTAACACCTTTTGTGATGTCAAACCACCCCGTAAAACCACCGTTCACCCTAACACATGCAACGCTTCCCTCGTACAGAGACGCAATTGCCTGTATGAGATTTGTATTCACTCCATACTTGGACAACACCTTCCATAGCTTTTTCCTGTCGACTCGGTCGTATGCTTTTTGTAGATCTACAAAGGCACAAAAAAGCTTTTGGTTTTTTGCCAGAAACTTCTCAGTGAGCATACGCAAGGAGAAAATCTGGTCCATGCATCCCCTTCCACTCATAAAGGCACCTTGCACATCCCATATTTTATCCTTTGTTTCCATTCTTACCCTTTCAATCAATATTCTTCCGTACAACTTGCCGACTGAACTTAGCAGGCTAATAGCTCTATGATTCCCACATTCCATACGTGACCCTTTACCTTTGTATAATGGCATGATTACAGCCCTTCTCCAATCTAATGGCGTGTAACCCTCCTCTAAACACTGGTTAAAAAGTTTGCACAACCATGTGAGAATAATATGGCTATCTCCTTTAAAGTATTCGGCCGCAATATTGTCGAAACCTACAGCCTTACCATTCTTCATGCATTTTATCGAATTTTTAATCTCATCCATGCTGATTTTGATAACATTCACTCCGTCATCGTTCATACCCGATTCGCCGCTGGCCTCACTATCACTCGGGTTGCTTTCGAAGACTTCCTCAAAATATTTCATCCATCTCTCATTTATTTCTTCCTCATTCGTCAACATTCTTCCATCTTTCGATTTTATCACTTTTAGGCTCCCATTCTCTGGACCGCTCCGGGACTTTTTGACCTCCTTCCAAAACAGTTTAATGTTTTCTTGGAAGTTCCAAATATTGATATCCCAAATACATTTTCCTTAATTATTCCTAAACATAAATACTTAGCTATTACAAAGGACAAATCTTTTTATGTATACCTTGATAATCTTAAGAATAATTGTAAAACTATTACTAATGAAAATTTTATATGTAAGGATCTAGATGTTTTATCAACTTTCTCTGATCCAATATGCGAGACGATATTATTGTCTGCTTATATTAATGAAATACCTAACGAATGTTTTAGTAGAATTATTAAAGGCAACATACTTTTATGGCAGCCTATAAGAAACAACAAATGGATATTTACTTATTCACATCCATCTAAAATAACTATTGATTGCAAAAATAGAAATAATATTTTTGATATTAAATTATTCCACACTGGAATATTAACTTTAAATTCTAGTTGTAGAGCCTATGCTGGACTCACACAATTAATTGCAAAAAGCAATCTTATTACTGAATATGTAAACCCTGTTTCAACTTTAAATATTGTCGATGACAATTGTTGTAACATGAAAAAATATAATGAAACTCTAAATGAACTTGAACCTATAAATTTAATTAATTTGCAACATGATGACCTTAATTTGGCATCTCATAAAATCGATCAATTTAATGATGATCTTAAATCATATAATTCAAGACCACTTACGGTTAGACATTCATCAAAATTAAAAATTGTTATGTATACATTATTCACTTTTCTAACTATGTTTATAATTTACAAATTATTGAAATGTTGTAGATTCTTTAGAATACTTAATTCTTATTTTACTAATGATGACAATGATAATAAATGTTGTGTCAGGATATACAATCAATGTAATAATCCTAGACGATCCACTACAAGGATCCAACCAAGAATGACATTCAGAAATTCAGATGGGTTAAATTGCGAAAACGAAGATATACCTCTACAAGAGTTAACTTCGAATGAAAATGTTTCAAAATATAACTACAGCAACTAACTTTAAAAATGTTGCTTTCATCTTAAGGAAGGGAGGTATGTTATATTCTCCAGACCTTTGCTATAAATCACACGCATTAATGTCAACCTTTTACGCACTCATGCGTTTCCAACAAATGCATTATTTTAATTGAAAACGATTAACAAATATCGAAGGATTAAGCAAGCCCAAAAACTGATTCTTGCATAACCATTTTTTGTGCCTAGACTTAAATCTATGAAGTCTCCCACGATTCGGGAATACTGAAAATGCTATATAAACGAGGACTTAGCGTTCCTCCAGGTTCAATCTTATTTCTTATTACGTGCACTGTGCAGTCTCCACGCTGCACTTTTGTTCGCTAATTGACATTGTCTAAATTATAAGTTGATTATCTTAAATAAAGTTATTAAATCTAAACTTCCAAGTTATCATTCCTACACGGTACTACTTCCAAGATATCACCTACATCACCTCAAGACATCACCTACATCTGCAGATCTGCATACTTCATAACTGCAGATATCCTCATCATTAATCCATCGACAACCGGAGAGAATTTCTCGAACACTGCTCGCTGCGAAGGAGTTATTATTATTTTCTGCGTCCTCAACCGAGGGTCGTAGCAGTACACATCGTTTCCTCCGAGTGGCATTGAATTTGATCTGAAACAAAAGTACTAATTACTCACTAAATGATGTCACAATTATACAATAACTTATGTTTCTCACATGTTTACTTATTATAAACTGTAGATTCTATATTATAACTATTCATTTCACAGTCGTTTATCAACACATTGCAGTTGGCGGGATACGAGTTTTGACAGCATAAATATACTAACCCCTAGATCGATATCTTCGGGCTTTCTCCATACTAGTGATGATGTGGTCGTCAAACTTAACTGTCAAAATGACTTGCGTGGCGCGAATTGACTAAAAGATAGAGGAAGTTTATTTGTCTACCATAGACAATATAATCGCTCTATCCTACTTCATGGATTCATTAGCCCAATAAATTATATAAAAAAATAAAAAATGCTTCAGAGCGGCAAAATTTGAAATTCTGCTTGCATTAGAAAAATGAAAACTCGGTGTACATGTTTAAATATTACTTTTATTTTCACAAATACAATGGATAAGCGCAAAAACACAAAATGCTTTATACAAAAATATGAAATACCTTCCGTGGATATATTTCAGCCATCTCACAGCAAAAACTGCAACATGTTTTCTGAAATAAATATGTCACATTAAACAAAGTTTGGGAACGGAACATAGAATACTTGTGATGAACAAAGTTTATATGCGACGGGCCACTTCAAGAGTCAGAATAGTATGTGTTAGTCGGTTTACATGAGTTCGGTGAGTCCAAATAAGTGAGAGGCTTATGGCGGAGAGCAAGTTGTTAATAATCGTCTGCAACAGGGCCTTTCTTTCTTTATGGTGGAGAACAAGAGGTTAAACTAAAGCTCTACGAGCATTATTTCACCCTATGTATGTTCAAGTAATCATAGCAAATAGAGAAATAAACAGTCACCTTTCTTTGGAATCATACGACATGTCTTCAGCTGGGACGTTGAACTCTCCTCTGGTGTTCCTGTTATATCTGAAAATTGAAAACAGTTTTTACAATATTTGTATCTCAAATATTACTTAAGATTTAGCATGGACAACTGATAAACTTATGTTCAGTAAACAACATTTTGTATTGAATGCTACCATTTAAATACCCCACATACATTTAAAGTGAAATTAAACAAGGCAAGGAGTGTATGCCAAGACTGAGTTGTTTGGCGGTCCGTCCTCTCTGCCTATCCTGCGGGGAAACAGTGTAATGGTTTGTTTTAAAGCATTATCAATTTTACCTTGTACGAGGTCTTGTATGAAGTCTTGTGTAAGATGGGCATTTTTAACGTTGACGTTTCAAGCCTCCGCCTATCTTCTGGGGTGAGAGACGATCGTCGGATGAGTCTTTCTCCTTCTGTCCAGAGGGTTTTCGGGACTTCAAGCGGCATGCCAGGTGAGAGACGACATTATCGCATCCCCAGCCACAATGTATGATCTCACAATCATGGTCACAAATCTGACGTTAACAATGTTCCTACAGTATAGGCTTCGATACGTTAGCAACGTTTTTATGAGGTGGTAGAACATTTTCTGAAACGAAATATGGAAAAACATTGGTAAATTTTTGAGATCGCTGGCAATGGTTAATACGCACTTTTTTTTGAAAAAATCTTTTGATTCACCTTAATTACATTAAAAGACAACTATTTGCATTGGGGGAAGTGGAAAATATTTCATTCTACATGGTTTGTGATACAAAAGAAAGTGCCCCTTTATAACGCCTACTCGCGTCAAGGCAAGAAAAACATCCCAGTTTTTAAGTAGTTTAGCGGCTACGCTAGGTTTGTGTAACATGGTTTGTGATTCAAAAGAAAATGCCCCTTTATAACGCCTACTCGCGTCAAGGCAAGAAAAAATTTAGAATGAAATATTTTCCACTTCCCCCAATGCAAATAGTTGCCTTTTAATGTAATTAAGGTGAATCAAAAGATTTTTTCAAAAAAAAGTGCATATTAACCGTTGCCAGCGATTTCCAAAAATTACCAAAACATTAACCACTAGTGCCCATAAGCTTGCCTTCACGATAAATTAAGTATTTCGTTCAAACATCATTCCATCTCTATATTTTAACCTCAAATATTGATTTACAGATAAATTAAGGTGAATGATAATGTTTTATGTAATTAATTACCTGATTTCTTGATCCACATTAAACACTTTTTCACCTCTAGAATTCATGTAAGCATTTTTTGAATAAAATATGTTCATCGGCAAATTATCAAAACAACGTGCAAAGTACTGCAAAGTAAACATGGCTGACATGGCGGATGTGGGCGGATGGCAAATCCATAGATACGAATACCTGCAGATAGTGCGGTGTGCGGTTTCCTGCATTTGGTACCATAAATAATACACACATTTGGTACCTTTTTTTTAGTGACGTAGGTGTATGAGCATTTCTTTCTGACACACGTAGAGAGCGAGAGATGGCGAAAATCAAAATTACAGACCTATCTAGAATTCAGCTTTGTCTGTGGTGTGTGGCACTTTCGCTAGAGTAAGAGTTATTTATGGTCACAGGACACAAATTTTGACAGAGTTATACGCCCCTTTTGACCATAGATATATATATAATAACTGGATGGATGACTCTCTTTGCCGTAGCGAATTTTGAGCGGTCCACCGGAAATCGGCATCCGCCATCTTGGAAGTTTCCAGTAGGCCATTTCTATACCAGCAGCGCCAGCAGCCAAGCGAGCCAAGCCGTCTAGTTTGAAGTATAGTTTGAAGTTGAAGTACTCTGAAGTATAAAAATATGTCTGTATATAAGTTGTATACATTTTTTGTCTGTATATAAGTTGTATAAAATTTTTGTCTGTAAATTTTTGCTGTATAAATGTTTGTTGTATTTGTTTTTGTGTAAGTTAAGTTGTGCAAATTTTGTTGTATAAATGTCAACTCTTTTTTATTATTATTTCTACCCTACATTATATACGACTGTTATTTTTTTGGCACATGATGTTCCCATACTAAATATTGTAGATTTTTAAGAAATGATACTCCTATTAAATCTTGTAGTTTTGTTTCTGTTTCTAAACATATTATGTTACCTACCCAACCTACACCAAGATTATCACAATAGTTTAAAACAAAGTACAACTGTAGCCCTGAATGAAGTTTCATTATTGAAGTTTATTTCGAATAGAAGATTAATTTCATAAATAAAATTGTTCCAAGGATCCCTTTTTTTAATTTTATGATTTATTTATGCGAAATATACAAAGTTGCAGTTTTACTTTATTGCCATTCGTTATGCAACACAAAAAACAGAAAGGAATAATGTTTAATAACATTTTTTAGCAACAATTCCAAGTTCCCTCTAAGAAGTTCCCTGAGTTCTCGTATCTTTCGCCTACTTTGCATATGGCGGCCGCCGAAACCGGAAGACCGGCCAATTTAAGCGAGTCATCCATCCAGTTATTATATATATATCTATGTTTTTGACAGTATAAAGCCATAGATAAAACGCGCAATCGGTCGGTGACAGTGCTGCCAGGAATGCGGAGATTTATGTATTTTATTTAAAACCAATCAGTTCTTAAATACAACATTTATTGTTATTACATTATTTATTTTATGTAAATAAAGATGTTTATATTCGTACATTTCTTGTTTGATTTTAATATACGACGGAGATTAAATTGATCAATTGTAGTGACAAGAGTGCTACAGCGCATGATATTTTATTTTAGTAATTAAATATGTTTTTAATTTCGGTAATTATTTTTAATAATACATTCACTTCTGTATCACAAACCATGTTGCACAGACCTAGCGTAGCATCTAAACTACTTGAAAACTGGGATGTTTTTCTTGCCTTGACGCGAGTAGGCGCTATAAAGGGGCACAAACCAAGTTGCACAAACCTAGCGTAGCAGCTGAACTACTTGAAAACTGGGATGTTTTTCTTGCCTTGACGCGAGCAGGCGCTATAAAGGGGCACAAACCATGTTATACAAGCCTAGCGTAGCATCTAAACTAGTTGAATACTGGGATGTTTTTCTTGCCTTGACGCGAGCAGGCGTTATAAAGGGGGCACTTTCTTAAAAAAAAATATTATTTTACGTAAATAAATATGTTTATATTCATACTGATACTAATTCAAGTTTAAATGATTTTGTCATAGCTCACGTGCATGTGTATTGATAAAACACTGTATTTTAACATATTTACACTCGTTTGTTTTGCAAAACTTACTTTTAACGTGCGTTCAAAACATTTGTATTAGTATGTATATTGTTCATAAAATCACGAGTCAATATTGAATTATTTTCGTGTTTGATTTTAATATACGACGGAGAGTAAGTAAAATTCATTCAATTGTCACTATATAGCGCATGATATTTTATTTTAGTAATTAAATTTGTTACAAACTACTTTAATCAAGTACTACCTAATTCGATTGTGCTTTTTCATACAAAATATTCCTTCTGGCAACACTCTCCTCAGGCGCTGTCAGCAGCGTTGCCAACTCTACGTCTTTTTACGTAGATCTACGTATTTTAGGTCCTTCCTGAACATCTACTAACTTCAGTCCAGAATCTACGTATTTTTTGTCAAATTATACAAATTTGCAAAATAACATAACTCATTAGGCTGAAGAAGCATATTTTCCGTTACTTTACGGTGGCGTCCCCGTCTGCGGGGCAAAGTATGTGGCGCGGACTCCAACAAATGTTCCGTTTCATACTAGAGTCCGCGCTGGGGTTGGGATGTCTAGGGAAATTTCCCTAGATCTAGGGGAGAAAAATATTTTTTTAGGCAAAAGGGAAATAAGCACAAATCTAGGAAAATTTCGAACTATTACCATTATTATTTTTTATTGGAGTTGTAATCTTCCACTTCCCGGTAAAATACACAATTTCAGACAAAGGCATCGCTAAGTTATTTATTACTAGTATTTGACCTTAACTGTTTACTCCATATTCATGTTTTTTTCCTTAATATTGCCTATTACCCCACATTTGCATAGTTACCAAAAATTATATTTAATTTCATTTAAACCTTAGGTTCTCAACGTGGGCAATAACGCCCCCTTGTGGACGTTTAATACTTTCAGGGGGCCGTAGAAGACCCAAAAAGAGGGCGTTGAGGTGGCACAGTGATGGCGAGGGCAGGTAAAGAATATGTCTAAAAAGACGAAAAAAAACACGCTCATCACGTACTAATAAAGCAAAATAAACTTTAATATTAGTTAATTTTTGTTATTTTATGTACTGTAATCATTTTTATCACGTGTGCAAAAATTCACATGTTTCAGTAGTTGAGGAAGTGGAAGAAAATTGAATCCATTAAACCTTTTTTCTTATGGGGGGGGGGGGGGGGGCATAAGAAAAAAGGGGGTCTCTAAAAAAAATCTCAAAGTGGGCGGTGGGCAAAATTGAGAACCAAGAGTGAGAGGCAAGGTTGAGAACTTATGATAAATCATAAAAAAAAAAAATTATTTGCAAAAAATGCATTAAATAATTGATACATTTCAACTTAATTACTACAAGAAATAACTAATTACGTTCACCTACCCTAACTTCTATATTTCACTCAGAAAAAAAGTACGTAGATCTACTAACTTTTCATAATCCAAATTATACGATTCTACGTAATTTTCAAGTCCGATCTACGTCTTTTTCAAAAAACGGGTTGGCAACACTGGCTGTCAGTTCACTATCTGAACATGATAATATTATTATAAATAAGTATACTGTCTGTCTTGGAAAGTTAAGTTAAACATGAAAGGTACTTTTTTTAGATATAATCACATACATGCATATTTTGTAGTCTCAAATCTAATTTGTATATTTTATTTTCAGAAACCATGTCTTGGACTTTTATTGAAAAGCAAAGGTTATGTCAGCCAATGATAAAAAGATTGAACAATGACATTAAATGCTATTTCCGACTTACCAGTGCACATGTGACGGTATGAAAAATTATACATTTATATACATTTTCCACTGTGAACGGTCAACTGCACTTGTTGCAAGTTCACATACTAACACATTCCTCATATTGGGTGAAATGCAACAGATATTTAGATCATAATTACAACTAATTTCAAACAAGTAAGACTTGCCCGTTGATCTGTCGGTATGCAAAATTAAACCCATATTCCCTTAATGCATGTTTATTTACAAACATATTCCTCATTCGTGTAATGAATGGTGTGTGTGAAAGCTATTTATCAACCGTAACTCTCTGTTTCAGCTCTGCTCGTAATCACCGTACGACTTCCACTGTGGGTGCGCACTTCCTATCCGTACCGACAATAAGGATTAACGTATAAAATAAGTTTTATTATTTAATAAATATCTTTGTACATATCTATTGTGTGTAAATACATGTAACTTTGATAAGGTAAGCGTTATCTTGCAGTTTTTCATTTACCTTTCACCCTGATAAGTTGACGTCTGTCTAATTGTTGTTCTGAAACAACGCTAGATTGTATCTCGACTTGAGTACATTATGTTGTTTGTGTTATATACATAAATAAAACACGTGTCTGTATGTTTACACCAGGTATAAGGTTTGTATTTCCTATTAATACTTGCTAAAATACAAATAAGACATTTTATTAAATAATCCTAGTATCCATCTAGCGATTTCTTGTCGAAGCTTTACACCAGCCATTTCTCATGCAAACTGTATTTTTGTCAAAGGCGATGTAGTTTCGGCCAACTTTACACAGATGGCGGTAATTAAATTGAGTTGGTTTCGTTCTGAGTTATCCTTTCGCCGGGGACTCGGTGGCTGAGTGGTACTAGTGTTTGTTGAAGGAGCTACTCGGGTTTGAAAAAACCCGAGTGGGGTATCAAATTGTGCGCATAGACTTACCCGATAACAAATGACTTGTCACTGACGCTCTCGACAGCATCCCCGACGATGAAATGTAAGTCTAATGCGTAACTCCCATACAAAACTTTCATATAAAATTTTCCATACATATATTTTTTCACAAGTATTTTTTACATACATATTTTTTTTTATACATATTTTTTTTCATAAATTTTTTTTTCTATACAAATATTTTTTCATACATATTTTTTTTCGAAATTTTTTTTTTCATACAATTTTTTTTTCATGGGGGGGGGGGGGGGAAGTGGAGAGCACTTTTTAGATGGGGGGAAAAGAGTTAGACTTTTGAAGATATTGGGAAAAAATGGGGGGAAGGGGAGAGTGGGGGAGATGGATGCGGGGGGGAAAAAAGTTGTTGGGACTTTTTAATAATAATAATAATAATAATAATTGGATAATTTATAGAGCGCCGTTTTTGTGAAAAATCACCTCAAGGGCGCTGTACAATTTATTCATAATTCTTAGGTTCTATCTAATTTTAATATTTACAAATGGATACATAAACATACTTACCTGCAGGTCACTTCCGATAAACACTTTAATTAGAGAAAGTTTGTGCTTGGAGAAGATACGGCTTTGCTCGCGGAGGACATTATATTTAAAACACTGGACATTGCATGATTTTACATTTGCTACCCCCATCACTATAAGTATTAAATTTTAAAAGATTAGTGGCAAAAGTGGAGTTGATAATATCAAAATATGTATTTTAAAAGACTGGAGAATTTAGGACTCTTTAGGGCTGGAGAATGTTACTAAAATGACCTTTAAAAACGCTTACAAATAGTTATTTTTTATTATTTTTTAATTGATAAACTAACGTTTAAACAAGATTTTTTTTTTTTTATGCATAGCACAAAGGGTATATAACAAATATTATAATCAATAATTATCAGCCTGAAACACTCATCTACATTGAAAAAATCTTCCGAGAAAAGATACTGGCCGCCAACGGGAATTGAACCCGTGACCTTCTGATTGCCGGTCAGGTGCTCTGGACCACTGAGCTATGGCGGCTTATCTAATACCCGCCAAATAATTCAATATATACTAGTGTTTCATTCGACAATTACCCATTATTACATTTTTCAACTGAAAACAACCAACTTTATTTTTGTGAGAGAGGTATTGTTAATACTAAATCTCCCGCTAGGTGGCGTCGAGACTAATTATGTCTGCATTTATTGCTGAAATACTTTAACTTGTCAAATATTAATTATTATTTTTTAATTGATAAACTAACGTTTAAACAAGATTTTTTTTTTTATGCATAGCACAAAGGGTATATAACAAATATTATAATCAATAATTATCAGCCTGAAACACTCATCTACATTGAAAAAATCTTCCGAGAAAAGATACTGGCCGCCAACGGGAATTGAACCCGTGACCTTCTGATTGCCGGTCAGGTGCTCTGGACCACTGGCGGCCAGTATCTTTTCTCGGAAGATTTTTTCAATGTAGATGAGTGTTTCAGGCTGATAATTATTGATTATAATATTTGTTATATACCCTTTGTGCTATGCATAAAAAAAAAAAAAATCTTGTTTAAACGTTAGTTTATCAATTAAAAAATAATAATTAATATTTGACAAGTTAAAGTATTTCAGCAATAAATGCAGACATAATTAGTCTCGACGCCACCTAGCGGGAGATTTAGTATTAACAATACCTCTCTCACAAAAATAAAGTTGGTTGTTTTCAGTTGAAAAATGTAATAATGGGTAATTGTCGAATGAAACACTAGTATATATTGAATTATTTGGCGGGTATTAGATAAGCCGCCATAGCTCAGTGGTCCAGAGCACCTGACCGGCAATCAGAAGGTCACGGGTTCAATTCCCGTTGGCGGCCAGTATCTTTTCTCGGAAGATTTTTTCAATGTAGATGAGTGTTTCAGGCTGATAATTATTGATTATAATATTTGTTATATACCCTTTGAGTTATTTTTTACTTTATTTTTATTTTTATTTATTTTTTTTATTTTTTTTTATTTTTTTTTTCTTCTTTTTCTCTACATTTTTAGGTTAGTTATTTACAGTGTCGCGGGCATTGAATGTGAAGGTGAAAGAATTTGAGTTTATGGATACGACTGTCTGAAAAGGTGGGTTTTAAGTTTAGCTCTAAATTCTGCCGAGTCTGTGATAGTTCTTAAGTCATGTGGCAGTGCATTCCAGGCTTTAGGTCCCGACACTCCGAAAGCGCGCTCACCGAACTTAGTATCTGGTGTGCGCTTTGGTTCCTTTAACCTTCCAACAGATGATGACGCTGCTGACCTTAGGGTTGACTGTCGAGAATTGGAATTTTCTGGAATACACAATTCCGATAAGTATGCCGGAGCCATTCCGTTAAGGGACTTAAATACCATCCAGCAGAGCTTGAACTGGATTCTTTCAGGACATTTGAGCCAGTGAAGATTTTTGAGATGCTCTGAAATATGGGAATATTTAGATACGCCGGTGATAAGTCTTGCCGCAGCGTTGAAAACGGATTGTAATTTGTTGATTTGATATTTTGGAAGACTTGCATATATTCCGTTGCAATAATCTAAACGTGAAACAACATACGAATTGACTAGTAATTTAGTCGCTTCTGTTGGTAGATTTCTCCTTACTGCTTTAATTTGGTTATTGTTGTATTTCCTGTTTTTAACTAACTAACTAACCATCACGCCGTTTATCCGCAGGGGTAGGCAGATAGGACGGACTGCCAAACAACTCGGTCTTGGCACACACTCTTTGCCTCACTCACATTCGTACATTGTCTCATACATTCCTATTATTCTGACTTTTGACATGGCCTGACTCAAGTATCTGAGTCACTTGATTCACTTCCTCGGGCATCCCCGTCTTCTTTTACCATTCACAAATGCGTCGTATACTCTTCTTACACTATTTTCTTCGTTCATTCGCTCTACATGCCCTTGTATTTCCTTCTTCTTGTATTATTGTATTGTATTTCCTTGTTTCACTAATTCTTGTATTATTGTATTGTATTTCCTTGTTTCACTAATTCTTGTATTTCCTGTTTTTACCTGTTTATAATAAAATATTAAAACATGTTATTGAGTTTTCATTTATTATGACATTCCATTTTATTTTTAAAATAATATTTTAGGCTAAAAAAATTGGGTAGGTACCGAAAAATAATTATATTGTCTATGGTCGAGCCTTTTATTGTTTCCTCTATTATTGTCGATGGTGTCTATGACGTCATACCGGTAGGAAAAAAAAAAGTCGTCACATTTATGGCGTATCTATGGTGAAATAGCGTTGAAATTTTTTCTGAGCAAAAAGCAGGAAGTTATCAATCTAATGACTGGTTAATGTTAATTTATGGTCAATCTTCTTCTTCTTCTTCTTTTTTTAAATGGCTTTTCACCCTAAGGGAGTGTTCTGGCCAGTGTCAAGTAGAGAGTGAGCGGAGTATTTGTGTATGTGTAGGTTAATATTTATTTATACAAGTACACAACATAAATATATAATATACTACTACTACACTAAACACACTAAATACGAATAAATAATAATAAATAAAATATATATATATACACACATATAAACGCACATACATACACACATATTAACAAATATACATGTATGAATAATTCAGTGGGGAAATTTACAAGTTGATGCCATTAACTTTAATAAAATAAGAAATGATTTTAAATATACGTTTGTCAATAGAGGATAACAAAAATGCCATGTCGTAGGGGGGCAATATACCTGTATTGATCAGATCAGGTACGAATTTTTTATAATTATTATTTATAGGGCAACTGAAAAATATATGGTTGAGATCCTCCTCTTCAAGACGACACTCACACATGGCAGAATTCTTAACCTGAATTCTTGTCAGATGAACATTGTGGCAGCAATGTCCTATTCGCATACGGCAAATGGAAGAAGTCGAAAATTTATTCAGAGAAAGCCTAGAAAACCACGGTTTTGAAGGAATCGTGGGCTGTAATTTGTAAAAATGATTACCCTTTGTTTTACTAGACTCATTCCAATGATTCTGCCATGTGAAGATCATGTTTTCTTTCAGTTTGATTAGAAGGTCGACAGGATTTAAGAAATTGTACAGAAACTCTCCGGAATCGATGGCATCTTTCGCCAATAAATCGGCCTTTTCATTACCAGGGATACCGCAGTGGCTAGGAATCCAAGCCAACGCGATCTCTCTGCCAGAGATAGCTAACCTATGTAATAAAGAGCGGATTCCAATACACAAATCATCTTCCGGGTAGTGGAAAGGGGAGGAGTTTAGTTTTTCAAGAGCACTCAGGGAATCGGAGAGAATTTTTTCCAATTTGAATACTTTCAATGTATTTTAAGGATTCTAAAATAGCTATGCATTCAGCTGTAAAAATTGAAGATTCTTTATAAAGTTTTATTTTTTTACTGATTTGGTCTCTTGGGCAGTGGAACGCCGCTCCCACATGGCTAGATAAGGGAGATTTAGAACCGTCTGTATAAATAGTTTTCCAGCCGGTCCATTTCGAGTTTAAAATGTGGATAAATTTACTTGGGGCTTCGTGGTTGCCAGGAAAGCCAAGTGAAAAAATAATATTAGGTTTGAGCGAATGAATTTGAAAAGAATTTATATATAATGGAAGTCTGTCATGGGGATTTAAAATAGGTTTATATGCATTGTAAGTATGGAAGCTTTTGACGAGAAGAGGGATTGTTTTGTTCCTCCAATATGGAAGTGACCTAACTTGAGCAGAGAGAGCAGAAATTTTGTCCATCAGAGGGTGATTAGACAGTCTGAAACATTTGAATAAGAACTTGTCTGCTAAGTACTGTCTTCTGAAATGGAGAGGAGGGTCAACAGCCTCCACCTGCAAAGCGTTAATTGGGGAAGATCGCATGGCTCCGATAATTAATCTTAGGCTTTGAGATTGGATACGGTCTAACCTTGTAAGGTTTTTTTTAGAAGTGGGCTCAATAAGGAATGACGCGTAATCATTTTCGCCTGTTGTCTGATGGACATATTTCATCGTGCTCATTATCTTCAACGACTCGTTCCACAATTTAATATGTGGGGAGACATTCGATAAAGCCACACGATATTTTTTTCCCCCTTTGGGATGAATTGATGTACCATTGACACTATCGAATAATGCATCAAAAAATTGTAAAATTCTTGCAGTGTCTAATGGATTTTTAGTAAATGATTCTGGACGTAAAATATTCAGTGCTTCCAATGCGGCAGATACTCGGTCACTAAAAACTTGAGCAGCAAATTTCACCTTCATTTTCTTAATTTTTTCTGGGACTATGTGGCTATCTGTTACCCGATACATCCTCTTGAATATTTCAGTCGGTAACAATTTGTAAGCCGTCATCAAATTGTCCCATGAAGCTAATTTTTTTATCCCATCCTCATAAAAAACCATGTCTTTATCTAAAAGATTATTACGCACGCACTTCAAAAGATGAGGCGCGTCATACAAAGGAAAAATTTTATTTCCATTTACCATGAAGTATCCACCCCTATATTCTATTTCATCCCTTAGGCAACTTATTCGAGTGTCTTCAAGTAAGGCTTTCACCACCCTGCAGTTAACGGTGCCTTGGTCGCACACAGTTACAACTGGCTTGAGACCACACTCGAACAATTTGCCTAAAACAGTTAGAAGAATTTCTTTCAAGTCCAAATAATTAGTTCCACTTTCTGAAAACGAATAAAAAAACTGGCTGCTTATAAGGAACGGTAAGGCCTTTAATCATTAAGACTAGAGCATGATCCGCAAATTTTTTTCTTCTTACATCACCTTTATCCTCTAACCCTTCAATATTTCCACTACGCACATTGAAGTTAATATGAGGAGAAATACTCATCTCATCAAACATTAAAATGCAGAATTTTTGTTTATCCTTCATAGAATCCGTTTTTAGTTTTAAATGATCAAAAAAAAGTTGATTAATCCCCGGTTTGAGGGATACCGAGGCCAATTCATTTTTGAGGGTTAGAGGAGAAGGCAATGCAAAAATTTTTGCTAAAAATCTGTAGCATTTTGGCCCACTCTTGTAAACAGCCAGTGCCAAAGATTTATCGGCGCGACTGTATCTTCGACCTTTCTTATGACGCGGGCTAAGCTTTTTTTGCGATTTAAAGAATTTAAAGAGCACAGGATTTAGACTTGAACGAGAATCTTCCAAGCAGGTTCTATTTCTGTACCGTGTTGCTAACCGCAGGCGTTGCTTTAAGGAGATGTGTTTTTTTTGGAGATATTGTAAACGCCGCCTGGTCCCCAATATCTCCAATTTCATTTTTTTTTTTGTTGGGGTGAGGGTTGCATTTGGCCCGTAGCACGATATCCTTTTACCTAGAAGAACACAATTTTTAGGACAATGATTACATTATTCAAAACAACAGATATCAAACAATGATGATAAAAAGATAAAATATGCTTACGTGAAAAACAATCTTTCTTCCTTGAGGCCACTGCAGCAACAGGGACACTGCTGGGCCCAGGGGAGACTTCTGAAATAAACATATTCAACACATTATATCCAACTTTTGCGAACCAAACAGAATATTATTTCTTTTCACGAAATATAAAACAGATGTATGTATACCTTCGCAAGCTTTTTTCATCTCGTCGATCCAAATGGCATCGGTGGGTGTAAAGATGGGCTCAGTGGATACTTCTGAAATGAACATATTGAACACATTATATCCAACGTTTGCGAACCTAACAGAATATTATTTCTTTTCACGAAATATAAAACAGATGTATACCTTCGCAGGCTTTGTCCATTTCGTCGATCCAAATGGCATCGGTGGGTGTAAAGATGGGCTCAGTGGATACTTCTGAAATAAACATATTGAACACATTATATCCAACGTTTGCGAACCTAACAGAATATTATTTCTTTTCACGAAATATAAAACAGATGTATACCTTCGCAGGCTTTGTCCATTTCGTCGATCCAAATGGCATCGGTGGGTGTAAAGATGGGCTCAGTGGATACTTCTGAAATGAACATATTGAACACATTATATCCAACATTTGCGAACCAAACAGAATATTATTTCTTTTTTACCTTTACCTTTACCTCTCTTTAACCAGATTCCTTATTTACCTTCACCAAATATTTTATTTATTTATTAACGCCTAGAAAGCTTTTACATGCATATGTTATTAGATTATTATATATTAGATTATTATGTATTCTTATTTACCTTCACCAAATATTTTATTTATTTATTAATGCCTAGAAGGCTTTTACATGCAAATGTTATTAGATTATTATATGTTAGATTATTATGTATTATTAGGTATGGTTGTTTATTAGTATAATAATAAGTGTATATTTTACGTTACGTAATGAGCTTAAATTTCAGGCGGGCACGGGTACCGCCGCCCAGGGAATCATTTTTTGGATAACCAATACCCTTGGGAGGAATGAATTTGTACATCCATCACTCCTGGACACTGAAAGATATATTATTGTAAGTACATGTAATATAAGTGCATATGTAGTTTCCTAACTACCTAACCATAACGCCGTTTCCCTGCAGGGGTAGGCAGAGAGGACGGACCACCAAACAACTCGGTTTTGGCTCACATTCCTTGCCTCGTTCACATTCATACAACGTCTCATAGATGCTCTTCTATTATTCTGACTCTTGATATGGCCCAACTCAAGTATCTGATTCACTTGGTTGTGAATACTGCAGCCTGCTCCAAGCATTCATCATTCACAGTCTTGGCACACATTACTTGCCTCGTTTACATTCATACAACGTCTAGTTAGAAGTAAGAAATGTATTACAAGTTTGTACAGCGCCCTTGAGGAGATTTTTCACAAAAACGGCGCTATACAATATTATTATTATTAAGACATTTATACCTTTGATGTAATTATGTTCTTGGGCAACTTCAAGATTCGTCTTGCATCTTAGTGGTGTACGGTCTAAAAAATGAAAATAGAAACAATACATCAGAAACACAAAACAATACGCAAAGACAGCTTCCCACCTGGTTTGTCTAGTTTGTAGTTAGAATTAAGATTGTAGAAATGTATTATAAGTTTGTACAGCAATGTTACGTTTACGCAATATACGTTTGTATCACCCTTGAGGTGATTTTTCACAAAAACGGGGCTATTCAATTATTAAGAGATTTATAGGTACCTTTGATGTAACTATGCTCTTGGGCAACAAAATTCGTGTCGCATCTTGGTAGTGTATGGATGCGGTCTAAAAAATGAAAATAGATATATTAGTATAGGTACAATACATAAGGAACACAAACGAACAAAACAATAAACAAAGACAGCTTCCCACCTGTATTCGAATTACAACTATAGATCTTTTTTATACGAGGAAAATCCGGATATTCTCGGATATCGGGAAGATTTAGCGTGGGCAATGCAATTTCCTTTAACTGTCCAGTTTTTAGTTTGCATTCGATTGCGAAATGGGAACCACATACACGAGCAAACCTCCCCATAATCGGATAATCAATATACTCCAGTCTGCCAATTCTCATCAACCATTCCCGAAACAAATTCTCCTTATTTTCCCTGGATGGAAGCCTATGCCGCATTGAATATGCGTCTACACATCCTTTCACACAACACTGAATTTTTTTAGGAGGCATTTTACAAAAAAATAACGAATATTGTTGAGTCGAAGTTGAGAGCACGTGATAATGATGTGCATAAATATACTAATCCCATCATGTGATGATGTGTGATGATTTGAGAACGTCAATTTTAGGTTAGATTTTACTACCTGTCAACAGTTCTCCTTCTTTTAAATTATGATTAAATGGCTTTTCACCCCATGGAATGTCTGGCCAGTGTCAAATAGTACGTAGTAGTTTACGCACTTCATAGATCGACGTCACACACAGTCGTACCACTTTTACCATGCTTAAACCGGTTGACGAAAAAGTTCGGAGTTATACCCCCCGCTCGTGTATCTCCAGAAATCCGCATCAGAAGTAATCATTTCAAAAGTATCAATGAAAGTAATCATATCAAAAGTAACGGATAATCTTCGTTTTCGGTAGTCGGTACTCTGATTACTCGGTGAGTACCGATTACTTCAGTACCGAATGATTACTTTGATACGCCCTCGTTTGCGGCGGGGTTCAAACTTAAATATAAACTTAAAATTAAGGAGGAACAAATTAAATAGCTATCGATTATAGAAATGACACATTTATTCTAGTAATACAAAAAAGCAGTTGTTAATTATTAATCTAGTGTTAGTTTTATTCTAGGTACTTAATTATCTAGTCTTAAAATTATATTGTCTGTTGTTTAATTCTACGGTAAAAGTCTTTATGTAATTGTTCAGAGTTAATTAATTTGGCGGTTAAAAAAAAAACAAATCAAATGTTCAGTCACTTCCCTTTGGTTGCTGATGATGGAGTCTCCGCGTGTAACTGATCGTCCTGGATGATACACTGGAACTTAACTAATTTTTTCACTGATTATTGCACAAATCGCACAGGTCGGGTGGTTGCACAATTTCTTGTCGAAGGTTGAATTTTTTTACAAATCCCTGTTCGGAATTTTTCGCGGTCACTTGGTTGGACTTCCTGGCGGAAGTTCACGAACGTCTCGGCTGTTCCTGGTTGGAATCCGCGAGTATGTTTGTCAATTTCCCTGGTCGGGAAATTGTGCGGGGTCGCGAGCTTCGGACCCACTCCGAAAAGCGGAGAGAGACAGCCCTGTTCGGGCTGTAAAACGGGACACTCCGATGGAGGAGCGGAGTACCACCCCCTAGGTGGGCAAATGGTGACTCCTGGGTGGAGGAACCGCGTCCTCGGTGAGAGGTGACTGCTCCCTGGCCGGGGCAAATGGTGACTGACTGTTGGACCGTGTCCTCGGTGGACAGGGTGGATGGTGAGCGGCGACTCCGTAGGGCGGAGGAACCGCGTCCGCGGCGGACGGTGAGCGGTGACTGCTCCCTGGCCGGGGCAAGTGGCGACTCTGGTCGGACCGTGTCCTCGGTGGACAGGGTGGATGGTGAGCGGCGACTCCGTAGGGCGGAGGAACCGCGTCCGCGGCGGACGGTGAGCGGTGACTGCTCCCTGGCCGGGGCAAGTGGCGACTCACTTCCTGGTGAGATTTTTTTATCATCCCCCGTTCCTCCCCTGACGTCGGATCGTAGAAGTAATTCAGTTCCTTATCCTTCCGCATCTTGATGCGGCAACGGATCCTTGGCGCTGGTGTCGTAATTTTACCCCATAGATGTCGCTAGGAGGCTTGTTAGCTTGGCACGATGCGCAATTTATACAATAGGTACATATAATAATTTTTTTACATCTTTCGTTGGCACCGGCCGCGGCGGGGGTCAAAAGAAAATGTTTATTGCCCCTCGCTCGGCTCGAGGATGGTTGATTTATCCGGCCTCGCAATGGTTTGGGGGTTTTATTAGCCAGGCAATGTTGGGTCGCATTGTTCGTCTGCCATGGCCGAAAACATCCTGGCTTTCCAATTTTTATTACGCTTCTTTGGCTTTAGCCGCTAGTTACAAATTTTTTTGTTATATTGTTTCTTATTTCTAAAATTATATGACGACTTCCTGCCTAACTATTTTAAGACTCCTTTGGGTTTACCGCCTTATTCACGCTAGTTAAGCCAGCTGGGAAAAGATCGCACATCTTTTTCAATTCTGTGAATTTTTGGCATTGGTATACCTATAGGTACATCAACTTTTCATGCATCTCTAGTTCTGGAGTTATACATGAGCGGGGGGTATAACTCCGAACTTTTTCGTCAACCGGTGTCAATTGTCTATTGAATTTTATCTTTTCAGAATGGAGCTGGAACTAGAAGCTAGAACTGAAGTATTGTTTGGCAAGAAAGTGTAGAAATTAATTAATTTGGAACTAAATTTTTTCATTACTATGGTAACACCGAAATACTCATATCATATTTTCAATGACATTTTGTATGGCTCTTGCACTACTGGTTAATTTATGGGCTCTTGGCTTTACTGACTTTAATCATGTAGAACACACTGAAAATCGCTCGTTTAGTGTTTTTTTTTCATTGTTTGCCTGTGCATTGTTTGAATTGAATTAAAATGAACAAACCAATACGTAGTGGTGCAAGAGAAGTTGTAAACTGCGTGTTTCAACGCTGCCTAGCTGAATATCGTGCGAAGAAGCTCCTATCCAATTTGAAAGAAGTTTACAAACGAACTGCAGAAATGAATGGTACGTGGTATAGTTTTTTTTAATAAATTTCATTAGTATTACAAGATTTATGCCAATTTTTGTGCGATTATAACCATTACAATCTGATTTGAGGTTATGTTTAAAAATCCGAATTTGACATTTCCATTTGACAGTTAATATTAGGCCACAAGAAAAATGAAATACAAACTCTGTTCTGATAGCCCTAATTATCTTCAAATACTAAACTTATTGTATGATGGGCGCGGTTTATACCTTACTTAAATCTCGTCATGTATTTGTATGTAAACATCTTGTATTAGGTCTGTATATTTTTGAGCCCGTACCTTATATTGTATTTTCCTGATTTTGTTTTATCTATGCATTTCTTAGTCCATCTCATTAGTCCATCATGGAGGAAACTTTATTTTAACTTTTTGAAACCCAAAGTACATAAATCAAATGAGTCAATGAGTTATACAAATTCATAAAATGTTATAAGACATGTTTCTGTGAAATATTTGTAAAGTGATTCTTCATATGTTTGTATCTGTATGTTGCTTCTGTGAAATGTTTTGTAAATTTTTTATTCATAAATTGTGTCTACATATTGGGTTGAGTTGGGTTTAACTTCTCAAAAGTACCAATTGGCGATCCCTTAATGAGTTTTGATAACTCATGGGAGTGCAACTTCGTTGTATGTTTTTAATAAAAAAAAAAAAAAAAAAAAAATAACTCAATTTAAAAAAAAAAAATAATAATAATATGCAACTTCTTTAAACTCATAGAAATGTAACTTGTTCTTAATTTTCTCTTTCTTTCTTTCT
This sequence comes from Limnephilus lunatus, assembly GCA_917563855.2. Lineage (NCBI taxonomy): Eukaryota > Metazoa > Arthropoda > Insecta > Trichoptera > Limnephilidae > Limnephilus > Limnephilus lunatus. The sequence continues at coordinate 625,447 of CAKJTF020000021.1, forward strand.
AAATGAATATTTACAGGTGTGCTTTTTTAAAACTACCTTCTATAGAATAATCATTTTAATGATGTTTTCCACATACAGGTAAATCTGAAAAGTAAGATAAATCGTCAAGGAAGGGAAAAGGAAGATGGAAAATTTGAAACACCGGGAAAACGGAAAATAGCATAAGTGTTGATGATTAAAAAAAAATGTTGCAAAAACGTGATGAAAATCGAGGCAGATTATTATGCACGAGGAAGTACTCTATATGATGATAAAGATGAACTGATAAAACGTTTAGATGAAGATGAAGATATGGAAGAAGAAGAATCATATGAGGACTAAGACAATAATTATTAAATGTCGGGTGTTGAATAAATATACTCAGATTTTTAAATACCTATGTACCTACGTTTTTATAACAAAATAAACGCCCACTTAAAACCTGTTTTGTTTTATTTTACTTCTATTAAATTATGTGTTTTTGTGCAAAATTTATGAAAATACAAACACGTTATGAAATATGCATTTTGGCTGAAGGGTTTTTTAAAACATACATTCATTGTCTTATGAGCCATCACGGTGTTGCCATTTAAAACCAAGAAATCGATCGCAGCGCCATCATTTATTTTCTACACTTAATTGTCAAACTGTATTTGATTCTTTTACATGACAACCCCAATTTTTGTGGTTTATCTATGGTTATTTTGAATTTTTTTCTTCAACGATAAACAGTATAAACGTATAAAGGTTAGTATATTTATGCGTATAAACATGGTATAAACACAAAACGGCAGATTTGAAAGACGTTAGAATCAGCATTACTTTAAAAATAATAAACATTTCTTTGTGTATTCGCTCTAACTTTGGGTTTTGTTTCTATATTCACGAAGAAATATACTTCGAAGTCTAGGGTTTTCGAGTATAATATTTTCATAAAATAAATTATTACAATGTGGCGTTCGTCCGAATTTTCTGATCCAAGGAAGAAAAGTTTACACCGAAGAGAAAGTTTGCTTCGTAGATCTGAAGTCGGTAATGCCTCGGCATCATGCTCTTTTTTAGACGATGACACCGATGCAAATTGGAACGATATGGGTGAGTATTTTTTATAATATTATAAACCACTCTGGAGTGTGATTTATTCTATCCTCTTCGGGCCCTGGGTATCATATATGATACTCACCGTTTTAAGCTCACAAAATATTTCTAAATCATTATTTCCAATATAGATCCAAAGTATCTGATAATGAAGACTCATACCTTCTTACCGACTAGGAGCATTTGGACTGATTCGAAGTTAGTTTGAATGAACTATTGTCTTAGAAATATTGTGATTTTTAGCTTTCAAAATGTCTCTGAGAAAAAATGCAGGTAAGGAGTTATTTTATTATTTTAATCATCCAATTGTTATTAAAATTTATTGTAGTTTGTTCGATTCATTATCGTTTAATAAAAAAAAAATGTTTGGCTATCAGCGTTTTTGTTAGATTTACGGACATTTTAAACTGAAGTATCATAGGTGATACCGCAACCGCGGGCCTCTATGACATCTTTTATTTTCATAAAAGCCCGTTCACATTAACGCATGTTAATGACAAGATGTTTAACTCCTTCAACATTTTCTTGACTGAAGTGTACCTATTTTTCTTCAATATACCTACCTAGTTCTCACAGCTGTTTTGTAGAATTGTCATTTGTTTCATTTAGTCCGTCGTTGGCTAAGAATAGAATGCTGCTACAGGAACTTATGAGTGGTACAATGATTGCGTTGTACACATTTTTACTGGAGACTGTGTCAATGAATCTTTTTTTCGTTCCAATTTTCATAAATTTAGTTTTGTTTAGGTACATTCAATTTTGGTTTATTTTTCTTCAACCATATTGATATATTATGTAGATTTTCATTTAAATGATTCATTAGATTCATGCCTCGAGGAAAATAATTTCCCTCAGGACCTATGTCACCTGAGATTCTGTGTGGAGGGTGTTTGTGAGGAGAGGAAGGAATGAACATTGGTCTTGAAGAGACACATTTTGTAGGAAGGAGGAAACAAGAGGCCGGCAAATCGTTCCACAGCCGAGCTGTTGAACACAAGAACGAGTCAAAGAAGCGACGATCTATGCATTTTATTGTTTAGCAAGTCTCAATAACAAAATAACTAGGCGGGCGTCTAGTGATAGTTGGAGATTTAGGAAAGTTCTAAATAATTACAGTCGTTCTCACTATAATTATATAGTTAATTTGTCCTTTTTTACTGCGTGCCAAAACCGCAAATGTTCCTTACGCCGAGTAATACTGGAACATTCATAAAAAAGCAAAACGAACATTCTATCAGAATAACAAATCGCGCCACGCAAATTGACATTTTTACTACAAATATACTGACCACTTTAACACCATAGGAATGGGTTGAAAGCGTGCACGTGAAACGTATGGCTCGCACATAGGTTTGTCTCCTTCTAACGCAGATTAGGGCATTTTGGCTAGCAGTTTCTGCACAAAATAATTAATTTTGTTAATTTAATTACTGGGTTATTATAAGTGATAGAATTGTGAAATTTTCGTTTGCGAATATTTCATTATGAGTATTATTTTTCGACATTAAAATAAATAAAATATTATTTGTAGTTTTCAAATGCGGTTGAAAAATAGATTGTATGGGAATGGTCACATCTGTTTCACCTTAAATTAGCAATTAGTATGTGCGCGACAAATGGACGAATAACTCAATATTACGCCAACAGATTTCGATGATTCTTTTTTTGAAGTAAAACTTCTTTACGCACGCTCGTAAGGTAAAGGAACTAATGCTCGACACTTTAAGGAAAACACAATCTTTAGATGAAAAAAAAAATATATTTATCAAAACAAAACAACTTCAGTTTCTTATGTATGAATACAGTGAATCATAGAAAATAATATTTTGTTATAAAATTTCCAATAATCAACATACTTTCAATTATTATAATTTTTTATTTTAATATTGTCATAAGTACTAATAGATAAAAAATAAAATCACCATAGGTAGACAGTCAGTTGCACTAATAGTTGACATACTACTTGACATTAATTAAGAAAGAAATGAAATACTTAATAACAATACAAACTTATTCTAATAATGTAAGTGTAATAATTATCCCTCAACCTCTAAGGCATTATCAAATTTGTACTTCTATCCCCTGTTATAATCATTGTTGGTGCATCAAGGACTTTAATTATTTGAGATTCAGTTATAATACTTATATCTTTTCATTTTCTTTGACTCGTCACATGCTAGATACATTTTAGTCACATGCTAGACACATTTTAGACTCGTCACATGCTACCGTAGCCATAACTTCAATGTCTCTTTTAGTTACCTTTTGAACACAAACTTATTTGTAATATCTGTTTTTGCCAGGAAACTTTACAATAATATAATCACTCTGCTTAATTCCACTTGCTTCCTCATTTCTTTCTTCTTCATTTTCCTCATCAATGCTTTCATCAGAAATATCACCCGTGCTGTCTCCAGACTCTACCCATTCTTCTTCCGTACCTGAGTTGTAGTCAGTCTTCTTAGATTTCTTTATTTCATTATTTTTACTCTTCTTAGATAACTTCGTATCAGTCTTAGGTTTTCGTTTTTCTTTAGTCTCTTCTTTCTTCTTTCCTCAGCTCTTCTTTTTTCTCTTCATCTAATTCAGTCTTCTTTCTCTCTTTGTTTTCATAATATCTTTGCCATTCCAAAGATGATATAACAGAAGGCACTTTTTCTTTCTTTCTTCGTTTTGAGTTTTCTTTGGGTGTTGGCCAAAAAAAAGCTCTTTTGAATGGACTTGATATTACCATATGATTCTATTGAGCAACTTTTTTGTGGTCTATAACGCCTTGACGTAGGTGGTTCTATCAACGAACCTTTGTCCATTGTGGCCTCGAGATTTAGAGAAATGCTTTCTTGGACTTCTTTACAGGGAGTTTTAGGGTCTTCATTTAGGGGTAAATATTGTAATGGAGGCTCTAAAATTGTATCTTGTAATATGGGTTTGATTATAAATGGATTGCTACTTGGACCCGTGGTAAGTGATGGTAATGTTTCAATGGTATTGCTTTGTTCTGATGTTGAATTATTCAATCATCAACAATTTTTTTCACACTGTCTTGTAAATTCACCTTGCCTAAAATTCTTGTTTCACCATTGCTTTTGCCCACTTTACAAGCATAGTTTAATTATCTTCTGAGATGTAGCATGTTCTTCCCATTCTTCTTTTCATTGGTGTCTTCCCCTTTACTTTATTCAGCAGAGTTACCCTAGGTACTCCACATTTTTTTGCCGCAGTTGATGTCGGTACACCTCGTCTGCATTCTTGAATAGCGGCTACCATGTCCGCTTTGTAATAACGGAATATCTGTTCTTTTATTGGCGGCATGATTATCGGTCTAAAATAATAGAACCAATAGTTGACATCATGTATACCCCAATAATAGACACCATGTCTACCTTTAGTAAAAGTGATCCAAAATTGTTGATATTTCTACAGTAACCTTGTAATTGGAAATGGTGATCAAGATAGTGCTAAAATAAACTTAAAAATTCAATATCTTAGAACACCAATGGAAGACACACATGTCATCTTTTAGATTTTTCCCTATTTTTTGAACTAATAGTAGACATGTCATAATTTGTTAGAAAAACATTAACAAAAACAAGAAAAAAACGTTTATAACTATTCTTAAGTAACATTGATACCTTCAGAAACAACTAAAAAAGTAAAGTTCTAATAAATATTGATTCAAAACTTACCTTCAAAATTTATGCTTCCTTAACCTGTAAAATAAGAAATCGCGAAACGCGCGTTCACTCAGTCACATAATTTACAAAAACTGACGTAATTTTGAAATTTCATTCAGAAACTCTTTGAAAGCTTTTGAGAATGATTTATAGATAGAGCAAGGAGTCCTATGATATTGACATTAGAGTCATATTACTAAAATTGTTCTTAAAACAAGAAGGTTTTTTGGTAAGTGTCTTCCTTTAGTTCACTGTCCGGCATTAGTGACTTTACCTTAACTAAAAATCAAAAAATAAACAAAAATTTTAACAAAACATAAAACGACTTCAAAAAATACACTAAAAAGTAAAAAATAATTTCATTCGATTGTTATTTTTGGAGTTGGTGTCAGCCAAGGTAACTACATACAAAGGTAGTTATACATAGGTGAGATGTGCTTGTGTTGCACGCGCAACAAACCTACCTTGGCTGACACCGACTCCAAAAATAACAATCGTAAGAAATTATTTTTTTACTTTTTAGTGCATTTTTTTAAGTGGTTTTTTGTTTTGTTAAAATTTTTGTTTATATGTGAAAACGGTACTAAAATCACGGATTATGTAAAAAACAATGCTCATTCTATTGTATTAATGTATAATAAACAATTTATTATCCTCACTTTTTTATCATTTCATACAAGAATATTTAATAAAAAAATAACAATGTCTAACGACTGGTAGGCAATTTTTCGGTCTACCATGTACCTGACACAATGGGTCTTTTTATTAATTTTTATGGACAACTTGAATAGTGATGGGTAGCTTCACTAATTATGAAGCTTTTACTTTTTGTTTTAGGGATGTCACTAGAACAATAATGGAGTTATAACGATTTCTGTGGAAAGATACGCGTTGACGTGAAATTACGCTTATTGTACTTGACTGCTATTGTCATATTAACGTGTATATCTGCTTACGTTGCTGAGTGGTTAAATGATCCCATTGCTGCCATTTTGGATTTTTTTAGTATGGATGGATTGACGTTTCCCAATTTCATTAAAATCAAGTTTGTTTAATTTCAATCTAAATACGTATAAATTACTTAATTAACCCAAACTAAGAACCTAAAAAAGTTATTGTTGAATCGAAGTGTAATTTCCATAATCTGTGCCTTAAAGTGCGGCTAATAATTACTCTCATTTAATACATTTTTTATTAGTGTGTATTTTGATTGACTTATTTTTATTGCTTACAGAACCTGAGTGGTGGGAAAGATTGGATAGAGGTCCAGACAAAAGGGCGTCAGCAAACTATTTACCTGTAAATCGATCAAATACTCCCAATTACTCTGAGATTTTAGTTCAAGAGAGGTAACAGTGGAATTTTTGTTTTAAATATTTATTGGTTTATAAAATTTAATATTCGAGCTACAGTCGATTCTGCGTCCGGTTTATTGTGAAAGACGGTTATTTGGGAATCAAAAAACCCAAGGAACAGAAACCAAATAAAGAAACTAATACTAATTTACTTTGGTTATCTGGGACACCATTCCGTTTAACCTTTCAGGCATCGATCAAATTTTGTCAAGAGGGTCAAAATATTTCTGCTTTGCAATAAAATTAAAATAAACAGAATATTTTCAAACATCAGAAAACTAAAAACTGTTTTTGGTTGGTGATAAAATACGCTTTCAAATTTTATAAATCAAAATAAACATATAATTTTCGAAATATAAAACTAAATTTACATAATGAAAAAAAAAATAAATGTACATATTTTTTAGACAAATGTATTATAAACGTTATTTTCAACTCACTTTTTTGTCGTTCCATGCAAAAATAGTTTATAAAGTATTCCCAAAGTTTCATTAATTTTTTTTCAAATATTGATCTGAAACTCTGATTTCATAAAGGTGTGCCTACATTTTACTTCTTTCATGATTAACCTTTAGATTTGAATATAAAGCGTGGTTTTTTTCTCTTTCTAACACCGTTTATATCATATTTTTCATAAGTATGTGTTACTAAAGGAGACACAACGATTTCTACGAGACCTATATAAGTTGTTCTGAAAAGTGAACAAATTAGTCTGAGGGGTTAATTGGGATAATTTGTGTTTACTAAAAAGCTAGACCACGATGATTACAAAGTAACTGATGGATGGTTATCACGATGGAAAGTAAAACACGGCATCAAATTAAAAAAAGCGCACGGTGAAAGGGCAGTGCTTATTGTTTAAGTCCTGAGCATTGGAAAAATACGACAATTCCTATTTTCCTTGAATCATTTATGCAAATAAATCAAAAATTTTACAAAGTTTTTTTTTTACATTAGCTCCACACAGGAGGCCCTGAGGAAAAAACCCTCAGGGCCTATGACATCTTTGGTGATACTGTGTGGAGGGTTTGTTTAGAGAAAGGAATGAGAGGAAGTTCTGGGAAAGTAAAAGGTATGAGAGGTAGGTTGGAATCTGGGGTCAATGTGTCTACGAGTGACAGACGTATGAATCCATCCCTCCCAATGCTGTGCAAGACGATGGGTCGAGAGTGTTCCACTGGAGAGGTCCAGGTTAGGTCCCCCTCAACCAATCCAATCTCTCCCGATCCCCCCCCCCCCCCCCCCCAAGCACTAGGTGGTCAAACGCATTCGCCACCAAACTCGACAAACCTCACCCCATGACTCGAGCACCCCTGCTAAGTTGTCAAATTTTATAGGTCACCCCAAGTGGTTCGGCGAAATACTTGGGGTGACCTGTGGCAGGGGTATTGGTTATCCAATAAATGGTTCCCAGAGTGGCGGTACCCATACTCACCTCCCAAATTGAGAGACCGAAGAAGTTAAAAAAAAATTTTAAAGAACTCGAATAAATGTATATAAAATAAATATAATCATTATACCTTAAATTTTGCTTATTTATTATGGATCTGAATGTTTGGGTCCCAATAAGCGGAATCGACTGTATTTTATTGGAATAATTTTAGTTCCCTAGTAGGACAAGGGAGAGAAGACGTTTACATATATTATCATTATGGTTGTTCTAAGTGCGAGAGTGTTATGCTGACCTGCTTTTATTGAATGCTTTGATTTCAGCCGCACTATACGAAGTGATGATTCCACATTTGATACAATGGGCTCGCTACCCACCATGTCCCCAATGGCTTTCACCAAAAAGAAAGGACTGTTTCAAAATAATTTAAAAAAGAAGACAGAAGGAGGGACAGCTCCTAAGCCCTTGTTGGCTTTACCTGCTCCTGAAATGCCACCAGCGCCACCGGTCCAACAGAACAAAACTGTTACAACAGATTCTGATGCAGATTCATATCTTGAATCATTGCATTTTCACAGTAAAATTCATGTTGACCCACAAGGAGAGAGGAACCTCCGTGCTAGGAACAAGAACAATTTTTTAGACGATGACACCGATGAAAATTGGATCGATATGGGTGAGTATTTTTTATAATATTATAAACCACTCTGGAGTGTGATTTATTCTATATATATATCTGTCGAATTCTGAAAGCTTGGTAATTTTACAAAATGTAGAGAATGACACACCTGCATTTATTTAGTGTAACTGCGCCAAGCTTGAACTGTTTCAACTGTTTGTAAGGCTGGATAATACAACTTTTATACTGTGAACTGCGACCTGACAGCTCGACCACTCTTGACAAATAATTATTAACAAAGACTAATTATTTTTAATTAAACGGTTTACAAATAATACTAGCGACTCTAGCAGAAAAAAGTAGCACTTCAACAATACCATACACCAACTGTCCGTTTGAATCGTATTGTACTGCTGTATTATCCAGTAATAGGAGCATTTGTGAAATTAGGACAGCTCGGGATTATCAGTTGTATTGTAGCACTAACCATTTGGTAAATATTTACCTAACTGCCACACTTTTAATGTGCGCAGATTATGAAAATTACATTTCGTTTCAAATTAATTGCTACAAGAAAAACTATTTACGTTGGGAGAAATGATAAAAGAAGTGGTAATTATTCCCCTAACCACCGCACTTTTGGGCACAGATTATGGAAATTACAATTCGTTTCAACAATTTACCTACTATAAGAAACAACTTTTTACATGCACTAAATAGGTTATTAGGTTTATTGTTAATATTGTCAGGTTACAAATAACCTGACAATATTTGGAAATCTCCTACTAATTTTGAACTTTGATTGAATAAAAATTGAATTTTATTGCATCTTTTACCATCTATCCGAACATAATTAGTTGTTTCTTGTAGTAATTAACATCATAGGCCTCAACCGCTTTGTCAGAGGGTCAAAATATTTCCGTTGCAATAAAATCTAAATAAATGGAATATTTCAGAATGTATCCGAAAACTAGTGTCCGACTGAAACAGGACTTTCTACCGATACCTAATCTTTGGTATCTGTCTCAATTTCGGCCGAAACTGAAATTTTTTAGACATGTTCAAAATCTATTGTTTACTGAAATTTTGCTTGTTTTTTACACTAGACAGTAAGACTGGGTTCAGACCAGCACATCAACTATCAAAGATCATAGCACGCCAAGTATCGCTCTCCATACAATCCCTTCAGACCGTTCACACCTAGCGCTTTAATGCGCACATCAACCATAGACAACGCACATCTTACGCCGTAACCGCTACGGAGGCGATATGCCAACAGTTAAGCACCCCCCACTCCGACGAAAACAGGAGAGGGGGGTCATTTTAATAACGGAGCTGCCTAGACCGGTGGATGACAGATGTCAAGTTGACAGATTCAGTACAAAAAATGTACACTCCGGGGCCGCTCGGTAATTCATGTGACCCCCTCTCCTACCCTAGGAAGAAATATTTGATTGCGTCGTGTGAACGGTACGAAACATAAGCGCTCGCGTTTCAACAGATATCTGCTCGCGGTTTATATTCGTGTGTGAACAAGCTCTAACACATGTTAAATAATATTAGAAAAAAAAAAAAAAAAAAAAAAATGAAAGTATGTGAAATTTTATTTTTATACTAGCTGGGTTACCCGGCTTCGCTCAGGACAACATTCGAGAGTGTTCTGGAATGTTTCACGATGATGTTCCTGATTCCCTATTCCCGAACATTCCACGAATACTCCGCCACTCCTTCCAGAACTTTCTAGAGCTTTATGGAATCTTCTAGAACTTTCCGGAAGACCGTTCTAGAAATTTCAAGAGGGCGAAACTTCCATCCCTTATATCTTCAAAAGCACGCCCTTTAGTAAAAACGGATACCCTTATTCCCTAGGGGGGATAGAGATCTACCACGCCATATAATTCACTTGATCGTACTGGGACTCGTTTTTGAGTTTTTGCGGTCTGCACCTTTTTTTGGACTTTCTTTTATAATATGTATTGATTACTGCCGTAAAACAAACAAAAAATATAAAAAAATAATAAAACATGTTAACTACTTCTTGGCATGAAAAATGGTCAATAATCATTGATGAGACATTTAGCGAATAAATTGGTTCAACGGAATCGTAGGTTAGTACCTCCATTTCTCTATTAGTACAACAACAACAACCGTCGACCGTGGCTGGCGTGCGACGTATTAAAGTAGGGTGGAAAAGATGAAACCATGGGCTTGAGTAAAAGGAAAGGACGGTCTGACGGCTGAGCCTTTCGACGCGGTGGCTTCAGTTAGAATTCACTTTCCCGAAGACCTGTTCGTGCATGATTTGAACACGAATCTCGGTGAATTATGTACGGGATAGCGCATCTATAGTATATCTCTATGTCAATAATCAACACTTGTATTATAAAGGAAGGATCTCATTAATTGTACAATCACAACTTTCTTATATCACAAGTTAAATGAAAAAAAAAACAATAATTAAAGTATGTGAAAATTTTTATTGATTATAACTACCATAAAACAAACAAAAATTTAAAAATTAACAAACATGTTAACTACTTCTTGGAACAAAAATTTGGCAATAATCAACACTTACAATATAAAAAAGGAAGGACCTCATTAATTGAGTAATTTGCTGTTGATGGCGGGTGACACAAGAGCCATGAACTTATCCGAAGTCAGCCAAACGACACGCGATATTTAACAAGGCAGAGTTTCGATGCGCCCGAAGTTTCGGTAAATTTTCTGCCAAAACCCAAACTGATGACGAAACTTGCCGAAACCGAACCTTCGGTCGGTCACTTCCGACAACTAAAAACTGTTTTGGAAAGGTGATGAAATAAATTAAAAAATTTTGTAATTCAAAATAAACGCTTAATTTTTGTAATTTAAAATTTTTCCATGCAAACATTAAAAAGTTTTAATAATGGCCTACCTTAAGTTTTTTTTAACCAACATTTCTGATGAAAGAAATAAAAACACATATTTTTATATTATAATTTATTAAGCACATGTATTGTCTAAAATTGTAAATGCATAAAAGATGTGAGTCCCAACTAAACCTTATATGAATTTACAATTTTAGACATGTATTATAAACATTACCATTATCTCACTTTTTTGTCGTTTCATGTAAAAATATAATAAAAAATTCTCAAAAGTTTAATAATTTTTTTTCAAATTGCGGTCGGAAACTTTGGATTCATACAGGTGTTTATTTGAATTATTTTGCTGTTAAGTTATTTTCTTTATTAACCACTCCGATCTATCGCGAATATGCACTTTTTATGTCTTAAACGACTTGTCAGATTTACGAAAACTTTGTGTTATTTCCGCTTCACAATTAAAGCTCTATAAATGAAACATTTCCGAACGTAGCCGAATACTAAAAACTGTTTTTGAAAGGTTACAAAATAAGCTTTAAAATTTTTGTATTACAAATAAATATTAACTTTTGTAAATATTAAAATTTAGAATGCAAAGATAAAAAAAAGGTAAAAATGACTCAAGTGATGTTTTTTAAACGACTTCAAAAAGGAGGAGGTTATCAATTCAACAATTTTTTTTTTTTTTTTTTAATGTTTGTTACCTCAGAACTTTCGATTTGGTAAGCCGATATTGACGAGTCTCTTTTTTTTAGAAAGCTGGTGCTTCCCGTGTGGTCCCATTTTAATTTAGTCCAGTTCTGACAATGGGATCCATGAGAAAAATATATATGTCTTAAGGGTATTCTCAAAATATTTTTAGAAACTTTACGCCGATAGATGGTGCTATTTTTAATATCGTCTAATAAAACACTTTTAACACGTTATGCTTTTTAATATTGAGATGAATTATTGGTTTGCGAACGTATATTAGTAATATTAATCTATATAAAAAAAAATTTGGTACCTATAATTACATAATCGTAGAAAACAGGTGAAAAATACACAATTTCATTGCAAAAAATATTCACAAAAGACATATTCCACAGCTCCGCGCGCTTTGGTAAAGAACATTTTTATTTACCCAACCAAAAAACATTCGCGAAAAAGATGTATTTCAAAAATTTTACCATGTTTCGCATGCTTGGAAGAGAGACGCGAGATAGAGGTTTGTTGTATTCAGTAAATTTAAATCAACGCCTGGGAAGATTGAATAAATTTATAAAAGGAACCGGCTGGGAACAACGGCATGTGTGGCGGGAGCTGGACCTTTTTTTAGAGGCCGCTTTTGCTAAACGGGCTAATTCATAACAAGCGATGTAGGTACATACCTACTCATTAAGGGCCAGCCTTCCATCAAAAGAATTTAGATTCGGTTACCACCCACAAAATTAACAATATTTAGTTTAAAAAGAATTCGACAGAGGTGTCACTGTCTAAATTCGCGTTGAAATAGTTTTAATTCAAAAGACTGAATTACATTAGCGACATCTGTTGCAATTATAGAAAAACAAAATCCTTTTTAGTAACATAGGCTGAATACCGGCACTTAGAGCACGAACGTTAAAACGACGGTGATTGTCAAAGTGTGGGGATAAGCAAATAGGAACCGACACGTTAGTGGTCGATATCTATATTATCAAAATCCAGAGAGGAAATTGGGGAATACCTTTGTATGGATACAACGCCGCCTAGTTTTCTCTTAAACATGGTCTTGCCTTGGGGTCTTTATGTACCCACCGTTATAGGTATAATATACTCGTACACCTCTATGATTTAAACCCCAGACCCATTATACACTGAGTTATTGTTGAGAGGTCGATATTCCCATTACGAAATCAGAGATGCAATTCTGTACCATAAAGAAAGGATAAACCACACATAGCTATAGACTTAGCTATGGACTTACGTGATTTATCCTTTAAGGAACAGAATTATTCTCGTATGAAATCGACAACATAATGGAGCGCACGATTGTTTGCATCACATTGTGACTGTGAAAGTATTTCAATACTATCACCGGCAATAATTAATTATGTAGTTTCTCATGTCTAGATCCCGCCATCGCGATATCATGCTTTTCTTCAGTCGATAAAATCAACAAGCACTTGTCATTTTAGTTCGGCGACTGATACACAGATGGCTCTGCTTGTACTGCGCTGCCATCGCTGTTTTTATATCGACTACCTGATACCTAAAGACTAAAAAAGTGTCGACTGTATAATAACAACACTCATAATAAAAAATTGTAAGAAAACCTTCTGAACATCATTAGGACAATCCCAAACGTCTAGTTATCTTTTTTATAATTTCCGGCCAAAGAATTTATCGCTTTTTGTGCTGTAATTACGTCATCTCAGTTAGACAAGGTTCTAACTGACATTTTTCAAATGCAATACCATGTCTTTTGCTCATTTATATAACCAAAATAATCTACAGAACCATCTGTATTGTATTTCCTTATATACTTGCATGACAAAGTTCTAACATCACTTTGAACCTTTGGCAATTGCCATTTTTTTTATCAGACAGTTGCTCGTTTTTACAAGGTGCGGTACACACTACAATTCGTACATACTACTTTAATTGGATAGGGTTAACTAAGGGTCTTAGTCTTACCATGTTCTGAGGTGTCAAAGTTTGCAAAGACCAATTTTTTTCGTAATCTTTTTATAGATTTCTGATTTTCTTTTGCAATGGGGTGGCGCCTATAAAACTCACACACAATCTCTTTACATTGCGCAAAAACTAATAATTAAAATAATATTAAAAAAATCATTTTTATATCCATCTGAACTCATATTCAAAGAATTTAAAGTCAGAAAATTAAATACTCTTTTTCTGTATCACTCAACCTTACAAGTCTACAAAGAGGATATCCTAAACAAAACCATACCTTTCAAAAACACATCAAATCTCAGGCAAAAATACATGTTACCAATTCCCATTTGTAAAAAAACTTTAGGCCAACAAAACTACAAATACTTGGGAACAAATTTCTTTAATAAATTACCAGAAAATATAAGATCCCTTTGTGACAGTTTCAAAAATTTCAAAACACAATTAAAAAAATATACTGAAAACCTTAACTAAAAAATAAATAAATAATAATAATAAAAATTATATATTTACCTACATATATTTAAATAAACATACATTTATCTTATTATTAACATAAACTAAATTTCAAAGTACTAAATATAAATAAAAACAGCAATAAAAAAAATAAAAAAAATCAAAATAACCAAACAAATAATACTTCCTCCCGTACACACAAGCATTTGCTTATTATGGGAGAATAATTTAAAAAATTTAAATATAATTGTATTGAGCTTTTACATACTTTCATTATATTTATGTATCTATTGTATGTATTGTACCAAAGGAAAAAATTTTCAATAAAAAAAATAAAAAAATAAAAAATGAATTATTAAGTCCTAGCTGGTTGCTGTAAAGGACAATAAATCCAAAACTGAGTTATATTGATCTTTTCTCCGTTTTTTCTCTTCCTGCGTCGTCGAAATATTTCTAGGAAAATAAGTACGTGTTTTCGACGTCCATTTTAAGAGGATTTTTATTTCAAAAATTAAATATTTTTGTTATAAAGAAATTTACAAAAAATGTGAAAGATCTATCGATTGTTATTTTATAATAAAAAAAAAATCATAATTATAGGTCTGCGAAAACAGGAGATATGATATTTAAAAAAAATAGAAAATAAATCTTTTTTTGCTCTCCTGAACAATTAACATTTTGATCATTACATCATTTCAAATTTCCACGATCGATATGGTTCTATCTGCGCGTTTAGGTGTGTAGATTCGACCTCAAAATCACAAATTGGTAAATAGATAATGAGAAATGGTCTTTGCAAACTTTGACAACTCAAAACAAGGTAAAGTGAAGTTAGAACTCCGTCCAACCAAATAGACGATTAAGTATTATATGTAGAATTATTATTGCGGTTTAGGATCGTTACGATATTTTTTCATGACCTTGGTGTTGTGTATTTTTTATGTATATTTCTCGACGTTCTGGTATTTTTCGAGTAAAATATTAGTGGTTGACTATCTTTTATAATGAGCCTTTATGAGAGCTAGAAAAATAATTTAAATCATTCGTTATCGAAGTTAACAGTTATCAAAGTTCAATTAATCTTTACTACAAATCTGTTTACCGTGTAAATACCAAAAATATGCTTTGAATAAATTAAAACTTAAAACTGGTCATCTATATACCTAATGAATTTATGCCGCCGTTCTTACAATAATTGTAATAATGATCCGCGTAGTCGCTTTCCAAGCAATTCCTTGTCAATTTAAAAAAAAAATAGTTTTACAAAATTAACTTTTATAATACACGCTTTTTTTCATTTATATCCCGTATTTTTATGGGTCTGCGCTATTTATATACCAGAAATTTTACTCATAGTCCAAAGAAGCAAAGCTAGCCATCCATAATGGAGTATCTACTGGTACCTACCCTGATGTATGGCATGGGACTGGCAAAGGAAGGATGAAAGTAGACTGAATGCTGTTGAAATTAAATCCCTGAGGCGATGTGTGCTAACAAATGAATGATCGTGTGAGAAATATGGAGATGCGCAAAGAATGCAAGGCTGATGTAAGCGTAATGTGTAAGATTAAGAAAGGGACGCCTCCGATGGTTTGGGCATGTAGAGCGAATGAACGAGGAAAGGAGTGTAAGGAGAATATATGACGCAAATGTGAATGGTAGAAGAAGTCGAGGACGCCCAAGAAAGACATGGCACGACCAAGTGAATCAGACACTTGAGTCCGGCCATGTCAAGAGTCAGAATAATAGTAGAGCATGTATGAGATGAATTCAAACGAGGTAAGGAATGTGTGCCAAGACCGAGTTGTTTGGCGGTCCGTCCTCTCTGCCTACCCCAGCGGAGAAACGGCGTGAAGGTTAGTTAGTTAGTAAATTTTACTCATTAAAATATTTTTCCCAATATTATTATTAAACTATGCCAGTCGCAGCATCCTCTGGAATTAATGTTAAGAAAAACGAATGACTTACTCTTTTATAGAATTTTGTGTATTTCTTTGATATGGATGCTGCTAATCTCTTTTTGATATCTGACCGTAGGTCATAGATATAAAGAGAGATATGGCATAGAATCGTGTCGTCTGTAGCCGAACTTCGACCTAACTACACGGGCGGAAAGTGGCTGTGCATTGAAAGATATGAGGTTTGTGTGTAGGTTTTCAATTTGGGATGCGGGTATGGTTACCGCCGCCATTCACTGTGAACCATTTATTGGATAACCACTACCTCTGCTATACGTCACCCCAAGTGGTTCGCTACGTTTGATGATTTGATTAAGTAGGAGTGCCCGGCTTCATGAGGTGAGGTTTGTCCGGGAATTGGCGGCGAATGCATCTTCCCACTTTATGCATGGCAGGCCGGATCGAGAGAGGATTTTGACCGGTCAGTGGCTGATTGGGCATCGCGTTTGAGTCCCACCCAGGCGTTCCGTGTTTGACTCCTCGGCTGGCTAAGTCCTCCATCACGACTCAAGCAACATTTTCGGCTTACTGTGGTGGTAGTAGGAGATTTTCAAATATTGTTGGGTTATTCGTAACCCGGGAATGTTTGTCTTTCTTTAAAACAAAAAAAGGCTCGTTCAATGAGGCCTTTTGACCTCTCCAGCCAGACTCTCTCGACCCATCGCCTTGCATCGCAGTTGGAAGATTTATACGCCCGTCACTCTGACATACCGTGGATATTGTGGACACACCGCCCCCAGATTCCTATCTTTTTCCTTCCTTGAATTTCATCTCCGTCCTTTCTATAAAAAGACCCTCCACACAATATCCCCTAAGATGACATAGGCCCTGAGGGACATCATTTTCGTCAGTACCTCTTGTGTGGAGCTATTATAAAAAAATATACAAAGAAAGGCGTGGCGTCTCTGTGCGTAGATACAACTTGCAGTAACAGGATGAACGATATTGGCGAAATTTTTGCTCACACTTTCATACTAATATTGGTTCATGAATGGCTCATCTCCATTGTTTCTGTTATCTATGAATGACACATAATGTCAACTTACACAACAAATAATAGCTTTGGAACTGTCGTAATGGTACAAAGATAATAATTACAGACACATTTCTTGATCAAAGATTGCCGAATACCGAGCGTGATTTGCAGACAACAAAGAAATTAACAAGCTACATATATTCAATGCAATGAAATTATTAGTCTCAACACTGCACAAATAAACTGATAGAATGTGTTGTGGAAGTGAGCCAGTTTTTCCTTACTTTTTTAAAAATTGTTTGTGGAATAAAAAACGACACATGAAATGCGATATGGGCGGTTTTGTAATCAAAAAGTTGGAATATTCTTTGCTTACATTAAATTAGCGTCACATGGTACGCACTCCGTATCCTTTCAGCAGCATCACCCTTCAGTTTGCCCCCCTCCCCCCTACCGAAAATAGATTTATTAAAAAAATTAAATTTTTTGTACCTTATTTACCAATTTCACACCTAAAAATACCTTAAATAACAGTTGGTATGGATATCAGATGAATTTGTTAACAGTATCGAATTTTGCACTTATATGCTGGTATATTCAGTATATAGACAAGTAGTTTTATCCTTGGTGCATTTGAATGATAATATGTTATATTCATTGGTTATTCGGTGGTTCATCCTCTCTGCACACCCCTTATTTATTTATATTTTGTGTTAGGCATATTTTCCCTAAACCGACTGTATATTGAATATAAGTATGTCGTCGTGCTGAGATGTGAGAGATCAACTGTCATGGAATCGTAGAGATCCCGCGTCTAAGCGGTTCCGCGACTTTTCATCCTGCAATAAAATATCCCCGACAAAATATCATCCGACAAAATATCCTGCGGACAAAACATCCCCCAACAAAATATTTACTAAAACCTAACCTAACCTAACCTAAAAAAATGGGACCAAAATAATACAGACATCCTTTAAAGACGGTAAATTATTGTTATCTTTATCTGTATTATTTTTGTCCTATTTTACTTTTTTTGAACCATAATTTATTTTCTTTACAGGATGTCTGTATTATTTTTATCCCATTTGTATTTTGTTAGGTTAGTTTATGAGATTCCGCACTTTTATACGACAAAATATCTACTAAGACCTGACCTAACCTAACCTAGCATAACCTAACCTAAAAACTACCTTACATAAAAATGGGACAAAATAATAATACAGACATCCTGTAATGACGATAAAATATTGTTCAAAAATAGTAAAATGTAAAATAAGGTTAGGTAAGGTTTTAGTAGATATTTTGTTGGAGGATGTTTTGTCTGTAGAATATTTTGTCCCAGGGATATTATGTCGAGGGATATATTGTCGCAGTATATTGTGTCGGTTGTATTTTATCGCGGGATGAAAACGCGCAGTACCAGGTTAGGTTAGGTCAAGTTAGGTTAATTTTTAATAAATATTTTGCTGGGGGATGTTTTGTCCGTAGGATATTTTATCGGAGGATATTTTGTCAGGGATATTTTGTCGCGGGATGAAAACGCACATTACCCTTCTAGGCATGTTCTGTTCAGTGGCAATGCGGCCATACTGGCAACTGGCAACTGGCAAGTGGCATGGCCATTCGGCGGATATTCTCCGTCTTACCTCGTTGCACTTATTTCTGTACATGTACATAATAATAAATAATGCAGAAATATAATAAACAGCCTTGCCAACAATGGCTGGGAAGTGCCTATTACCTATTCATAATAATCAGACAACTAAAAAAACATATCCGTGAATACTGAATATTATTAACGTAAATATTCCACTTAACTGACGGTGGGTATTTCGTTATTTTTGGGATTTTCTCATGTTTTATTTATTAGCACTTACAATTTTGAAAATGACACATTATTTTTTTGTTAAAACATTATGGTACATTTACATGCTTGCCAAGCCTACGCAAACCTCCACTAGCTCCAAGCGTACCCAAATCTCGCCTGGCATTTGGAAGCCGTTTACACGCTTGTGACTGCGTCAGTACGCTACCAACACCCAAGCGTGGCGGACGCCGAACTTGTGTCGGCTATTGCGTTTGGTTTAACATACTTTTATTTGAAATACAAGCAAAGTAGGTATAAAAAAACAATATAATTTTTTTTTTTACATTAACTCCACACAGCAGGCCCTGAGGAAAATAATTTCCCTCAGGGCCTATGTCATCTTTGAGGATGCTGTGTGGAGGGTCATTTTGAGGAAAGGAAGGAGTGAACATGGGTCTTGAAGAGACCCATGTTGTAGGAGGGAGGAAACACAGAGGCCGGTAAATCGTTCCACATCCGAGCTGTTGAACTCAAGAACGAGTCGTAAAAACGACCCGTTCTCATGTGACTAATGTCAACCATGTACATATGTTGGGCGCGTGTTTGGCGTGTTTCCCGACTATGCACCGGTGCCGAGGGGATCAACGACGCTAGTTACTCGGAGCATTTTCCATTGTAATACCGGTAGAACAAGGACAGCATTCCCACCTGACGCCTGTGCTCTAAAGATTGCAGTCCGTCTGTTAAGATGGGAGAATCTATCAAACGGACCGCCCGTTTCTGAGTCAAGGGTTTTTTAAGGTATTTTGGAGCTCTAGACCAGAGGTGGCTGCCAAATTCAACCGTAGGGCGCACTTGCGATTTGTACAGGGTTAGCAGTTGTGTACTATTAAAGTATCTGCGGGCCCTGTACAGTACGCCCAGTTTCTGAGAGGCTAATTTAACTCTGGTTTATATTATATTTTAGTATTGTCTTGTATGATAAAAAAAAAATATTCCAACAAAAATCATACTTATTTTTTAATGTAACAAATAATAAATCATCAATAAAAGATTATTTATTTATATTGACTTTTTAGGTAAATCCAATAAATTAAATAAGTGCATTCAAATTCAGAAAGTGGAAAATGTTGTTTGTGTTGTGATGGAGGACTTAGCCAGCCGAGTAATCGAACACGGGACGCCTGGGTGAGACCCAAACTCGATGCCAACTCAGCTACCGACCGGTCAATATATATTTATTAATCTATTCACTCCTTGAAGGCTTTTACAATACTACGTTATTATAAATTCATACTTTTTTCAGCAGTATATACATTTTAATAAGTCAGGCATGCCTTTTACGTCATACATATGTCTCGTAATGTTAATTATCGATATACCGCATGGAGCAAAAACGGCGTGCATTCGCCGTCAGTTCGGAAATTACACTGAGCGTTTGCCGAAGCTTGCCGCTGGATCCGACCCCAACTGGATCGGCGGCAAGCTCTCGCAAGTCTACGCAAACCCTACGCAACCCTACGCAAGCCAAGACAAACGACCTGTTTCCACGTTGGCGTTTGTGGAGGTTTGCGTAAGCTTGGCAAGCGTGGAAACGGCACATTACATTATAGCTGGTTACTTTATTGCTTGTCTGAAAATCTTCACACAATCAGTTCCAATTTTGAAAATTACTCAAGAAGAAAGGCTAAATATCTAAAATATATAATATATATTCGATTTAAGACCATCTAAAAATCCTTAAGGTGATACACAATCCTAATCATTTTTGTTTTGCTCAAAACTCACATTATGTATCCTGAACCGTCATTTAAAACCTATATTGAGAGAAGCATTCTCAAATCCCCCTTTCGCGCGGCCTTCCCCGATCTTTTTTAGTACCTTGCGGCTGTCAAGTGGTCACCAGATGCTATACAAAAGTATCTACATACAACTAACTTTTGTTTATGGCATTTTTTCTCATTAGCGTATTAAATTCCGTCGCCGGCATTTTCGTTTTGTAGTAGCTCCGAATTTATAACGATTTTTCCCCAAAAAGCAAGAATTATTTCAAAATAATACTTTATATTATAACAGCGAAGCTGTTCGAAGTATTTTAAAATTAAAAATTCTAAAGAAAACAGAGTTTAAGACCGATAAATGACAGGTGAACACGACAAAGAAGTTTGTCGGCACTTTGGGGTCCTTTGTTTGTTTTCTTTGTTCGTATCTTGTGTTGTGATTGACTTGTGTTGTGTTTGATTTAACAATAAGCGGGTCCGAAATTTCCTCATCTGATTTGGTAGAGATGACGGTAGAGGAAATAAATAAAGTGATTTGGCCAAAAGAGCCGAAGCGAAAGTTGCCGAAATTGGCGAAAAAAGATTGCATCGATCATCTTTCGGCCCAAGTGGAGCTTATAAGCTCATTTTTTCACAACTTTATGGTTTCAAAAACGTACGTGGATAGAGATTTGAAATCCGAGCTTGACTCAGAAGATCGGGAGATGCACGGGGAGAGTGGTGCATCAACTTATCTAAGGATTGGTCTCGTTAATCCTTGATAAATTCTGTGGGGTACTGAGCCATGCCCTCTTGCAGCAGAATGAGTGCCTCAGAAAAAAGCAGTTATCAGCAGGTTCCCTGTTTAAGAAAGTGAAATCACTGTTTGCTCTGGATACAGAGTATCAGACAGTGACAAAAGATGGTCTGCGGAAGGAGAGCAAACGCGATCCAGCATCACAGGGTCGTAATCCTCAATGAAGTAAAGAGTCGGTACATACGGGAAGCGGTTAAAAATAGTCCTCCAGCAGCGGGTTATCTTTTTGACCCAAGCAAATTGGAATCCCAGATTCAGCGAATGGGAGGGCTGGATAAATGCCTCCCACATTCGAGCTTCGCCCCTCAACCAGCTTGCAGTTGCCCAAGTATAAAGGACCAATGAGGAAGCCTTTTCGCGAGAGCAGGTCCTTTCGGGAAGGTAGGACGTTTCAGGACAGCGAGCCCTTTCGCGATAGCAAAGCCTTCCGTGGTGGACGAACCAATCAACAGGAGTCCAGAGGTGCTAACAAGAGAGGACCAACCAGGCCAAGAAGGAATTTTGACAACAAGAATAGTCTGTGACTATCCACAGAGCGTTTTAGAGGGGACAGTTAGGAAAGTTTCTAAGCACTTAGGAGCACCACCGAGGCTGTTAACGATGTTGCGAGAGTACAAGCTACCCTTCCGTCAGAAATCCCCGCTAAGTATACTGGCAGACATGGTAAGTTCCACTTATAAAACTCATATCACAGAAGAAATGATGCGACAAATAGACAAAATGAAAAAGGAAAAGATATTCGAATCGGCTTCAATATCTCCTTCATTTTTGTCACGGATGTTTCTCATACCGAAGCAAGACGGGTCATTTAGACCAGTTTTCAACCTTCGTCGCTTGAACAATTTTTTAATTATAAGCATATTTAGACTTAATAAGTTTGCATCATTTATTCAACCAGGGGACTGGATGGTTAAAGTGGATCCATCACCTTTTCTTGAGACTCATTTTTAATGAGAACTACTTCAAATGACATGTTTGCCTTTTGGACTAGCATCTGCTCCAAAGATTTTTTATTTTATTTTTTACTTCTCTTACCAATTGAATAGTGCAAAAATTAAGAGATAAAGGTCTCAGAATAATTGTCTACTTAGATGATTTTTTGATAGTACATCAGATTAAAAATATATTGAAAATTCATACATTTGAAACTATTTCAATGTTACAAACTCTGGGGTGGATAATACAATTCATTAAATCCACTCCAAGGCCAAGTCCAGTTCAGAAAATTTAATATCTGGGAATTATGAGGAATTCAAGGACTGACTTAAAAGGTCTCCCGCAAAATAAAAGAGTGAAAATAACAAAGTTACTAAAACAATACATTTATCTAGGAAGATGGTCACTTGAGCAGGCCCAGAGCCTCTTGAGTACCCTCAATTTTGCTAGTTTTCCATTCATAGAGGCAGGCTTAACATTCGCATGTTAGAGTGTGCCAGTCGCAAGCTACCTGCATTCAAACTCAAGACGACTTCATCCCATACCTCGTGCTGTGATAGAGGAGCTGAGGTGGTGGAGCAGGTCCCTGCAGACATGGTCACCAATGCATCAAGCATCAATTTGTCACACCCTCACGACTCGGACGGGGGATGGGGCGCGCAGCTGGACGACCTCAGGTTGAATGGAGCTTGGTCCCGAACACAACAACCTCTCCACAGCAATGTCAAGGAAATGCTCGCCGTGCTGGCAGCACTTACTCCTCACGGGCCAGAGCTGTCAGACTCGGATCTTCCGATCCAGTCAGACAATAAATCGGTAGTCGCATACCTTCACATCGAAGGCGGCACACGATCCAAGACATTGCTCGAAGCGTCTTATCAAGTCCTTCAGATGGCAGACACGTATCCCATTTCACTGTCTGCCCACTACTTACCGGGAAGATCGAATGAAGCTTGGTCCCAAACACAACAACCTCTCCACAGCAATGTCAAGGAAATGCTCGCCGTGCTGGCAGCACTTACTCCTCACGGGCCAGAGCTGTCGGGCTCGGATCTTCTTATCCAGTCAGACAACAAATCGGTGGTTGCATACTTTCGCAACGAAGGCGGCACACGATCCAAGACATTGCTCGAAGCGACTCGTCAAGTCCTTCAAATGACAGACACGTATCACATTTCACTGTCTGCCCACTACTTACCCGGAAGGTTCAACGAGGTAGCAGATCAACTCTCCAGAAAACGTGAATCTCTGGAATGGCATATTTTACCGGCAGCAACCAAATTAATTTTTGCAAAATGGGGGAGGCCAACTATAGACCTGTTTGCACCAGAACAGCCCACGTCGTAGAAGATTTTGTATCCCTCAATGCATTCGACAAAGAGGCAAAATTTGTCAATGCTTGGACTTGAGTGGGATTTTCCTCTAGCTGGGGTGTTCCCCCCCCCGTGCCTTATGCGGAGAGTTTTAGCACACCTGAACCGGGCCAAGGGCCTATATTTGATTGTAGCCCCAAGATGGAAAAAAAGTATTCTGGAGACCAGACTTAAAAAATCGAGTGACATGTCCTCCGTTCACCGTATTGAAACTGACAGAAGTGCTTGAAACCCCCACCGCAAATAGGATTTCATTTTGGAGGTGTGGAAGTGCCGGGGTGGAGTCAGTCATTAATAGATTGGTAGGACAAACAGAAAGACTTTTAAAGTCGAGTTGGAGAGAATCCACACTTAAAACATACAAAAAATCTTAGTCTAGAAGATAGTCTCTCTCCTAGAACAGTTCAGACTCCATAAATCGGTAGTAACAACTTTCAGTAGCCCTAAAGAAGGAAACCTAAGATCACATCCTATGGTCAGACAAAATACTCAAAGCCGCAGCATTAAGACATCCTAAAGTGGCTAAACCTCCTATCTGGGATCCTCGAGTAGTGTTGACCTGGATAGAAGCTAGCCCACCCAAAAAGTTGAATCTCTTTGAAACATCAAGGAGGGCAGCGACTTTATTTTTATTAGCTTCGGGACGAAGAGTGCATGACCTGACCTTGTTACAGGGTTCACCAGACAAATTATCCATAGATGAGGAAGGGGTCTCGTTATGGCCAGTTTTCGGATCCAAAACAGACTCCGCTACCTACCAACAGTCAGGTTGGAGACTGATAAATGGCAATCAACCAAATATAGACCCAACATACTGGATTAAGAAACTGGTTGAAATCTCCAAAGAATGGAGAGAAACAAAGCAGAATTTAACATAACTCTTCATTACTACATCAGGAGCAGTTAAGGCAGCTTCAAGAATAGTCAGCATCCGTTGGGTCAAAACGATTCTAGAAGAAGCTAAGATCACAGCTGCCCCGAGAAGCGTACGGGCAGCAGTGGCATCACTTAACTGGCTGGATAATTTTAGACTAGATGACACCTTGGCTCGAGGGAACTGGAGGAGCCGGGACGCCTTTGCTAAATCCTACAGAAGAGAAGTTAACACTTCTCTAGAGGTAAATAGGGCATTGTCTGTGACTTCCCTATTCCACCCACTGTTACACATGAGTAGGTATTCCAGTGTTTAACATATTTTAATATCATCACATTAGCGTTAGTGGTCACCAGTCGATAACAAACAGATCTCAATATAGGTTTTAAATGACGGTTCAGGATACATAATAAAATAGTTTTACCTACCAATAAAACTTATATTATGTACCTAACCTCATTTAAAACCTAGGCAATCACTGCCTGGTGAGAACTAATGAGAAAAAATGCCATAAACAAAAGTTAGTTGTATGTAGATACTTTTGTATAGCATCTGGTGACCACTTGACAGCCGCAAGGTACTAAAAAAGATCGGGGAAGGCCGCGCGAAAGGGGGATTTGAGAATGCTTCTCTCAATATAGGTTTTAAATGAGGTTAGGTACATAATATAAGTTTTATTGGTAGGTAAAACTATTTTATTTTAATCATTTCCGGCGAATTCTTAACTATAATAACTTTTTATTCAAACCTTGTTCTGGGGATGTAAGTTCTTTTTGTATTTAAGATTAATAAAAACAATACCTTGCCATTAATATATTTTACGTACAACGATTTTAAAACTTTATAACCCGTTTTTTAACTATAAAGTTAGCGGTAACCATCAGATTTTATTTTTTAGACGATGAATTAATAACTTCGGGAGTGCGACATGGAGACACATTTTAAATATTTGAAACACGTTCTGCAGAATTAATTAAAATGGACGCGGCGGAAAGGTCTAATCTTCAGGCTTGCTAGGGTGAATTCGACCGTACGTCCGTCCAATACGCCGTGCCGCGGGCGCATATTTGTTTATACATTTTCTTTACCTACGTCGTGAAGATTCCCACATTATTTGTCTTCTTCTTCTTTTCTTTGATAGGGCAAATTCGACAGTAGGTACGTCCAATACACGGGTCGCGAGTCGCAATTTGTATACATGGCTTCTTTACTTACTTCGTTAAGATTCTGAATATATTTTAGGGTACATATATTGTCGTCTTAAAATTGCCTAGTTTGAACGCCATTATCAGAAAAATTTGATATATTTTAAAATTTTCTTCTAATAAAGTTTCGGAGCAAGAACTGCATTCAGTAAAATGAAATACATCTTCTGCAATGACAATATCAATTTAAAACAAAGGGAGGGAATGTTAAAATGTTTTCTGTGGTCGGTCTTGCTGAATGGATGTGAGATATGGGCCCTTCAAGTTAATACCATGAACAGGTTAGAGGCTTTTGAAATGTGGCTTCACCGGAGAATGCTCAAAGTCCCATGGACTGACATGATCACCATCACAGAAATTCTCAGGCGGGCTAGAGCAGATAGAGAACTGCTCATATTAGTAAAAGTCAGGAAAATTTCATATCTGGGTCACATACTTCGGGGGAAGAAATGTCATTTGCTCCAATTAATATTAAAAGCCAAGATAAAGGGTCGCCGAGGGCCTGGTAGGAGACAAATGTTTTGGCTGCGAAATGTACGAGAGTGGACCGGTATTAGAAGTGTGGAGCAGCTATTCCGGGCAGCGTAAGATAGAGATACATTTTCTAGAGTAATCGCCAAGGGTAGGGTACACGAAGAATGGAGAAAAAATCATTACAATCGGTTCAGTTTTGGAGGAGAAAACAGGAGGAGAGGAATATTAATCCTAGATTTTGACGATTTTATTTAGGTATTATCAGCCTGAGGTGCAGTTGTAACTCACTATTCAGGGGATAAAAGTGACAGCAAAACTTTTGTAAAATAATATTAATAAAATTTCTCGGCATTCGCGTTTTCTCGTAATGTGCCTAATTATCCAGCTTTGCCTTTGAGCTGAAAGAAAATGGTTAACAATAATCATTCAATAATCGTTCATTCGTCCTCACCTTGAATACGCTCGTGTCATTTGGTCTCCTTTCTATGCTGTTCACATTTGTCACATCGCATCCGTACAACATCGCTTCCTACGAGGAATTGCTTGGAGGTTAGTCTTGAAAAAGGCGAGTACTCGTATGATGAAATTGAACAAACTTTAAACATTTCTTCTTTAGAAAAACGTAGAAAGGACTCCGATCTAATTTGTATATTCAAAATTATCAACAGTTTGCTGACACACCTGCTTTGTAACAACTCATCCAGTTCAACATCCCTTCCCGTAGACTCCGAAATAATGAATTTGCTGTTCCTCAATCAACATTCTACTAATTATGGATATCATTCTTCTTAATCCAGAATGTCGACGCTGGTTAACGCAAATCAAAGCATTGATTTTTTTGGTGTAAGCCTAAATGACTTTCGGCAGCCGATATGCAATGTGTTACTTTAAAGCCGTTTAAATCCATCTTCATGTTACTTGTAGTTATCTTTTATGTGTAGGTACTTTTATATGATATGTAAATTGTCAATGATCTTCATTTATATGTTCCTACTCTCCTTTTTATTGTCATCTCTTTTTTTTAATTCGTGTTTTTGTTATATTGTTAATGGACTATTTGTCCGTAAATAAATAATCTAGTATCGCAATCACTCTATTAAACAAATTAAATGCATTGAACCTCAGATCTACTCGGAGCGAAATTGAACGGGAGACGAGAAAGTGAAATGAGAAATGCACCAGAATTAAATGCACATTAAAATGAATGTTTGAATCGCCTTCAGCTGTTAACCACTCTGAGATTATCTGCTCACATTATTATGCAAATACCGCGGAAGATAATGATGTGAGGAAATTGCAAGTGTTTTGTTTGCCTTTTTCCTGCATTCAATTGCATACAGATTAGATCAATCGTATAATATGTAATATGGTGTTAAGAGGAGCGCCTCTTTCATACAAAACTCAAATTTGAGGCCAAAACAACCAACTAAATTAATTAAATAATTCGAACCAATTTGGGAGGCGTGTATGAGTATCGCCGCCCCGGGAACCATCTATTGCATAATAGATGCCATAGGTCACCCCAAGTATCAAGCGGCTGGTGACTTAGCAGAGGTGCCCGTGTTCATGGGTTGAGGTTTTTTGTCTAGATCTTGGTGGAGCATGCTTTTGCCCGCCAACTGCGTGGCAGGCTAAATAGAAAGGGATTGGTTGAGGGAGACATTTTGACCTCACCAGCCGGACTGTCTCGAAACATTGCCTCGCACCGTAGTATGAGGAATAAATACATACGTCTATCACTCCGGGACACACTGACCCTAAAATTCCTACTCACCCCTCGTACCTTTTTCCTTCCCAGAACTTCATCTGCTTTGTTTCCCTAAAAATACCCCAGCATCCCCAAAGATGACATACGCCCCGAGGGATTTTTTTCAGTATTTTATCAGATTTTTTTTCTCTGTGGAGCTAATACAATAATAAAATATATGTGCACAATGGTTTATCATATTTGTATACTAAATATGTATATCAACATTATTTTTTAAACAATTGTCAAAGTTGTCTCAAAAATTATGAAAAGTTGAACTTTTTAATGGTCTATATTTTATAATTTAAAATACAATTAAATAAAGTAGCACTTATACGTACTAAATACTTGGGCAATTCACCCTAAAAATATTGTACTAGATACTTGCTTATTGCTTATTTTAGTTGGGTAATTTCGCCTATAATCCAAACTTAAGTTTTGTATGAAAAAGGCACAGCCGTTCCTCTTAAGTTTCTA
Source organism: Limnephilus lunatus (assembly GCA_917563855.2). NCBI lineage: Eukaryota > Metazoa > Arthropoda > Insecta > Trichoptera > Limnephilidae > Limnephilus > Limnephilus lunatus. The sequence goes on from CAKJTF020000021.1 coordinate 653,944, forward strand.
GTTTTATTCACACACGATGTGTTGTATATTGTGTACAGTATTATTTAAATAAAAGCTAATGTATTGCTGGCTTAGTAATTGAATGAAAGCGAATTCTATTCATTTTCAATTGTCTGTTTTGTTTTCAATTGTCTGATTGTGAGGATTTTTGGTGTTGGTCGAAACAAAACAAGTCCAAATTGAATGATATTAGTCGATACAAAAATAATTGTTGTTTGCTAGATATGTTAAATATTTACTAGTGAGAAATTTTGTTAATTTTAATTTATTAAAGTAAAAACTTCTTTAACACCGTTGTGTTTTGAAACTCGATGAAACGAAAAATAGCGACACTAAAAAAAGACAAACACATACATCTATAGGACTTATCCTGGATTTAATCTCCTCTTTGTGTGTTGTTTCGTAGTTTATCGGTGTCCTCCTTGTGCGGTGCTTCGTATCCTCCCCACTCGTGTCTACTTTAGTTTTCTGAAGGTTTAACTTCTTCCGCGCGTGAATTGCGAACTCGATTTTTATTATTTCAGAACGTTGTAGAAGTAAGATCCCTGAGACGTGTGTAGAAACGTTAAAACCATACATGATCGTGTAAGAAATATGAAGATTAGCAAAGAATGCAATTACATTGGACATATAGATCAAATGAATGAAAAAAGAAGTGTAATGATAATAATATATGACGAGAATGCGGATGGTAGAAAAAGTCAGGAGAAAGACTTGAGCCGGGTTATGTCAAAAGTCAGAATAATAATATAGGGTATATAATAAAGGATGTATGAATGTGAATGAAGCAAGGAGTGTATGCCAAAGCCGAGTTGTTGGCTTCTCGGCTAATTCAAGATACCACAAGACAGTACATAATATGTGTTAATACAGCATAGCATGACAACAGTACATAATGGTGCTAATGAATGAAATTTAAATTATAGTATACAGATATTTAATTACCATGTTCTCAGATGTTGAAAATTTAAAAATAATAAATTTGTACTGTAAATGGGTGATTCTGATTAATATGTCTTAGAATAAATTAGATAATTTTTTTAAATATATAATTTTCTTTTGTTCACAGGTAAGTTGCTGAAATCAATAATAGCAGTGTTAAAGAATGAGGACGCCGAATGATTTAGTTTGTGTTCCTCCTGAACCGATGATTGACGACCTCCGACAGGTAACCTGCTTATTACACATATAACATCATATGATGAGATGGGGTTCTCGACGTTAAAGCCTGTGTTTATCATTCAATGAGATTCTGTCGTATCCCGGTAAACATACTTTATATTTATATAGATAAATAAATAAATAAATTAAGACGAGGCTGTTAATAACTATTTTAGATTAATCTTTACTGCGAATCTGGTTTACAATGTGACTAACTAACTAACTAACTAACCATCACGCCATTTCCCCGCAGGGGTAGGCAGAGAGGACGGACCGCCAAACAACTCGGTCTTGGCACACAGTCTTTGCTTCACTCACATTCATACATCGTCTCATACATACTCTTCTATTATTCCGACTTTTGACATGGCCCGACTCAAGTATCTGATTCACTTGATCGTGCCATGTCTTCCTCGGGCGTCCCCTACTTCTTCTTCCATTCACATTTGCGTCATATATTCTTCTCACATTATTTTCTTCTTTCATTCGCTCTACATGTCCAAACCATCTGAGGGTCCCTTTCTTAATCTTACTCATTATGCTTACATCAGCCTTGCATTCTTTGCGGATATCCACATTTCTCACACGATCATACATGGTTTTGCCACACATTCGCCTCAGGGATCTCATTTCGACAGCATTCAGTTTACTTTCATCCTTCCTCTGCCAACTCCATGCCTCACTGCCATACATCAAGGTAGGTACCAGGACTCCATTGTGGACTGCTAGCTTCGCGTCTTTTGACAGTGTTTTATTAGCGCCAACGGCATTCAGTCCTCCATTAATGGAGTTACCTGCATTTACTCTTCTTTCAATATCTCTATCAGCCTTCCCATCTCTCGTAAACATACTACCCAGGTACACAAACTCATCCACCTGCTCCAAGTATTCATCATTCACAACTATATTGCACACTGTTTTCGTACTCTCCCTTTCAAATACCATGACTTTAGACTTACTTACATTCATCATTAACTCATTTTGCATACACACTTCGTTCATCCTAGACACGAGAGACTGTAGATCTTCCATAGTGTTAGAAATCAGCACCGCATCATCAGCATACAACAGGCAACATATTTTCAGATCACTCAAATTCGCGCCCAATCCCATCTCTTTCAATTCTTGCATACAATTATCCATGTATAAATTGAATAACCATGGTGACATTACGCAGCCTTGCTTAACACCTTTTGTGATGTCAAACCACCCCGTAAAACCACCGTTCACCCTAACACATGCAACGCTTCCCTCGTACAGAGACGCAATTGCCTGTATGAGATTTGTATTCACTCCATACTTGGACAACACCTTCCATAGCTTTTTCCTGTCGACTCGGTCGTATGCTTTTTGTAGATCATGTGAATACCAGAAAATATGATTTGGATAGATTGAAGCTTTTCCTATAGTTTCCCTTGGGTAGAATTAAAATACAATTTTTAAATGCCTTATTAAAAATATATACAAAAAACTACAATTTTTAATTCCTTGTAATTGTATAAATGCTTAGCGTCAAATTTATTAAAATAAATTTTGTTAGTCTTTTTATAAGCCATATAAAGTATCAGGCATATAAAAACTACTTTAAAGTTCAGAATCTTCTACTTGCAAACCCCTCGTAATAAATGTGGAAAATTAAATTCTATAGAAAATTATCGTAAAATATTTAAATATTTATCTATTTAATCGCAAAATAAAAAAATTTGGCGATGTTTTTTCTTGAATAAATGAAAACAGGAAGTTAAACAGGAATTTATCCATATACGTATGGAGTGTTATTGTTAGCGGCCAGATCCCGACTTTTACACACAGGAGCATCACAAATTTAAGAACTTTAGCCATGTTTGCTTTTAAAAAATGCACGTTTTAATTGCATTGTTTAAAAAATCTCAAAGAATATTTTATTTGCCTTCAAAAACAGTATTTTGTTTTATTCGTTAAAAAACAGGGAATCAATTTGAAATTGAATGTCAATTGGGAATATTTTACACGAAACGGGAATATCCACGACAAAATATCTCCGACAAAATATCCTACGGACAAAACATCCTCCAACAAAATTTCTACGAAAACTGAACATAGCCTAACCTAACTTGGAAGGTTGTCTGTATTATTTTTGTCCCATTTTTTGTTAGGTTAGTTTAGGTTTTAGTAGATATTTTGTTAAGGATATTTTATCCATAGGATATTTTGTCGGGAATATTTTGTCGCGGGATGAAAAGTCGCGGAACCGTACATCGTACATGTTGTCAACCATTTGAAATTATTTTTATTTATCTTGTATCTAGATGTTTTAATCACAAATTAAAAATCACATTGATTCCGAATTTATTATTTTTTCTGCTTTTGTTGTATGTCCGCCATCTCGCGGTCAGAGTCCAAAGTTTTATATTCCTTCTTAAAATCTCTATCAAATTTTGTATTTCACTCAATTTCGACTAGTTTCCTCGCAGTGTGACATCATCAGGTCTCAATAAAAATTTAAATAACAAATATTGTGATAAAAATCATTGATTTTGTGTTACCACTTACTATAAATTAAAGTGTTTTCAATTAGCATCTGCATAATTTATCGAAAGAAAATTTGTATACATATTTGTATCTAAATTGAATGTTTCTAATTTATTTTTATTTCTAACCGTAAATATGTTGGGATTGTATGAAAATTTTTCACATTTAAAAAAAATACAATTAAAATAATTTTCTCGGATAAAAATACTACATTCTCGGGTAGTTTATTTATCGCTTGTCTGAATTCTTCGCACAATGAGTTCCAATTTTTAAAATGACGATAATTTTCTGTTAAAATATTACATTATGGGTACCTAGGTACTTTATGGCTTGTCTAAATTCTTCCCACATTTAATTCCAATTTTGAAAATGACGTTAATTTTCTGTTACAATCTAGGTGAGGAAGATGGGGAAATACCTGGCTATTCAGATCTGGTCACCAAACACGGCTGAAGCCATTTCAAGCAACGTTTCGAGTAGTGAGAGTATCTTCCACTCTGGATTATGCCGCAAATATTTTGGGAGGCGGGAATGGGTACTGCCGCCCCGGGAACCTTAGGTACTTTATCGCTTGTATGAATTCTTGCCACAATAAGTTCCAAATTTGAAAATAACAATAATTTTATGTTTAAATAAAACATTTTGTGTAGATACCTTATCGCTTTCCACAATAAGTTCCAATTTTGAAAATGATACTAAAATATTATATTATGGGTAGGTACTTTATCGCTTGTCTGAATTCTTAACAAAATAGAAAAGAAAAATATTTTTAGAATAATAAGGTTATACCATAGGTCGTTCGCAGATTTGTTCAATTTTCAAAAAAGTACATTTATTATACAACACCCATTTCAAATCATATAATCATGCAGTTAAATAAATCAATACATTAGCTGGTAAACGTATGTTTCAGAATTTTAATTTTAGTTTAAATAAAATTATTAAAAAATATATACGGACATGTGTTTCTTGACGAAAATTGGTCGGTTGGTGCATTTATTTGTGCACTTACAAACAAATATATTTCGGATTTTTTTACATACTTATTTTGCTAAGACGTTATTGACAAATTATAAATAATTTGATCGTAAAATAATTTCAGGAAGTATTTAATTTTAAATAATTTTGAACATCGCATTTTACCATTTTTATCGCAGCCCGTAAACACAAATTTCAGATTTCATTACGGGCGGCCAGGAGAGCACGTCTTCGCGACGCTTTGAATAATAATATTTGGAAATGAAATTTGAAAAAGAAATTTGAAATAAACACGAATTCCTTGATTCATGTTTGTTAAATCTACAGGGTTGCCCGAACGCAATTTTTCATGTTCATTGAATATTTTTATGCAAAAATTTTTATAATTTCGAATATTTTTTTTATTTTAAATTATTCTTGTGTGAATACTGCACAAGAGTCCCAACTGCTCCAAAATATTTTTTGGGGTAAATCTTTTTTACGCACGCTCGACACTTGGGGGTAAACTGGTAAATGGGTTACGAAAAGTCGTGATAGTTACGAAAAATGACATGCGAACGGTAATCAATGCGAACGGGTCGGGCCTTTACGCACGCTTGTTTTTCGTGTTATTGTTATATTGTTAATGGACTATTTGTCCGTAAATAAATAAATAAATTATATACAGCGGGTACCCGGCATGCGTTTCATGGGCACTGTAACCTCGCGGTCAACTAAACTGTTATGGTTCCATCACAAGTCCCGGGAATTATAATGCAAGCGCCTGCACTATATAACATTATATACAGCGGGTACCCGGCATGCATTGCAAGGCCACTCAAAGAAAGAAAGGGTTTGTGCGGTTTAATTCTGTTTGTTGAAGTGCTTATTATTAATTATGCACACGAATAAATATTTCAAAATGCGACATTTTTTACAATCCAACTGAATATTACTCGTTTTTTTTCATGAATACCGCACAAGTCTGGAGCCAGTGGGACTATTGCATCCCCAATTTGGAGTATGTTGTAAGACTGAAGGTAGTGGGGAGGGGAAGGATATAGGGAAGAGGAAGGTGGGGAAGTACCTGGCTATTCAGATCTGACCACTAAACACGGCTAAAGCCATTTCAAGCAATGTTTCAATTTTTAATGGTGGTCTTACACCAGGGCGATACTGAGAGTATCTTCCACTCTAATGGCCGTAAAATACAATTGAAAAACAAAAAACCAAAATATTAAAAAGAATATAACAAATTGTTTATTCATGTAGGTATCTACTTAATACCTACTGTGTTTACGCATTTCACTTGTATCTATTTATGTTTATGCACTTTAATATACAAATTACAAATAACTACTACTAATTAAAATTCTGGAAGCGAGAATAGTAATATAAAGTAGTAATAGTAGCGGGTAGCCCTAGCTCGAGTGAACAAAACCCTCAAAACTCGGATTGCCGCGGAACGAAATTTAGTTCTGAAAACGCCCGCTTGCGAGCCCTGATGTGTTGTGCTAGTGTCGGAATCGAAGTTGTCATGTGCTGGTTATTCACTCTTAAATTCAAATCAAATCCGCTTTCAATGAACCAGAGTTGCAATCACAGGCACGACCGAAATTAGTAATACTCGTATTTTTTATTGAAAGGGTGTATTCGTAGTTCATAGGTAGGGTAGGTATATTTAGAAAGATAGCCGCCCCGACACGAGGGCCACAGCTCAAATTATAAATCACTTTGGATTTCTCATATAAATTAACATTGTTGCTATTTTGGGCCTGCATTTCAGTAATGCCCTGTCGTACTGAAATTCCACGCAACGTCAAACTTTTATTTTTATTGGAATTAACTTATTTTTATATTTCATTGTAATATTTGACGAGTGGTCGAGGGGTAAGGCTCTCGTCTAGAAATCCGTAGGTCGCGGGTTCAAAATCCGGCGTGCTTAAATAAAATTTAATTTTATCGATTTGTGTTTTTTTTTTTAATGTATTCATTTAAAATAATATATAGTATATTTGAGACACGTTCCAGAGTGGAAGATACTCTCGGTATCGCCCTGGTGTAAGCCCACCATTCGGAATTGAAACGTTGCTTGAAAAGACTTTAGTCGTGTTTATTGACTAGATCTGAATAACCAGACACTTCCCCACCTTCCCCTTTTTTTTTTTTTTTTAATATGAATACCTCTCAAGAGTCCCAACTGCTCCCGTCTGAAGCCAGTGAGTCTATGGCATCTCCGATTGGGGTATGTTGTGAGGCTGAAGGTAGTGGGGAGGGGAAGTAGATGGGAAGCGGAAGGTGGGGCAGTACCTGGCTCTTCAAATCTGGTCACCAAACACGGCTAATGTCATTTCAAGCGACGTTTCAATTATAAATGATTGTCTTATACCAGGGCGATACTGAGAGTATCTTCCACTCTAGAACGTGCCGCAAATATACTATAATAATAATAATAATAATAATTGGACAATTTGTATAGCGCCGTTTTTGTGAAAAATCACCTCAAGGGCGCTTAATATATTATTTAAAATGAATAAATTGTGAAATAACACAAATTAATCAAATAAAATTTATTTGCCGCACCGGGATTCGTTCCCGCGACATTCGGTGTGCGATTCAAGAGCCTCGCGGCTGGACTACGCCGGCTGTCAAATAGCATGCCTTAATAGAGTAACAGAACTTGAATAGGACTTTCGCAGAACTTGATATAAACTTTTAAATTTGATGAATTGTTGAAATTCTGTGAAACAACCCGTCCTAATATAATATATTATGTTTATTTTTTACCTTTGATATTTAAAATTAGTTGTGAATGAGTGAAATGTCGCCAAAAATCTCTAATTAAAGTCATTTCAAAGAAACCCCCACTCAAAATAAATCAATAATGCCGACATTAAAATTAATACATAAAATTTAAAAAATTTAAATAATTTCCCACAGATTGGGTATCACTGGAAACGCACGCAGCGCCGCGACGCTCGTTTTTCCCGAACTAAAAATAAAATCCAACTTCAAACTTCAGTTTGTTTCCGCCGTCGCTAGAGGGTGGACGTGTTTTAACAGATCCACGACGCTTCTGTCAAACAATATAAAGTTTTTCTTTTCGTCGCGACTATTTGATTTATCTCTGAATATTTCAATAAAATAATAATTGCGCGACGTAGAGTACCACATAATATACCAATTTAATGTGCATTCGTGAAAAGTTGTTAGGTTATGTTTTTTATTTGCCTGTGTTGACATAATAATTAACTGCATCTAGTCGTTTATGTCTAAACAAGTTTTACAAGGTGATGATGTTGAATTTAAAATAGCCAATGATGACATTAAATAGTTTTAAGTGCAGCTGTGCCATTTTGAAACTTTTATTTGTAAAATAAAATAGTGATTTTTATCTAAAAGACTTGTGTGTTTTTGTGAATGAGTAACGTCTTGCCGTAGAAATAAAGGTAAAATACATGACCATTTTTGGCATTACACGAGAATTGTGGATTATTCATTGTGTATACAAATTGTTTCATTTATATTTTTATGTATATTCATATTTGTAAGTTTATGTACTAACATAATCTAACCTAAGTTAGTTCACGTTTGTGATATTTTCAAAATTGAAACTCTGAAGAATGTGTTAACACTAGAAAGACCGGGTACTTCTCCATACCTATAAAGACCAAGACCGTCATTTTGACGGCTGATCACTTTTTGCCAATTGGTAGGCGAATATGGGTACCGCCGCCCCGGGAACCATTTATCGGATAACCAACACCTCTGGTATAGGATACTACAAGTGGTTCGCGCTATTTTTGGTGACTTAGCAGGGGTGCCCGGGTTCATTGGGTGAGGTTTTTCTGATCTAGGTGGCGAATACGTTTGCCCACCTATTGCGTAGCCGACCGGGTTGGGAGACACTTGTTGAGGGAGACCTCTCCAGCAAGACCTCTCTCGAACCGTCGCCTTGCACCGCTGTGGGAGAGATCGATTCCTTCGTCTATCACTCCTAGATACATTTACCAATTTCTCTTATTCATCCCTCACACCTTCTTCATTCATCCGATACTCCTGGATAAATTTACAAATTTTTCCTATTCACCCCTCACACCTTCTTCATTCCCAGAACTTCCTTTCCCTAAAAACACCCTCCACACAACATCCTCAAAGATGGCATAGAGCCCGGTTTTCTTTTCTTTTTTCGTTTACATTAGCTCCACAATTCCCCTCAGGGCATTCTCATCTTTGGGGATGCTGTGTGCAGGGTACCTATAGAGAAAGGAAGAAATATAAGTTATGGGAATTAAATGAGGTGTGAGGGGTGGGTAGGAATCTGGGGATCAGTGTGGTGACAGACGTAAGAATTTATTCCTATCACTGAGGTGCAAGACAATATTCCGAGAGTCCTGCTGGCGAGGTCAAACGATCTCTCTCAACCAGTTACTCCCGATCTGGCCTGCCACGCAGTCGTTTGGTAGACGCATCCACCACCAAGATCAGAACACACCTTCCCCGTACAAGTTCCCAATTTGGGAGGCGGATTTGGGTAATACCGCCCCGGGAACCATTTATCGGATAATCAACACCTCTGCCATATGTCACCAAAATTGGTTCGCTGCGTTTGTTGACTTAGTAGGGGTGCCCGGTTTTATGGGATGAGGTTTGTCCGGGTCTTGGGGGCAGATAATAATAATATTTGGCTAATTTATATAGCGCGATTTTTGTGAAAAGTCACCTCAAGGACGCTGTACAAATAAATATGAATCTGCCTATCAGCTGCATGGCAGGCCGTATCGGAAAAGATTGGTTGTGGGAGTCCCTTTGACTTCTCCAGCCGTGCTCTCCCGGAACATCACGGATGGATGGATTCATACGTCCGTCACACCTGGACACATTGACCCCCAGATACCTACCCACCCCTTATACCCTTTTCCTTCCCGGAACTTCCTCTCCTTCTTTTCCTAAAAATACTTTCTACACAGCATCCCCAAAGATAAAATAAGCCCTGAGGGGAATTATTTTTCTCAGAGCCTCCTGTTAGCTAATGTAAAAAAAAAAACTTAACCCCATGAACCAGGGCACCCCTGCTAAATCACCAAACTTAGCGAACCTCTTAGGGGGGCCTATTGCGGAGGTATTGGTTATCCAATAAATGATTCTGCCAGTTCTTCAGGAGCTAACCCAGCTGGACCAACTCTGGTATATGTATGCATACCCTTTCTTTAGTTCTCCGACGAGCCAAAAATAAATTTGGGCCAGAGATATATTTTTGTGGTATTTTTATAAATTATATCATACGCGATAGCGAAAGAAAGAGACAGACGTATTAGTGCTATCGTGGTTCTATCATAAACGAGAAGGAATGGGCATGTTGTAAACTTGGGTAAAGAAGGTTGTAAACAAACTCAGCATTATGGCCCAAACCGTCACATTGACGGCGGCGGTCTTTGTAGGTATAAGTCAATATATCTCAAAAACTGAATAAGACCCATACTTGTTTTTTTCACCATAATTGTAAAACCATACATCATGAAATGTGAAAAAAAATCACACCAATACAATAATTATTAAGCATTATATTGTCACATTACTTCGGCCAGCCGTCAAAATGAAGGCTCCGGTCTTTCTAGTGTTAATAATAATAATAATATTTGGATGACTTGTATAGCGCCGTTTTTTTTTCCAAAATCTGTTCAAGGGTGCTGTTATAATACATTTTTATAATCTTCTAACTACAAACTAGACAAACCATTATAACAACTTATGACTAAAAATTGCATCCACCGGTTCATCGATAACTGATACGAAACTATATGTACAATGATTTGACCATGAATGCGATGCTGCGCAAAAATGTACTGTACAGGCAGAAAATATGCAGGACCATACTTACCTGGGAGGTCACTTGAGATTAACACTGTTATTGTTTATTTAGTTGTTGGTGTCAGTGATGTCATTTGCATGGTTTTTACCATGTTCTCATGGTTTTTTGGGTAATTTCTACCTTCATGGTTTTTCAAAATACCATCTCAATCTTGCCAACAAAAGTGTGTAATTTTTAGTATGATACGTTTTTTTAGTTTGGGTTGCATCGGGAAATCCTGAAATCAGGATTGCAGTTATTGAACTTAAGCACTGGATCACAGTGTCTCTTTATCAAATTTAACTCATCCTTTCATCACTGATACATGGTTTTTCATTTTTGGGACATGGCAACACTAGTTGGTATTGTGAAAATTATAAAAAATAATATTTTTAAATAAAACAAGGTATAAATGACCTAATCTGTAATATGTTACCATTTTTATTTTTGTATATACATATTCGAATTTGTTAGTTTTCATCTTGGCATTGTACATTACTATGTTTCAACAAAAAAAAACCTGTCGATCAGTGAGAGCGGCGTCATAAAATTGCACATATTTTTGTGTCTGGGATTTGTAGGACAATCCAAGTGTTTTTCAGGCCGCAACGTCATTTCAATGAGGTTTTTGTGAGGTATGCAATTTTGAAAAATCCAATTTAGCTGTCGAAAGACGAAAGAAAAACGTAACAAATTTATAATTTTAAATGGTGTTGAAATTCAGACGAAAACTACTCTATACAAAAAATATAATAACGTGACTACAACAATAGATTCTGAGCCATAAACAACAAACAATGTCTTTAGGTAAAAAGGTCGAAAGGTTTAACTTTTTTTTTAAACCTTTTGTTTCAGTAAAATTTAAATTCTTTGAATTGTGACAACTCTTTTGTTTACAATTTTGCAACTGTTATTTCATTGATGTGGATGAATTTTTTTGACTTATCCTAAAATTCTTCTTGATGAGCCTTCAGGAGTCCAGCTTTGGACTTACGGCGAAGCGTTGACATAATATATTAGGAAAAGTAGAGGGCCGATTACTGTGCCTTGTGGAATTCCATATTATATATATCAAAAGACATAGGTTAATTCAATGCTCCCTCAACTTCCTAACCTTTTTCGATATCCTCTTTCCCATCTACTACCTTTCCCCCACACAACATACCCCAATTGGGGATGCCATATTCCCTATGTCTTTAGACTTTAGTTTGGAAGCAGTTGGGACTCTTGTGTGATATTCACATATAAAAAAAATCAAAATCGATACGTAGTTTGAAACGGCTTTAGCCACGCTTAAGTGACCATATCTAAAATACCAGGTACTTTCTAACCTTCATCTTCCTCGTCTAATAATGATGGTGGGTCTTAGGGACTGTCTGCTGGTATTAATGTCCTCTCTTGAATTAGAGTGGGTAAACGCGTGGGTTCTGTGATATCGACACAAACAGCATACGAACTAATTTCGGTTATTCGTGGTGTGCATTCGTTAGTCCTGCAATCTGGTTCAATGAACTCAAATTTGCTTTGAATTTAAATATCATTTTAAAAATTGGAACTGATTGTGTGAAGAATTTACACAAACTATTTACACACACTTATAAGTACCTACGTGTAATGTAATATTTTAACAGAAAATTATTTTAAGTGTAGTTTTCAAAATTGGAACTGATTTGTTCTCTGTCGGTGTTTGATGATTTGCATTAATTTTATTTCTTGAAATCTTGACAAATCGGTAGTCACAAATTTTAAAATGACAATTAAAATAATTTTCTGTTCATATATTAACAAAAATTATAATAAGTTTACAGATAGGTACTTTGTCGCTCGTCTGATTTTTTTTTTCTTGACAAATCAATTCCATTTTTGAAAAAAAACGCTACATTCGAAGCAAATATTGCACGTAAATATTTATTTCACACAGCGTTCATTCGGTGGTTACCGCCGCCCCTGAAACCATTTGTTGAACAACTAACGCTCCTGCCACAAGTGGTTTGCTACGTTTGGTGACTTAGCAGGGGTGCCCGGGTTCATGGGGGCGAGGTTTGTCTAGGTCTTGGCTGCGGATGCACACCTACTACGTGGCGGGCCGGATCGGGAGACACGGGAATCTTCTGATTTCTCCAGCCGGACTCTCGACCTATTCATTGCCTTGCACCGCAGTGGGAGGGATGAATTCACAATTCCATCACTCATGGACACATTGACCCCCAGATTTCTACCCATCGTTACTACTCTTTTCCTTACCAGAACTTCCTCTCCTTCCTTTACATAAAAATACCCTCCGTACAGTACCCCCAAAGATTACTAGGCCCTGAGGGTTTTTTTTCCTTGGGGCTTCCTTTGTGGAACTAATATGAAAAATATAATCGGTAGAAGTCGGAAAATTCCTATTATTGAGAGATTTAAAGTTGGATTCGTTAAGTGTATTCAATATAAATGCTATTATATTGAGGTGTGGATGTGAAGTCACTCATACAATTCTATATAAATATTGTCACTGTCAACCGAGTAAACCACTTCCCACGTCGTCATTGCTCGAAAAGGAGTCCCCTCCATTTACAACAAACCTGTACTGAATCCAGACTTCCCACTTCCCACATGTACCTATGTTCAATATAAACATAATCTGTATAAACACTATTCATATTGAAAAGCCTCTAAAAAGGGCGGTAATGCATGAATAAATAAATAATATGTGTTATTGTTATTATTTATTTATTGTTATTATGTATATTTTGTAGAACTCCTTTTTAATTTTATTTATTTTATAAATTCAATAATATTATTATTTAATGTATAAAATCAGCTTATTGTAAACGATAATTATTATTATGCGTTACAGCTGTTTCGCCCTCTGAAGGCATTATCAAAAATTATTGTTATTACTAGGCAGAAGATGTAACTGTTTTATTTTTGCCTTTAATATCCGGCTCGAAGGACCAAATAATATTTTTTGCTTAAATATTAACATGGTATTCCGGCTAGTGGTAACTTTCCTCTTGGTAAGGATAACATCACATATCTGAATGTAATGCACATTAAATGCTTTTATAACGTTAATTAAGTTATGAATTGGGATGACGGAATGATAGTCAATAAAGTAATTAAAATAATTTATTATCTTGTATTAAAATGCATGTAAAATTAAAGTGTCAGCTGTTTATTTAGAACTGAACAAAATACTAATATAAATCAAAATTATCTTTACTAATTTTCTGTTATATTCTTCTGCAAGATTCTAGCTTTTTGCAGTAAACGACATTTTACTATAGTCTATGATATTCTGGTCCATCGTGAGTGGCATATCAGCCCTACATGAAATTTTTCACACTTATTAAAAATAGGGGAAAAATTTATTTCTGATCTGATTCAGCCGGTGGACTATAAAATACTGTCAACGGTTGTCCAATGTTTCTTCTTTATTTTGGAAAGTGTACCTCATTATATGGGTACCGCCGCCCGGGAACCATTTATTGGGTGAAAAACACCCCTTCCATAATTCAGCCCAAATTGTTCGCTACGTTTGGTGATTTAGCAAGGGCAGGTTGGTCTAGGTCTTGGAGGCGAATGCGTTTGCCCATCATACTGCGTGGCGTGGAGAGACCTAACCTAGATCTCTCCAGCCGGACTCTCTCAATCACCCCTCGTATCTTTTTCCTTTCCAGGATTTTCTCTCCTTTCTTTCCCTAAAAATACCCTCCACACTTCATTCCCAAAGATAACACAGGCTCCAAGGGAAATTGTTTTCCTCAGGGCCTCCTATATGGGACTAATGTAAAAATAACAAAATTTACTCAATATGGTACATTTTCTTAATTATAGCTTATTTACTATTATTCCGCCATCCCAATTCATAGCTTAATTAATGTTATAACTTCATTCAAAGGACATTACAGTTACCATTTATGCGATGTTATCCTTACCAAGAGGTACGTTGCCAGTGGTATATATTATTTAAGCGGAAAAAAAAATTATTTGGTCATTCGAGCCGGATCTTTCATACAAAATAATAGCTTTACATTTTCTGTCTAGCAATAATAATAACACAAATTAGGGGCTTTTACATATATGAATAGTAATTGTACATTATACTATATAACTGAACTGCCTCAGTAACAACAACTTTTTGTATTTGTTTAGTGATAAATTGAAAAAGTCCATTGACTGAAGTCCACGGTATAATTATTTCTGTTTAATTTTTGTATTTGTGTATTATTCATTATACTTTAATGCGAAAAAATAGTATACCATCATTCCGCCGTTGCGTCACTTGCTGTGTTTGCATTTTTGTGACAAAGAACATTTAAAAATAGTGTCATGTCTCCCGCCCAGGTTTACATAGTTTATCATAATAAATAATAATTTGTAAAACTAGACATTGATGACTGGATCATAGATGTTTGATTCATGATTCATGTAATTTTTTTTCCAACGCCACGAAAGACTGCTTGCCTTAGTGATATCAGCGAATGATTCACGGTTGCTTATAAATGCAAATGTAAAGACAACAATCATTGCATATATATACATATATACGTATTATTATTTGCACTAAACTTAATGCCCTGCAAACGATGCTAGTATTTCAAGCCAATTACGTCAATTACGTCACGGTTTATGGCGACGATTTACCAATTAAAGTGACCATTAAAGCAATACTCCGATTAAAACCTGTGTTCTTGTTCTAGCGATGAATTGCCACCGTATTTGGTTAATTGATATTCAGTACCTAATTAATAATATATCCGTGTTCGCCATGTTATGGCAATAGGCCGTATCTATCGATAACAGTATTTTGGTTTAAAGTCGCCGCTACCCTTATTTCTACCGATTTCTTACATATCTCCCTTAAAAATTTGAAGTTTTTAAGCTCTTAAAAATATATGTTATTTTTGAAGATAATATCTATACATTCCCCACGCCGAAACCCAAATTATATTAAAATCCCCTCGATAGAAAAAAATCGCAAAGTATGCTCCGAAAATTATTAAGTATAAAAAGGTTTTTTTTCAGTTATTTTAAAAGTGTATTAAAAAATTCACAGTGTTTCTTTAAATGCTATTTTAGACATTCCCCACGAGAGTTTCGCTCTACTTTAAACGAGTCGTGTTTTATTAAACATTTTCACAATTTTCGCTTAAATATTATCGTTTTTAAAATTAGCACGCTCCTTCTAACATTCGTATGTGCACATCTCTCCTTCATCTTCTTTTTGAGCGGATACTAAGAAATGAGACAACGCGTGTCGTTTCCGTAGGAATTGGTGAGAATTGTAAAAGCGCCCTTTTTTGCTTATATAATTCCCACCGCAACGGCACGGCGGCGGCAACTGTATCCCAAGAGTCCCAACTGCTCCCGTCTGGAGCCAGTGAGACTATGGCATCCCCAATTAGGGTGTGTTGTAAAGCAGTGGCGGCTAGTTCATAAGAGCTCTCGAGCGCCGCACAACCCACAAAATTTGAAATGAAACGCGGTTCGATTATAAATTATAATATTTACTCAAGATCTCGTGCAGTAAGTAGGTAGGTACCTATTATACGTGCTTTCTTTCAGAGCGACAAGCGAAGAAACTGCACCTATATTCGTAGCAGTTCGTTTTCGATGCGCTCCAGAATTTTACTACTTTTGTGTGTAAATTCCTTGAAGAGTCCAAAGCGTGAATTCATATGTTCCTTGCAAATTTTACAAAAGCTCGAACGTCGTTCCAAATTTTCCCCCACACCGAAAGGAGCGGCTCGTACAGTGGCGCGTTAAACGAGAACGCTTACGTGTAATGTTTTTGGACATTTTGTCTTCAATTTAACAGCGGAGCTACTATTTTAAACGATCCGCACGTTATTTGTTCTTCTCTTTCTTCGATTCAAGTCAGATGAGTCAAGTCAAAACATGTCACTATGGAAAGAGTGATTAGCTGATTGTTGATTTAGTTCTTTAGTTGTCGGTCATTGTCTGTCAAATTCGGAACATTTATTGCCCTGTGAAAGTTGTTAACTTTAATTGCAGATTATATTAACCCATATTTAGTGTTTGTTCATTGTTTACATTCAAAATGAGTTTTAATGTGGAATTTATTAAGATCAATAGATCTAGTTTCGAAAACAAAGTGAAAATAAAAAATGCCGGTCCGCCTAAACCTGAACTGATAATAAAACAAGAATGTAAATCTGGATCAAAAAAAATTACTGGATCATTTAACAAGACAATGTATAATAAAGCTTCGTGGCTTTGCGGATGTCATAAATTAAATACTTTGTTTTGTTTCCCTTGTTTGATCTATGGTGTGTATATATTTTTATATATACTGGCTTATTAGAAGACTTTTCCGAGACTGTGAAGTTACTAAAACTTGTGTGCACCATTCCAATGACCTCAGTTGAAAGCGAAAGATGTTTTTGATGAGAATTTTGAATGAAAGATGAACGAATAAAATCCTTTTTAAGAAATACGATGGGCCAGGATAGACTGAACGCTCTATCAGTGTTAAGCATCGAAAAAAAGTTAATTCAGTCGATGCCCGATTTTAACAAGAGGGTCATAGAGGTCTTCGCTAAACAAAAGGAACGGAGAATAGTACTTCTATATAAGTAGGTATGTATGTACCTTTACTAAATTTATTGTCTAACTCAATGACTCTGGCGAACCCCCACATATTTTGACCACCGGCCGCCACTGTTGTAAAGCCGAAGGAAGTGGGGAGGGGAAGGAGATGGGGAATAGGAAAGTGAGGAAATACCATTGCTATTCAGATCTGGTCACCAAACAAGGCTAAAGTCATTTTAAGCAATGTTGAAACGTTCTAAATGGTGGTCTTACACCGGGCGATACTGGGAGTATTTTCCACTCTGGAACGTTCTGCAAATATTCCACATATTATTTAATTCTAAAATAACACAAATTAATAAAATTTATTTGCGCACGTCGGATTCGAACACGCGACCTTCGGATTGCTAGATGAGAGTCTTACCCTTCGACCACGGACGACCTTAGGAATTATAAAAGCGCCTATTTGGTTTCATTTGTCGATTATATTATTTATCGATTTTCGTTATTGTCATTAACTATGATTATTGCGGCGAGTTCTTCCTGTAAATTATTATTACGAATTGAGCACAGGAATGACGGAATGAAGGAAAAAATACCGCTCGCCTTTCTATCCTTTTTGGGATTATTTACCTACGGTGCAGAATGTGGACTTTTTCCATTTACATTTTTACCTTATTCATAGCCATATCAACATCAACCGGATTCTAGGAAAATACTCTAAAAGGTACAGCAGGTAGCCCCGGTGCCTGTGGTCTCGTAATTTACATGCTTTGGCTAGTCAATTTTATTTAAACTTGTGACATTCCTTGTTTTATCTTATTTATCGACAGGGTTGCCAATAATGCATAAGTTCTAAAATACCCACAATTGATGTTCAAATTCCCCACAATTTCCAACAACTTCATTTAAGTACCTCCGAAATGAAACAAAATACTAATAAAATTAAAATTTATTTTTTTATTGTCTTAGACATTTTCGGATTTTCTCTTCCATTCTTTTTAAAAGCATAAATTTGTTTGGACATTTGCTGTTAAAGAAACTAAACTGCATTCTCATGATCATTGTATACTAGCAGACCCGGACACACGTTGCTGTGGCTAACGAAACATAACGCCACGCCATTACACAACCTTTATAACTAACGCCATCAGTTAAATCAAATCCACACAGCCTGCTTGCCAGCCCGCTTCCCGCTGACCGCTGTCCGCTTGCCAGACCGCTCCCTTTATTTATTTTAACCAATTTACACAAAACCTTGACAAATTATATACCTAAAAACCTTCCTCGTTAATCACTCTATCTATTGATGAAAACCGCATGAAAATCCGTTACGTAGTTTAAAAGATCTAAGCGCACAGACAGCGAGAGCGACTTCATTTTATACTTTGTAAAGAAGATATTTTTTGTACAGCGCTCTTGAGGTGATTTTTCATAAAACAGCGCTATATAAATTAGCGAAATATTATTATTAAATATTTTTTTCAATATGGTTGGATAATCAATACATAGAATCCCCGCATTTTCCCCCACAAAACAGTTCTCCCCGCAAAACATCAGATTCTTGAAAAATCCCTGCAATTCCTGAGGAATTGTCAACGAATTGTCAACCCTGCCAATGAAGTTACATGTGTTGTAACGCATATGCAAGGTAGGTACATCACATTTGAATAAAATCACTTCCTCGAAGATATCATTAATATCCATTAAAATTTAAATATAAACCTTTAACACTAGAAAGACCGGGTACTTCTCCATACCTATAAAGACCACGACCGTCATTTTGACGGCTGATCACTTTTTGCCAATTGGTAGGCGAATATGGGTACCGCCGCCCCGGAAAACATTTATCGGATAACCAACACCTCTGCCATAGGACACTCCAAGTGGTTCGCGCTATTTTTGGTGAATTAGCAGGGGTGTACGGGTTCATTGGGTGAGGTTTGTCTGATCTAGGTGGTGAATACGTTTGCCCACCTACTGCGTAGCCGACCGGGTCGGGAGACACTTGTTGAGGGAGACCTCATTTAGACCTATCCAGCAGGACCTCTCTCGAACCGTTGTGGGAGAGATCGATTCATTCGTCTAACACTCCTAAATTCATTTACCAATTTCTCCTATTCATCCATCACACCTTCTTCATTCATCCGTTACTCCTGGATAAATTTAACATTTTTTCCTATTCATCCCTCACACCTTCTTCCTTCCCAGAACTTCATTTCCTTCCTTTCCCTAAAAATACCCTCCACACAGTATCCCCAAATATGGCATAGGGCCCGGTTTTTTTCCTTTTTTCGTTTATATTAGCTCCACAAAAAAAACTCTAAGGAAAATTATTCCCCTCATGGCATTGTCACCTTTGGGGATGCTGTGTGGAGGGTACCTAAAGGGAAAGGAAGAAGAATAAGTTATGGGAATTAAATAATGTGTGAGGGGTGGGTGGGAATCTGGGAATCAATGTGGTGACATACGTAAGAATCTATTCCTATCACTGCGATGCAAGGCAATGTTCTGAGAGTCCTGCTGGCGAGGTCAAACGATCTCTCTCAACCAGTCACTCCCGATTTGGCCTGCCACGCAGTCGTTTGGTAGAAGCATCCGCCACCAAGATCCGAACACATCTTCCCCGAACAAATTGCCAATTTGGGAGGCGGATATGGGTACTGCCGCCCCGGGAACCATTTATTGGATAATCAACACCTCTGCCATATGGCACCAAAATTGGTTCGCTACGTTTGGTGACTTAGTAGGGGATGAGGTTTGTCCGGGTCTTGGCGGCAGGTGATAATAATATTTGGCTAATTTATATAGCGCGATTTTTGTGAAAAATCACCTCAAGGGCGCTGTATAAATAAATATGTGTCTGCCCATCAGCTGCATGGCAGGCCGGATCGGAAAAGATTGGTTGTAAGAGTCCCTTTGACATTTCCAGCCGTGCTCTCCCGGAACGTTATGGATAATTGGATTCATACGTCCATCACACCTGGACACACTGACCCCCAGATACCTACCCACTCCTAATATCATTTACTTTCCCGGAACATCCTCTCTTTCCTTTCCTAAAAAGACTTATTACACAGCATCCCCAAAGATGACATAGACCCTGAGCGGAATTATTTTTCTCAGGGCCTCCTGCTAGCTAATGTAAAAAACCTAACCCCATGAACCTGGGCACCCCTGCTAAGTCACCAAACTTAGCGAACCTCTTAGGGGGGCCTATGGCGTAGGTATTGGTTATCCAATAAATGATTCTGCCAGTTCTTCAGGAGCTAACCCAGCTGGACCAACTCTGGTATTTGTACGCATACTCTGTCTTTAGTTCTCCGACGAGCCATAAAATAAATTTGGGCTAGAGATATATTTTTTGTGGTATTTTTATAAATTATATGATACGCGATAGCGAAAGAAAGAGACAGAAATATTAGTCCTATCGTGGTACTTTCATAAACGAGGAGGAATGGGTATGTTGTAAGCTTGGGTAAGGAAGGTTGTAAACAAACTCAGCATTATGGCCCAAACCGTCACATTGACGGCGGCGGTCTTTGTAGGTATAAGTCAATATATCTCAAAAACTAAATAAGACCCGTACCTGTTTTTTTCACCATAGTTGTAAAATCATAAATCATGAAATGTGAAAAAAAATCACACCAATACAATAATTATTAAGAATTATATCGTCACATTACTTCGGCCAGCCGTCAAAATGAATGCTTCGGTCTTTCTAGTGTTAAAATATTTCGTTATATACTTTTTTGTAGATTTAAGATGCACTTTATCAGAATTGTTTATATTAGGTATATTGTTGTGTATTTTTCATAATGGTCCTAAATTTCAATGTCGTTAATTTATTAGTCATGACATAAATATCCTTAACACTGTCATATTTATGAATTTAAAAAGACTGTTTATAACGCTAATAAATAAAATAAATTCCCCATAATTCTCCGCAGTTCCTTTATTACCTCCAAAACGAAACCAAATTCTATCGAAATTAGCATTTATTTTTTATTATCTAGTCATTTTCGGATTTTCTTTTCCGTTCAGGTTTTAAAAATAGAAATTTGTTCGAACTCTTGAAAAAATTGTAATATTTGAAATATTATTTTCATTAGGGTTGGAAAACCAAGAAATATCCAGAAACCACGCATTTTCCCCATAAAAAAGATTCTCCCCGCAATTTTGAAAAATCTTACAAATTCCCCGCAATTTACGGGATTCTCCACGAATTGGTAATCCTATTTGTAGATATCAGATGGTAGGTACATATTTATTGCATATTTTAAGAATAGTTTTAATGATTGAAGATTAACTTTTGGGGTTGTCATTTCGCAGAATCACCTTGATAATTGAGAAAGGCTCCCGTTTCTAGAATGTCGTTCGTGACGTAATGATTTTTGATTTTTTTTACATTAGTTCCTCACAGGTGGCCCTGAGGAAAAATATGTCTCAGGGCACTTGTCATCTTTGGGGATGCTGTGTGGAGGGTCTTTTTGGAAAGGAAGGAGAGGAAGTTCTGGGAAGGAAAAATATACGAGGAGTGGGTAGGAATCTGGCGGTCAATGTGTCCAGACTGAACCTTTTTTTGTTAGTGTATTCTCTGTGTGTTATTTGTATGTATTAGTGAGGTAAATATTATATTCAACAGTATTTGTTTGACGGCGCTAATTTGAAAATTATTTTTTATTTATTTAGTAAAACATTATACATTTATATAATATATTACTTAAGAAATGTTTTGACTGCCCAACTAGGAGGATTCCCGTTTTAGGACAGTCAAATTAGGATGAGTACTAACATATTATAGAACATGCTGTGCAAAAAAAGAAGGAAAATAGAGGAAATAAAAAGAAAAGAAAGAAAATAATATAAAAAACAAAAAAATAAAAGATAAGTAAAGATAGTAACTGTTCTTTATTTAACATAGTTTAAAAAAATAATATTAATTACTTAGGTAGGTACTTAATAACAGAGGATTAAAACATACAGGCTATTTGTATATCATAGTCCTATACCCTATATCTACACATGGGCAGGGGCGTGCACAGAGTTTTTGATCAGGGTAGGCAGTAGGAAAATATAACAAGTTTCACAGGTTAAAATTTCCATATTCTATCAGATAATTTCAGAATTAAAGTACGACAAACGTTTTTGAACCGACAATTAGCATTTATGATAGACAACAATTTGATTGAAGTACATAACAACAGATGTTTTTGTCGTCACGGATTGCTATTTGCTAATTTTGATCTAGAAAGCACTGCTTAATACTAACAAAAAACCACATAGAAGCAAATTCAAAACGACAGTTCTACTCTATACTTTGTGCATTTCGTAAACATTGAATTATGTCTTGTTTGAAGTTAGCTCTAGTCAGAAATAATTCCTGCTTAGACCGCATTTTAGTGAAGCATTCGGAGGGCACGCGTGTAGTTTCTAGTTACAGTTTATGCCGTGTAGTTTCGGTTGCTCAGCTTTTTCGCGCTTATTTTTGAAAGTGTGTATTTATTTTAAGCAATGATTTAATAAATTATAATATTATTTACATGCTTATGTTTTACAAAAACGGCAGGGTAGGCAGTGCTTATGTGCCTATATGGAGTGCACGCCCCTGCACATGGGTTGTATAAAATAATAAAAAAAGAGAAGAGGAAGATTAAAAAAATATGTATATAATTTAATAATCAATTAATACATAAAAGATAACCGTGGTTTGTTTAGCATAGTTATTTAAATTATCATAAAAGTAAATATACTTAAAAGTAAATTATTAAAACATATAGGTATCTGGTGTTTGCATTTCAAATTATAGTCCTACGTACACATTTTGTAGAACTAGAAGGAGAACAGAAACAATAAAATAAATCAAACGATTAATACATGATTAGTATTAAAATAATAGGTATATGTACTTTTTTTTAACTGGTGTTTTCGTTGTTATTATAAGCCTACTTACATATTTTGTATAAATATGAATAAAATAGAGAAGAAATAGAATAAAATAAAATATCCAATTAAACATAAGATTAACTGCTGCTTGGTTAGCATTCTAATTTAAAAGTAATAGGTAGGTACATATACACACATAATGCTAAAGATTAGAACATAAAGATATCTTTTACATGGTTTATTTTTGGTTGTTGGAGTTTTTGTTGTTGTTTTTGGTTTTTGTTGACTTAACTTTTATTTGACGATTGAAGATTAACGTATTGTATTGTTTGGTTCAGGTGGAGAGGTCGACAGTGGCGGCAGCGGCTCTCCGGCGGGCTGGCCCCCCTCCAGCGGCCACAAGGCCTCCTTCCGCTCGGCCAACAAGCTGGCTCGGCGCGCGCGCTCCTTCAAGGAGGACCTGCTCGAGCGCATCTCCGCCATGGCGCTGCGCTCGCCCGGACCCCCGCCCTCGCACAGGTAATGTATTGTGTTGTTTGGTTCAGGTGGAGAGGTCGACAGTGGCGGCAGCGGCTCTCCGGCGGGCGGGCCCCCCTCCAGCGGCCACAAGGCCTCCTTCCGCTCGGCCAACAAGCTGGCTCAAGGCAACAAGGAGGACCTGCGTGAGAGCCTGCTCAATCAGCGCGCTTGTGACTGCCCGTCTGATCGCCCATGTCGTGCCTCATAGCTAGCAGCATCGTATGACGCAATGGTTCCCGACCTCATCTGAAGCATATTTTTCTTCATCACTTCCCCCCCTCCTGTGCATTTTTTTTTGTGGTGACGGTTTACGACTAGTTCCCGTGAGCACTTAGGCCATAGGCCCATTGTGCTATCTCCCATTTTACCTCAATCCTTTAACAATAACCCAGTCCCTTTCTATAAAGTTCACCATAGCTGTTGCTGAATATGTGGCTAAGTCTTCTGGTTCTACAGTATGTCTCCCCAAGTATCTGAGCCTAGTTTCCACTAGGGCAGGACATTGGCACCACAAGTGAATTGGAGTCTCTTCATCCTCTTCACATTTTCTACGTCTATTGGTGCTTTCCACTTCCAATAGCTGCATGTGTCTCCTGAGATGGCAGTGTCGCGTTAGTAGTCCTACCAGTTCCCTCAGCGAGTTTTTGTCCATATTGAGTAGTTTTCTGGTCCGTTTGGGGTCCGGTCCGTTTATGAGTACTTTAGATTGCCTCATTCCGGGTGCCCTCTCCCATTCCTTCTAGTACTGGGATTTGACCCACCTCTCAATATGTAAGATGGTGTGGCAAGCTGCTACTCTTACGGCCGGTTCGGATCCCGCAAGTGGTGCTTTCGCCCCTTTCCTTGCTAGTTGCTCTGCATTCAAAAGGAAGACAGAAACACTCAAAAAGCGCTGCGGGCAAAAAAAAATTTCGTGAAAATTTCTTTGCAATATCACGTCCAAATAGTTGGTGGCGTGGTAGTTATTGGTTCCCACTCGGGACGTTGCTGTTTCGATCCTCTACTAGTTTAGTCCTCCTTGTAATGATGGAAGTGGGTGGATTTTCAACATCATTAAACATTATTAATAGATTTGCATTTGCGTCTGAAATTTAAGAACCTGGCTTCAAGTGCATGTCTGACGCTGCGCCGTACGTACCGCGCCATATCTCTGTTTGTGAAATTTCAAACAAAGCTACCGTTGTAATTCGGTTTCGAATTCAAGAATTCGTCAAAGGATGGCGCCACTTCTGTTAGCAGGTTGCATGAGAACGTGCCCTTGGCAGGTATAGGTACTAAGATTTTGTAAATTTGAGTATCTCTATCATTAGCTGTGTTTGGTGACCAGATCTGAATAACCAGATACTTACCCACCTTCCTCTTGCTCATCTCTTTCCCCTCCTCACTATCTTCAACCTCACAAGATACCCCAATTTTGGATGCCATAGTATCACTGGCTCCAGACGGGAGCAGCCGGGACTCTTGTGAGGTATTAAAAAAAAAATAAAAATATTATTCGCAAGGCTAATTTGCTACCCGAAAATGGTAAATATCGAATAAAATAAAGTGAGACATCGAAAGCAGAAACACATAAGTGTATCAAGGTTAACCTTGGGACAGTGACGGTCGTTGTTCCCAACTTTTCGATTGATCAATCTGAGTCTCCGATCAGCTAAGTGATTTGTTTAGTATCCCTTGATTCGCCTGTTAGCTGGAGAGTTGCTTTGGGAAGAGCATATTTGTGCATTTGTGGAGTGTTGAGCCGACATTTCGGCTCAACAATGGGGTATTTCCATGTATTTTTTTTATTGCTTAAAAAAATTAAGCAAAAAATTACGATGATTAAAGCATTTTTATTTTATTTTTATGTTGACGAATAAATTTTCTAGAGCGAGTTGAAGTTTACCATTTTTGAATCACCGCTAAAACGATATTTTGGGGCGTGGCTATCGTGTGACGTCGTGAGTGCGGACGCTCCCTGACAGTGCTTATTTGTGCTGGTTTAGCCGGACGTAGCCTGCGACGTCACAAACCCATTTGAAAAAACGGGCCGTTTTGATTTTGTCAGTTTTCGAGCGTTTTTAAAATCAATAATATTTAATGAAAACATAAAAAACAAACATTTATAGTAGGATGATTAAAATCAGAAAAATGGTCTTTAAATATTCCGTACATTTTCAACAGAATCCCTCGTTTGTGGAAATACCCCATTGGTCAGTAAGATTGGGAACAACGGCCGTAAGTCCTATAAAGTTCATAAAAGTTTTGTTCTTTGTTCCAGGTCACATTCTCCCCTCAGTCCCAAAGCGCGAGGTCAACAAAAGGTGGATGATCCGGAAGCCAACCCGGCCAAGGACCTGGAGATCTTGGTGAGACAGGTCCGCTTTGACCTGAAGCACTTTGGGGACGTCATCTCCAAGAAGAAGCTGGAGATGCTGCCGGGCAACGGAACCATCGTCCTGGACACTATCACCAACATACACAATGGTTGGTCACCCCACAACTGTCTAACTAATTAAGCAAGGACTCCTTGCTTCATTTACCCTCGACTCCGTGAAGAAACGGGCTGTCCGTTTGATAGATTCTCATATCTTAACAAACGGATTGCAATCTTTAGTTCTCAGGCGTCAGGTGGGAGTGCTGTCCTCATTCTATCGGTTTAACAATGGAAGATGCTCCAAGAAACTATCATTATTGATCCCTTCGTCACCGGTGCGTAGTTGGGAAACACTTCAAACGTTTGTACACGCCTGACATTTCATCGCCTCAGTTCTTATTTGTCCAACAGACCATTTTAGTTTTTGTTCAATCTCCACTTTAAAATTAAAAATAAAGTATAAAAAATGATGGTTAATCACTAAGAACTAAGAATTATTTAAACCAATGAGACCTTTATCTTTACGGAAATAGCTTTATCTTAAACACCTATCATAGTGTTTCATTGAAATAATGAAATAAAATCTTCCCTTAGACTTTTCTAATGGTCTGTTGGACAAATACAAACTAAGGCGACGATTTGTCACTTGAGAACAACCAAGCAATTCCGTATTTTTTGTGAGATCGTTATTGCATAACGGACGTGATTTCCTGTCAGATTTGTATGATTTTTATGGCTGATATTTGCTTTTTCTATGTACAACGTACATTAAATGAATAAATAATCATCCATTCTTGCAGGAATTAATGTTTAAATCGGTTTAAACTAAAATATGTGACAGTAAATATGTAAAAATCACACAAATCTGACAGGAGATAACGTCCATTATCCAATAACGATCCCACAAAAAGATAGGGAATCGCTCGGCAGGTCGTTTCTATGACTTATTCTTGAGTTCGCGCTGCGGAACGATTCGACGATTTAAAGAACAAGGAAGCGCAGCACGGCATAATAACACATAGAGACCTAAGTGAGTTGTTCCGAAAACTGAAAAAATTACCCTGACTTTTTTTTGTATAAAATAAATTCACAATGTATTTAATGTAAATCTAATGAAGTTGCTTTCGTTTGCTTGCAGCAATCCGGCCGTATGTGTCCCCGCTGGGAGCGTGCCAGTCAGCGTCGCTGGGCGCAGCACTAGCGCGCCTCTGCCAAGCCCTAGCGCGCCTTATCCGCCTGTGTGACGAGGGCATGCTGGGCGGAGAGGGATGCGATGCGCTGCACCCTAACAACGTGGAGACGGTCACCAAGGAGGTGCAGGTTGCCGTGGAGGTAATTCATTACTAATTATGTTACGAAGCTAGCAGTCCACAATGGAGTGCTGATCTACCCTGATGTATGGCAGTGAGGCATGGAACTGGCAGAGGAAGGATGAAAATATACTAAATGCTATACATATGAGATCCCTGTGTGGTATAACCAAATATATTTATATACTAGCTGACTTGACGAACTTCGTACTGCCTCAGAATCAATAACTGTTGAATTAAATTCAGTTTTTTTATTAAGTTAAAAATTACACTATGAAGCAATTATCGATCCGCAACTGTTCGTGTTTTGTTTTTGTCGAGATGGCGTTGTATACCGATTTATATTTTTTATGATTTTCTTACTTTTTCACTTACTTACGGGAATTTGGGAGGCGGGAACGGATGCCACCGCCCCGGTAACCATTTATTGGATAACCAACACCTCTGCAATATGTCACCCCAAGTGGTTCGCTATGTTTAGTGATTTAGCAGGGGTGCCTGGGTTCATGGGGTGACGTTTGGGTCTTGGCGGCGGATGCATCTGCCCACCTGTTGCATGGCGGGCCGGATCGAGAGAGACTGGTTGAGGGTGGATTTTTTACCTTTCCAGCCGGACTTTCTTGACCCATTGCCTTGCATCGCAGTTGGAGCGATGGATTGGATGGATTCATACGTCCGTCACTCCCAGACACACTGACCCCCAGATTCCTACCCACCCCTCATACCTTTTTCCTTCCCAGAACTTTCTATCTCCCCTTCCTTATAAAGACCCTTCACACAACATCCCCTAAGATGACATAAGTCCTGAGAAAAATCATTTTCCTTAAGGCCTCCTGTGCGTCGAACTACATTTCATTTCAGAGATTCATTATAATTATTGTATTTTTGTGCTATCGGCAGTTTTTACTGGGTGGGACTGTGCTTCCTGGTGTTGCCGATATTGGTAACCAATACTACTGCGCACCTTAAAAAAATCAACTAAATTCCGTATTCAAACTAGGAGACCATTAGACCGTAGTCCGCTGACAGTCGGGCGGCCATCATAGCATATCTCTTATATTTCAATATCTTTGGGTAAAACCATAAATGTTGAGATCCGCAGAGATTGCAAGGCTGATGCAAGCGTAATAAGTAAGATTAAGCTATACCCGACTCACAAATTGTTTCTATATGAACAAAATTGCATACTGTCAGGGCTAACATTGTTTCATTCTGGTTTCCAGGAGTTGGCGAACATCGCCTTTGAGAAGATGGGAGTGAACATGGGACAGACCAAGAGCAACGGCACCAGTGGAGAACCAAAGAACATGAAGCTGCAAGTCCGCCCGACTGTCGGCACCGAGAGCCAGAGGAATTCATTACCAGGTACTTAACAAAATAATAATACTGATTGCAATCAATGGTCACATTATTTTCTTTAAAATTAACTCTTACCTTGGGATTAGTTGATAACAATTATATTTAAAATAG
Organism: Limnephilus lunatus; assembly: GCA_917563855.2. Taxonomy (NCBI): domain Eukaryota; kingdom Metazoa; phylum Arthropoda; class Insecta; order Trichoptera; family Limnephilidae; genus Limnephilus; species Limnephilus lunatus. The sequence continues at coordinate 682,505 of CAKJTF020000021.1, forward strand.
CTGAGGTACCCGGCTTCGCTTAGGGAGTTGATGAGATTGAACTGATGTTTGAAGCCACTTCGGATCTTGCTTTATATACCCCACCAATGAGTAGCCCCACCCATACAAAAAAGGCTTTGAATGGTCCACAATGTTACTGAACGTTCCACAACATTCGAGAGTGTTCTGGAATGTTCCACAATGATCTGGGATGTTCCCGAACGTACCATACTATTACCGAACATTCCGTAACTGATTGCTCTTGAATACTTTCAAATGTTCTAGACCAGTGGTTCTTAACCTTTTTGGAGGTACACCGAATCCTTTTTAATTGGAAAGCGGGGCGTGACGTTAGTGGCGGCGGAGGCATAATGGGATAGGATGCATTGTGAATTTATCACAACGGTAGGGGGGGCGCAATGGGATAGGATGGGGCGGGATGGGATAGTGACAATATTCTTCGTAATTTTTTTCGGGGTGTGTCTTGCCTTCCACCGAACCCCTGAGACTGGCTCACCGAACCCCCGGGGTTAGATCGAACGGTTCTACACTGTTCTAGAAATTTCTAAAGGGCGAAACTTCCAGCCCTTATATCTTCAAAAGCACGCCCTTCAGGTAAAATTGGGAATCTTCTTCACGGATAGGGAATAGAGGACTACCACACCATATAACTCCTTTGATCGTACCGGGACTCGTTTCTGAGTTTTAGCAGCACGTACATTGGAAACTTTCTTTTATAATACATATATATTGATTAAAATTATCTCCACGGCCTGGACAATGTTTGTCAGTCGATTATAATATTTCTGCTTTGCAATAAAATTCAAATAAATGGAATATTAGTGAATGTATCCAAAAACTAAAAACTTTTTTTGAAAGGTGATGAAATAGGCTTTCACATTTTATTATTAGAAATAACCAAGTAATTTTTAGATACAATTTTTTTTAATGCATACCTTAAAAGTTTTAAAAATGGCTCACCTTACTTTTTTTCTAAACAAAAATTACTGATAATGAAAAAAAATAAAAGCATATACATACATGTTTTGTTAGACGAATATATTATAAACATTGTCAACACCTCCCTTTTTTCATGTAAAAAAAATTCACTTCACTCCAAATTGTGGTCAGAAACTTTGGTTTCTTAAAGGTGTGCATTTTAATTATTTTATGGTTAACTTTTCGATTTGAATATATATCGTGGTGTTTTCTCTTTCCAATACCGTTTAAGTCAAATTTCTCACTATGATGGGTAAGGGAGATACAACGATTTCTACGAGACCTACGAGTTAGCCTGAGGGGTTAAAAAATACAAGTTATTTGTAGTGTCTGATCGAAACAGAATTTTCTATTGAAACCGAAAACGAATCTTCGGTACCTGTCTCAGTTTCTAAGATTACAATCTATTGATTACTGAAATTTGGCCAATTTTTTACAATTATTCAGACAATTATTTTATTTTCTGATCTGCTATAAAACGAAAAAAAAATATAAATATTACCCACAAAAAAAAATTATAAAAATATTTCGCCAGCCAGCTGACAATGGCAGGTGACACACCAGCCACGAACTCAGCCGAAGTCAGCCGAATGATGCGCGATAATTCATAAACGCAGAGTTTCGGTGAGGCCGAAGGTTTTGCAGATTTTCTGCCGAAACCGAAACTGATGCCGAAACTATATTTTTGACGAAACCGAACCTTCGGTCAGTCACTAATTATTTGTATTTTGTCAAGGTTAACAAAAATACTCCAAAGCAAAATTTTTACATTTTAATTTGTTAAGGATGGGGTTTTTGTAAACATAATGAAAGAAGTGTATTTCACCCAATTGACATTTCTTTGGTAGAGTGAATTATCCATAATTCTGTCTGCTTTCAGATATTCCCCTGACGCCCAGAGAAAGACTGATCCTGGAGGGCAGTGCCGGCGGCATGGCTGTGAGGAGCTCCCACTCGACTGAGTCCATCCTGGACAGTGTCTCCACCGCCCCCCATCCAGAGCCACCGCCCAAACCCCCCAGACCCGTCAGGTGAGCAGTGTTTGGTTACCAAAAATACCATGGTATCACCCTGGAGTAGGACCACCATTCAGATTTGAAATGGCTTTAGATGTGTTTTGTGACTAGATCTGAATAGCCGATTACTTTTCCACCTTCCTCTTCCCCATCTCATTCCCCTCCCCACTACCTTCAGCCTCACAACATACCACAATGGGGGATGTCATAGTCTCTCTGGCTCCAGGCTGGAGCATTTGGGTTTCTTATGCAGTATTCACATAAAATAATCAGAAAATTAAATCCTGATTTAAATGGCTTTAGCTGTGTTTGCTGACTGGATCTGAATAGCCAGGTACTTCCATATCTTCTTTCCTTCCCCACTACCTGCCTTCACAATATAGGCAAAAGTATGTATGAATATGAACCAATATAGGTATGAATTGGGGATGCCATAGTCTCACTGGCTCCAGGCTATTGGGAGCAATCGGAACTCTTGTGCGGTAATTCGCTGGAAATGGCTTTAGCCGTATTTAGTGACCAAATCCGCAAATCCAGGTACTTCCCCAGCTTCCTCTTCTCCATCTCCTTCCCCTCCACACTACCTTCAGCCTCGCAACGAACCCCAACTGGGGATGCCATAGTCTCACTGGCTCCATGCGGTTGAAAGCAGTTGGGACTCTTAGTGATATATTCATTAAAAAATATAATTTTAAAGAAAAGTTTCTTGAAATGACTTAAGCCGTGTTTGGTGACCAGATCTGAATAGCCAGGTACTTCTCCATCTTTCTCTTTACCATCTCCTTCCCCTCCCTACTGTCTCCAGCTTCACAACATTCCCCAATTTGTAATACCATAGTCTCACTGGCTACAGGCGGTTTGGAGAAGTTGGGACTCTTGTACGGTATTCACATAATAAAAAAAAACCACAAGCTCGGTATTGTTTGCATGAAACAACTCGAATATTGTTTGCATGAAACATTCTATAAGAATTACTTGTCCATAGGTGTATTCTAGATTCCGCTCCTATGAACATATTTTGGCACAGGCAGATTTATGAGTAAATAGTTTCAATGGTGCACTGTTAAAATATAGTTTATAATAATTCATGTTTGTTTTTTTCATTTTTGCTGCTGTTTTCTAAGTTCCCTGCACATAAGCGTCTTAGAGAAAACCATCACTGGTTCTAATCTAATTTTTTCCAATCGCTGTAGAAAAGTTGTTTTGATAAATGGCTGAATTATAACTATGAACTTGTTATAATTTTTCAGATCACTCGACATAGCGCCACCTCTCCCGCCTAAAAGGAAACCCGACGAGAACTCCTCGTTGCTTTCTGCTAATGATAGGTAAGGAAATTCACTGCCGCAAAACCTGTCTCACCAAAAAGGCAGTTAACTAAGGTCATTCCTATGCTACACCACAAATATTTTAGCCAAATTGGTTTAACCTTCATCATATTTGACGTCATCATCAAGTTTGACGTCATCATCAAATTTGACGTCATCATCGAATTTGATGTCATCATCGAATTTGATGTCATCATCGAATTTGACGTCATCATCGAATTTGACTTCATCATCGAATTTGACGTCATCACACTGTAATGTCTGGATAAAATTTGAACACCACCCTCTCGACGTCTCAAAATTGACATTGTCATCAAATTTGAGAGTGTCATCAAATTGGCAATCCCACCATTTTTATTACGTTGTTATTTACCAAGCCGAAAACAAACTCCGTTCTCCGTTTTGGGAATAATTTTAAGATTCACACGCCCGATGTCTATATAATACTTGATTGAAGGATTTTGTCTGTGGCTACAGATTCGTATGTGGTTTCATTTTGCGAATAAAATGTAAAACAGTTTCTTTTCTTGTTGCCAGGGTATCTCTTCAATCTCACAGCAGTGGGTCCCTAGACTCTATGCTGAACATATCCAACGATGAAGAGATCAGAGCCACCATGGATCGCAGTTCTACCCATCTTGATGACACCTCAGACATCATAGGTAATACTTTATTGGATTCATCCTATCTGACGTTTTTCCATCCTCGAAGATAGATTTGATGATATGTTTGGGCAGAGAATTAGCTCATTGCTAGTCAATCCGTGAGAACCTGCTACGCCTCAATACAAATCCCATCAAAACCGTGGTTTCAACAATTCCCCGTTTTTTCAAAAAATTAATTTTTTAACTAATTCAAATGAATATTGGACAGTGTTCTGTTCCTTCTCTCCTTTTTAAAATTCATGTTATTGACTCGCCAGATTATTATACTTTCTGTAATCTAGAAGTGGGAACTTTAGATCACATATTTTTTGGTTGTCCCTCTCTAAACAAATGTCCTCTCTTCTATAAAGCCTCATCTAAAGTTGCCTCCCCTCTATTCAACATCTCATTTCTTCTGTCAACAAGTCTGAACTCGACTCCAATCTTCTATATAATTATGAAATTTATCCATTTAACCGCTCCAATCTATAATATGCTAGTTTTTCGTTTTAAATGAAATAACAGATTTACAAAAATTTTGTGTTATTTCCGCTTCACAATTAAAGCTCTATAAATGAAACATTCACGCCTCCCAATTCTCCTATAAATGTTAGAGTGTAAATCAGTATTTTCAAATTGACTTCATGATTTATTTGTCAACATTTCTTCAGGTTCCTGTCACTGTCCCTCTTCTGAGGGTTACTCGCAGCCCAACGGAAACCGACTATCCCTGGAGTCAGGATCCACGGTGGGCTCGAGTCCCGCCAGCAACAGCCAGCGCCTCTCCTCGGAGGCCGGAACCCTGCTGCCGTCTTCACCTGCCACCACCAACCACAACAGGTTACCAGAACTTGACTACTTACCTGAATGTCAAATTTTACAGAAGCAATCAGTAACCACTGTGAAAAAAACTCTCTTACAGAACGATTACTCTAACAGAACCATAATCAACTGACACTGCACAATAACTAAATTATGTTGCGTTTACATTAGGTCGGTGACCAAATGCGTCAACCGTTTTCAGTTTAACCGAATTCGTGAACCGAATTGGCCTGTTTACATAAGGTCGGTGACCGAACGCTTCGACTGCATTTGGTTTAACCGGATTCATTAAGAGGGTATAACCAGAGAAAACCAGAAATATGTCACTTTTAAATCAGATTTTAGATGTATTGACTCTTTTCCACAAAAAATTATAAATTGATTTCGAAAGATTGTTCTTTTATCTAGTAAATATATGTTTTAAATTTTGGGAAAAAATGTATATTTTTTAGTAAATTAAGGTTATATCATAGGTCGTTGGCAGATTTGTTATATTTTAAAGAAAGATTTTGTATTATACAACACCCATTTCAAATCATATAATCAGGCAGTAAAATAAATGAATACATTATCTGGGAAACGTACATATGTTACAGAATTTTAATTTTAGTTTAAATAAAACTATTAAAAAAATATGTACGTACATGTGTTTCTTGACGAAAATTGGTCCGTTTGTGTATTTATTTGCGCACTTACAAACTAATATATTTCAGATTTTTTTATATTCTTATTTTTTTACATGCTTAGACATTATTGAAAAATGATATACAGGGTGATAAGGGACGTACTTGAGTTACTTTAACCAGTGATTCCTGACATTATTTGGAGTAAAAATGTAAATAAAATTTTGGTCTCCGGTGACATTTTTGATGTTTATTTTTTTTTTTTTCTATAAAAACATTTAAAAAAGGTAGGTGTTGGACGGTTGGAGGCGGGGTAAGGTGTGGGTCGGCTACTCGGCGGAGTGACCAGTGATGACATGCGCAAGAATTTTTTTTTTGTTTGATTTTGAAGAAAAAAAATTGAAAAAATAAAAAAAAATCACAGGAGACCAAAATTTCATTTACATTTTTTGCTCCAAATAATGTCAGGAATCACTGGTTAAAGTAAGTCAAGTACGTCCCTTAATACCCTGTATACTTATGATCAAAAAATAATCACAAATAGTACATAATTTTAATATTTTTATGTTTTATCATCACGCCTTTCAGCATTTTTGGATATAGGTAAAAATTAAAGCAAATTTGGAATGAAATAAAATCGATATTGAGTTATAATTTTTAAAAGCTGGTATGGACAATAATTAATCCTTCTCATTGGAACTGCCTTGTACGATGGTAAGAACATCTTTTGATGAAATGTGTATTTTCGGCCGCTTGCTGGTTAAACACCCTTAACCGAATTGGCCTGTTTACATTAGGTCGGTGACCAAATGCATCGATTGCGTGCGGTAAAATGTGGATTGAATTTCATACAATCACATTGCGAACATTGATAGGGATAGTCTTGTGTTACGAAAAACAACATAAGCTGTTTGTGATACTATAGAAGTAATTGCACTCCCTGACCGAACACATCAATTCGTTTCCACAAGTCAACAAACAAACAACTTTTATACTAGCCGGTCACCACAAACGGGCTGCGATCGAATATGGTCAACCGAATAACAGTTTACAGTAGTAGGTGACGGTCTAATCCTACATACTACACGTTCAAAGCACGAATAATGCACCTGACACACACAGCTATAGAAGCGCGAGCAGATATCTGTTGAACCGCAAGCTCTTATGTGTTGTACCGTCACACGACGCTATCAGGGGGTCATATGAATTAGGGAGCGCCACGAAATGGCATTTCTTTGTACTGAATTTATCAACTTGACAGCTGTCATCCGCCCGTTTAGACAGCTCTGTAATTAAAATGACCCCCTCTCCTGTTTTCGGAGGAGAGGGGGTCGCATAACTTTTCACATATCGCCTAAGGAGCGGTTACGGCGTAAGATCTGAATTGTCTATGGTTGATCTGCGCATAAACCGCTTAGGTGTGACAGTTCTGAAGGGATTTTTTGGAGAGCGTTATTTGGCTTGCGATGATCTTTTATATTTTATAGCTGTGTGTGGCAGGGGTCTAATGCTGTGATGTAATTTTACACGGTGCCTGTAAACTCTTAGTTCAAGCAGGAAAGTGGTGAATCTTCATCACATTTGGAGTTGATATTGTGGTATAACTTTTTGAACTCGGGCCGCTAACAATAATACCCCTATGTAGATGGCGATAAGGTTCAAATTCCCATTTAACATCCATTACCTGTTTTGATTTATGGAAGAAAAAATATCACCGAAAAGTGTTTTATTTTATTTTGCCAAGTTTAGGCACAAATATTGACATTAATTTTTTTTACAATCATTTTCTGAAGTGCTTGATTTGCCACATTATACAATGAAACCATATCCGAAAAGGGGTTCTTAAGTAGGAGATTTTGAATTTGCCTGATACTTTATATTTTTTTGTAGGCTTATAAACCACTCTTTTCTTCCCAGAAATCCTCTAATTACTGCTTTGTTAACCTTCCTCTCCAACACCTAAATATTTATGTACTTCTGTCAGTATTTTGTATCAGTTAGTTTTTAAGATTCTCCTAAAGATGGAAGGGTTTTTCTGAAACTGATAATGTGTAATAAATTTTTTTAAAAGACTAGTGCGCTTTAGACCACACAACTGAAGTAATACTTCACTAACTTTTATCTCCCTCTTATCCTTACCCTCCTTATTCTCATCCTTATTCTTATCACTCCTCAAGTCAAGCGTGCGTAAAGGCCCGACCGTTCGCTTTGCCCGATCACCGTTCGCATCGATCACTATTCGCATCGATCACTGTTCGCATCGATTACTGTACGCATCGATTATTGTTCGCATAATACTTTTTCGTAACGCATTCACCAGCTTACCCCCCAAGTCGAGCGTACGTTAAGAAGTTTTACTTCAATAATGTGGTCTGAAACAAATTTATGTGTTAATATTTATTGTAAGTAAAATATGGTGAGCCACAAAGTAAATGCTTTTTACAAATGCGAATAAATGTTACTTATTTTTTCAGGTTCTCAAATGAATCGGGCTTCGTTTCGATGGGCAACGCTCGGTGTTCAGAAATATCCTACTCCAGTTTCAACAGCACCACCGCTCATCAAAAAAGCTCGCTAACCTTCATCGATTCCACCCCGACTCCCGGAGACATGCCCCTATCGAAAATGGCCGACTTCGCCAACGACATGTCTTTAAAACTCCCGTCTCCGCCCGGCAAAACCCTCGGCATAAGCATGGCGAACGTCGTCCAACAGTCCATGAAACAGGTTTCGACTTCGTCATCGTCCAATTTCTTCGAACAAAACTCTTCGGCGATGAAAATGCTCGGCAGTAACGGAAAACTGAGTCAGGCGTTCAGCAGTTCGACGATCAAAGAAGCCGAGCAGAGAATGGAATCGTCTTCGATGAAGATCGAATCGTCATCTATGCAAAGCTTTTCGTCCAAGTCATCGCAGAGAAACATATCGCAGACCGTGATGATGGGCGGGAATCTATCGAGCATGAAGAACATAATGTCTACACAGTCGAATTTGATGGAAAACGGTGGCGAAGGGATGGATAGTCCATTGTCACTGATGCCGCCTGCTCTGCCGGTGAAAACAAGGAAGTTAAAAGTGGGATCACAGTGCGACAGTCTCAACGAGTCCGGATTGTGTTCGCTCAATTCTACTATGGACGATCAGGCTATTGAATACAGGTTGGTAATTATAAGTAATTAGTAATTATAAGTAGTATATGGTAATTATATTATAGCTGTTGTTTAGCATCCTACCTTGGGGACCATTTTCCACCTCTTTATAACAAATGTAATTGATTGGGCATGCATTAAGAATTTTTCGGTATTTTTGACCATTACGAGACTCTCAAAACTCTGATGACTTCATTCATTCTTCAATTTGGTAGCCGGGTGTGGGTACCGCCACCCCGGTATCCATTTATTGGATTACCAATACCTCTGCCATAGGTCACCCCAAGTGGTTCGCTACTTTTGGTGACTTAGCAGGGGTTCACGGGGTCTGCCCACCAACTGCGTGGCAGGCCACATCGGGAGAGACCAGTTGAGGGAGACATGCAGACCTCTCCAGCAGGACTCTCTCTCGGAACATCGCTTTACCCGTAATGGGAGGGATTGATTTATACATCCATCACTCCTGGACACACGGACCCACATATTCCTGCCCACACCTCTCGCCTTTTTCCTTCCCACTAGTTCCTCTCCTTTTCCCTAAAAACACCCTCCAGACAGCATCCCCAATGATGACTCCCGTGTGAAGCTAATGTAAAAAAAAGACACCTAGGCCGTTCTTCCATAGGGATTCCCAAGTTGTGTACTCATGTCGCAAACAACGTGTCGCGCATTGTCCGTAATTATGAAACATGTCAAAATTATGAAAACTTCATTGTTAATTTCTCGAAATGTCAAAACTACAATGCTCTTATGACCTCACTCTCAACCCAACAGTTTCTGTAGCTGTCATTTTTATATCATGTTATTTGTTGGCTGTTTGTTCTTAGCATTGATTTAGTCCCTCTGGCTTATTTGATCACATTTGAGAACAGCTCACGTAGGTCTAATAGAAATCAATCCCTTAGTGTGGTCACAGTGAGAAATACGATCTAAACGGTGTTAGAAGTGAAATATCACAAAACTGCGCTATACACGGTGTCCGAAAACTCGTAGTACAAGCGGAAAACTGGTGAACCTACATCACATAGAGAACCCAAATAAACATAAAGATTTTCTATTTAAGCATTTTTACATTTAAAATTTTAAAAAAAAAATAATAAATGAATTTTTTCGGCTACTTTAGGGTTTAAATTTGTAACGGGCGGCGGGCAAAAATGTATTGTATTTGAAAGCAACACGAACGATTTTCAGCAACATTTCAGTGTACACGCTACTTGACTTAGTACTGGACCAATTCGAACAATCCTTGTGAGAGAAATTATTAGCATAGGTGTTAACCTACTTACATTATGTGGAAATGTTCCGAGGAAAGGTAATCCAAAAACTTAAAACACTGCACATCACAAAAAATACATTAATACGTCATAATTATTCTGCGTTGGTATTATTACATTGTAATACACAATAATTAATCACTTTAAAATATGAAAATGACACAAATAATTCACAAACACACTTTGTTTTAAACTTTAATTAACAGAACGGTTAAAAGATGTAAACGACCTCAATCAAACGCGTGACAGCGGGAACTAACCTTGAACTTGCCCAAACAAAGCAAGGAAGTACGTTATAATAAAGAATGGCCATGTTTTAAGGGCATTCCTCACGGCCCGATTTGTAGACGCTTCAAGCAGGCGCCCTGCAAGCAGGCACTCATGCAAGCAGGGCAACAACCAAATTTGCAGAGAGTTCTTAGTTTTTGCGCTGTGCGTACGTGTTCGGAGCGCTCGCTGACTGACTTTAATGACTTTAAATTTCAAAATGACTATAATTTTTTTTACTCCAAATAAGCTCGGGTATCTCTGGTTAAAATCTCCTCGGGTACGTGCTGTTACACCCTGACAAATAAAAAAAGTCCAAATGAATAAATTACTTAGTTTTTACCATTTTTATTGTTTATAAAAACCGAATGTTTCGTAAGCAACGCTTATTTCTTCGGGGTTTTAATAATACTAATTTTTAAATAATAGACATAGAACATGATGTCAAGGAAAAATAACAGACATAGACTTATAATAAACATAGACAACGGTAACAATGGAAAAAATGAGGTTGGTACCATATGGAACAATTTAAATGAAAAAAAATTTAAAATGTCCCACCTTACGTATTTTTCTAACTAAAATTACCGATAATGAAAAAAAATAAAAATACACGCATATTTTATTAGGCAAATTTATTATAAACATTATTAACCACTCATTTTATGTCGTTTGTTGCATAAAATTAATTCAAAAATTCCCACAATTTCACAATTTTTTTTCAGATTGTGGTCAGAAACTTAAGTTTCTTAAAAGTGTACATATTTTATTATTTTGAGGTTAACTTTTAGGTTCGAATTTAAAAAGTGGTGTTGTATTATTTATAACACCGCACCGTTTAGATCACAGATTCTCAACCTTTTTTTCCAACCGCCCACTTTGAGAATATTTTTATTTCTAGTGCCCCCTATCCGAAACAGCCATAGGGGGCGTAATGGGATACCATGACATGGTTACATTTGCCACAACGGAGGAGGCGTAACGGTACACCACCACCACCACGACGAAGGGGGCGTAACGGGATATCACGATGGAGCTACATTTGCCGCAACGGAGGGAGCGTAATGGGATAGGGAAATTATTTTAGTGAATGGATGGCCCCTAATGGCATAGGGTGGGATGGGTTCCTCTGGGTCCCCCTACACCTGGGTACACCGCCACCACGACGAAGGGGGCGTAACGGGATATCACGATGGGGCTAAATTTGCCGCAACGGAGGGGGCCTAATAGGATCGGGAAATTATTTTTGTGAATGGATGGCCCCTAATGGGATAGGGTGAGATGGGTTTTTCTGGGTCTCCTACCCCCCCCCCCCCCCCCCCCCTGAAAGTCTGAAACGCCCCCCAATTCCCTCCTTGTATTCTACCGCCCAACTGAAGGTCTGAAAAGTCCCCAAGGGGGCGTTTTCGCCCACGTAGAGAACCTATATCATAGATTCTCAACCTTTTTTTGCCCACCACCCACTTTAAGAATAATTTTATCCTAGCGCCCCCTATCCGAAACAGCAATAGGGGGCGTAATGGGATACCACGACAGGGTTACATTTGCCATAACGGAGGGGGCGTAACGGTACACCACCATCACCACGACGAAGGGGGCGTAACGAGATATCACGATGGGGCTACATTTGCCGCAACGGAGGGGGCGTAATGGGATAGGGAAATTATTTTTGTGAATGGATGGCCCCTAATGGGATAGGGTGCGATGGGTTTATCTGGGTCTCCTACCGCCCCCCTGAAAGTCTGAAACGCCGTCAATTTTCTCCTTTAATTGTACCGCCCCCTGAATTGTCGCCCCCTTATCGCCCACGTTGAGAATCTATGGTTTAGATCTCGCCGCAAATAATTTTTGTGGGAAATATCACACAAGCATCGAAGGTCCTTGTATAAATCAAAAATTTCTACCCAAACTTCTTTTTCCTTTTCAATGCATGATGAGTAAAATAATAATATTTATATCCTAATCGCTGTTCTGGTACAAGTCGCTGCCAACGACGTGTCGTAACATGTTCAATCCGGCAGATTGGTCGCAAGTTGGAGGCGGACCCTCTGCGGCTGTCACGACAGAGAATTCGAAGAGGGTAAATAATAATACGGCAGGCGGTTCTGACTACTAACCACCCAATTTGCAGGAACTCTGCGGCAGATTCCCTGCATGCAGTGCCGTGTGAAGAGCCCTTTAATTATTAGTTCGTCCGTATGGTACCTGTTTACGAAATATCGAAAACGCTATCTCGTCTCTTCTTTCACGTGTTGATTGTACCTAGCGTAGAAAGAGATAGAGCTAATTTTGCATTGTTATTTTAACAGAAGCTGCGAATATGTAGTAACAGCTGTGCACAGCTGTGTTTGAACCGTGGAACGAGCGAACTTTTTATTTTTATGTTGAATTAATTAATGGGCAATTTCAAAATTATGCTTTAAATACCGATTTCTTTGTTTGGTTTTCTTTTAAATTGTTTTTATTAGTTAGGTACTATGATCGTCGGTAATAATTAACAAGAATTTGACCAAAAAAAAAATCAACTTCTGACTCGATTTTCTCGAAAACGAAAGCTCAAATCAAAAAAAGTTATACCACAAAATCGACTCCAAATGTGATGGGAAATCCCCAGTTTCCCGCTTGTACTACGAGTTTCCGGACACCTTGTATAAATTCTATGTTATTATTATTATTAGAAAGAGAAAACATCATGCTTTATATTACAATCCATACATTAACCACAATAAAGTTAAATTGTGCACCTATGTGAAACCAAAATATCCAACCATAATATGAGAAAATTGTTTTTTTTTTTAATTAAATTATTTTTTTAAACCATAAAAAGTTAGGTGACTTGCAATACATTTGTCTAATAAAATGTGCGAGTTTTTCTTTTTTTTCATTATCAGTATTTTTAGATTAAAAAAACGTAAGGTAAGCCATTTTTAAAACCATTTCTAATACATAATAACATTTGAAAGTGTATTCCATCACCTTTCAAATACAGTTTTTAGTTTTCGAACACCTTCAGAAATATTCCGTTTATTTATATTTTATTGCAAAGCGAAAACATTTTCACATTCTGAAAGAATATGCCAGATCCTAAGGGGTTAAAGCACACGGATTATTACAAAATTTCTGACATAAAATCTCAGTGACGTGAGTGTGGAACAACCTGCCGAGTGATTCTGCATTTTTTGAGATCTCGATTTGTGTGATTTTCTTTGGCTGTTATTAGCTTTTTCCACGGGCCGATGTCAGGATTTCAGCTGTGAGCTGTCACGTATTTTAGTTTACGTTGTTTTAAACACAAATTCATGCAAGTATGCATGATTATTTATTCATTTAACAGCCTTAGAAAATCACACAAATCTGACAGGAGAACTCGCCCGAGATCTATCTCGATCTCACAAAATATAGAGAATTGCTCGGCTGGTGTCACTGACAAGTTTACAAAATTGAGGGTAATGTTTCTGAGTACGAACCTCCATGCAGATGTATAGTGGTAGTTTCCAAGATACTTGAATTACCTAGCATCGGATACTTCTGTGTCCCTGTGGAAGAAAGTTCTTACAAGTTTAAATTTTTTTAAATTTAATTTTTTTTAATTGCCTTTGCATATATATTTTTTTTCTTTTGCATTGTGTGTTTTTGAGCGTATTAACAATATATTATCTGTAATGTTGCAGAGAGCACGGTTCCTGTTCACTCCATCACAACGACGGGTTCATGCAGCGCCCCCACACGCTCATGGACCAGTCCATGTCAGGCAACCACCCCCCGCCCCTTCCTCTCAAGAAGAAACACAGTAAGCCTTCATTAAAACCTGCTCATTTTACTTCAAACATTGACCATTTAACTTATTGTATTTCAGTCTTGTTCAAATCGGATATATTCCAATATTGAGTTGGTAATATTTCCATTTTATTTGAATTGGAAATATTTCCGATTTGAATAAAATGGAAATATTTCCACCTAAAAAGAAAATATCTCCAATTCAAATAAAATCTAAATATTTCCTTTTTTCCGAGTTGGAAATATTTCCATTTTATTCAATTCGGAAATATCTCCATTTAATTCAGACAGAAAATATTTCTACTTTTGATTTTTTAACGGTGTCGGATTATCAAATATTCATCAGTACATGTTGTTCGTTAGGTCATTGGGAATCCATTTACTGTTTATGTGTTTGTTTTCCTTATTTTTCGTAGAGATGGTACAATTAGAAACCACGGGTTGTAAGAATCGTGACAATTACAATTAATTAATTAGAAATTTAAGCAATTATTGGTCAGACTTTCGGATCACACTGCATTCCTTGTGTTCTTAAAAAATTCTGTAATTTTATACTAGTTTTTACTAAAAATGTTCTAACTAAAGATTTCAAATTTAATATTGCATTTAAAGTTTTTCAGAATATTTAATAAGTGTTTTGTAAATTGGTTTACATTATATTTTTTATTTGGTGGACGGCATTTAATAATTTATTCTTATAATTAATTTATTAATTTTGGTGATTTTGTCATTTTATTTATTATTTCTCATTTAATTATAGTTACATACTCATTTTCCCTGACTTTTTAGAAATAAGCAATTTATCCATTTTAGCGATAGCTACCCAAATTTAATTAAAAAAAAATTATAAAGTTATCGATTTAATTTTTTTTTATTAAATCTTAAAAATATGGAATAAACAGTGAAATCTAGGAGGATTCATTGATTTTAAACCGCAGTAAGCAATTACACCCGGAAATCTACATCGCTCAAGTGGTTATCACTTCTTCTTCTTGTGCCCTGTCCGTTCAACGGACGTTGGCTATGCGGACTTTGTTTACTGCGGCCCGGAACAGCTCTACAGTAGACTGGCCAAACCACTGTCTTAGGTTTTTCATCCATGAGGTTCTCCTTCCATCTTTCGGCAATCTTTCCCTTCATTATGAGGTGCAATATCTATTTATATATCACTTAGGAATTCATATAGCACTTGTACTTCATTTTAGGTAAAGAACCCAAATTCATGGAATTATAAAGAATACGTGGTGTACGGAAACTCATAGTTCAAACGGGAAAGTGATGAATCCACATTTGGAGTCGCTTTTGTGGTATAACTTTTATTGATTTGAGCTTTCGTTTGAGTAAATTGAATAAAATTTTTAAAAAGTCAACCCATAATAAAAACAGTTTTTTTTACTATATTACATCTGTTATCAATTTTCGGGCCATATCTTGGACGGGCTAATAGCCAATTTCAGAGAAATGTGTGTGTGTGCGTGAGTGCCACTAAAAGTTGATAGAATGCATTGTCACCGACAACAAATCAATCTGTCGAGTTTCCACTCAATCGGATGTTGTGAAGTGAGTTAATTTCCATTATATATCATGCAAGATTCTATTTCATTAATTAATTTATTCATTCAATTAAGAAAACAATTTTTTTTTTTTAATATATTAGTTTCACACAGAAGGCCCTAAGGAAAATAATTCCCCTTAGGACCTATGTAATGTTGGGGGATGCTGTGCGGAGAGTCTTATTAGGAAAGAAGAGTGCGGAAGTTCTGAAAAGGAAAAAGGTATGAGGGGTGATTAGATCAGTATGGTATGAGAGTCAGTGTGTCCAGGAGTGATGGACGCATGAACCCATCTACCCGCTGCAGTGCAAGGCGGTGGGTCGAGATAGTCTTGCTGGAGAGGTCCAAAAGTCTCCCTCAACCAATTTCTCCTGATCCGGCTTGTCACGCAGTTGGTGGGCAGACGCATCCGCTGTCAAGAGCCAAACAAACCTCACCTCTTGAATCCGGGTACTCTTGCTAAGTCACCAAACGTTGACCTACGGCAGAGATATTGGTTTTCCAATAAATGATTCCCGGGGTGGTGGTACTATATCCGCCTCCAAAATAAAAATTAAAAATGATTACATTTTAATATAATTAAAGTTTTTTTTAGTTGTGATACAAATTCACCAGTTTCCCGCTTGTTTTATGAGTTTCTGTACGTATTGTAATGTTATTTAGTAATTAAAATTGACAATATATTACGATGTATAAAGTTCTGTTGATGATTGTAAGCATGATCACAGCCCAACTTACAAATTAACTTTTTTTGTAGGTTTTGATACAATTTTTGAAACGCTTCAGTAAAAATTAAAAATAATACCATTAACCCGTTGAATGCCAACTTAAATTTATATCCCTCAGCCTGTTGAATGTGGGATAACATTTCGGAAACGGCGCGAAATACATTGATGAGTTCTGGTTAAATATTGGTATAAAAACACAGCAATTGTTTTTTTGCATTTCTTTTCCATTTACTATAGCACTTACACTATAAATACTTTCTTCCTATACCACACAACTTTACAAGTTATATTGAAAATATTTAAAATAAAGACGCACCTTTCAGAAACGCAACAAAAATACATGTCACCGATTCTGATTGTTAAAAAACAAAATTACAAATACCAAGGAAGATAATTCTTTACTAAATTATGAAAAAATAAAATGTAATACATCTTATTATTCATAAATATTACATGATAATATCGTAAGAAGTTTTCTCAGAATAGTTGAATATAAAATAAAAAAACTCCCATTTTGGAAACAATTGTCAAAAAAATGTATTGATACGAGTATAAACTGATTTTATCATTTCTACATAAACTTGAATACATGAAAAAAAACAATTCAAAGGAGTTTTCATATAATTCATGACCTTGATACCCTTTTGAAAATTTAAAATATTATTTCTGCCAGTGACTGCTGCAAAAAATGACGTGCAAATGTCATGGAAAATTCATTAGAGAGCATTCAGAAAAGCTACATTGATCAAATAAAAAGTAGTTTCCAGACTGATATTGGCGCAAGCGATTCTGTCCTTGTTTTTCATACAGTTTCTTTATGCATAAGGGTTAGAATTGCATAAAAAAATAATTAAAAAATTTTCCCGGGCGCCGATGTCTAAGCCACAGCCACAGGATAGTGAAACATCTAGCACCAGCGCACAGAGTTGAATATTGCGAACATTTGAAGGTGGAAAATTTCACAACAATTTTCACAGACTGTTCGGAAGGCACTGCCATTCAAGGCCATTTCTAAATTTGGATCACTTTTTGTATTGATAGGTCGCTTAAAAATGACAAATTTTGGGTTAATTTATGTTAGGTTAGGTTGGCCAACTTGTCTTAAAACTTACTGAAACTGTTAAAAATTATTGATTTTATTTTAGTGCCATCTCTTTTGTTATATTTTTCTTGGTGTTGGATTCATAATGCCCTTCTTCCACAGGGATATGCAAGTATTCAATACTCGACGATTAAGTATCCTGGCGATCACCGCCATTTTGTAAACTCCTCAGTAATATCTTCAATTCCCATCCATATCATGGAGACTTTAACCACTCAGGCTAAATTGTTCGCTTTTCGGAACAACTCATACAAGTCTCGTAGAAATCATTGTGTCAATCTTATTATCGTGGTTAGAAATATGATCTAAATGGCCTTAGAAAGAGAAAACACCACGCTTTATATTGAAATCTAAAAATTAATCACAAAATAATTCAAATGTTCACCTTTATGAATCCAAAGTTTCTTTCTATCCACAATTTGAAAAAAATAAATTTTTTGAAACTTTTCATCAAACGACAAAAAAGTGAGTTGACGATAATGTTTATAATACATGCGCCTAATAATATACTTTTTTAATATTTTTTTTCATTATTAGTAGGTAATTTTAGTTGGAAAAAAACGTAAGCCATATATAAAACTTTTGTACGTTTTCATTAAAAAAATTTACATTTATTTTGAATTATAAAACCATCACCTTTCTAAATCAGTATTTAGTTTTCGGATGCATTAATTTATTGCAAAGCCGAATTATTTTGACCTTCCGACAAAATAGGCCTGATGCCTGGGAGGTTAAACATGGCGTCGCTTGTATCAAATGCTAGAGGCAAAACAAACAGTCAACAATGAATGACACAATATAAAAATGACAGCTACAGAAACTGTTTGGTTGTGAGTGAGAATAAAAGCATTCTATTTATGACTTTTCGAGAATTAAACAATGATCGATGGCCACGCGGGTCTTGCAATTTCAGTAGTGATGCGTATAGACTGAAGCGTGACAAATTATGCACGACGTGAGTATACAATATGAGTATTAGTTACTTGTATAACTCTGTGGAAGAAGTTTTACTCATTAAGTTATTATCAAATCTATCAGTATTTAAAATATCAAATAATTTATGGAGCAGGATTTTAATTTTTTTAATTTATGGTTAAGGTTAAAACATTTTGTTGTGTTCTAACTAATTCATTATTTGGTGAAGGCTATGAATTCTTATAATCCTCTGTGATATATTTGCTTTCACGACGCTCAAAAATGTTTAATTTAATAAATATTTGTTTGTGTTCATATTTTATTACTTACGTGGAGAAAGTTCTAAAAATGTATTTGATACTCAAAGGCGACAGAATCACATTTAACATCAAATGGCCAATCTGCAAAATACTGTTTTTTTTTTTACATTTGAAAGGACTCAGTTAACTCTTAGAATGCCGATGCAAAATTTTCATAATCCGCCATTTTTTTTGTTTTTGCATTAGCTCCACACAGGAGGTTCTGAGGAAAAAAAATTCCCTCAAGGTCTATGTCATCTTTGGGTATGCTGTATGGAGGGTCTTTTTTACGAAAGAAAGGAGAGGAAGTTCTGGGAAGGAAAAGGGTATGATGGGTGGGTATAAATCTAGACTCAGGCCGTCCAGCAATGCGTCCACCGCTAAAGCCTAGACAAATCTCACCCTGTGAACCCTGGCATTCCTTATAATTCACCAAATAGAGTAAACCCCGTTTTGCGACCTATGGCAGGGGGGTTGGTTATCCAATTATTTTTTAGATGAAATTATGTACTTTTCTACCGATCACAGTTTGTTCAAAAGTTGAAACGGACCAAGAATCGGCTTTTAACTGGGACCTTTAGAATGTAAACCAAAAACAAAATGGCGCCAATATGCCGTTTGATGGCAATGTTACAATATCCTAATTTTTTTTATTTATAGATTGTCTTTGAATTTGAGCGTTGTGTATTCAATATTATTATTATTATTTATTCATTTTCATTGTTATTGGTAAATGGGTCCATTTCATACCGAGTTCAAAACATTGTAACTGTATTCGTTGTTTGAAAAATTATCCTCTTTAACTTTGTTCATTTATTATGTCGATTTCTTATTGTTATGGGTAAAATTGACTGTTGTTTTGTACAAACTTTTCTGAAATCGCTGGTTCTAAACAATAATTGATTTTATATTCATCATTAGTGAATTTCCATCGGTTGTTGTAGGTTATCATCGATAATGGGTTTACATAAAAAGTATGGGTTTTCATCAATATGTATTAGTTTATAAGTTTTCTGTATCGATTTGTATTTCTGTAGTGAGTTTTTCTTTTATTTTCTCAATTTTTCTGGCGTTCATCTTCATGAATGTTCTTGGCCATCGTTTTAACAAATGAAGAGTCACCAATAAACTTTTACTATCTATTGTAGGTTTATAAATCCATAAAGAGATGTTATTAATAGTGCGTTTTCATCTGTAATTAGTTTTTCGTTTTCCACAGTCGATTTGTCGTCAGTAATAGGTTTTCGTCTACATATATTTAATTGTCATCATTAGTGAAGTTATCATCAATAATGGGTTGTTCATCAATATTCATCTATCATAGTTGTCATCATTATCAAACATATTATCATAAATAATGGGTTTTCATCTATATTGAGTTGTCATCATTAGTGAAATTATCATCAATGATAGGTTACATCTGCATATGAGTTGTTTTTTTTCTACAGTTGATTTATCATCAATAATGTGTTTTTGTCTACATATATTGAGTTGTCATCATTAGTGAGATTATCGTCAAAAATGATTTTTAATGAGTTGTCATCATTAGTGCAGTTATCATCAATAATGGGTTTTCATCTATAATGAGTTGTGATTGTTTGTGGAGTTATCATCAATAATGGGTTTTCATCTACATATTGAGTTGTCATCATTAGTGAAGTTATCATCAGTAATGGGTTTTCATCTATATGTTGAGTTGTCACCATTAGTGAAGTTACCATCAGTGAAGTTGTCGTCAATAATGGGTTTTCATCTACATATTGATTTAGTTAGTGAAGTTATCATCAATAATGGGTTTTCATCTAAATATTGAGTTGTCATCTAAGTGAAGTTATCATCAATAATGGGTTTTCATCTATATATTGAGTTGTCATCTAAGTGAAGTTATCATCAATAATGGGTTTCATGTATATATTGAGTTGTCATCATTAGTGAAGTTATCATCAATAATGGGTTCTCATCTATATTGAGTTGTCATCATTAGTGATGTTATCGTATATCCAATAATAGCGGGTCATCATGACATTGCCGTGTAATATTGACTTTGAGCTTGGTACAATCATCCCGATCCCCATAATAAACTGACCCCGCATAATCAATATAATATGTACTTATTATTATTATTGTTGGTGTAATTTGTGTACTGTTGTGAGCTAACCTAGTTGTTTTGTGTACCCCCTCTCCTCGCCTTACCCGACTCTGCATAACCTCGACCCAACCAGTGTTCCAAAGTGTCGCTTACTCGGGTGAGTTATCTCTCAACAATAAACAAACTACTTTTAAATTTTATTTTGCTCGCTTTTTATTTTTGCACAACATTTTTTGCAGATTTTTTTCGCCACGATTTTTCTGAACTTTTTTCTTTTTCCTTTTTGCCCGCATGCTTTTTTTTGTTGTAGTTGTGGTTTTTGCTCGCTCGCATCCTAATTGCATCCGCTTTTGTGATTAACACCTTTCTTTACAGATCTATTTGAACCTGTAGATTAAAGAAACAAGGGAGATATGCCATGAACCGATATTATAACGCATGTCGCAGAATAAAGAAATGCCTTCCAGATTTTAGTGGAAACCATGTCGTCACTGACTTAGTACCCTTTAGCACGCGCTCTGTCTCTCTTATTACACTTGCCTGATATTCCTTTCAAATTTCATTGTGATGGTGAAACACAACTTTATAGTTCTAGTTAAACCTGTGGATAATAGAAACAAGGAGATGGGTTGTGAACAGTTATTAATGTGAAACCACGCTCACAACGCATATCGCAGATCACTAGAAATGCCTGCCATATAGATTTGAATCGAAATTAATGTGGCCACTGTTTTAGTACATTTTTTTTAGTTGTAGCCCATTTATCACGCGCTCTATCTCTCTTACAGTTGTATGTTATTGTATGTCGCCAATAATTTGGGAGGCGGGTATGGGTACCACTGCTCCGGGGACCATTCTTTGTACGACCAACACCCCTGCAATAGGTCACCCCGAGTAGTTCGCTACGAATTGTGACTTAGCAGGGGAGCCCAGGGTCATGGGGAGAGGTTTGTATAGGTCTTGGAATTGAATGTATTTGCCCACCTACTGCGTGGCGGGCTGGATCAGGAGAGACTGGTTGAGAGAGATCTACCCTAGACCTCTCCAGCCGGATTCTCTTGACCCATCGTTTTGCACCACAGCGCAGGGAGGGAAGGATTCATACATCCGTTACTCCTAGACACATTGACTCACAGATTCCTATGTTCCTGTGTTCTCCTTTATTCTATGACTGCAAATCACTGTCCATCTTTGTTTCTACCTATACACACATAGCTGTTTTGATAGTCCGTGCATCTTGATCGTACCTTGTCGGCACCGACACGCTTTCATGACACCTCCCTTTGTTTTTATTATCTATGTTAAGACCTCAGATAAACAAATAGTGTTAGAAGAAGTGTGATCTATACTGATATGTAAGAAAACTAATTTACAAAAGACTTTCGATTCCTAGGCCTATTCTTTGCCGACCTCCTTAGTCGAAAGTTATTTTATCTTTTGTTTTAGACAAGATTCTACTTTTTTTTCATTAGCTCCACACAAGAGGCCCTGAGGAAAATAATTCCCCTCAAGGGCTACGTCATCTTTGGGGATGCTGTGTGGAGGGTATTTTTGGAAAAGAAAGTTCGGAGAAGGAAAAAGGTATGAGGGGTGGGTAGGAATCTGGGGGTGTGTCCAGGAGTGACAGATGTATGAATCCGTCCCTTCCACTGCAGTGCAAGGCGATGTTCCGAGAGAGTATGGCTGGAGAAATCGAAGTGACTCCCTCAACCACTCTCTCCCGATCCGCCCTCCCAGCAGCTGGTGGACAGATGCATCGGCCGCCAAGACCCGGACAAACCTCACCCCATGAACCCGGGCACCCCTGTTAAGTCACCAAACCTAGCGAACCACTTGGGGTGACCTATGGCAGAGAAGTTGGTTATCCAATAAATGGTTCCCGGGGCGGTAGTACCTATACCCGCCTCCCAAATTGTGACTTGGCCCATTGTCCGTCGAGGCGTTGCTTCATAAACACTTCAATATGTAACGCACTGTTTGTGCAGCCAGGCTTACAATTCTTACCCACGAAACGTATTAGAAGTTTATATTTTCTCTTATTTGTGATAATATTGTCCATCGATGATTATTTTTCTTATTTATTGAGCAGACATCATTCTGCTGATGTGCTCATATCTGATTTCACTATAAGTTTTAACAGTAATTGGGTTGTTTAATATTTTAAAATAAGTTAGTTGTTTCTTTAATATTCTAGAGATGGGAAGGCTGATAGAGATATTGAAAGAAGGGTAAAAGTAGACAACTTCACTAATTAGCGAGATCTATTAGTAATCTGAAAGTATATTGCTGTTGTACGTTGATTTCTAAATGGAAGATCTACAATCTCTCATATCTAGGATGAACCAAGTATGTATGAAGAATGATTTTAGAGATGAATTTAAGCAAGTCAGACTTGGTGTTTGAAAGAGAGAGTGCGCAAAATAGTTGCGAATGATGAATACTTGGAGTAGGTGGATGAGTTTGTGTGTTTGGGAAGTATGCAGGTAACTCCGTTAATGGAGGACTGAACGCGGTTGGCGCTAATAAAAACTGATCAAAGAAGCGAAGCTAGCAGTTCACAATGGAGTGCTGGTATCTGTCCTGATGTACGGCAGTGAGGCATGGAACTGACAGAGAAAGGATGAAAGTAGACTGAATGCGTAGAAATGAGACCCATGTGGCGTATGTGTTGTAAAACCATGTATGATTGTGTAAACGTAGAGACCAGTAAGTATGAGTAAGGTTAAGAAAGGGATGCTCAGTTGTTTTGGGCATGTAGATCGAATGAATGAAGAAAAGAGTGTAAGGAGAATATATGACTCAAATGTGAATGATGGAAGAAATCGGGGATGCTCGAGGAAGATATGGCACAATCAAGTGAATCAGATACTTGAGTCAGGCCATGTCAAGAGTCAGAATAATAGAAGAGTATGTATGAATGTAAATGAGGCAAGGAGTGTATGCCAATACCGAGTTTTGGTGGTCCGTCCTCTCTGCCTACCCCTGCGGTGAAACGATGTGATGGTTAGTTAGTTAGTCTTTTCTTCTCTCCAAATGAGTATGCAATAGAGTTTTAAATAGGTTTTCATTAGTAGTAGCATGGATGACGTGTTGTGGAATTTTGTTCCATGCTTTACACATCCACTATTCTTTTGGCAAGGAAGTTTTTCCTAGGACAGGATGCAAAAGATGTTTTTTAAATTTTGATTTGATTTACATTTTTGTTTATGGTGAAGATTTCTTGAATGCCAGGGCATCCGAAGACGATGGGCTAATATAGCATCTACCACCAGCTCATAGAGTTTAATATTGCATGAAGACTGAAAATTTTCACTACAATATTCCAAATTATATACAAAATTTAACAGCACTTCCGAGAGGCACGTCTATCCAACGTCATTTCGAAAGACAGACTGAATTTGGATTGCTTATATCGAAGTTACAGTCCAATAACTTTAAGATGTATTATGAATCTACTTAGAATTTAGGCAATTGGAGAAACAATTTCACAAATAATTAGACAGTTAATCATTTTTCAATTAAAAAAAGTGCATTATCAACTTTTCCTACATGAAAAATCTTGCACCTTAGTTTTCCATTTAAATTTTCATCTGTTTTGTTTTATTTGAATTTGCTCTAACCTAAATATCACCTTGTAGAAAAGGAAATAGAACAATATTAAAAACATGGTTAGTTTCTTAGGATATTTGCATGGCTTTAAAGTAAGTACCAACCACCCTTTTTTACAAGTTCACAATTTCACCAATAAATAATTTACTACAATTTGTTTTATAAATATATATATCTAGCAGCAAATTACACTGTAGTAAAAAAATATAATTGTAGAATATGTTTAACGTAGCCTCTCTCTATTACGATCTGAATATTGAATAATATATTATGGCAATCATTGAAGACAATATTAGCGACTCTCAAATGAAAATTTGAAACAGAAAAACAAGAAAAAAAAAATGGTCACGTCTAGTAAATTAAACACGGGACCTTAGCCTTGCTTCTGCTCAAAAACATCGATGACATTGAGCGAGTTTACAAGCTATTAGTCGGTGAATTCACTATCTGCTAGTAAACACGCTCAGTGTAATCGTATTACTAGCTAACTAGCAGATTGTGAACAACCTACGAAAAAAGTTGAAAGGGGGTCATCTTTGCTCATGGCAAAGATGGCAAGATGGCGGCCCTCGAACAGCTGATTTCGTAACTGTCAAACTACTGCTTGATCTGGATTATTCGTTGTACAATCTGTTATGCAAGTAACCGGCAATTAGCTACTAGCGGTGAGCTAACTGCGAATATCTTAGTTTTCTACAAAATGTCGAAAGAATTAGTTTGCGCGGGAGTCATTATTTTAGCTCAGCTTTTCGCTAGCTAGTTCGTTACTGAGCGAGTGGAACGTTTTATGTGTCATCATCACAATGTGGTAAACTTACCGGCTAGTAGCTTTTGAACTCACTCAATGTAATCGAGGCTTAACATCTGAGCTAATTCGACTCTAACCCCTTTGGTTATATTCGACTAGGAACTACCAACATTATCTTCATTTTCTTAACGCATATTTTTATTGGCTGCTATCTTTATGTATGATTATTTATTATTATTATTATTGATAAGTTATTCCAAAAATAAAATAAAATATTCATACTTGCTATCAATAGATGTCGCACATAAAAATAAAAATGTGTATATTTATCCAAGACACTATTTAGATTGCATTTAGTTCGGGAAAATCTTGCAATCATACCTAAAGGTAGCAGCGAATAAAAATTGCATTAAGATAATGTTAGTAATTCTTAGACGAAGTATGATTCAGTTAATTATGACCGAAGGGGATGGGGTCGAACTAGCTCAGTGGTAGAGCAGAGTCCTGGCAAGGCTGAGGTCCTGGCTCAATTCCTAGATGCGATTGTATCTTTTTCTGATATTTCTGTATTAAATTTTCGTTTGAGAGTCGCTTATATTGTGTCCAATGATTAAATATTACTATTTGAGGTTACTCGTTAAGTTATTCCAAAAAATATTATCAAACGATATTTCATGAAGACCGTTTTAACTAAAACAATATTCAACAATGTTGTTACGGTCATGTTGCCCCATGATTTATCCAAAATAAACTGCGCTCAAAGCTGCTTTGTTGGAAATCTCCATAGATAATAAAAATAAAGGAGATTTGCAATGAACCATTATTACATCCTACCAATTTTCTCTTAGATACCTAAGATAATGAACCAACTACTTGATCAGAAGGAATGTACACATTGTAACATATTTCTTCATACTTACTCGTGGATGATTCTAAAACTCGACTATCATAGAGAACATTAGTTTCTATGTTCCAAATGGTTATCTCCACCACCGACAGTAACACGACAGTGTGTCCCTCGAAATGATATTTACTATAAAATTATGATTTTATAGTAAATATCATTTATTTACCAATTTATTTATTTATTTACACCAAAAATATGTTTAATTTTAAGTTGGTATGAATATCAAACAAATTTATTTACAGTGTCGATTATTCGTGCTTATACAGTATATAGACAAGTAGTTTTATCTTTGATGCATTTAAATGAAAATTTATTTTGTAATTTTGTTATTCGGCGGTACTTCCTCTCTGCACACTGACACTTTGGTTTATTTTGTGTAAGTAGTAGGATACCATATTTTCCCTAAACCGACTGCATATTGTATATAAGAATGCCAGGAGACACATAGACTGTATCTCCCGGCTAACTTGCCAATGGTCATGCCAGAGGGGAGAGCTATCTTGTTGTTCAATAGAATCACTTCAGATATTGATATATTTAACATCAGCGCCCTTGAGGTGATTTTTCACAACAACGGCGTTATATAAATCGTCCAAATATTATTATGATCTTAAAAAATGGAACATATTACAATCTTACTTATCTTCCATTAAAACCATTTGCTTTTGGAAGAAGTATTATTATCCACAAAGCATAATTTAGACGGCAAGCTTTGTTGCAGCTAGTATAAAATCTGCTTTTATATATTTACGCGCTTACTAATGGACGTGTTTTGGATTTTGTTCGGCTGATAAACGGCCATTTTCAATACATTAATGTTTGTTTATCAGTTGTGTAGGGTCAAGAATGTATTTATCAGTAAGGCACTTATTGTTTTACTTATGTATCTTATAAATTTTTTTTTTTTTATGTTCTTAAAATTATTAAAGTATGAAATCATGCGCACAGAATTGTCAACAACATCGTTCATCCATACTAGTATATAGCATCCACGCACAGCGGCGCACTACCCACCATACACATAACTATTTATTTGATCGCAGTTCGGAGATTGTAGGTGTGTTTCCATGCCATATCTCCTGTCATTTCTATTATCTATATATATCTTTTAAAAATTTATTTTTTAATGTTCTTAAAATTATTAAAGTATGAAATCATGCGCACAGAATTGTCAACAACATCGTTCATCCATACTAGTATATAACAACCACGCACAGTGGCGCACTACACACCAAACACAAAACTATTTATTTGATCGCAGTTTGGAGATTGTAAGTGTGTTTCCATGCCATTCTCCTGTCATTTCTATTATCTATGGGAATCTTCGACGTAAAATGCGTTCTGCTTGAGTTCCAGCTGTGTTATACATGTACATCTAGATTTGCGTAGGTATTTAGTTATTTAATAATGTATATTAAGGTAGGTCATTTAAAAGAAAATATTATTTTTAAATTCTAAGAGCGATAAAAGGGTGATAAATAGGTTCAAAACGTGTTTAAAATTTTTCAAATTTCTGATACGCTCTTCTTCCTCCGGATTCACTTCAAAGTTTTGAAAATTTTCATTTTAAAGGGTTATTTCTAGTGTATATAAAAGTTACTATGAATCATTTAAACCATATTTTTTGTAATCTTCCATAGCAAATATAGTATATATTTACGAAATCATTTACAAAAAGTCCCAATATTGAGTCTCGCAAAATAATGCCGAAATTTGAGAGTAAAAAGGATTTTGCTGGTATTTGAATACACTGCCTTGAGATAATTTGAATTATATTTTTTTAAATAAATAAATCAACATATTTCGTATTTTATTGAAAAATAGTTAATTTTTAATGGTTTATCTAAAATTTTTGATTTTGTATCTTCATTTAACACGCTTTTATCACTATTAAACAAATCAAAACAATAATTTTTTTCCCATACAGTCGTAACTCACCTTATATGTTAATATTGAATGATTATTCCAGTAATGGCGTACATGGAGATGTTCGGCAACTGCAGTCATTCCCCGCAAGCGAGCACGGAATTCCTGCGTCACTCGGTGCACGCGGCGTACAACGCGACGCAGCAATCGCAACACGGCGGTCAGTTCCTGTCGTCGCAGACCCTGCAGCAGCTGGCGGGCCAGAGCCAGATGGGAGAGTTCAGTCACAACGGCTCCGTGGTGACGATGAATTCCCAAAATGGGTCGTTGTTGACAATGAATGCCCAGAACGGGTCTGTGGTGACCATGAATGGCCAGGCAGTGTTGGCATTGCCCAATGGCCAGGTGGGACTGCAGAACGGGTTGCTGAACTATAACCAGATGACCCAGAGTCACACTCTGCATCAATTCAGCATGTCTTCAAACAATTCATCCAGTCAACAACTGAGGTTAGTACTTTAAGGATTTATCTTTTAGAGCTTAACCACTGGAGCGACAACGCGAAATAAATAAATTTGCCTCGATTGCTCGCGATTTCCCAGAAGATCATTTTTAAAATTTTTCGCCAACATTAAAAAAATCAAGTCTTTGAATTTTTGTAGGATTTATAAAAAAAATATATAACAATCGTAAAGTTTATAACCGCGCAAATCCTGCGTGTTATTACTTTGAAACTGCCGTGAGGGGTACTTATTCGAGTCAACATAGAATATTTTCGATTTCTGTATGTTGTATGTGGTATACTTGATAATGAAAGGTGCATATCTATGGAAAAAGGACTTAATTTTAACCGTAAACAGCTGATCAAAAATTCGACGTGAATTTTTTTTTTTTTTAACATCGTTCTAAAATAGTCTACGAAGTTCGGATTTGCAACATCTAATAGATAAAGCATTTCAATAGCTTTGTTTTAAAATAAATGGCTGACCGGGGAAATGTTTTAAATAATTACAATAAATGTTTTACGAATGGTAGGAAAATGTGGTCGAATTTTGGACCACTATCAATCGCAGAAAAATAAAATTGGTCCATTTTTTTACCATAATCGCTCCAGTGGTTATACTAGTTATTAAATAAAGGGCACTGTTTGTTAGGTCAATCACATATATTATCAAATCCTTTCCTTTTATACCTAAAGAGCTTCAGAGACTATCAAGCCTTTTGTCTCAAGCACATAGTTTTGTCTATGGATAGCCATGTTTAACATGATTCTTACAGAGGGCACCCATGTTATAGGAGAGATGAAACACAGAGGCCAGTAAATCATTCCACAGCTGAGCTGTTGAACTCAAAATCAAGTTGTAGGAACCTTGCGTTTTCATGTGACAAATGTGAACTGTGTACAAATGTTGGGCACTTAAATTATGCCAGTTCCTTGGAGCATCTTCTATTGAAATATCTGTAGAATGAGGACTGCATTCCCACCTGGTGCCTGTGCTTTAAAAGATTACAATCTGTTTGTTAAGATAGAGGAATCTACCGAATGGAACAAGATAAAATCTATTTCTCAAGTATTTTCTGGTTTCGGACCAGAGGTGGCTTCCAAATTCGACAGTGGGGCTGCACTTGCGATTTGTACAATCTGTTTGTTAAAATAGAGGAATCTACCGAATGGAACAAGATAAAATCTATTTCTCAAGTATTTTCTGGTTTCGGACCAGAGGTGGCTTCCAAATTCGACAGTGGGGCTGCACTTGCGATTTGTACAGGGTCCGCAGTTGTGTACTATCTGCAATATCTTTGGGCCCAGCTTCCGAGAAGCTAACTTGACTCTGGCTTCGATGGAGCCCCCGTGCCTGAGCTGGTCACGTAGAGTTACACCAAGCATATCAATGAGAAGGTTACTTCCACTGATGAAGACTAGATTCTCATTTACATAGAAAAGGTGGCAGCGTTGGAGTTAACCCGTTTAATCACAGGAGACCCAAACAAAACAGTGTCAGAGTCCCAGTGGAACCAATATCTTTTTCTGATTTTTCTGTCTTCAGATTTTGATTGAGTTTCGCCAATATTGTCTTCTTTTAATTAAATATTATAATTTGAGTTTTCACTCATAAAGTTAAAAAAAAAAGGGTTAATAATAATTTATTATTGTCTATTTTATCTTCTAGTGGCTTTTCTTCCCCTCTGCGTTCCCCGCACCTGAATCGCTCCGACTCGGTGCGTTCCTCAGGCTCCTCGTGCACAGCGCGGGGACCCTTGCCCCCCGCCTGCCCGCCGCTGGGCCTGCCGCCCCCGGTGCCCAGCCCCGAAGCACCACCGCCTGCTCTACCGCCAAAGAGGGGCAAAACTAGACTGGTAACACTGATTCTGCTGTTTTAAATAATTATGTGACACAATGGAAAATTGCAAAAAACCTAACCTAACTTAATCAATTTTTAATTATATGCTCCCTTTTGTCAGTTTTCTGTTTTATCCGTACTCTTGCCAAGGTCATGGGGTAAGTAATCCAGAGGTCACAGGTTCAAATCCTGGCGTGTGCTAGTAAATTTTATTTAACTAATTTGTGTTGTTTCACAATTATTTCATTTAAATCATTTATAGTATATTTGCAGCAAGTTTTAAAGGTTTAAAGATACTCTCAGTATCTCCCTGCTGTAAGACCACCATCCAGAATTAAAATGTTGCATGAAATGGCTTTAGCCTTCCTCTTTCTCATTTTCCACTCCCCACTGCCTTCAACCTCACAAGATTCCCTGATTTGGAATGCCATAGTCTGACTAGAAAAGATGACATAAAACTGACATAAAAAGTTTAAAAATGGCTCACTTAACGTTTTTTCTAACTAAAATTACTGATAATGAAAAAAATAAAAATATGTACATATTTTATTAGACAAATGTATCATAAACGTTATTATCACCTCACTTTTTTGCCGTTCCATGTAAAAATAATGAATAAAAAATTACCAAAGTTTCATAAATTTATTTCAAATTTGCAATTCGAAACTTTGGTTTCATAAATGTTTACATTTTACTTCTTTTGTGGTTAGTTTTTTTAATTTGAATATAAAGCGTGGTTTTTCTCTTTCTAACACCGTTTATATCATATTTCTCACTATGATAGTAAGGGAGATACAACGATTTCTAAGACTGAACAAATAGACTTTATGGATTAATCATGTAAACTTCCTAAGTATTAACCCGCCGGCTTGTTTAGGAATAAATATATCCCAAAACACGTAATCGCGTTATACTTTCATCAGACCAAAAACGTCCCAGAGCGACCTTACATTTTAAAAGCTATATATCTCTCTTCCTCTCATGCAAACATATGTATTTTCTTTTAACCAGAAAGAGAATGAAATAATGCTTCTTATTGTCTATTGTCTTTGAAATATGAAAGCTATCTTGCATAGATATTTTACAATCTCGATCCGAAGTGACGGTTTGGCGCGAAACCGAGGCTTCCGGATTCTGAGGTGCGAATATATTGAACCAAGCAGACGGGTTGAGGTCTATATGGGATAAAAAACCCCTTGCAAAAAATAAGTCATTCCTTTCGATAGATTCTCCTAAAATTAATACATCTAGCAATTTTTAGTATTACATATTATGAATGGTGTTGTATTTTTCCAGACGTCCTGTCAATCCTCTGGCGATCTGGATGGTAGCCCCGTACCCCCGCTGCCTTCCGCCTCCCCTCTGCCCCCGCCCAGTCCTCGGCCCCCGCACTCGCTCAGCCCTGCCCCCAAGTTCCACTTTGATCCCCCGCACTCCGTCGACACTGTAGACGAGGCACTGCTCATGGTTAGTACAAGAGACGTTACAAATTATCTACAATAGTCCCACAGCCCGTGACGATCAGACCCTCGTTATTTTATAAAACCTGAATTTTTATCTGTGTATGTCGCTAATACAGGTAAAGATGATCCCAGACTATGAACTTTGGATCACGTTGGTTTTGAAAGATACTGTATTAATTAATTATAATTGTACTTAAAAGCTGAATTTTATAAATGTTACTTGAGGAACTATCAACATATGTTTTCTCAGTAATCAGACAGTTTCGATGGTTCTTTCACCTAAAAGACACATTAAAGACTTTAAAAGTCTACCGTTGGTGCGAGCGTGATATATACATGCAAGCGGGTGGGAGTGAAATAGTGTGAAATTTCAATGCTAGCAGACTACTGCCTTGTAAAAGTGCGAGCAAAATGCTCTTGAAATTGAGGTGCAATTTTGTACACTTTTGCTACCTCCTATCTTTCAAGGCCACCATGATCCAAACTTTATAGTCGGGGATCGTCTTTACCTGTATTAGGGACATACACACAGAAATTTTCAGGTTTTATAAAATAACGAAGGTCTGATCGTCACGGGCTCTTGGTGATAAATAACTTTTTACCTGAAAACTTCCTCAAAATGTTGGGATGCTATTTGGAGGGTCTTTCTGAGGAGAGGAAGAGTGAACATGGATCTTGAAGAGACTCAAGTCGTAGTAAGGAGGAAACATAGATGCCTGTGAATGGTTATGCTGTTATAAAAAACTAGCTGAGGTACCCCGCTTTGCTCAGGGAGTTGATATGAGATTGAACTGACGTTCCAACCCACCACGGATCTTGCTTCATATACCCCTACCAATGGGTAGCCCCACCCACACTCGGAATGGTCCACAATGTTCCAGAACATCCCACAACATTCAAGAGTGTTCTGGAATGTTCCACAATAATCTGGAATGTTCCAGACTATTCCTGAACATTCCACAACATTCCAAAATGTTATATATAAGTGTAAGATTGGTCAACTCCTTTGAATTGTGTATGACAAAACCCAACATCTTTGTGGCTTGATTTACAGATCTTTTCAATATATGCATGAAATGTTAAGTGAGCGTCACACACAATGCATACAGATCTTAATAGTTTTGTTTTGGATGTTTGTCAGAATGTTGAGGAGGACACGTGGCAGCACTCTCCCAACAAGCCTGGCATGTTCCCCGTGGAAGATACCGACTTGGAGCAGCAAACCAACACTAGCTCCAGCCCCTGCAGCCGGGACCCTGCTGATGCCAACAATGAAAATGAGGTAAAATATTCATTTGCATTACTTAATGATTGACTGCGGGCAAAGTTATCCAATTAAAATAGCATCTAATATCTGCCTGTTTCTGGAGAGGGCCAAAAGAGCTATGTAGCATATGGATACGTTTAAAAAATAATTTCTCTGAATAAAACAAGCTATCCTGAGGAAACTACATATAGGTAGATAGGTAGATGCTAGATTATATACTATTCCTATTAAAAAAAAAATTATTCTTAAATAAAAAAATATTTGTTACATATATGCATATATATTTTACAAATATTATAATAAAGGTCGTTTTTGGTCATGTATGTCTTATCAGAAAAGAGGAGCTCTTGTGCCTGATAAGGGAGCCACGATTCTTACTTAAGTTGTAATTTTTTTTTTTTAAGTGTGTTTATTCAGTTTTAATTTTACAATATAACAAATCTAATTATTTTGAGCGTATTTGAGAAGTGTTCACGCTCGAATACTTTCTCTGTCTGGCATTGGTTGTCTCTTACTACCGCTGCCGTTAGGGGCAGCGGGCCAATAGGTACCTATATAAAGACAAGCGTACCCTTAGAGTGGAAGTTTACTTGGCGAGGTGAATCGCGTAACTTCCGGTGCTCTATTGAGGGAGCATACTCGTGAATCTTTTGTATAAAGTGACGAGTGATTAAAGGATAATTAGGGTCCTTTGGAGTTATTATTTATCATTGGAATAATAACCATAAAGCTACTGTTAAAGCTTGTACGTTTAAGTTACTACTGTTTTACGATTATTGAACTGTTTACTTGTGTTGATGGCTTGTACCCACCCAATAAAGACTAATTGTGTTCAAGAAGAAGAGCGTGGACTAATTTTATTTAATTACCCCGCTAAAACAATATTTTATCTTACGAATCTGATCAATCAGTTTGACTGTAAGAAATCTCGCATTTTTTCTAATCAATTAATACTATATACTTTTCAGTTTTACATAGTAAATACTAAATATAATCCTTAATATTGAAATACTAATTATAATACGGTTTGTATAAAATATTTACTTTTTACTGGAAGTTTTTTTTGGAAAATTGTTTAATTTTATTTATTTGTTCTGATTGGTTGATGATACAGCGCAATTCAGAAGGGAGGTTATTATAGTATTTTATGGCTTGGAAAATATAGTGATTTTGCATTTGAGTTGTTTTAAAATTAGGTGTAATAAATTGGTTTCCATTTCACATTAGTTTGTCAAATTCTTGATATTCTTTGTTATTTTTTTCTTTACACATTTTTATAATGGAAGCTTGCTTGAATATGTCATCGACATTTGGTACTGAAAACAATATAAAAAATTCTGTTGAGAAGATATATATTTTTTAAAATATTACTTAAATGATTATTCTTTGCGAAACTTTTACTGAGCTTAGATTGTCTTTGTAAGATCCTCCTCAACCTATAATTCCGTATGTAAACACATTATCTGGTAAGACAGTACAATTTACAAAAATATTATTATTCAAGTTATGACAAAAATAGAACTGAAGATGCATGAAAATTTTTGCAGCAGCACTCCCAAGGGTTAATGTTTTTCGATTTGATTGATTATATCAACTCCCAAATTCTACAGTAATGATTTTTTTATAATACTGCACAATATTCAAGACTGTCTGGAGCTAGTGGGACTATGGTACATCCCCATTTTTTTTTTTTTTTTTAATATCAATACCTCACAAGAGTCTCAGCTGCTCCCGTCCGGAGCCAGTGAGACTATGGCATCCCCAATTGGGGTATGTTGTGAGGCTGTAAATGGGGAGGGGAAGTAGATGGGGAAGAGGAAGGTGGGGAAGTACCTGGCTATTCAGATCTGGTCACCAAACACGGCTAAAGTCATTTTAAGCAACTTTTCAATTCTGAATGGTGGTCTGATGGCGATACTGGGGTATATATATTTTCCACTCTGGAACATGCCGCAAATATACTATATATTATTTTTAAATGAATTAATTTTGAAATAACACAAATTAATTAAATAAAAATTATTTGCCTCCATCGGGATTCAATCCCGTGACGTGGAGTAATTGGAGTATGTTGTAATGCTGAAGTGAGTTGGGTAGGGAAGGAGATTGGAACATTGAAATTTGGTAAATATCTGTCTGTTCTGATTGATGTTTGGTCCTATGTTTCCAGGGCGAGCCGGATCTGATCCTTGAGATGGACGTTTCCTCATACCTGGTGACCAACCCGGCTCCCGGCAGGACGGGGCAGGAAGACGCAGTGGACATCCGCGGGGGCCACCCTGACGCACTCATCGTACACGCTATCAAGTCCTCCAAAAGTAATTATTACCCAGTACATCCACTAACAGAAGACGAACTGCCACACAGTGAGATTACAAAACAGAACGGTGACGACAAACCACTTTATCCACTTGAGCGTCAGCTACAAAAATTTGGGTAGCACCAATGCCCTTGAGCGATAGCCATCTAATTTTGAGTAGCACCACTAATGCCCTTGAGCGATAGCCATCTAATTTTGAGTAGCACCACTAATGCCCTTGAGCGATAGCCATCTAATTTTGAGTAGCACCACTAATGCCCTTGAGCGATAGCCATCTAATTTTGAGTAGCACCACTAATGCCCTTGAGCGATAGCCATCTAATTTTGAGTAGCACCACTAATGCCCTTGAGCAATAGCAATCTAATTTTGGGTAGCACCACTAATGGCCCTTGAACGGATAACCTACCCAACATTTGAGTAGGCAATTTTTATGAATTAAAATAACTTCCCTAGCTTGATTAAACTTCTATCGAATACCAATTGAAGACACTAATGTTCCTCTTATGTAATAATCTAAATTAAGTGTCAATAAACCGTTTATATGTCATGACCGGCCAGTGGGTGTGTTGGTATTGCATTTTGGTCCGACCCAGGCATCGTGTGTTCAATTCCTCGGCTGGCTGAGTCCTCCATCACGGCTCAAGCATTATTTTCCGCTTACTGTGGTATACTTACTTACTTAATAGTAGGAGATTTTCAAATATTGTCAGGTTATTCGTAACACGGGAATGTTTGTCTTTAAAAATAAAAATAAAATTCCGTATTAATATTGAGGTATGATTTTTGATAAGAGGGTCGAATCAAGGCATTTAAAAAAAAAAGCTTTCTATTGTGGTTATCATGTTTTGTTTAATCACTGTTCTGTTATGTCAGGTTACCCCACACAACACAATCTGTCCTGGCACCTGCCTTTTTCTACCATTCACTTTTACGTCATCTAATCTCTTAACACTGTTCATCCGCTCTACACGTCCAAACTATTTAAGCGTCCCGTTCTTAAAGGGATGTACTAGCCACGGCCGAATTCGAAAACTGTCAAAATGTATTAATTATTACATCGCTAGATGTCGGTAGTAATGCCATCGCGAATTTTAAAACTTCAACATTCAACTTGTGTTATGTTATGACGTGCACAATATTTTTAAATATCGAAGTAAAAACCAAACCAATAACAAAGTGTGTTTAATTTATGGAACTTATTATTTTGGTAGAATATTTAGTATGATCCTTTTTACGAATGTTTCATTATTTGCTTGTTGATGGTTTTTTCCCATAGTTCACATCATTCGTATACACTCGCGCAGCTCCCATTATAAACTACCGACGCGACGTTTGGAATCTCGTGGTGCATTTATTTTGTAGAACTCCATTTTAATTTCTTATTTCTTTTATATGTTCAATAATATTATTATTTAATGTATAAAAACAGTTTATTATAAACAAGTTCTGCTTCGTAATTATGTATTTCGTATTTATGCATTGTATAAATAATTTTTTAAAAGTAAAACTTCTTTACGCACGCTCGACACTTGGGGGTAAACTGGTGAATGCGTTACGAAAAGTGTGATGCGAACGGTAATCGATGCGAACAGTGATCGATGCGAACGGTGATTAATGTTATTAAAAAAGGAAACGAAGCATGCAAAAGAAAACGGGGCAACTTTTGCCCAGCGAAAAAAAGACGCCTGAGTGTGTACTACTGTGTGAAATGCAACAAACCAAATTGTCTGGAATGTCAACGTCTATGTCACCCCAATGTCATATGTTCTTTTATAAGATAAGTGAAATTTTATTTCAGTCGTGTGGTCTTGCACAATCGTTTTTTTATTTTTTTTAAATGTTCAATAATATTATTATTTAATGTATAAAAAAAAGTTTATTATAAACAAGTTCTGTTTCGTGATAATGTATTTCGTAGTTATGTATTGAATAAAAACAGTTTATTATAAACATATTCTGCTTCGTAATTATTCTCGTGGTTCACATTTGGAGTCGATTTTATGGTGTTTTTATTTTTGAACTGCCAGGCTGCTGGTCGGCAGACCAAGGAAATCATGAATGGGATGATCTAGATTACAGTTTTTTGTTAGTTTCGATCTTGTGTTCGATGTAATCGATGCAGCAGGGCATGCGAAACCGATATGAAACGGACGAGGTTCGGAAATTTAAGTCGTTTTACGGATGAACACAGCTCTTACGGCGACGGTGCGTTGGTTGTTCGAACTTCCAACTAGTATGGACTATTTTGGCAATCTTAAAATGACTATTATTATTATAAATTTGTACAAAAATATGGACACGCGACAGCAGTGAGGGGCACCGCGGCAGGTTTTGGCTTATTTAAAAAAAATATGGCATTCTAATTTAAAACTATAATGAAATAAAAATAATAATTCAGAAAAAGAAATTTTTTTTTTTTTTTTTAAAGTCGTACCCAAAAAGCTGCCAGGCTGCTGGTCGGCAGACCAAGAAATTCTTAAATGAAATGATCTGGACTATAGTTATTCATTGGTTTAATTCGTGTACTCGATGACGTAAAATTTACTATTTTTTACCCCACTTTGACGCCGGCTGCCTGCGAACGTGCCAGGCTGTCGGTTGGCAGACCTGCTTTTTTCTCATTTTCTAATCGACTTTTATTATTCTCGTTGTTTTGATGTCGTAATTTTTTCGAAAAAAATCACTGACTATTTCCGTGACAGCGCGGCTCCTGCCAAAAGACGCACCGGCAGACCAGCTTTTTTAAGGTTTTATAAACGTCCATTATCACTACAAAGTAGTTTCATTCGTATACTCGATGACGTAGGGTTTACCTATCTTGTCTCTTTGTCTATTATACTTAATACTAATACTAATCATATAAGGTAATTTTTGTATCTACTACCAAACACAGCGTACATAATGTACCTACGGAGAAATGTTCGACGAGTGAATGAATGTCCACGACACAAACAAATGAACTAATAGACTAATACTGATATTCCGAAATACGTCACGCTACATATATTATAGCTGTGTGTGTGTACGCAGCATTGAATTCTCACACATACTTGCAAAACGTGCCCGTCGCCACACGCATGGAACAATATGAACATCGCACAAACCATTTTCGGAAGTATAACGCACATGAAATGTTATATTTTAAACGATTTATACAATATGGCGGTTGAAAAAATACAATTCGACAAACTTAGACTAAAAAAGAGAATTTTCGAGTACTTCCTGTTTTTGTAGCTTACTGAGTTTACTGCAGTGGTTCAAGTGAGTCGGTATTCTATGTTTAAAGCTATTAATAAAACATTTCGCCCGTATTTTCAAAATATATACGCTGTCAAACGAGGAGCGTACAGATTCCCTACCTGCCAACGGGAGATTCTAGCCCGGAATGAATAGAAGCTACGAAATGTGTTCGATTTTGGTGAAAAATGAAGTATTTATTTAATTATCAATATTCACAGATATCATAACGATAATAAGAGGCCGTACTTTTACAGATGTGTGTATTATGTATATATTTTAAATTTAAAATATTGTGTAAAATCATTATTTACGCGATAATCATAGACTAAAGTTTTAAAAGTGGGTTGAATGGTGTATCAATGTTTTTATTTTTCATGGTCAAATGCCTACATCGATTACAAAAAAAAATAAACAGATTGAAAAATAAAAGTCCATTATTTGGTAACAAAAAATATCAAGTCTAAGAATGACACACGAAAGGTAGTATTAAGCCGTTTTAGAGAGCCGTTTTTCAGCAAATTACAATTCTGCCCCTATAATATACTCTTAATGTTATTCATAACGCTTTTCTTAGCTTTGCATTCTTTCCCGATATTCATCTATAACCTTATATGTATATTTAATGGCTAAAATATTCCAACTCCACCAAACCATTTTATGCATTAAGTACATTGATTGGCAGTCGATAATCAACTCAATAAAATTATGTAATATCCAATAACATCGTTAATGCAAAGTCATCAACGTCTAAACACGGTTTTAAGACATACACGGTGTCTGGAAACTCATAGTTTAAGCAAAAGATATTGAAATACAAGAGATATGCTATGATGGCCGCCCGACCGTCGGCGGATTACTACCTAATTGGCATAGTTTGAATATGGAAAGATTTTTTTCATTTAGTTGATTTTTTTAAGGTGTGCAGTAGTTAGTATTGGTTAACAATATAGTTTAAATACGGAAAGAATTCGTTCATTTAGTTTAACATTCATTTAGTTTATTCGTTCATGCAGTTTATTTGTTAATTGGTTAATAATATCGGCGACACCGGGAAACACAGTCCCACCTGGTAAAAAATGCGGATAGCACATCTCTTATATTTCAATATCTTTGGTTTAAGCGGGAAACTGATAAATATACATCAAATAGAGAACCCAAAAACATAAAATGATTTTTTTGTTTTGTTTTAAGAGTTTTAAAAAAACTTTTTGAGTACTCCCTACACCTTTAAAAGACATTAAACACCTGATTTTCTGAAAAAGAAAGCTCAAATCAAAAAAAGGTTATGTATTCTAACAAATCGACTCCCAAACGTGGTGTAGATTCACCAAATTTCCCCCTTGTACCACTAGTTTTTGATCACCATGTGTACAATTACACTGTCTTAGAACTTTCCACAATATTCATTTGCTAACAACAAAAATTAATTATTTATTTATAATCAGTAACTTTTTTAAGTATGTACATAGTCATATTTTGTATACTTTGAAACAGAGCGTTTTAAATTTACCCTAGTTTAAAAGTAGTGCTTAACTTAAAAGCTAGTATATAATACTTGTGTTAGCTGTTAAATGTTACATTTAATTTGATATTTTCTGCACAGAATTTTTAATGCCCACTTTTAATAATTATAATTTTATTATAAATCATTAAAAATATGTATTGTAATTTTTCTTTATGCTGCCTCTCATCAGATAAAGAATTCAAAGACGCAAGTAAGTATTTGGCTTTTATGCTTGTATTTTTTTACTTCGGCACTCTTTAGGTAAATTTTACTCTGTGGCTAAATCAAACCATAGAATCTAGAATAGTCTAGAATGGCTGTTAACGTTTTTGTATACAGAAAGATATTTTATATGTTAAAGTAGATGCTTGGCACCTAAAACTGTTGGTGCTTTTAAAATATGTGTATATTTAGCCCATTTGTTCCCCTAGTTATAAGAGTTGTTGCAAGGCTGCCTTTACACTCGTAAGTTTATTCCCGTAAGTCGCTCACGTAAGCAATTTATGTCCAAATTACCAATGTAAACGACACCAAAAGTCATTTAGCGTATTTTATAGCAAGATACAGAAGTTGTTCTTTTGCAAGTTTTTTGACAGGTCTAATCGCGTCCGCTCGAACTTCCAGCCTTTTCACAGCTTATCAAATCAGTTTTGATGTAAACGCTCCTGTTATTTAAAAATACTAATTTTCTTGTGCGGGACTTTTTATAATGCCTTTTGTTTATTACGTTTTCAGGTTTCTCGTATCAGGAAGCGTTCCTCACGACGTACCGCACGTTTGTGTCGCCGATGGACCTCATAGAGAAGCTAAGCAGGCGGCACGCATTCCTAGCGCGCCACGGCAAGCGTACAAAGGCGCGGGAGGTGCAGGCCCTACTCACCAGGGTCGTCGAGGATCTCACGTAAGTTGATCGGATCACTTCAGATACTCTGTTTGTATCGGTTCCATGTCAACTCAGAAAGAAACCAACTCATAATAACTCAGAACCACCTCAGAAAGGTCATTAAAAGCTATGAAAATACAATTTTAAAATAGCCGGTAACCCTAACCTAACTTAACCTATTCAACCTGTTTTTATAATTTTTTATTATCACTCTTAGTGACCTTTCTGAGGTGCTTCTGAGTTGGTTTCATTCTGAGTTGTCTGGTCACCGTTTGTATCGCCGATAGACCTCATAGAGAAGCTGAGCAGTCTTCCTTGAATGCATTTGCCTACCAGCTGCGTGGCAGGCCGGATCGGGGGAGAATGGTTAAGGGAGTCCCACTTCTCCAGCCGTACTCTCTCGGAACATCGCCTTGCACCGCAGTGAGAGAAATGGATTCATACATCCGTCACTCCTGGACACACTCACAACCCAGATTTCTACCCACCCCTCACCTTTTCCTTCCCAGAACTTCCTTCACCTTCCTTTCCTAAAAAGACCCTCCACTCAGCATCCCCAAACATCTTTGTTTGTTTACATGTCATCACATAATCTCTGAGGGGGAATTATTTTCTTCATGGCCTTCTGTGTGGAGCTAATGTAAAAAAAAAAATTCTTCTAATGTGTTGAAATGTTTTGTCTTGCCATGCTGTGCTAGAACATCTGTTCTGCCGTGCGGTATCTTGTACAAGTTGTTTTCTTATAATGTGTTGTTTTGTGTTGCAGTATCGCAGAGGTGGACGAGGAAATGCTTCAGAGGGTGATGGACTTTCAGTACGGCCTGGTGGGCTCCGGAGAGCTGGCCATCGCTAAGGTCCTCAGGGTCATAATCCTGGACAAGTACAAGAGCAAACAGTTGATGGTAATACTATTCATAGTTTAAGGGTATTCTCAAAATATTTTTAGCCCTTCGAATAATAAGAAAATAATATCTGTAACCTTTTGCCTGTCAAGGTTCCCGCGCAAAATTCCTGGTTCTTGCCATGCATCTTAAATTTTCCTATTTATGGGTTATTTTTTAATCCTTTTGCAAAAACAAAAATTGTTCTAAAATCTAGATAAAATAATATTTCCGATGTGTTTATTAGAAATCAACTTTTTTTTTCTAAATATTAAAATTTTGATATTGGAAATGTAAATTAGCTAAAAAAATGCATACCTGCGAATATTGGAATTAAAGTACTTAAAATAGAATAAACTTAAAATTTTAAATACAGATTCCTTTTTTCAACAAAATTTGTAATAAAACTGTCACCTCACTTTTTATCACTTTCATACAATTTTATTTTAAAATTAAATGTTTGTTACGTCAAAAATTGGCTCGAAATAAAACCGTCACTTATGATCGGGTTTGTAAAATATCTCAACAACATAGCTCATATAATCCTAATACAATGAGAAGCATTATTTTTTTGGCTCTCTAACATAAAAGAAATCACAAATATTCGCATGACAGGAAGAGAGATATATAACTTTTAATAATGCACGGTCGCTCTGGGACAATCTGGGTCTCTTGTTATTATAACGGCATATGATGTTTTGGGACAACTTGGGTCTCCTGTGATTAGAAGGGTTAGAAACTTTACGCCGATAGATGGTGCTATTTTCAATATCGTCTAATAAAACACTTTTAACACGTTATGCTTTTTAATATTGAGATGAATTATTGGTTCGCGAACGTATATTAGTAATATTAATCTATATTTAAAAAAAAATTGGTACCTATAATTACATAATCGTAGAGAACGGGTGAAAAATACACAATTTCATTGCAAAAAAAATATGCACAAAAGACATTTTCCACAGCTCCGCGCGCGTTGGTAAAGAACATTTTTATTTACCCAACCAAAAAACATTCGCGAAAAAGATGTATTTCAAAAATTTTACGATGTCTCGCATGCGTGGAAGAGAGACGCGAGATAGAGGTTTGTTGTATTCAGTAAATTAAATCAACGCCTGGGAAGATTGAATAAATTTATAAAAGGAACCGGCTGGGAACAACGGCATGTGTGGCGGGAGCTGGTGTTAACTGGATCTTTTTTTAGAGGCTGCCTTTGCTAAACGGGCTTATTCATGACAAGCGATGTAGGTACATACCTCTCGGTTGCTTGCTCGTTAATATTTCGTGAATAAGTCAAAAAGTTACATTTAATTCTTACATTTCTATGGGGTGCATTTATCAAACCAACGAAGTGGTTAGAATTGCCAGATGGAGAAACAAATTTGTCGTGTGCTCAAGTCAGGATACGATGGCTTCACATAACAACATAACAATGCATAATAATATAGTATATGCCTATGTGGTGTGATTTGGTGTCAGCTCGCTGAGATAATTTTTCGCAAAAAACGGCGCAATCAAGCGAATTAATTATTTGGGAACAGTCAGTCGGAATAATAGAAGAGATGTGTATGAATGTGAATAATCGCATTCTTCACATTCTCTTTCAACTCTTAGTTGTGACCCATCCTCTCAGCGAGAAAACGGGGATAGATAATTAGTAAAAATTACACAATTACTACAGAATGTAATAATTACTGCAGAATAAAATAATTTAATTATTAAAATTAAAATAGTAATTAAAATATTTTTTAGTAAATAAAATATTTATTATTAATTAAAATATTTATTATTTAATTTTAATTTTATATAAATTAGTACAGAATGTACCTAGAAAATGTGGATATAGAGCGAATTAATGAAGAAAGTACCTAGGTAGTATAAGAAGAATATATGAATTGTTCTTTAGGAATTGCTTTGTATATACTGTATATTCTTTGTTTCACATTATCTAATCAATTTAGTAAGGACTCGTAAGGAACACTATATAATTTATTTTAAGCTTATTATAATTAAGCGCATTTGAAGTGAAATATCACAAAACTGCGCTATATAAATACTATGTTATTATTATTATTATTATTATGACGCAAATATGAATGGTAGAAGAAGTTGGGGACGCACGAGGTAGACATGGCACGATCAAATGAATCAGATACTTGAGTCGGGTCATGTCAAAAGTCAGAATAATAGAAGACTATGTATGAGACGATGTATGAATGTGAGTGAGGCAAATAGTGTGTGCCAAGACCGAGTTGTTTGGCGGTCCGTCCTCTCTGCCTACCCCTGCGGAGAACCGGCGTGATGGTTAGTTAGGTAGTTACCGATAAAATATTTGTAAAAAAAATTGTAACTTAGTCTTGGATTCACTCTCTACCTTCGACCAAGTATGCTCTCTAATAATACTTTTGTTTCTTATAAAGAGCACGCCTCATTTTTATGGAATAACAATAATGCGTTGTACAAAGTCGAAAAAAGCTTCAACTTCTAAAACTCGTGGCAGACAGACGAGAATCGGACAGAATGTAGGTACCCAGCTCGATCTATGCATTTTATTGTTTAGCAAGTCTCAAT
Organism: Limnephilus lunatus; assembly: GCA_917563855.2. Lineage (NCBI taxonomy): Eukaryota > Metazoa > Arthropoda > Insecta > Trichoptera > Limnephilidae > Limnephilus > Limnephilus lunatus. Next base: position 726,671 of record CAKJTF020000021.1, read on the forward strand.
AACAAAATAACTAGGCGGGCGTCTAGTGATAGTTGGAGATTTATGAAAGTTCTAAATAATTACAGTCGTTCTCACTATAATTATATAGTTAATTTGTCCTTTTTTACTGCGTGCCAAAACCGCAAATGTTCCTTGCGCCGAGTAATACTGGAACATTCATAAAAAAGCAAAACGAACATTCTATCAGAATAACAAATCGCGCCACGCAAATTTACATTTTTACTACAAATATACTGACCACTTTAACACCATAGGAATGGGTTGAAAGCGTGCACGTGAAACGTATGGCTCGCACATAGGTTTGTCTCCTTCTAACGCAGATTAGGGCATTTTGGCTGGCAGTTTTTGCACAAAATAATTAGTTTTGTTAATTTAATTACTGGGTTATTATAAGTGATAGAACTGTGAAATTTTCGTTCGCGAATATTTCATTATGAGTATTATTTTTCGACATTAAAATAAATAAAATATTATCTGTAGTTTTCAAATGCGGTTGAAAAATAGATTGTATGGGAATGGTCACATCTGTTTCACCTTAATCTTCTTCTCTAAATATTATAAATTAAAATCCTTCACCGCGTCTGTCTGTCTGTTTGCAATAAACTCTAAAACTGCTAAACGGATTTTCATACGGTTTTCACCAATAGATAAGATAAGATTCACCAATTGTGAAGGTTTTGTGTAAATTGATTGAAATATATAATACTAGCTGACCCGGCAAACTTTGTACCGCCTCAGAATCAATAACTGTTGTGTTAACTTATTAGCTGAATTAAAGTCAGTTTTTTTTGTTAAGTTAAAAATTACACAATGAAGCAATTATTGATGCGCAACTGTCCGTGTTTTGTTTTTGTCAGTATCAGAGATGGCGTTGTGTACGGATTTATATTTTTTGTGATTTTCTTACTTTTTACCACTTCTTACGGGAATTGCATTTCATTTTCTTTATACGTGTGAGGGAAATTTATTATAATTATTGTATTTTTCCTTTGGAGGGGTGCAGACATGGGTTCACCTTTTGTCTCATTTTCGACTGTTGATATTTAGTGTGTAAGAAAGAGGGGCAGTATTATATGTTTAAAAACAAAAGCAAAACAATCAGCGCGTTGACATTTGACGTTTTTGAATTTTTGGAATTCACTCGCATTCAATATTATACTTATCACAATATTGCTGCAGCTCTTTCAAAGATTAGAATTCGTTCCATACAAAATATATGAGGAAAATAATTTTATTCATATTTTTTTTCGTGAATTTCTGGAGTGTTCAAGTATCACAGGCGTCTGGTACTAGGGTATCCTTAGTTCTCCACGCAGAGTGAAGGAGCCTTGTCCACCATGGAAATTGGAGTTGAGGGTCACGATCCTTATCAATTTGAGAGGACTAAGAAGAAACCGAATGGGCCTTTACAACTAGTGACTTACATGCAAGACTTTTACTTTAATAAATGAAATAAGTAAGCAAATGTTTAATCCTGTTTGTTTGCAGCAACAGCAGCAGTCGTACCCGTGCCAGACGGTGTCGCTGTCGGCCCAGCGCCTGTCGGTGCTGGAGCTGAAGGCGGAAGCTCTGGCGGAGCAGATGACGCTGATGGATGCGGAGCTGTTCACGAGGATCCCGGCTCCCGAGGCGCTGCTGTGGGCGCGGGACCAGTGTGAAGAGCGGAGCCCTAACCTCACTCGCTTCACCGAGCACTTCAACAAGATGAGTTACTGGTGAGTGCCGCATACAACACTTTTAATTAATGATTACATTATCAAATTACACAGGCATGTATTAATTATTTTTTCATGAAATCTTTTCATGAAATTTTTTCATGTAACATAAAAAAGTTATTTGACGATAACATTTATAATACTAATAATATTTGCTTAATAAAATGTGTGTGATTTTTTTTTTGTTATCTGTAATTTTAATTAGAAAAAACCCAAGGTTTGCCATTTTTAAAACTTTTTTATGTTTACAAAATTTTTGTATATAAAAAATATATATTTATTTTGAATTATAAAATTTAAAGGCATATTTCATAACCTTTATCAGTTTTCGGATGCATTCAGAAATATTCCAATTATTTGGATTTTATTGCAAAACAGAAATATTTTAACCCTCTGACAAAATACGATCGAGGCCCGAAGGGTTAAACTTGTTGCGAAAATAAATTTAAGCACGTCAGCAGAATACTGCCTACTCATTACATAAATAGTACAGCGAATCTCTCTTAAGAAGTTTTCCAAGGGACCAGAAAAAAACTTCTTAAGCCGGAAAACCTTATGTGAGGGATATATTGGGCCATTCGGTCTTCAAGGGACCGAAAAATTAAACTTCTTAAACATGAAAACTTTTAAACCACTCAGCAACGTAAGCAGATATACACGTTAATATGACAATAGCCGTCAAGTACAATAAGCGTGTTTTCACGTCAACGCATGTTTCCACAGAAATCGTTATAACTCTGTAATGTTCTTTAATATTCTATATTGATTACAACGCAAGTTCGTCTTGTATTCTTATTTATTTAATTGGATTACAGCGGAATTAGTATTGTTGATAACGTGTAATTATTGTGGGAGCTCTCAGTTAGGAATGAATTAGCGATTCAAATAGCGCCGGCACGAGCGCCCAGCGGCGGTAAGTTCGGCAGCATTCGGCTACGCCCGAATGTCTCCGAACTAACGATAGACATATACCACAAACTCCAATATTGTTCTAGAGACATCCCTAAAACAAAAAATAGAAGGTCCATAATAAATCAAGCTACCCATCACTATTCAAGTTGTCCATAGAAATACATAAAAATACCTACCCACCGTTAGACATTGTTATTTTTTTATTAAATATTCTTGTATGAAATGATAAAAAAACGAGATGACTAAATTATTCATTGTACATTTATACGATAGAATAAGTATTGTTTTTACATAATCCGCGATTAGTACCGTTTTCACATAAAAAACATCATGTGAGTAATTTTTACATTTTTTTATGTTTGCATTCTAAATTTTAATAAATACAAATATTAATATTATTTGTAACATAACAATTGAAAGCTTATTTCATAACCTTTCAAAAACAGTTTTTAGTATTTGGCTACATTCTAAAGTTTTTGTAAATCTGACATTTCGTTTAAGACGAAAAACTTGCATATTCGCAATAGATCGGAGTGGTTAACCTAAAAGTCTAAATAAAAAACTCAGTTCAAATCTTGCAGAGTGTTTATTATTTGAAGAAAGTACAAATCTCAACACTGACGATATTAACTACTGAATCGTCAGTATCAGAAATATAAATATGACATTGTATGCGTTTTGGTCGGTTACAGGGCCCGTTCTCGCATCCTGGAACAGGAGGAGGCCAAGGAGCGAGAGAAGTACGTCAGCAAGTTCATCAAGGTGATGAAGCACCTGCGCAAGATGAACAACTTCAACAGCTACCTGGCCCTGCTCTCGGCTCTGGACTCGGCGCCCATCCGCCGCCTCGAGTGGCAGAAGCACATCACTGACAGCCTGCGCGAGTACTGCGCCCTCATCGACAGCAGTTCCAGCTTCCGGGCATATCGGCACGCTCTCGCCGAGGCCCTTCCTCCCTGCATACCTTACATGTGAGTTGAATTGCGTTGAGTGAGTAGGCTACTAGGACATACACCACGTAGATTTACAAGAGTTTATTATTTATTGACCCAATGTTATTATCCATTATAGTGTTACCAAAATTATCTTAATATATAAAACAAAGTCGGGTTAGTTACACCATTTATAACTCAAGAACGGCTGGACCGATTTTTATGATCTTTGATATGATGGATTTGTCTCTGCCTTGAATAGCAGAATATCTATTAAAACATCGGAAAAATAGTTATGAAGAAAATTCTTTTTTTCATACATTTTGTATGGAACGAATTCTCATATTTTGAAAGAGCTGCAGGAATATTGTGATAAATATAATATTGAATAGTGGATGAATTCCAAAAAATTCAAAAACATCAAATGTCAATGCACTGATGGTTTTGCTTTTGTTCTTAAACATACAATGCTGCCCCTCTTTCTTACACACTAAATGTCAATAATCGAAAATCAGACTAACGGTGAAGTATGTCTGCACCCTTCCAAAGGAAAAATACAATAATTATAATAAATTTCCCTCACACGTATAAAGAAAATGAAATCCAATTCTCCTAAGTGGAAAAGTAAGAAAATCACAAAAAATATAAATCCGTACACAACACCATCTTAGATACTGACAAAAACAAAATGTGGACAGTTGCTCATCGATAATTGCTTCATTGTACAATTTTTAACTTAATAAAAAAACTGAATTTAATTCAGCTAATAAGTTAACACAACAGTTATTGATTCTGAGGCGGTACGAAGTTCGTCAGGTCAGCTAGTTAATTATAAATTAAAGATTTTTTGACAAAAATATTTAAATCCTAAAAATATTCAACAAATGGGTCTTTTTAGAAAAGAAAGGAGAGGAAGTTCTCGGAAGGAAAAGGATATTAGGGGTGGGTAGGAATCTGGTAGTCAGTGTGTCTAGGAGTGACGGACGTATGAATCCATCCCTCCCACTGCGGTGCAAGGCTGAGAAAATATGGCTGGAAAGGGACTCCCTCAAACACTGTGCAGCTGGTGGGCAGACGCATCCGCCGCCAAGACCCGTATAAACCTCACCCCATGAACCCGGGCACCCCTGCTAAGTCACCAAACGTAGTGAACCACTTGGGATGACCTATGGCAGAGGTGTTGGTTATCCAATAAATGGGGCGGCGGTGCACATACCTTCCTCCCAAATTGAAGTACTAAGCGTTTGTATGTTTCCGTATTAATATTTGGAGGTATGATATTAATTAAAACGAATTCCCGGAATAAAAACCGAAGACTCCGAAATCTCTATGCTTGAGTGATTTTTAATAGCTCTGAAAAGTTTGATATTATTAGCGAAGAGGAGATATTTTGAGCGGTGAACGGTCTTGCCTGTGTCGTTAATGAATAAAAGAAAGAGGAGGGATCCTACGCTCAATCCCTGGAGAATCGAAGAGTTGATTTTGTATTCGTGTGAAAGATGGAGTCTGTAGATGAGATGCTCTTGACCTCTCCAGCCAGAATCTCTCGACCCATCGCATTGCTCCGCAATGGGGGGGATGGATTCATAGATCTGTCACTCCTGGACACACTGACCCCCAGATTACTACCCCCTCATACTTCTTCTTTCCCAGAACTTCTTCTCCTTCCTTTCTCTAAAAAGACCCTCCTCACAGCATCCCTAAAGGTGACGTAGGCCCCGAGGAGTGATTCTGAGAGAATCCAATTTCGCTGAAGTCCCAGCAGTTTGGTTGTAGCTCGGCAACAGTCAGTATGTTTCCACGTCTTATTCTTATTTGTTTCTTTATTTGTTTCTTTATTGTTTCCAGTGGGCTGGTGCTCCAGGACCTGACATTTGTGCACATCGGCAACACGGACCTGCTGGCTGACGGGACCGTCAACTTCTCCAAGCGCTGGCAACAGTACCACATCCTGGACAACATGAAGCGCTTCAGCCAAGCGTGAGTCGCAACTGTCTCTTGTTTGACTCGCCATGACGGAGCTTGATATGCTAACATTCCTTGTTTGTTTGTCTGCTTATAGAGCTTGATATGCTAACATTCCTTGTTTGTTTGTCTGCTTATATGTAGAGCCTGATATGCTAATATTCCTTGTTTGTTTGTCTGCTTATAGAGCTTGATATGCTAACATTCCTTGTTTGTTTGTCTGCTTATAGAGCTTGATATGCTAACATTCCTTGTTTGTTTGTCTGCTATAGAGCTTGATATGCTAACATTCCTTGTTTGTTTGTCTTCTTATAGAGCTGAATTCGCTAACATTTCTTGTTTGTTTGTCTGCTTGCAGAGCTTGATATGCTAACATCCCTTGTTTGTTTGTATGTTTATAGAGCTTGATTCGCCAAACATTCCATGTTTGTTTACAGAGCTCGATAAGTTAAAATTCCTCGTTTGTTTGAAGATCTTGAAATGCTAACATTCCTTGTTTGTTTGTCTAATTGCAGAGCTCTATATGTGCTAACATTCCATATTTGATTGTCTGTTTGCAGTCAATACACCTTCAAGAAGAACGAGCGCATCATGGCCATGTTCAACGGCTTCGACGACGTGCTTAATGAGGAGGCCATGTGGCAGATCTCCAAGGCCATCAAGCCCCGCGGCGGCAAGAAACCCCCCGCGCCATAACCCAAGCCCCAGAGACATAAGAAACTAGGTAAATACACTAAATAATCACTATCGCATGATTATCATCAGTCCTTAAGAGAGTTTCACTGTATTGAGGGCGGTAAAGTTTTCATATTATGCATTGCTAACTCGCATTCAAATTCATAATTTTATTTCGATTGTTGTCTTTTTTTTGCAGGATGCTTAAAATCTGAGTGACCCTGATACCCTCACGGAGCCTGTTCTACGATCTATCTACATATACTGCTTCTTGTTGAAATCAATGCCAAAAATCTTCTCCGCTCTTCAAATAATGTGTTTAACTCTATGGTGTAATACGGACCTGTCTCTACTGTAGTGAATGTTTTGTACATATCAACGATTGCCGAGTAATCTAGGAGACGTAGGAGGGGTGACAATTATAAACCAGTATTTCTTACACCCATCCTTCTAAAATGTGTACTTTTTTTAGATGCAAAGCTAATTTCACCCCACATTAACGGCCAAAGGAGAACGGGAAGTTTTGGCATCACCCCTCATATAAGTATAAGAAATCGGATTGAGTTCAATATATCTAAATGTTTAATTTTGTCATTCACTAAGGGCGTGTCATACCTGGTATTACCGGTATACGATGGACGCCCGAAGTCTAAAACGTGTCTCCACCATGAAGGACCTTGGAATCATGTTTGATAGTAGGCTGACATTTCATACTCATATTCAGATGGCTTGTAGCACTTCATTGAGAATGCTGGGTTTTGTTCTGCGTACTGCAAGAAATTTTAGAGATACCCGGGTTCTCATAATCCTATTCAATTCCTTAGTAAGGAGTAGACTTGAAAGTGGGTCGGTGATTTGGAGTCCACACCAAGTAAAATATTCCCTCATGTTGGAGAGAGTTCAGAAAAAATTTCTGAGATTTTTGTACATGAGGGAGTATGGCTATTACCCGTGGCTCTATCCTACCGACTTTCTTTTGGGTATGCTCGGAATGAACCATCTACGGGTCAGAAGGGATGTACACATTGCTACGCATTTCTTCAGATTGATTCGTGGATGGTTTGAAAATACAGCTATCTTGGAGAGCATTCACTTCTATGTTCCCGATGGTTATCTTCGTCACCGACAGCATAGACTGTTCTATCTTCCGGCTTGCAGGACTAACTTGCCAATGGTCATGCCGATCGGGAGAGCAATCTTGCTGTTGAACAGAATTAATTCGGATATCGACATATTTAGCGTTAGTGAAGCTGCTTTTAAAAAGCAAGCTCTATTAATGCTTGTATAGTTTTTGCCTACCATTTGTTTTATATTTATATTTATGTTTAATGTAATACTCTTACAATTGTATTTTAAAAACTCATTAAAATATTTAATTTTGTAATGTTTTTAAAAGAATAAATAAATTGAATTGAATTGAAATATTTGACATTGAAAAATTAATTTGACATTGAACTGTTTATTTGACATTGAACAATTTATTTGACATTGAACAATTAATTTGACATTGAACAATTAATTTGACATTGAACAATTAATTTGACATTGAACAATTTATTTGACATTGAACAATTTATTTGACGTTGAACAACTAATGTGACATTTTCAGACATTATTTGCCGTTTTTTTTTTGACACTTTTCGACAATATTTGAAGTTTAACACTCGGTGTATTTTGAGCTTCTTGTTTCTTAATTATCTTTTATACACATGAATGGATAGATGTTTTTAAGCAGAACTTATATTACTGTTGCGGTTTTTCTCATATATCTGTTTATTCATAGTCGTACTGTTTTGAAATTGATCTTTATGTAGTATTTTAATGTGAACAACACTCTCAAAACAGTCTAACTTCGAACAGGCAGAAATTTAAGCAATATTTTACTTTTAAAAACCTATCCCAGAGTACAGTAGAACCCCGTTAATTCGAAATCCACGGGACATCAAAAATAAAATTTCGAATTAACAAATTCCCACGTTATTCGAAATTTCGCGGAAAAAAAAAATCGCCGAAAATTTAATTTTTTAGCGGCAAATTCAAATTCGGGTAGGTTCTTCGGAAAAAATTCGTAATAATACGCTTATTCCCTGGGTAAATCGAGTTTACTCAGCCGCCGCGGACGGCCCTCTATTCGAAGTATGAATTCACAAAAATACGATATTTTAAAAATATTAATTTTCACTGCCAATTACCGTTACAGCCATCCCTTTAAAATCCTTTTTAACTCAAAAAAGATATATTACCGCGTAAATCGAAATTTCGCAGCCTATTTCCGATGCAGCTGGCCCTTTGAATTCAGGTACCTACTCGAAGTAAATTCGTAAAAATACGATATATATCGCGTAAATCCAATTTTCGCGGCCGAATCCCGTCGCGGCCGGCCCTTGTTCAAATACATATCCGGAAAAAAATCGTAAAAACTCTGTATATTTCGCGTAAATCGAATTTTCAGGACCGAATACCGTCGCGGCCGGCCATAATGCAAATACCTATTCGGAATAAATTCATAAAAATACGTTGTATTTCGCGTAAATCGAATTTTCGCGGCCGATTGCCATCGCGGCCGGCACTTGTTCAGATACCTATTTGGAAAAAAATCGTAAAAATTCGATATATTTCGCGCAAATCGAATTTTTGCAGCCGAATCCCGTCGCGGCTGGTAATAATGCAGATACCTTTTCGGAATAAATTCATGAAAATACGATATATATCGCGTATATCGAATTTTCGCGGCCAAATCCCGTCGTGGCCGGCCCTTGTTCAAATACCTATTCGGAAAAAAATCGTAAAAACTCGGTATATTTCGCACAAATCGAATTTTCGCAGCCGAATCCCGTCGCGGCCGTTCATAATGCAGATACCTATTCGGAATAAATTCATAAAAATACGATACATTTCGCGTAAATTGAGTTTTCGAATCCGAATCCCGTCGCGGCCGGCCCTAATTCAGATACATATTCGGAATAAATTCATAAAAATACGATATATTTCGCGTAAATCGATTTTCGCGGCTGAATCCCGTCGCGGTCGGACCTTTAAATTACTATATTCTAAGAAATTTCGTTAAAAATACCACAACCAATTCAGATTTTACAAAATAATAATACGAATTAGGACGATGTTTACCGCGTAAATCGAAATTTTACGGCATTTTACCACCACGGCTGTCAGCCAGATTCTAATTTACGAAATTATTTTTTTTTTTTTTTGCAAAAATCCATGTTTTTCGAATTACACAAACGAATTTTCGTGTGCGGGCAAAAATAAATTTCGAATTACGAATTTCGAATTAAAAAATCATTTTGTATGAAAAAATTTTCTGGGGACTTTTTTTTGGCAAAAATTTCGAATTACGCGTTTTTTCGAATTATCGGGGTTCGAATTAACGGGGTTCTACTGTATATATCAACTCTTACTAAGGACTCAAAAGTATTGAGGGGTCAGTTGTGCCATACTTTATCACCTATTCTCCTTTGCCTACATAAAAGTTGTATAACATTTGATTATTTGTCTGACTGACATACTGGCCTAGTTGGGTGCCTAAAAATGATGAACATATGTTGATCGTATGAAGAGAGATTTGAAACAATATCATTATTTACTTCAATTTTTATGAGAAGTTTAGATATTTTAGCAGCATGCTTTCCAAACAATATACTTAAAACAAATATTGTGTAGTTTTAGGGTAGATTAACAATTTAAATGCATTCACTCCAATGAGTAGATACAAAACTTTGTGCTAAGAAAAAAACACCAAATGAAAACTCTATTGTGGGTTTAAAAAAATGGTTTATAATACAACCCAAAATGATGAGCGCAATTATTTTGGTATTGGGACTTACGGACTTGGTACCAGGACTTTGTGACATTGATACCGGAACTTTAGTACCAGGACTTTGTAACTTTGCTACCTGAACCTTAATACCAGGACTTTAGGACTTTGATTCCATGACTTTGGTACCGAAACCGGAGGTTATTTGAAGAGGTTGCTAATGTGCAAAAACCTCTTGTATGGCTGCACAATCATTATTTCATTGCACAATATACTTTTACTTATTTATAAATCTGGGGCTTAATGCTAGAAATGACTGTCAAATTTGTGAATCGCTCAGGAATGAAAATTGTTTATCGATTTCTTGGCATAAAAAATGCTGAAATATTTTAACGTTTAATAGGTGACCGACCCAAAACCTGGCAGGGCTCCAATAACTGGCAGGGAATCAATAAAAAACCCTCCAACAGGTCTCCGTATTACAATATGTTTCATAACACTATCTTAATTTGTAAAATGGGCCTAGTGGCGCCATCTACCCACGAGCTATAATAATCCAAGCAGTAAATCCAATATGTCAGCAGATTTTGTAAAAGAGTGGTTGTGTTTTGGTCAAACCTTCTACAAATCTCTGGCCACTGGGGGAATTTGGCAATGCCAGTTATTGATGCTATCAAAAGTTAATTAGGGTGTTAGGTATTGGGTACTTTACCATACATTAGATCGGTCACAATTTTATTAATCTAGAGCACCTAACGTTGGTTTTTGAAGCATTCAAATACAGGACATTTTAGAGTACTTTCTGGTACTTAAATGAAATTACCAAAAACTGACTTAGGCACTTCTAGCATTAACTCCCGGAAATAATACAGTATTGTAGGTTTTACGCAAGTATTTCAGCATCACAGTCAATATTAATTCATTGTATGTTTAGCATTTGATATACATTATATTTTTATTGTATTTTCGTTGATTCGAGTTACCAATATCGTAGGTTAGGAAAATTGTTTATATTTTAAATGTATTTATTTATATGATATTTTTTTTACGACTTTAGACGGTGTGGTGGCGAATACTGGTTTTATAAATGATTCACTTTTTATAATATACATACATAGAAGAATAAGGTTAGTTTGAGAACAAAAAATAATAGACGTTCATACACGGGGAAGAATAAATAAGTAAATTAATAAATTAGTGATTGTACGAAATATTTTGTATAGATAATATTTTTATCATGTTATTTTGCCATTTTTTAATGATCCTAAACATTACGTGTAATTTTAAGTGATAATATACCATAATCACCCATTATATGTATATTATTATTATTTTCATTATTACATAATTGTATATCAAAATAACATAAGATCCATGTATTATTATTGCAATATTTTAATTCTTAAGTTTTATTTATCTGTATTGTTTTCTTATGATTTAAACATTTTTATATTTATGTTTTTGATATCAATAAAGTTCATTATTATGATTTTGTTTTTTTTTTAAATTTTATTTTTGTTTTTACAGATTTTTAACTTTCTATTTGATGGTATTATTGGAATTTGATATATCCAATGTTCGTTTAATGTATTTTCTTAGTATGTACGTGTAAAGTTGTAATGGAGTAAGTTATGTAATCAGATACAACGCTAGAGGATATTGCACCAATAAATGTTTGTTTTAGCATTTTACAAGAACTAATATCTTGAATTACTAAAGAAAAGCAATACATACGTGTTTCTTCTTACTTTACTATTTATAAGACTATTTTCTATAATTGCATATTACATTTAATCAAAATAACACCGCTTTATTGATAAATATTGATAATACAAACAAGGGAGATGAACCATGGGTCTAGCACTATAATATGTTCTTCCTTTAGTTTTTTTTTGTCTCAAAGTAATCAATATATATTATAAAAGAAATTGTACAACAATATGCATGCCGCTAAAACTCAGAAACGAATCCTCGTATGATCAAGGGAGTAATACGGTGTGGTAGTCGTCTATCCCTATTCGTGAAGAAGGTTAAAGATATAAGGGCTGGAAGTTTCGCCCTCTAGAATTTTCTCAAACAATTCAGAACATTTGAGAGCATTCCACAACATTTCAGAACATCCCAAAATATTCTGGAATGTTCTGGAATAGAGAATCGGGAACATCATTGTGTAACATTCCAGAACACTCTCGAATGTTGTGGAATGTTCTGGAACATTGTGGACCATTCAAAACCTTTTTTGTATGGGTAGGGCTACTCATTGGTAGGGGTATATAAAGCAAGATCCGTTGTGGGTTCGAACGTCAGTTCAATCTCATATCAACTCCCTGAACAAAGCCGGGTACCCCAGCTAGTTATAAATAAATCAATATTGTTTTGTATCTCACAGATGATTTTCTTGCCTCTGTGTATTTCAAGTTGCACTAAATGTATTGCGCTTGTTGAAATGCACCATAGATGGCATGCTAATGTCCGTTTGAACAACAATTTATATTTATTGTGACATAAATTTAAATCGCCTGTGAATTATTGCTGTCGTTGGGACAGTATTATTGAATTCCTAATTATATAATTGTGTAAGGTACCCTTTGATGTGTGGAAGCCATCTGGGTGTTTGAAGAGCTGTTTTTGTTGGAGGAAGTTAATTCATTTCATTATTTTTAAAGGTAGAATGCCCATTTAGTTCTGTGCTGTTTATAGCCCCATGTTTACATGACCATTATTAGTATGAATTTTTATTAACTCTTGATGTATCGATGCAAAATTTTCACCATAAAACTAACTTATAAATTGTTTTGTATTACCAAATATTGTGTTTATATACATATATAAAAATAGTATATAATCTACATATGTAATTTCCCCAGAATAGCTAGTCATATTCATAAAAATGATTTTTTAAATGTATCATTAAATATACTACTGGAAAATCGCATCTACGCACAGCCCCCGTGCCCTGTCTTTGTTTCTACCTACAAACCAAAACCATAACTCTCATTGATAGTCTGCCCAGTTTGGTTGTTGTGAGAACACAGTCGACAAGCCTCCATGCCATATCTCTCTCTGTTTCTATTATCAGTTGTCATTGGATGGTTGTCAATATAATTTGACACTCAAGCGGTGTTTGTAAAATGTGGTTATATTTAATATTTATACCGTGCAGCTTTCTAGATAAGTAATGTTTTATTTATTTTTGGAATAACTTAATGAATAAAAACCTTTAATTGTAATATTTAATCATTGAAGGCAATTTTAGCGACTTTCAATTGAAAATTTGAAACAGAAAAATCAGAAAAAGATACGGTCACGTCTAGGAATTGAACCCAGGACCTCAGCCTTGCCGGGACTCTGCTCTACCACTGAGCTAATTCGACCCTGACCCTTCTGTCAAATTAAACTGTATCATACTTCGACTAAGGTTTCTTAATACATATTTTTATTGGCTGCCACTTTATGTATGAATGCAAGATTCTTCCCAAATTAAATGCGATCTAGATGGTGTCTTGGATAAATATATCCATTTTTATTTAATGTACGACATCTATTGATTTTTCTGCAAGTCAAAGTACGATATATTTAAATATGAACGAAGGGGATAGGGTCGAATTAGCTCACTGGTTAGAGCGGAGCCCCCTTAAGGCTAAGATCCTAGGTTCAATTCTTAGATATGACTGTATCATTTTTTGATTTTCTGTTTCAAATTTTCGATAGATATTGTCTTTAATGATTAATTAACATGTGTTATTACCTTTTCTTTTTTATATAAATTTACATATGAATGTTTAGTGTAGAAATAAAATGGATAGATTCGAGCCTAGGTTTGTAATAGTTTTTTAATAAAATAAACATAACATAGAGGGTGTGTATTGCATATTAATGTAATTCAGAGATTACATAATGAATAATAAACATTTAATAACTACTGGATATGACACATGACTTGCATAGTTTGACTTTTTAAAATGGCCTCCTAAAGTAAGACATAAAATATATTCTTATAAGTAGGTACACAACCTTTTTTTTTTTTTTTTTTTTTAATTTGATAATTTTCTCGGCACGTCCACCGGTGTCAATTTTTTTAATTTCACGCTTGTACGAACAACTGGACATATTCCCAAAGGACATTTTGTTGTATCAATCAAAAAAGAAATGATAATTAGTGTTGAGTCAATCGTGATCGATCAGATCACGAACCTTCAATGATTGATCGGGTCACTTTTTCAAAAAAAGATTCAATCATTTGTTCAATCAACTGTCAGCTCCGACAGTTTTATCCTCGCTGCAGAAAAATAGAGATTAACTATCTATATTAACAATTTATACGTCTATGGACTATGTCAACACAGTGACGGCGCATTGATCTATCTGTGGTATTTTTTCTATGTTTAAATGAACAATGTTTTTGTTTCGATCTCTTGACTTTTTTATCAAAGATCGGGTACTTTTGAACCGATCACTTGACTTTTTATGAAAGATCGAGTATTTTTGATCCGATCGCTTGACTTTTTGTCAAAGATCGGGTATTTTTGATCCGATCGCTTGACTTTTGATTAAAGATCGGAAGCTTTTGACCCGATCATTTCACCAGCGGGTCATGATCAACCAGGGGCGTGTAATAAGATTGATTAACCCAGAACTAACGGGAATTTAATCAAGGTGGCTTATTTAAATAGGAGGATACCTACACATTTATGTTTGTACATCAAAACCTCAGGTAGTAAAGCTGATTATGTAGCTAATATGCAATATCTTAGCTATGTTTAGTGACCAAAACACAACACCATGTCCCCTTGTCTGAGCAACTGCGGTATGTAATATTTAGAAGAAATTGATTCGTTGTTACTGAAGTTAGCTCATTCCTGAACAATTATTTGTTGTTTTGCTCAATAAAAATTCAGTTTTAAAGACCAGTAACTAAATATTATTACAATCGTGTGAACATTACGGTATAAATGCTCTGTTATTTTGACTTGTAATAAGCTTTTCTAATTAGTTGTGCATGTATTGTGCGTACTACATTTAAACAATTAGTAGTTCTATGTATTTTAATTGCGCCGCTCAAAACGTAATTCTCAATGTTAAAAATTCTGTAAAGCTTGTATTGTAGATTTTTTCGGCTTTTAATTTTGAAATATTATAACTGGACAGTAAAACGGTATATATACATACATTTTGATTTGTAATATTGTTCTTCCACAGGGTTATGCAATTATGCGATACTCGATGATTTAAGTATCTTGGCGATTACCGCCGTACATCTTCGTACACAGGCACAAGTTTTGTATGTTTTGTAAACTCGTCGGTGACGCCACTCTCTTGTGACCAGCCAGACGAGGTTCCCAAATACGTCGTCCAGACTTTAGACATGACCTGTATCAAATAGCGATGTGTAGGTTCAGCTGGAGTGGGTTCTTGAACTCGGGTTCTTCGTAGAAAGCGGATCCTACTCCAACTCTTTTTTCAAATCGACTACTCCCAGAGGACCCGATCCAGTCGGCTCCAACTCGGAAATGCTTCCATCGGCGTCCCCGTGTTTGCGGTCAGAGCCACTGGCAAGTCGGAAGCAGGTCCTGGGTTCGAGTTCTTTTGCGGGTTCCGGCTTTGAGGTACCGCTCCGGCCGAACAACCGGCAACAGCAGTACGCGGTCCGCACCAAAGAACTCAGACCCGGGACCTGCTCCTAGAATTCAAGTACTTTTAAAAGGAAGCAAGGCTCGGAGGCCTCCAGCAAGTGTCAAACATTTTGTAACAATAAGATCAAAGCTATTAACAAAACCAACAACAAAGATTGACAGGACATAAAACTTTATAACTTGTTTATCATTTTACTCGTTTCACCATTCTACGGGCATTTGAGAGTGGACCAGTTAAAAATATAAAAATTCCACTGTTGAATAAAAAAATCCTCAAATTTATTACAATTTTACTCCTACAGTGCTCTTTCTATAGATGATCAAATAAAAAGACAAATATACAGTTTATTATATAAACAATAAGAAGAGAAAAAAATATACAGTATAGTATAAAAAACAATAAGAAGCAAAATTTTTTGCAATTTTTTTGACAAATACATACTATAAAGAATTTGGTTAGCTCAGCATTTTGACAAACTAATTCACGGACCTAACCAAACCTTTGTACATACATATTTAAATCAGGGGTGCACAGATTTTTTAAGAGAAAGGCCGCGAACAAAGACTTATGCAAAATAGTTGATTACAGATACTATACTGAAATTGATTTGAGATTTTCGTCCTTAAAACGTTTTGAAAATGTTTGCTCCCACATATATGTAGGTTGGTACAAAAAAATTTGCCCATTTTAACCCGTTATCCACCAAGAAATGATATATTTCTTTGCTAAAGCCTCAATGACATTGGGCGAGTTTACAAGCTACTATCTGGGAAATTCACTATCTTTTAGTAAACTCGCTCAGTGTAATCGTATTACTTGCTAACTAGCAGATTGTTGACAATCTACGAAAAAAGTTGAAAGGTCGTCAACTTTACTAGCTACTCTCTTACTCGTGATTGGTTTATTTATGCGTTCAAAATGGCTGCCAACAAACAGCTGAATTCGACTGTCAAATATCTGACAGAATTCGTTATTCTCTCTGCTGTGTAGCTGTGGCGCTAGCAGTGACCTACGAGCTCAGTTTCCTACGCTACGTTTTGTGTCATCATGACAATCTCACTCGCCGATTCATCCGCTTTTAAACTTAGTAGATAGTAGCTTGTAAACTCGCTCAATGTAATCGACAGAAATAGTTTGTAGTTTTTGCGGCGGAAATCTCAAATTATCACTGAAAGTGCCGGTGTCTGTGCATCCACGAGTTACGCATTTAAAACAGTGCCAAAAAACTTTTAAAAACTCACACTGTTTTTTTTTTGTGATAATTTTGCTCCACACAAACATACAGATATATCTACTAAAACCGACTAACCGATATAAGTTTACTAAGTTCAATTTATGTGTTGATTTCTTAAAATATCTGCTAAAATTTTAACAAGTGACTTTGAAACACCAAATTGATCAAATATCCAACAATTTTGAATAAATAATAATGTAAAACAGAATCCAAAGGCGAACAGCTTTATTGTGATTATGGGGTATTATGCCGTGTTGCGCTACCTCCTTCTTTAGTCAACGTTTCGGACAGCATTACTGTTTCCATCATCAGGGCAGATGTATAACAGAAGATTGTGGTGAAGTGTGTGTTTATGTATGTAGATGTGTTACTATGTTGCCAGATCCAATCCTCTAAGAGCTGATATTACAGCATAATTTATAATGATTTTCTGCATTTAATTTTCCCGTTGAAACTGGCCATTACTTTGGATTTGTTCCTGAAGTCCTGGAAAGACCCAAAATGCAGAAAGCACGTCTATTTGCGGAAGTAATTGAAATTAACAAAAATCCCATCAATAGGAATGGCAGGTGCTGACTCAATAGTTCTTGGTATACGGTAATTGACGGCTACACCAAAACTAAATGCAGGAAGCCATTTTAAATTATACTGTAATATCAAATCTTAAAAGATTAGAGCTGGCAACACAGTATCGCATCTATATACATAAGCACACACTTCACCACAATCATGGATTACACATCTGTCCTGTTGATGGACACTGTAATGCAGTCCGAAACTTTGGCTAAAGAAGGAGGTGTTGTGCAACACTGTATAATACCCCAAAAATAAATCACTATAAAACTGTTCAGTTTCAGCTGGATTTCGGCGATGTAATCAAAAATATAACTCAATAAAATATATGGATCGTCTTAAACTGTAGTGAACTCACTTTTTGAAATTTCTGAGTTAGAGCTTGAAATGAGAGTTACAAATCATAATCTAGCTCTACCAGAGTGAACCAGTCAGAGAAATACTGTCTTGACCAATCATATACGGTTTTTATCTGAGGTCTCCAAATCATAATCTAGCTCTGCCAGAGAGAATCAATCAGAGAAAAACTGTATGATTGGTCAAGACAGTATTTCTCCGATTGGTTCTCTCTGGCAGAGTTAGATTATTATTTTGAGACCTCAGATAAAAACTGTATATGATTGGTTAAGACAGTATTTCTCTGACTAGTTCTCTCTGGCAGAGCTAGATTATGATTTGGAGACCTCCTTTCAAGCTCTAACTCAGAAACTGCAAAAAGTGAGTTAGTTCACTATGTTTATTATTTATTGCTATTAAATTTAACTTGTAGAACTCCATTTTAATTTTTTATATATTCAATAATACTATTATTCAATTTATAAAAACAGCTTATTTATAAACAAGTTCTGCTGTGTAATTATTATTAAGCGTGACAGCTGTTTCGCCTTCTGAAGGCATTATCAAACTGTGGTCATACCACTTGCAGACGATGTTTTTATATTATTTCAAAATAAAATTTTATTACTTTAATTATCTACGCCCTTATTAATTTCTGAGTAAAATGATTGAAATTATTAATGCTTTTAAAGTTTCCCCAATTTGTATCGTTTAAATTCGACAGTCGTTATGTATTCTAATCATTATGTGAGTTATTCCCAAATGATGACACCATGGTTTAAGACGATCCATATTTAAAAAACATGAACTGCTGAGTTTTACAGAACTGCATACTTGATTTGAAGTTTTATGATGTTAACTTTTATAAGAAGTGTTGCGAAGAAGCCATTACATATATTTGCACGGCGTTTGTCTTATTTTATTAAGTAAAGTACGCTCGTAAGAGAGGTGATTAAGGAATAACGGAATTGATTTGTTTATATTTGACATGTTGACTTTGTGTAGTTAATTGAGGGACTAAGTATTCTCACTTATGTAAAATTAGCACAACGAATCCCACTAGAAATACATTTAATAATTGACTGTTTTCTAGAAGTTAGGCAAATGTAGTGGTGTCACTCGTCAGTGTGATTGCTTCAATAGGATAATTTTATTATGTACTAGTTTGTACACATGTTTGCTTATGATGTAAATTGTACACGCTGCCAAATAATCCCACACAGAAGTACGCTGATATAAATTATTATAAATATACTACATCGTGTATTTTGTACTTGTACTTGCTAAGTGTTGTAATAGCATCTAGTCATTTTTCTTCTATACATAGACAATATTGATTATTCTCCGAATATAATTAATAAAATCACTTTTGGTAAAGTTGCAAAATTCTGCTGCAATCTTATTATGCAATTTTCTTTTGAAATAACACTTGGTTTCAGTTTCATTATTACGAGAGATGACTATTTATATTGGGGGAGATGGTAAAAGCTGCATTAGAGTTAGTTTTTTTAAAACAAAGGTAAAAATGTCATATTATTCAATTTTGACTTTATTATTTAAAAATTATATGCATAAGATGTACATCTTGCAGCACGTTCCAGAGTGGAAGATACTCTCAGCATCACCCTGAAGACCACCATTCAGAATTGAAACCAAGTTTGAAATGGCTTTAACTGTGTTTGGTGGCTAGATCTGAATAGCCTGGTACTTGCCCTCTTTCCTCTTCCTTACGTCTTTCCCTTCCCCTCTACCTTCAGCCTCACAATATACCCCAATTGGGGATGCCATAGTCTCACTGGCTTCAGGTGATTGAGAGCAGTTTGAACTCTTTTGCTGCGATTCCTGAGCATATTTGGAGTAAAAAATGTATTTGTCATTTTGGTGTCTGATGATATTTTTTTTCTATAAAAAAAATATATATATGTTTTTCAATTACACCGCGCTACTGTTCCCGTCCGCTATGGGAATTATCCTGTCTTGTGTGTGTGAGCGATACTCGCTGTTTCGCGTGGTAAATATGCTGTTAGAACGAGACGCAACCCTTATCAAGTGTCCGCTAGGCTATTAAACGCGCTACTTTTTAACTGACTAGTTAAAAAATATTTTTATTGTAAAAAATGTCATCGAACACCAAAAATGCTTAATTCCAAATATGCTCAGGAATCGATGGTTAAAATCCCTATGTTAAAGCCCTGTTACACCCTGTATATATATTTTAAAGCGTAACTTGCAAGTTTTTCACAAAAATAATGAAATTAGCGCCTTATAAAAGCAGATTATGAATTCTTTTAAGTTTCCTCCTAAAAACGTGCAGTGGATTTCTGCAACTTATCTACGTTTTAACCCTGTTGTAACAATACTCATAAGTTTCTGTTCTCACTAAGTTCTATAAAGCATGTAAAAGTGAGGTTAGAAATTAAGATCTCTCTGTTGTGGGATTACTTGGGCTATGACAAATAATGCTTTACTGTAGATATGATTATCACTATATTATAACATGTACACATGTTATCTGTAAAACTTTAGTGAGTCTATCCTCTTGTGTGTTTTATAAATGTTGTGAAACTTTTAAATATTGTGAAAATATCTACCTTATGATTTGTATGAGAAATACATAATATCTAATCACCTTTTGTATAAGATTTGAAAGTGTTGCATCAATGACTATCTTATATTAAGTGAAATCTACTTTCTGAAATTTCCTGTACTATATTGCATATTATATTATATTTCTCTGATGACTATGCATATTATAAAGCGGTAAAGAGATAAATAAAACTCTGGGCACTTTTAACAGTCGTGTATTCACTTTTAACACAAGAGCTCTCAATCGTTAAAAATATTTATGCATGATCCGTCTGGCTTGCGTTGCTGGCGAGAAGAGGGCGGAAGCAACAGGTGGGGTAGCTAGCTACCCTTCCGGCCGGTCCCATGTCGCCACCCGCAGGATAATCCCTCTCCCATTCCTGCCAACCGATGAAGTGTGTCCGGGGTTGGTTGTTGGGTTTACACTCGACCATCCTGACTCTCCATTGTGACCTCACAAGAATAAAAAGAAAAACATATTAGTTACAAGCATTACAATCACATGGATAGTTTCTACTGAACTATCCCGGATAGCTTCTACTGAGCATATCCATTATTCGGATCGTTTCTACTGAACGAATCCCGGATAGCTTCTACTGAGCGTACCCAATTATTCGGATTGTTTCTACTGAACAAGTCCCGGATAGCTTCTACTGAGCGTACCCAATCATTCGGATCGTTTCTACTGAACGAATCCTGGATAGCTTCTACTGAGCGTACCCAATTATTCGGATTGTTTCTACTGAACAAATCCCGGATAGCTTCTACTGAGCGTACCCAATCATTCGGATCGTTTCTACTGAACGAATCCCGGATAGCTTCTACTGAGCGTACCCAATCATTCAGATCGTTTCTACTGAACGAATCCCGGATAGCTTCTACTGAGCGTACCCAATCATTTGGATTGTTTCTACTGAACAAATCCCGGATAGCTTCTACTGAGCATACCCAATCATTCGGATCGTTTCTACTGAACGAATCCCGGATAGCTTCTACTGAGCATACCCAATCATTCGGATTGTTTCTGCTGAACAAGTCCGACACACCCCTAGGATGCACAAACACAGATAATTTTAGAGGCTGAAAAATAAATTGTAATCTGCCAAACTGTAATACTATCAGCAGTCAAATGACTACTCTAGTGACCCGCAGTCACTTAC
This sequence comes from Limnephilus lunatus, assembly GCA_917563855.2. Taxonomy (NCBI): domain Eukaryota; kingdom Metazoa; phylum Arthropoda; class Insecta; order Trichoptera; family Limnephilidae; genus Limnephilus; species Limnephilus lunatus. Next base: position 748,165 of record CAKJTF020000021.1, read on the forward strand.
GCACTGTCACTAAGATTAATCAACAATTAACCATGCAACGTGCTGATCTGGTGAGACTCAGCTCTCCAGCAAATCCAATAGATCATCTCGACCTACCTCACTATCCTGGCTGTCAGACTCGTCAGAGTCTCCAGGGGCTCCCTTGTAGGGCCTCAACGCATCAGCGGCAACCATGGCGGTGAACTTCTTATAGCCACGCATACCCTTGACACTGCTAATCTCATAGCGGTCAATATCTGGAAAAACTTTAGTTACCTTGTATGGTCCACTATACAGGGGGTCAGTTTTGTGATTGATCCCTGCTCCTCCTCGAACCACACCTTCCTTCCACAGGACAAGGTCTCCTTTTCCATACTTGCGTGCTACCTTTCGCCTTTTGTCGTACTGCGCCTTCATTCTTTCAGCAGCCACTGCCATATTACGCTGAGCCGCCTCGCGACACTCAGCTATCTGCGCCTCCACGGAGAGATGCTCTACCCTGGCATCCTCTTGCGCTTCAGCAAGAACACTGTTCTTGTGACCAAACATCAACTGAAATGGGGTAAACCTAGTACTGGCATTGATGGTATTATTAATACCCCAGATAATCTCAGGTAATCCTACATCCCATAAGTTAGGATCTGCATCCATGGCACGCATCGCCTCGAGCAATGTCCTGTTGGTCCTCTCAACCTGCCCATTTGCTCGGGGAGTAGCAACTGCAGTCAAGATGTGTTTGAACTGCTTCTCTACAGAAAATTGCTTAAACCTTCTGCTATTAAAAGCTAAACCTCTATCGGAGATGACTCTAGTCGGTACTCCAAATGTACTGAACATTTCATTTAACTTTCTAATTGTCTCAACTGAATTTAGTGTTCTTGACGGAAAAGCAAACACAAATTTGGAGAAAGCATCTGTAGCCACAAGTAAATAGCTATTACCTGACTTGCTTTTAGAAAATGGTCCTAGGTGATCTATATGCAGGGTATGCATTGATCTGTCGGGCTTCGGTATAGCATTTAGCTTACCTTCCCTTTTCCCGTACTGGCCCTTAGCAAATGCACAATTTATGCATGCGGCCACGTACTTCCTGATGAAACGGGTCATCTTGGGGAACCAAACTTCACTCTTGATCAGTTTCTCACAACGTTCGAAACCTGGGTGACCAATGTCATCATGATATTTCCTAACTAACATCCATTTAGCATTATTTGGAACCATTACCCGTTCACCCGCCAACGTTTTGCGGTACAATCTATCATTTTTGATGCAGAAATCGTTTGTCAAGTCCTTATTAGCCTTGCCACTCTTAAGCTGCTCTACAATAGATATAATCTTTTGGTCCTGAAGCTGCAATGACAGTAACCAATCATCCGTTTCTATCATAGAAACATTCACCTCAAGGGGTGAAGGGTTGCGACTCACATGCTTCATACGGTCTCCGGGACGATATACTACATTCATATCGTACTCCTGTATGGTGAGCCACCATCTAGCTATCCTAGGAATCATATCCTTCTTAATCAGCGTTGCCCTTACAGCAGTACAATCTGTCACAACAGTGAAATGTATGCCAAACAGATAGATGCGGAACCTTTTTACAGATTCTAATACCGCTAAAGTCTCCAACTCATAGCTGTGGTAGAATTCTTCCTCCTTCGAAGTCACACGACTGAAATAAGCTACTGGTTTTATTTCACCGTCGCTCTGCTTCTGCATAAGAATTCCACCTAACCCTAGTTTACTGGCATCCGTGTGCAACTCTGTCTCCAGTTCTCTATCATATATAGCTAGAACAGGGCGACTAACTAACTTCTCCTTTAGAGTCTCAAATGCGTGTATCTGGGGATCTTCCCATTTCCACTCGACACCCTTCTTTGTCAACTCAGTTAACGGGCGACCTATAGTAGCAAAACCTTTAATGAATTTTCTGAAGTAGCTGGCCAATCCCATAAATTGCCTAATTTCATGAATATTCCTAGGTTGCCTAAAGTTCTGAACTGCCTCAATTTTGATATTGCCTGGTGCAATGCCTTTGTCGGACACCTCATGTCCTAAATAAGTAATTTTACTTTGCAGGAAAGAACATTTGCTCAGGTTGACTCGTAGATCAGCTTCCGCTAATAAAGTCAAAACCGTTTTAAGTCTGGCTATGCCTTCGGGAATTGATTCAGATGGTATCAGTATGTCATCCATGAACACTAGGATATCACCTGGTATTTTCGCTAAAGCCTTCTTAATAATTCGCATAAATGCAGCGGGTGCATTAGCTAATCCGTAACTCATACGCAAATACTCAAACTGTCCATCTGGTGTTACAAATGCAGTTTTTCTAATGGAATCCTCAGCCATCGGTACCTGATGATAACCTTGAGCTAAATCTAAGCTGGTAAAATAGATTTTCCCCGCCAGCTTGCATACTTGGTCATCAATATGCGGCGATGGAAATCTATCCTTGATAGTGATTGCATTAAGTGCTCTATAATCAACGCACATTCTAAAATCTCCGTCCTTTTTCCTAACGAGAATCACAGGACTAGCATAGTCTGAATCCGACTCTCGGATTATACCACTAGACAAAAGATCATCAATCTTTTCTTGTACTACCTTACGTTCTGCAAACGCCAACCTATACGGCTTGTAGTGAATTGGTTGTTCAGTAGTAGTTTTAATCGACATCTCTCCCAGGGTAGTGCAGCCTAGATCGTTTGTGGAATTAGCAAAACAGAATTCATACTCATGAAGCACCTGCAGCAGGTCCCGCTTCTCCGCTTCGCCTATGTCTCCCACCTGCAGATCTGATGTCTCCATAAAACAAACAAAGTTGTCACTTACTTCTCCTCGGCTACGAGCCTGACCTGTTGGAGCTTCAGTGCTCCGTACAGCCCTAGTGATTAGCTCGCCTTTCCTCCACCTCAAGGCTTCCCGCCCAAGGTTGTGAACTGTCATCACTCCTTCGGCCCCCAAAAAGGTAGCTGGCAGCATAAAAGTAGTGGCTCCCAGCTCGAAACAGCGCGGGGCCGTGGAGTAGCTCTCCCCAGTCGCAGCTCCTGCAATTCCCACCTTAACCACCTCCGTGGTTGATGGTGGAATCACAACTTCTCCGGCACATAAAACCTGGAATGACTTATCTTCAGTTATTGCAAGATCAATAGTTTGTACAGGGTTAATTTCTACATCCTTTCTAAAAATCGCCTGCCCATCATTTACAATCAGGGTGATTCCAATCTGTGAAATAAAGGGTTGTCCTATTAAAACGTCAATGCTGCCCATAATACAGTCAGTCACAAGTGCGGAGGTGACCAGACTCAAACCGTCCACCTCGAGAATAAAATTTACCACTCCTTGTGCCATTACCGATCCACCGGTAAATCCTTTCAAAATGGTTCCAGAATGTTCCATCGTCAAGTTTAACTGCCTGGTTGCTTTTCCCGATATAATGTTGGATTGGCTTCCCGTGTCTATATAGGCACGGAGAGTCAACCCGTTTACCTTTACCTCCTTATCGAACACATCTGTCCTGCCTGCCAGCTTAAGTAGGCTAACCGCCTTCTCCTGTGGTTTGGGCCTCTTGTAACACCTGGCAGGTAGGTGTCCGCTCTTGCCACAGTGAGGGCAATCCTCCGGCTTCTTCAAGCAGTTGGCTGCATAATGGCCTTGCTTCCCGCACCGAAAGCAAGCCTTGTCCCCTTTGGCGCCATCCCGCTGGTCACGCCTACGCCCCTGGTTTCCCCTGCGATACGAAGATCCTCCAGACTGCGTTGCTGGCGGGACACGCACAGTGGCCCTGTCCATCTTCGATGAACTGCCTCCGGGGGGTTGATAATTATCCTGGGACGCCAGGAATCCCACATACAACTCCTCGGGGGTAGAGCACCTGAAGCTCCTAGCGTGTGCCTGAAGCTCTACGGGTAGGCCCCGTATGATGAGGGAGATGGCAGCCTCATCGTCCAATCGGCACCTCTTCACCATCATCCGCTTCTCATGATAATAATGTGTCATGCTCTCGTTCCCTCGTTTTCTCCGCTGCATGAGCTCCTCCATTAAGTCCGCATACTCCGTATGTCGCGGGAAGGCTCGCTCCAGCGACGACTTCCATTCCGGCTACGACATCTCGTAGTTGTCGAGATGATCGTACCACTTGCGGGCCGATCCACGGAGTCGGGTCTGCATATAACCGTCACCCACGGTATAAAGGCCAAGACCCAGTTTACGCCTCTAGCGGTAATAATCCTTCTAGGAGGCTGAAGCTAGGCGGCTGGAAACGTCAGATTCATACGTTACGAACCTCACTTCTATGGATATTATTATCGCGGTGCAGCGCGTGCGTTTTGATTTAGGCAAAAAACTATAAATTAGAAGTATTACATGCACAATACATACAAAAGTTTGAGCGACGTTACGTATTAATTCTTTACAGAAGTGTTTTAAGTTTGAAAATGGTTAATAAGTGCGTTGTACCTCGTTGTAAAGGAAATTATGACAACGAACCAAAACGTCATACATTCAAGATCCCAAATGATGTTATATTACGTAATAAATGGGTTAAGTCTATTCGTCGGGATTTCATTCCAACAAAATATTCAACGGTAAGTGAAAAATGTGCTTATTTTTTACTGCAAATACAGGATTCAACTTTGTACATAACCTCAATATACCTATATGAAAAAAGTCATAAAAATCTATTTTAATGTGGTGTTTACACATGTTTATTCGTATTATTTTGATTTTAAAATGTGTTTATTGTCTAATTTAATGATGTTAGCTCATATCGTTGTTGTCTAATTTAATATTGTATCGGTTTTGACAGCTTTTTGGTGTAATGAAAGACAACACCATGAAAAAATATAAGTTTTCAAAGTGCCTAGATATTAAATATTTTAAACGGCTAAATAACACTATTTTTAGGGGTGTACTGTACAATTGAAATCTATTATTGTCGTGCCTACATTATGTTAACAAGCACAATTGAATGCATATTGATTGTTATGTTTGAACATAACCTCAATTTATAAAAACGTGCAACTGCGATTGTGATGTGATGTTTACACATGTTTATTCATATTATTTTGATTTGAAAATGTGTTTATGTTAACGTTGTTGTATAATTTAATATATTGTTTCGGTTGTGACAGCTTTTTGCTGTAATGAATGAGTGCCTAGATATTAAATGTTTATTGAACATAAATTAACACTAAAGTAATAACTTTTCAGGTTTGCGAGCTGCATTTTAGAAAGGAGGACATCATTACAACCAGTGTTCACACCAACATTCAAACTGGAGAGCAATGCATAATGAAGTACAAGAGGTGAAACTTGCTCCGGGAGCCATCCCATCAAATCTGCCAAATCGTCCAGCCTACCTTTCAGCGACTCCGACATTATCCCGAGAAAGTCTGGACGCAAGGAAGAGCAGGAAAGAACTTATTAATTTACAAATAGCAGTAGAAAAGAGCATAGTTTCTAATGCAGTCTTTGAATCTCAGAACCATTTTTCAACTTTTAATGAATTTTTAGGTTGCATTGACAAACATAACTTCCCAACTGATTGTATTACCGTGAAAAAAGAAAATTCTGTAGTATTTTTTTATCTTGCGAAAACTCCATTTCCAAAAGTCATTGCATCTGCCGTTGTCGATATAAATTTACAGTTGAGTTTATTTGTTGAATGCGTAGAATTAAAGTAAAAACACAGTAAAAAAATGTATTCTTGACTGATTGATATACCCACATACACCATTCCCTCATCACCATTCAACATTTCAAAACAATATACCTACGTCTAATATTTATCCTACTTGTGTACTACTTTAGTTGTTATTATTTTCAGGTGCACGTTCTACAGCAGCCAGCCTTCAACCTCCAGTAACTGCAGCAGACTACTCTACAATCTCAACTGCCGGCAATCATATCCACCAACTACACAACATTCATATTATACATATTCCAACACATATCATTATAATCATATTTCGTTATTAAATGTAATCAATCATTAATTTTGTTTATATTTAGTTTATTCTTTAGGGCCAGTTGTTTCGCAGAATAACAATTCATCAAATTTCAAAGTTTATTTTCAAGTTCTGTTGAGGTTCTACTCAAGTTCTGTTATTATTTCAGATATGTGGAATAACTTGCCCATGTTGGTTTAATAACAGAACTTAAATAGAACTTTCACAGAATTTTTAAATTTACATTGGAATTTGATGAATTGTTTAAATTCTATGAAACAACTGGCCCTTATTCTAAAAAAAATATCTTTTTTTGATACCTTCTCCAATTATAAGTACCAATACACTGTACTTAGAAATGTTGCATTTTTAATAAAGGATATTATTGATTTTTTACCAAGAAATTTTGTTGCCTTATTTTACCCGTCAATACTTTTTCCCCAATGTGCAATGAACCTATGTTTTTTGCACTTCAGTGTGTAATTAGTATAATATTTTCTCTCTTCAGATAACTATTTTGCCATAATTGGCACTTTATTAGATTTTTTAATCCATACTCATCAGCCTTCAGCGGCGGCCATCTTGATCCAGTGTCCTGGCCTTGTGGAGTCTAGGAGGTTTTGATATAACACGCCTTCGCGTATTCATCCCATCCATGGATTCTCCCCAGGACCTCAATCTTCTGCAGCCACGACACTGCCGTGACGGTCTTGTCCTCAGGATCAAAGAACGGGATGATTTCTGCTTTCACAGACGGGCCGCCGCTTCGTGTCGACGAAGTACTTGGTCCATCACGGCTGGATCCGGAACTCCCACCCCTAGCCGTAAAATACTTGGCTAGCATGGTCTCAAGTTTTGTTTCCAATAATCTCTCAAACACCACGCGCGAGGGCTCCATAGAATCCTCTGAATTGCTCGGGCTTCTGCTACGGCCACTACGGCTCGGGCTTCGAGACATTTCTTATCTCCAAGCGAACACAACAAAAAATGGCGGCGGTAGCGTCCCTTCAAAGTCCCGCGCACGAATAGAATTTGGCAAATCAATTAATTAAACGTCTCTCTCGTATGCACACTGTATCACAAAACCATCAAGCGTCAATTTCGCACTGAATAAATCGTCTCTATCGTAATTCTTATTCAGTAACACAAAACAATAAACAAGCGTCAATTTCGCGCGCAAATCTTTCACCAAAATAAACAAAACAAACGTCACTGTCGTACACTTTGGATTTATCCCACTTCTGAATTTATAAAGCGGTAAAGAGATAAATAAAACTCTGGGCACTTTTAACAGTCGTGTATTCACTTTTAACACAAGAGCTCTCAATCGTTAAAAATATTTATGCGTGATCCGTCTGGCTTGCGTTGCTGGCGAGAAGAGGGCGGAAGCAACAGGTAGGGATGAAACGATACGAGTAATACATACTCGATATTTTTCACCGATACCAAGTACTTTTAGTATCGATACTTTTATATTGAGTACTGAGTAGGTATCGGTCAAAAGTACTCATATCAGTATGCCAATGTCACTATTTTATTTAACATTCACAAAAAAATTGCATATCTTAAATATAAGTTTTTGAACGCACCCTATTCCTATCTTAAATATAAGTTTTTGAACGCACCCTATTCCAAGCTTGTTAGCATAAATGAACTAATACCTAGATCGATATCTTCGGGCTTTTTGTATGGAACGGGTGTCAACACTATTTGACCATAAATACTGCTCATTCCGCGATTATGACGTCACGGACCATCGACAAGGATAGAGTAAAGTAAAAAAAAAAAAAAAAAAGATACTACCTTGGACAATATCAGTACCTACCCAAATCATTAGCCTAAAAATTATTTAAAAAAATAAAATGAAAAACTCATAATTGCATGTAGTATTTTATTGCTTTATACAGAATAACACAAAAAACGGAAATACAATCATGTGCAAACACATTTAGAAGGAACTTAATCATAATTAATGAAAATATGAGTAATAATAATAAAAAAGGAATGTTTGGATAGATTTTTAGCCCACATGGGAGGCCTTGAGGAAAAAATTCTCTCGGGGCCTATGTCATCTTTAGGGATGCGGTGTGGAGTCTTTTTAGGAAAATGAAAGGGAGGAAGTTTTGAGAAGGAAAAATGTACAGAGGGGTAGTTAGGAATCTGGGGGTCAATATGTTCAAGAGTGATGGATGTATGAATCTATCCGTCTTACTGCGGCTAAGGCGATGGTTGACCGAGTATGGCTGCAGAGGTCTGAAGACAATGTAATAACAGAGTGCAATTCACACACGGTACGCTGCTCAGCCCAGGGAACACGTTTGGTTCTGAAATAAACATATTCATCACATTAACCAAAGTTCGCAAGCAAAACATATAATATTATCTCCTTTAATGAAATATAAATCCAGATGTATACCTGTATAATCTTCCACTACTTTTTTGGCAGCAAAACGCACGGTACTCGGCCCAGGTAGAACACGTTTGGTTCTGAAACAAAAAAAAATTCATTACATTACCCAGCCTCATCCTATGAACTATATCCTACCACTGCAGAGTATAAAAGAGAAAATAAATTAAGAACAACGACCACGCGTCTCGGATACGCGCCTGTCATATTAAATATCTTAATAATAATGGAATTGCTGTGTTTGAAGAAATAATAAATGTATTGAATATCTTTATAATAAGAAAGACTCAGTGAATCAGCATCTATCTCTATGAATAAAATAGGTTGATGCCATATAGAGTATAGAGAAGACTTTATACCTTTTAAACTGTAATTGTGGTCTTGGACGGCACCATTCGTGCTGGACACTCCAGGTAGAATATGGATAGTCTAAAAATGAAAATAGATACAATTTTTAGGTGAAGTTAGGGAAAAGTTACAAAGTATATTAGGAACACTAAACAAACAAAAGATTCGCACCTGTATTTTGGTATCCTACGATCGTTTACGTTTTCTTTAGGTAAACCCCGATGTGTTCCGATTCCATGAAGATTAAGGGTCAGCAAAGCGTCTTTTTTTAACGTGCCATTGGAATTTTTGCAGTTATTAGTGAAATGGGAACCAAACATAACCACAACTTCCCAAAATCGGAGAGACAATAGTCAGATCTGCCGATTTTCAACGCCCATTCCCATAACGACTCTCATTATTTTCGCAGTTAGGTACTCTGTGTCGAACTGAAACACTATCCTCACAGCCTTCGACACTGAAACGATATTTAGGAAGCATTTTTTCAAAATATTTCGTTGTTTTGAATATTCGGATTGTTTCGGCCAACGTGCTATTTGACATATAATACCATAGATATCCCACCGAATATACCACTCAGTTCTGAAAAGTTTTTCTATGGAAATTGTAAGATTCCTATTGGTAGTCGTTACTATGACGTCGTCATGATCACGTGACCGGGTTACAAAAACTGACGGAGTTATACCCCCCTGCTTGTTAGTCTATGCCCAAAAAAAAAACAGGCAGCGCCCAGTGTTGCCAACTCGAATTTTAAAGTAGAACTAGGCGAAACCCAAAAAAGAGCCAAAAAGGAGCTAAAATTTTGAAAATGTCATAAAGCTTATTAGTTTATTTAGCTTATAAAGTTTATTTAATTTTTTTCGTTAGATAGCGACCAGTCCTCTAAAAAATCTAAGTAGTCATCCGGTTCCAGTTCCTTTACCATCGCGCTACTAGGACCGGCTTCATCAGGATTTTTTTCGTATACGTACAGCCATCGTTCCAATTTTTTTTTAACTTCTAAGGGAAGTTTGTAATCCTTGCAACGTTGTTGTGTCGCCTGAGCCCCAATCGAATTGTTAGAATCGAATTAACCATGTCATTGCCAAGTCTATTTCTGGTTTTATTTTTGACAATATTTAACTGGCTAAAAACTCGTTCCACTTCTCCGTTTGACCACGGCAGAGCAAGAACCGAAACTGCGAAAGAGCTGATTTCGTGGAAAGGATTATCATCAGTGGAATCACGATACTTTAAAACCTCAGCCCAAAACTAAACTTATTCAAATTCGAAAGAGACTGGCGCAAGACGCAATGCAATATGCAATACGCAATAGCCGGCCTAGGCAAGTTCCTTGTATCAATTTTTGGGAATTTAATTTTTTCGGGAAGTCCTTGTACCGATGTTTCCACCATAGCATTTTTAGTAACTGTTTACTTGTGCAGGAGTTCAGGAAATCTTTTTTTGGGAAGTCCTCGTCCCAATGTTGCATTTTTGGAATATGATTGCAAATATTATTTTTTCAATATCATTTCACGGGAATAAGAGCTGAAATATCTGAAAAACGAGCTAAGAAGCTAAATGACTTTTTTTGGAGTTGACGACGTCGATTTAGAGCCAGATCTAGCTCTAAAGGAGCTGAGTTGGCAACACTGGCAGCGCCGCCACCGCCATATTTTGTCGTCATTGACAATAATTGACAATGTTTTCGTTCGTTCGCTTTCGCTCCCATGTTCGTTAACCCTTTAACAATAGTCGGTGTTTGTTTAGTGTTTTAATTTTTTGAGTTATTGAAAATGTGGCCTCCGAAGTCTAGTGTGTGGCAATATTTCACGAAAAACGACGAGAAAACCGCAAGGTGCAAAAAATGCTTTAAAACAGTGTGGTTTTGTGGCAATACTTCTAATTTGCATAAGCATTTAAAAAGCCACGCTGACTATATTGCACCTGTTCATGATAACAACAAGATTTCAACGTAAGTACATACGACACTTATATTTTAGCTTATAACTTTCTATGTTTTTCTTATCAATAAATTACTTGTTATGGTTTTTACTCAAAATTTTTCAAAAAAGATGCGATACGAGTAAGTATCGATACTTTTCAACCGATACCGAGTAAGTATCGATACTCGACGACCGATACCGTATCGAGTAAAAGTATCGATACCTCAATGGTATCGTTTCACCCCTAGCAACAGGTGGGGTAGCTAGCTACCCTTCCGGCCGGTCCCATGTCGCCACCCGCAGGATAATCCCTCTCCCATTCCTGCCAACCGATGAAGTGTGTCCGGGGTTGGTTGTTGGGTTTACAATATATTTTTTTATCTTGTACATGCGATCTTTGTAATATCGCGCTGTTTACTTTGAAGATTGATTAGTTATTAATCTTACAGTCCTTCCTGCACATTATATTCTTTCCGAGTTCGATTATAAACTAATGCTCATTCATTCAGTGTAAAATTATTATTTATGATAAATATAAAGAAAATATGGACGTAGTGAGCACTTTTTTGTAGTAGTTAGAAGTTAATATTTCAGTTTACGGAAATGGAAAATGTTCACTTGGCGGCAATTGTTATCGATGTCAAAGTTTTAAGGCTAGTTTTTTTTTCTTCTATAATTTGACCCAAAATATTAGCCTATGATCCTAAAGTAGGTTTTAAGTTCTTAGTTTGGGTAATTAAAAAAATCAACAAAAAACTAACATAAATATTTTTTTTTATAAAATATTTTTTTTTTATACAAAAGAAGATTTTGAGAATTTTTTTGCTGAGGGGGGGTGAGTGGGTATTTTAGAAAAGGAAGGAGAGAAAAATCTGGGAAGGAAAAAGGTACGAGGGATGGGTAGGAATCTGGGGGTCAGTGTGTCCAGGAGTGACGGACATATGAATCCATCTCTCCCACTGTGGTGCAGAGTCCTGCTGGAGAGGTCAAAAGGTCTCCTTCCACCAGTCTCTCCCGATTCATTCGACCTGCCTCAAATAAATTCACCACCAATACCCGGAAAAACCTTACCTCATCCACCCGGGCACCCTTGCTAAGTCACCAAACTTAGCGAAACACTTGGGGTGACTTATGGCTAGCAGGCGGCTGGCGGTAGCAAAACAAAGATTCTAGAGTCGCCCATTATTAAAGGCAAAACAATTAAATTATAGTTATTTAACCTGTCAAATTTTTTTTATTGGACTTCGCTATAAAAGATCATTTGGTTTTGGCCTATTTTAGTATATTGCTCGCCATACATTTTGCCTCCACCAGCCGCATACTACTTATGGCAGAGGTGTTGGTTCTCCAATGAATGGTTCCCAGGGCGGCGGTAACCATACCCTCATGCCAAATTAAAATTTGTACATATGAAGCAGATACTTTTGTGATGTGACATTATAATTTAAAATAAAACAATAATTTTGTATACCTACACTTCTTTTATTAAAAGGGGTTTTTACTTAATTATGGTTTTTATTTAAAATATTTGATATTATTATATCAAAACATGGCGTGAAGAAAATACATCGAAATATCTTTTTTTTTTTTAATGAAAATGCTTTACTTTTCATTTTCGGAAACTGAAATACCTACTTCTCATTATTATCTAACTATTACAATGTGTTTTTTAAATAAAATGTGTGCATTAAGCATGTTCCTATTTTCTGTATATTAATCTAAATTATTAAAGTAAGAAAATTGTAACAATATGCCAAAATTAACAATGTTCATGTCTATTGTATGACATTGTCCCTTGCAGACAGTGTTGCCAACAGCGCTTGGCCTAATATCGCCGTTTCTCATACATTGAGTAGCCTAAAGTAGCCCAAACGCCAAAATATTAATATGAATAAAATAAAATGTAATTTTGATCAATTTATTCAAAACATATTTATAATATATTGATAAATAGACCTAAGCTTAATATAAAACAACGTAATGTATCTTAAAATAATGTAAAGTAATACAGCATTTTAAAAACAAAATAAAAAAATAAATAAACAAAATAAAGATGATTCTGATTCGTCTTCTGCTAGCAATAATAAGGCATCAACAAGACCTTCGCCGTCGTCAGTAGTATTAGATATAGTTGCTGTGCTAGTGGGCAAGGGCGGATCCAGGATTTTTTTCTGGGGGGGGCACAAGGGGCGGAGGCGGGGCCCGCCCCGGGTGCCACCCGATGGGGGGGGGGGGGGGGGGCCACTCAAGAGCACATCCCCCCCCCCCTGGGACCGACCAATTTTTTATGAAGTCGAAATTTGTGTCTGGGGGCGTTCAAGTATTGCGTAATGCAATTTTTGAAGATTTTTGACCCCCCCTCCCCCCATGTAACGCGCAGTAACGTTTTCTTATACACCCCCCCCCCCCCCCTAAACGTTATGTAACGCCCAAGTGACAATTTTTACCGGAAAGTCACAATAAAGTTGCGCAAAGTACTGTAAAGTCGCTTAATTACCTTTTTTCTTGTTTTAATCGCGTTTGCGGTAATAAATAAAAGAAGAGATTTTTAACTCGCGATACATGCGTATACTGTTTATTTTATTTATGCAAGTTGCTATTTATTAAAAAATTGGAAATTATTATTATTTTTATCCGCTTTGTATTCCTTCCGGATCTCCACAATTTAACAGTCTTTCCTCATGTCCCAAATGCAGTTTTACAAGTTCTCAAAAGGAAGATTTAAAAATCTACAGTATGATTCACAGAAGAGAAAAACCTTTTTCATGTCCTGACTGCAACTACTCGTGTTCTCAAAAGAGATACCTAAGAAGTAACTTGCTGACTCGTAGTGGAGAAAATTCTCCGACTGCAACTATTTATGTACTACGAAGTAATTGCAACTATTCATGTACTACGAAGTAAACGAAAATCTAAAATTCACATGTTTAACCACAGTGGAGAAAAACCTATTTCATGTCCTGACTGCAACTATTCTTTTTCTCGAAAAAAAACTAAAACGGCAATTGCTGACTCACAGCGATGAAAAACCTTTTTCATGTCTCGACGGCGACTATTCATGCGCTACAAAACGGTATCTAAAAATTCACATATCCACACTGGAAAAAAACCTTTTTCATCTCCCGCTGATTATCTGCATCAACGCTGATTATCTGCAAGTATTCATGTTGTACAAAGGAACTTCTTACAATTCATTTTCTGACTCACATTGACATAAAACCTTTTACATGTTTCTACTGCGAGTATTCACGTTCTTCAAAGAGGTACCAAGAAAATCACATGTGTCACATAGTGGACAAAACCATTTTCATTTCCCGAATGCAGTTAATCTAGTTCTCGACAGGGAGATTTAAAAATCCACAGCGCGATTCATAGTGGAAAAAAACCTTTTTCGTATTGTGAGTGTAACTATGCTTATACGAAGAGAAATTTAAAAAATCGCATGTTTTCTAATAGTGGATAAAAACCTTTTTTGCTGCAAATATACATGTTCTACAAAATAACAAATGAAACGTCACATATTTACCCACAGAGGAGAAAAATCTTTTTCATGTCCCGATTGCCACTATTCATTTTATCGCAAGGGACATCTAATCACGTGTTAACCCACAGTGGACAAAAACCTTTTTCGTGTCCCGATTGCAACTAATCATGTTCTCAAAAGGGACGTACAAGAACGCACTCGACGTACAAGGACGTACAAAAATCTTATATTTACCAACAGAGGAGACAACCTTTTATCAGAAAATTATATTCCATCAAAATTTGAACACTGAAGAAGTTCAAAATAGTGCGAGTAAGTATGTTAGTAACGACATAAATTTGGAGGTTTAGAAAAGTGCTTTTTTATTTAAATAGAAAAAATATGTTACGTAACGCGTTGTTCGACCCCCCCCCCCCCCGCCCCCCCACTCAAGTGCGTTACATAATACTTGAACGGCCCCTTTGTCAACTTTAATTAGGGGGGGGGGGGGGATTTTTCCGACCCCGCTTTCCCCCGACCGTACCGCTCTCGCAAACGCTGATTATCATATTTCATTTGCAAGTGCATGAAAGGGATGCAACGAACGAAATTCGCAATTCCGGCCAGAAATAGACAAGAGTTTGAATCGTGTTTTTTCTGTTATTTTATTCATATATTTTAACAACTCTGATAATTTGATTTGCTTCCAAGTACGTACTGTGATGGAATCTCCACAGTACATAAAAATACCGTCCTGGGGGGGGCACGTGCCCCCCCCCTAAATCCGCCCTTGCTAGTGGGTGCTGGCGGAACTGGCGCAAGATCCACCGGAGTTGCTTTTCTACCAGGGCGCTGGTAAAAAAATGTACATCTGTGTGTGTGGTAGTTTGGTGACCGGCCAAATCAGAATGAAACCAACTCAGAACCACCTCAGAAAGGTCATTAAAAGTGATGATAAAAAATATAAAAAATTGTTAATAGGTTAAGTTAGGTTAGGGTTACCGACTATTTTTAAATTATTTTTTCATAGCTTTTAATGACCTTTCTGAGGTGGTTCTGAGATAAAAAAATATTGCTTGGTTGAAAGTTTATTTACATTTGCGTGAAATATTGTTTTTTTTTCTTAATTATTTGCTATTCGGCTGATTTAAATAACTTGTTTCTGAAGTAGCCTAATAGGCGACCAGTCGCCTTTTAATTTTTTTCGTCGCCGTTTCTCTTTCCGAGTAGCCTAAATGGCGAAAAATCGCCTACGTTGGCAACACTGCTTGCAGAGTGAAGATTACATGTGGAGCAGTGTTGCCAACTCAGAATCTACGTTCCCGCTAAATTATGACGGATCGTCGGTCAGAATTCCGTCAGACTGAGAAAAACGTCCATTTGAGATTTTCAAGGATAAAATTTTCTTCATAAATCCATAAATATAGGCTATTTTTGTCTAAAAAAGTATGTAATTTGTTATTTTATTCAATTCCACTAGGAAATCTGTCATCCTGTAAATTCCGTTTCACAAAATTCTCCCATTTCACGACACTCCAATCCGTCAAATATGACGGGAAATCCGTTTACTTGGTAACACTGATGTGGAGTTCAGTAGATATAGATAATCAGTGTTGCCAATTTAGCATATTATATGCTAAATTTGGCATAATTACTCCGTGTTTAGCATACTTATTATGCTTTTAGCATATAGCATATTTATTTGGCTTATTTTTACACAAACATGAAAACAATAAAAAACATTTTTTTAACAAAACTATATCGATAACTTTGTCGGAGTCGGTGTCCCCACCTCACTTGCACTTTGGACAACTCTTTTTCGGGCGTTTGTTAATTCTCTATACTGTCTTAACTTGGTATAGGATTCCCCTAACTAGTCGCATTTTGTCTCGCGTGTTGTTTTAAGAGTAAAAGTTTATTACTGTGCAATATGTGTGTTTCTGCAATTTGATTTTGATACCATTATGCCGCCTAAGTATAATTAACATTACCGGTCAGACTGGGAGAAAACGGCAGACTTTAAAGAGTGGTTGCAGCCTGTTGAAAACGATACTTCAAAAGCCTATTTATTGTAGAGCGCATACATTAATTACGTGAGCTCAAAAAAGGGGGGGGGGTCCAGCAAAATCTCAAGTTACTTGAAAAAAATATACGAAGTTGCCCAAATTTAACTCACCAAGGGGGGGGGTATAGATTGGAAGAAAAAGTGCTCACGTAATTAACGTATGCACCCTAAGTACTGCAAGTGCGACATGATTGCAAAAATGACTATTTTGAAGGTACATATTTTATCAACAAAGCACATAAAATTAATTGAGCCAATGAAAAGTCAAAAAATCATTAACTTTCCCATAGTAAAAAAAAATTTAACACCCAGAAAGCAGAGCACTAGATTAGAGTTATGCAAATACCGATTTTCTGACAGCAAACACAGCGACATGAGGTTACATCGAACAAAATGCACGAATATTAATTATAAAAAACGTCTTGGCATATTTTTTGGCATTTTATAAAGTAATTTAGCATATTTCTGGCATATTTTTCACATCACTCTAGCATATTTTGAAGTAGTTGAGTTGGCAACACTGTAGATAATGTCATGAAATTGA
This sequence comes from Limnephilus lunatus, assembly GCA_917563855.2. Taxonomy (NCBI): domain Eukaryota; kingdom Metazoa; phylum Arthropoda; class Insecta; order Trichoptera; family Limnephilidae; genus Limnephilus; species Limnephilus lunatus. The sequence goes on from CAKJTF020000021.1 coordinate 764,847, forward strand.
GACAACTGTAGGTATAGAAGAGTATACATGTTTGTCGGTTTGTCCAGTGCTCTTCATTATCACCTGTCATCCAAGATAGGTAATTACAGTATTTTCACTTATTATTCCACCATCCATAATCTCAGTAAAATCTTAAATGTAAAGGGTCATTATTATACAAAAGGCACACATTATGGTGCGTATACATCTGCGAGCCGCTGGTTCGCAAGAATTGAGCGCCGAATGAACTGCTCTTAGACTGTTTTCAATCCGCTTTCTGGCAATCCGCTTTCTGTCAGTTTTTTTGTCAAATACAAAGGAATTTTATTAATTGAATTTTTATATAATCATGGAACTGTCGAAGGAAAATATATTGAAACTATTGATATTTATAAAACCAAATATTTATTCTGGGATTTTATGAATCTTATAAAATAATAGATATAAATAAAAACAATATTACCAACTTTTAAACTCTTGCCTAGAAAATATTTTTATTTCTTTTAACCCCTCAGACCTCGTGCCTATTTCGTCAGAAGTTCAAAATATTCCCGCCTTGTAATAAAATCGAAATAAATGGAATATTTCTGAAAACTAAAAATTGTTTTTGTAAGGTGATGAAATAAACTTTTCAAATATAAAAATTATGAATTTAAACATAAGAAATTTTTTAAAATGGCTCACCTAAAGTGTTTTCCAACAAAAATTACTGATAACCAAAAGAAATTAAAAACATGCACATATTTTATTTCTTATAAAATTTTTTCAACAATTTTTTTATCGTTTTATGTAAAAATAATTAATAAAAAGTTCAACTTTTTTTTCAAATTTTAGTCTCAGGGGTTGATATGTAAACATTTTTGTAATTATTATTTTATGACACTCACATCTAAGTAACTTGCTTCATAATTGAGAGTAGGTAGTTAAAAATAATAATTGTAAATAATAGCCAATTAATTTGCAATTGTTATTCAACTTGTTCGCGCCGTTTGTGGTTGGTTTGTTCCTATCCCATGGATCGCGGAATCTCGCGAACCGTTTGGCTCGTAGATGTATATGCAGCTTTACAATTTGGAACTAAATCTAAATAGCTATTATTCCAACTTTCTCCTTTAATTTCATTTGTCTCACAATATTCTTTTACTAATTGTGTGTGGGCACCTTTTCTTCAATTTGGGTGAAGGGTACGGATACTACCGCCCCTGGAACCATTTATTGGACAGCCAAAACCTCTACCATAGGTCACCCCAAGTGGTTTGCTACGTTTGGTAACTTAGCAGAGATGCCCGGGCTCATGGGGTGAGGTTGGTCCGGGTCTTGGCGGAGGATGCGTCTGCCCACCAACTGCGTGGTGGGCCAGAACGAGAGAGACTAGTTGAGAGAGATCTTTTGATCTCTTCAGCAGGACTCTCTCGGAACATCGCCTTGCACCGCAGTGAAAGGGTTGAATTCATATATCATTTACTCCTGGACACACTGATCCCCAGATTCCCACCACCCCTCATACCTTTTTCCTTTCCAAAACTTCCTCTCCTTCCTTTTCTAAAAAGACCCTCCACATAGCATCCCCAAAGAGGGGAAGTATTTTCCTCAGGTCCTCCTGTGTGGATCTAATGTAAACTATATGTTATTTTTCAATTGCTGAAATTTATTCTGTTCTTTGCTTTTGTCCTTTGTTTTATTTAAAAAAAAAAATGTGTGACATATATTTGGAGCGAAGTTCTTTTTAAGCATATTAATAATTCAAAGGCCTAATGGATGTGTAGATGTAAAGAAATGAATATTAATAAACAAATTAAAATGTAAATTATGTCTTCATTATTTATGTACTTTACAAGATTAGATAAGGAACCCGGAGGGGGGAGGGGAACCTTGGAGGGGGGAGGGGAACTCGGAAAGGGGGGTTCGCGGGACGGGGGATGGCGGGGAGTGGAGTAGGGAGAGGGAAAGTGTAGGAGGCCGAGTGCGAACGCGAGAGGGGAAGGAGACGCGGGAAAGGAAGGGGAAGAAGAAGCGGAACGGGATGAATGGGAAAGGACACGCATGGAGAAACGCACACCGCAAACTCGCTACAATAATATAAATGAAGCGACCGATCAAGGTGATTTTTCAAAACAGAGGTAAGGAGGACTGGGAAATGACATAGGCTACTTTTTATCTTAGAAAAAACATTTCATTCCCGTGGGAAGATTCTTTATCTACTGGAGCGATCATGTAGGGAGAAATAAATTTGCCTCGATTGCTTGAGATTTCCCAGAAAATTATCTATTATTAAATTACATTATACTAGTCATTTTAAAAATTTATGGCCAACATTAAAAAAATCATATCTTCAAATTTTAACATGGACACATAAAAACTTATTATAGTGCTATATAGCCAATGAATTAATATGAGAGTCATCGTAAATTAAAAGACATGGGAGGAAATGTAACTACATACATAGGTGTGTACTATAATCCATATATACAAATACAATAAAAATTGCTTAATTTTACAAATTTTTCTATAACTGAACCAATATAGTTTTTAGAAAATATAACTTCTTAAATTGACTCGCAACAATAACATTTGGCTGTTAACAGTTCTCTTGTTTTGCTCTTTCAAAAATAATCTCAAACCAATCTTTTTATTGTTTTTTGGCTGTAAAAAGTGCAGTGTGTTGTGTCTTGAGGACTCTTCTCCCCCTGATCTTCCAGGAGTCACTTCTTGCTGCTCATTTCAGATATTTATATACTTTTTTTTACTTCTGTCACTTTTTGTACTTGCTCTAATTTATTGAACAATGGAGGAGGATTTCCCTCCTTTTCCTCATACAAAGCCCCCAGATCCCCCTCCTGACCCTCCAGATGAAGACATTTCGGAAAAAATAGACGTTTCAGATCCTACAAACATTTCAGACAGTGAATCTGTCATCCTTACCTCAATAGAAAAAAGAAAATTCAGTCCATCTTCCTCAAAAAAACATGATTCGCCTTCGTCTTCACAGTCCCCACTAGCTCTTCCTCAACCTCCTCTGACAAATTTTTACTCTACTCATTCCCGTGGACCCTTCATTGTATATGCGCAAAAAACTGAACAAGGTAAAACCATACATCCTCTTGAATTTGGTAAATTCCTTTCAACCAAGAAGAACCTTTCGATTAAGCCCGGAGGTGTAAAAGCCGAGGGTCGCTTCCGAATCTCTATTGAATTCCTCTCAGGTTCAGCCGCCAATAACTTCATCAAAAACATTTTTATTACATCTAATTCTAAATTCAAGGCGTACATCCCAACTTTTAATGCCACTCGAATGGGCCTGGTCAGGGGTATCTCGACTGATCTGTCCATTCCAGAAATTCTTTCTTCTTTTTCAACCCCCCAACATATCGGCAATCCAATAAAAGCCAGGCGGCTAAATTATAAGGACACCTCTGAAGGCATCGTTTCCTGGAAGCCCTCCCAATCTGTTGTGATCACCTTCGAAGGACAATCTCTTCCCTCCCATATTTATTTATTTTTCAACTCCTTACCTGTTGAAATGTACACTTACCCCACCACCCAATGTGACAATTGCTGCCGTTTTGGTCATACCAAAGCTGCATGCAGATCCCCTCCCAGATGCTTCAAATGTGGAGAAAACCACACGGCTGACCAATCTTCTTCTCTCTCTTCACCTAAATGTTTCAACTGCTCAGGCGCTCATTCCGCCATTCACTCTTCTTACCCTGAACAATCTCGCCAAAAAAATATAAAAATTTCCATGGCCTCTGAGAACTTGTCTTTTCTGCAGGCTTCTAAACTATTCCCCCCTGCCAAAAAATCATTTGCCGAGGTTTTAACCAGTAACTCTTCATCCAACCCTCTCCCCTTCTCCTCAACATCTTCTCGTTCAACTAAATTTATCTACAAAAACCCTGTCTCTAAACCAGCTCCTGGATATGATCAGCATCAACACAACTCACTTCTCTTAAATCCCAATGGTTCTTCTCTTTCAAATGCCACAAATGGGCGCGCAAACAACTATAATTCGTCCTCAACAAACCATCAAAAGCTTTCTGAACAACTCTCGCAATATAATTCTTCATTTATACAAACTCTTATTATGCTTCTAATTGACCTAATTTCTTCTCAAACTAATCTACCGTCCAACGCTGCTTCTATTATTTCCACATTAAAATCATTTGTTCAAAATGGCACTTCAAGATGTCAGAATACTTCAGTGGAATAGCCGCAGTGCTATTTCTAACAAATCGAACCTTCTTAACCTATTAAATTCAAACCTTGTTTCTGTGGCTGCTGTCTCGGAGACATGGTTTACTCCATCCACCCACTTTAATGTGGGAGGGTACTCCTGTCTCCGTGATGATCGCCGGGAAGGTACGGGCGGCGGTGCTGCCCTTTTTATTAAAAAATCCCTTCCGTTTTTCCCAATAAATAATATCAAACCCCCCAATGCTGACTTTCAAATGGTTGCAGCTAAAATAAAAGACACATCCTTTGTTTCTATTTATATTCCCCCATCATCGCACTTCAATAAGCAAGCTTGGTTGCAAATTGTCCGTCAACTAAGCCCTCCATTATTTTTATTGGGCGATTTTAATGCCCATTCCCCAGTCTGGGATTCTGCTTTCTCTGATCGAGATGGTCGAAGTTTGATGGATTTTTTAGATGAATCCAACCTTTTCCTTTTGAACGACGAATCTCCTACGAGAATCTCTCGCCCTAACACAAACCCCAGTGCGGTGGATCTCTCCATATGCTCTACAAATCTGGCACCTCTCTCCTCGTGGGTGGTGTCCCCCGATCCTTGCTCCAGTAATCATTTCCCGATCACCATCACTTATCAAACTTCTTCCCATTCAGACAAGTCCCATATTTCAACGAAGATTAAAACAAAACACACCAAATGGGACGAATTTAACTCGCATATGGATATGTTTATACAAAATTTACCCTCTACCGATATATTATCTGTCAAAGATGACTACGATAACTTCAAATCAATGCTCATAACTGCAGTAAATAAATCAAATCCTCCCCCTAAAACCAAATCTCTCAAAAAACTCCCTCCGACTCCCTGGTGGGATGAGGAATGTTCCAAGGTAGTGAGAATTCGGAAAGCTAAATCTCTTTCCTATCGTCACAATATGACTATGGAGAACTATCTTATATACAAAAATGCTGAAGCCAATGCCAAAAGGGTATTGAGGTCAAAAAAAAGATCCGGATGGTACAACTTCTGCAGTTCAGTATCACCGAATACTCCAATTTCGGAAGTTTGGTCTATGATTCGAAGATTTCGATCCTCCTTCAGTTCAACAGCTCCTCGAGCATCTCGTTCTAAATGGATAGATGAGTTCTTGGACAAAATTGCCCCCCCTTCTGTACCTAACTTAGATGAAATAACTCCCATCCACAACACTCCTATGTCTGACTCTCTTTTCACTTTAATTGAATTGAAAAATTGGTTATCAACAGTCAAGGATTCATCTCCAGGCAGAGATGGTATTCCATATAGCATTATCAAAAATAGTAATGAGAATGTTCTAAATTACTTCTTAAGCATCCTAAATAAAATCTTCCAGACTGGCATAATGCCTGATGACTGGAGTTCTCAAATAATCATCCCAATCCTAAAATCAAACAAATCACCCAATTCTGGATCCAACTACAGGCCAATTGCTCTTTCATCCACCCTCAGTAAAATTTATGAAAAAACAATTAAAAACCGGTTAGAATTTTTTGTTGAGAGTAATCAGCTTCTCTCTCCATCTCAATTTGGATTTAGGAAAAAAAAATCTACGCAAGATAATCTTGCCATCATCAGCACTGATATTAATCTATCCATTTCTAATAAGGAAGTATGTCTTGCAGTCTTTATAGACATTGAAGGCGCCTTTGACAATGTTTCCATCCCAATCCTTAAAAAAAAACTTTTAGGCCTTGGCCTACCCCCCATATTTGTCCAATCAATTATCTATCTATTTCTTGATAGAAAAATCTTTATTGAGCTACCAGATGTTACTCCTCAGAGTAGATCAATTAGGAAGGGTTTACCCCAAAGCGATGTATTATCCCCCTTACTGTATAATATATACACGTATGATATGCATATCGCTATTCCCCCTCAAGTAAAAGTTATTGAATTTGCAGATGACATAGGTTACTTCTTATCATCCAAAATCATCCCACTCGCCGTCAAATATCTTAATGAAGCCATGGATTCCCTTCGTACATGGCTCACTTTAAATGGTCTTGAACTTTCAGTCCAAAAGAGTCAGTGTGTCACCTTCTCAAACCGTCATAAAAATCCCCCTGTTCAAATTTTATTTAAAAACTCTCCAATCCCCAACGCCTCTGAAGTTAAATTTTTGGGAGTAACATTCGATAGGAAACTTAAATGGTCTTCCCATATTCATAATTGTATAGTTACTAAATGTGAAAAAAATTTAAATATCATCAGATCATTGACTGGCGTTTGGTGGGGTGCCCACCCTTCTTGCATTAAGTTGCTTTACAATGCACTTATTCGAAGCCATCTCGACTATGCCTGCCCACTTTTTAGTATTGCATCCAAAAATGCACTCAGTAAGTTGGACAAGGTTCGGTCTAAGTCACTGCGAATGATAACTGGAGCGATGCAATCGTCGCCCATCAATTCCCTACAAGTGGAATGTTCTGATCCCCCACTTTATTTAAGGCGTCAACTATTTGCTGACAATTTTGTTCTTAAATGTTTAAATTCTAAATGTCATCAGGTTATTCCCAGAGTCTCGTTGTTCAACGACTCAACACAATCATCTACAAACAGAGCTCGAACTAAACCTCTTCCTGCCATCTGTAAAAATTTTCGCTCTCTCTCAGAGCTTCAAATTATCAAAAATGATCTTCTTCCTTTGTTCAAATTAAAATATAGTCACATCACCTTATCCCCAACGATTTTAGAAGGGATCGGCATCCTTAAAAGTCATTCCAATCTCCCAGCCCGTACTGTCAATAATATGTTCAATGACATTATTTCTTCTAAATGGCCCAATTCTTCTCTTTTATTTACTGATGGCTCCAAATCTCCGGACTCTCCTAATTGTGGTATAGGTATCAACATTTACCACAATAATTCTAATGACAGAATATTTTATTCAATTTCAAACCAATTTTCAATATTTTCTGCTGAGTGCATTGCAATAATATTAAAATTTATAAAAATTAAAATTGCACAAGAATTGAAAATTGGTAGTTACGGCATTATGTAAGTAACGTTACATTTGTGAAAGTGGCTAAAGTGGTATCAGTAATATTTTAGATTAAAAAAAGTTTAAAATTAAAAGTTTAAATTTTTACCAAAAAATATATTTTGAGGGAAAATGTGTTACTCTCTTAAATAAATAATAAAAAATAATTTTGAACATTCTCTTGTTCTCTCTGACTCACTCAGTTCCCTCCAAAAACTTAAATCCAGTCCTTTTCTTCATCCTGATGATCACTTTGTATGTCTTATTCGAGTACTGATATCTTCCATTCAAAGCTCTGGAAAAACTGTAACTCTGATTTGGATTCCTGGACATGTTGGCATAGTGGGTAATGATATTGCTGATTCCTTGGCAAAACAAGGAGCGTCTAACCCTACCGTTACCCTCGAAAACAATATTCCCCTATCTGATATTTTTTCCATCCTCAAAGATAGATCCCGCAATGCTTAGTCAAGAGTATTGGAATATTGCTAGTCAATCCAAGGGTGCCTGCTACGCCTCAATACAAAGGATTATCCCATCAAAACCGTGGTTTCAAAAATTCCCCCATTTTTCCAAAAAAGAAATTTCCTCACTTATTCGAATGAGAATCGGACATAGTTCCATTCCTTCTCACCTTTTTAAAATTCACGTCCTTGAATCCCCAGATTGTACGTTCTGTGGTCTAGATGTGGGAACTTTAGATCACATATTTTTTGGTTGTCCCTCTCTAAATAAATATCCTCTTTTCTATCAAGCGTTATCTAAAATTGCCTCCCCTCCATTCAATATCTCATCTCTTCTTAGTCTAAACTCTACTCCAATTCTTAAATTTGCTCATTTAAATAAAATTAATATATAAATTCACCTTTCCTTTCTCTGTAATTTTAACCCCTAGAAGACGGGTAGTATTTTGTAAATATTTAAAACCAAATATAATATTGAAAATTATATTTGAAATAATTGACAGACTTCTACAATATCAACTTTTTTGCTTTGGAATTTTCATGGACAGTAACAAAATGCATTAAAAACTTCTAAAACCTAGCTCTATACCCACAAATTGCAGTGTATTTGTAGGTGTAGTCATGATTTCACTGCACTGCTATTGTAGTTGGTCGTATCCTAGGGGTTAAATGATGGCCTAGAACACCCTTGAAGGGTGAAAGCCAGAAATAATTGAAAAAAAAAAAAAACTTCTTAAGTCCTATGTTTTTATCATTTCAGGAAAAATATGGTGAGCTGAGCTAAACTTAACTCCAAATAAACAAATATATATTTTTTTTTAGGGTGAATTGCCTTAAACAACAACAACACCTCCGTAGTCCAGTGGCTAAGACTCTCGACTCACAATCCGGAGGTCGCGGGTTCGAACCCGGCAAATAAATTTTATTTGATTAATTTGTGTTATTTCACAATTAATTCATTTAAAATAATATATAGTATATTTGCGGCACGTTTCAGAGTGGAAGATACTATCAGTATCGCCCTGGTGTAAGACCACCATTCAGAATTGAAACGTTGCTTGAAAATGGCTTTAGCCGTGTTTGGTGACCAGATCTGAATAGCCAGGTACTTCCCAACTTTCCTCTTCCCCACCTCCTTCCCCTCCCCACTACCTTCAGCCTCACAACATACTTGCAATACTGGCAATTGGGGATGCCATAGTCTCACTGGCTCCAGACGGGAGCAGTTGAGATTCTTGTGCGGTATTCACTGTAAAAAAAAAAAAACAAAAAATACCTTATGTAAATCAAATCGGCTTTTTTATGGTTTTAATGTCTTAACAAATGTCATTACACCTTAAGTTAAGGCGGCCAACCGTCCCGCATTGACAGCTGTAGTCCCGCATTGCAATATTAACAAAAAAAGTCCCGCAAATCGTCTAAAGCATAGGTTCTCAACGTAGGCGATAACGCCCCCTTGGGGGCGTTTGAGACCTTCAGGGGGGCGGTAGAAGATCCAGAGACAATTGGGGGGCGTTGAGATGGCACAGGGGGGCGTTGGCAAGTAAAAAAATATGGTCTAAAAAAGACAAACAAAACACGCTAATCACATACTAATAAAGCAAAGTAAACTTTAATGGGTAATTTTTGTTATTGTGCGTATTTTAATAATTTTTATCACGTTTGCGAAAATTCGGGAAGTGAATGAAAATTAAACTGAAAGATTCCGTTACATTCAGATCTACATTAAATTTTATGAATAAAAATTTTAATTTGTTGATTAGAATAAAGTTTTTTTTTAAATTTAAATCTTCCGATTTCACGTGAAATATCTCATACATACATAAATACAGGCGAAGTTAATAAAAACCTGTTAATAAATAAAAAGTTTGTAGCTATTAAATTATAACGTTTTTTGTTAAATAACGGGATTTTTGGAATCCTGCAAGAATTGACAGTATTATCTGTGTATTGATCTAACTTGCTCAGTATCGTCAATGCATTCGGGAGTCAACGAGTGAGCTTACATGCGTCGACAAGACAGCCTCTTAGCCCCCGATCCATTCTGTTCCTGCGTTGCCTTTGTCTCCTCGACAAGTCCGCATTTTATTTCTGCGCCGGGTGGCGTATTTACAAAACTTATACCTGTTCAGTCACGGCGGCGACTTAAATGGGATAGGTTTTTTTGTGCAGAATCATCAACAAACCTAATACCATTTCAGTCGCCAACGCACTTCGTTTCTCTATCTATCTGTTTCAGAGACTGTGGGGACCGTAATTATAGAGTAGCTTCTGATGGTGTTGGTGCTGGTGCATTTCCATGGTTATATATTTATTTCGTAAATTTATAAAAACGTACAATTCATAGCTTGCATTATATGTATTCCTCAAAAGGTATGAAACTCATGGGTGAACTCAAACTATGTTGGATCGTAAGTGCAGTTGCAGAACATTTTGACACATAATTAAAACTAGCAATACATATTTTGTCATTTACTGCATACTCCTTGCTTCAATGACATTCCTACATCGTTAAATTTACATACAAGTCCAAACCTACCAGTTCAGCCATCCCAACAGACTATAATACCGTCAGATAGTTTAACCGCAGGGGTAGGCAGAGATGGTGGATCGCCAAATAACTCGGTCACACTGCTTGCTTTAACCACATTTATACATCGTCTTGTTTACTAGTCTTTATTATATACCCACCATTTCAGTTATGGTAGATAATAACATCAGGCCGCTTCTCTAATTACATCAGTCTGCTTCCCGCAGAGGGAGGCAGAGAGGATAGACCGCCAAACAACTCGGTTCCATTGCTTGCTTAATCACATCTATACGTATGAGAATAGATACATCTTACTAATATTTTAGGTATTCGTATTTAATAGTTGTTTGGCGGTCATCCTATCTCCTACCCATGCGATAAAACTATCTGATGGTATTGTAGTTTTTGAGATGTAGGTACTAGTAGGAATGGACTTGTATGTATGAATGTTATTGTAGAAAACAGTATAACTGAAGCAGAGAGAGCAACGAAACGAAGCAAGCGAAACAGTTGGTTTAGGGTTTGTTGATGATTTTGCACAACAAACCCTATCCCATTTCAGCTGCCGCGGCCGCCGCGACTGAACCGGTACATATATGTTTTGTAAATACGCGACCGGGTGCTGAAAGCGAGTCACTGCGTATTTATTTTATTCCTGTCGAACCATGTTATATGTCTCCAACCTATATAAAGGCACTGATTTATCATTTTATGTTCAATAACATTAACGCGCGCCATTAATAACAGGGTTTTAAGAGTTAATCTTTTACTCACGTATCTCTAAATGTCGGAAGTAAAAAAGAAGATACGGCAATATGGTGTGGATTATATTAAATACGGATTTATTAAAAATCCTACAAATCCATCATCGCCAATGTGCCTTATTTGTCGAAAAACATTTTCAAATGAAGCGATGAAGCCTTCTAGGCTTCAAGATCATTTTAATAAAATCCACCCGGATAAGATAGATAAAAATGTGACCTATTTTCAAGACATGAAAAAGAAGTACGAAATTCAGCCAACTATATCAAAACAATTTTCGACAGCTTCTAAGCAAGACGATGATGGACTTCGAGCTTCGTACAATATCTCATTGTAGATTGCTAAAACAGGCAAACCACATACTATTGGGGAGGATTTAATTTTACCAACAGTAAAAGAAGTAATAACCACAGTGCTCCATAAACCAGCTGCAGATATTATGCGAAAAATTCCTTTGAGCAATAGTTCTGTGCACAGACGGATTGATGAAATGGCTGAAAACATTGAAGAATCATTGTGCAATCATCTGCAGTCTTGTCGATTTTCAATTCAGCTGGATGAGTCCACTTTACCAACCAATGAAGCATTGTTATTGTCATACGTGAGATTCATCAAAGATGAGAAAATATGTCAATAATTATTGTTTGTTACAAATTTGGAAACAGATACAAAAGGAAAAACCATATTTAATATACTGGAAAAGTTTTGTGATGAAAAGAAAATTCCTTTAAATAATATTTTGTCAGGTGCTACGGATGGCGCCCCAGCTATGACAGGGCGTCACAAAGGCTTCATAGCGTGCTTAAAAATAAAGTTCCTGACTTGCTTGCTGTGCATCGCCAGCATTTGGTTGCGAAAAATCTGAGTGAACGCCTCCATACATCACTGCAATATGTTATCAGAGCAGTTAGTAAAATCAGAAGTAACTCATTGAATGACAGATTATTTGGATAGCTTTGCATTGCCAATGATGAAGATTTCAACCGATTTCTGCTTCACACAGAGGTGCGCTGGCTGTCAAAAGGTTCATGTTTGACTCGATTTTACAATCTGTTTGAGTCTGTGTTAGAGTTCCTAGGAAACAAAGACACAGAATTGCGCGACAACCTCACCTCATCGAAGAACGATATTGCGTACTTGACAGACCTGTATAGAAGTCAATCTCCAACTTCAAGGCGACGACTTAAATTTGATTAAGACAAAAAATTGTGTTGCAGCTTTTGTATCCAAACTGCTATTATACAAAAGAAATATCGGCAGACGAGAATTTAATAACTTCCCAAATTTATCAGCAGTATCATTCAAGAACGACGACTTGCTTGTTTACAGTCAACACTTGGAAAACCTCCACAGTGATTTCAAGGAACGATTCCAGGATATTTTAAACATGGACATACCAGATTGGGTTTTGGATCCTTTTTCAAATGTCAACACAGCAGGATCCTCCCAGTTAGAAGAAGAACTAATAGAACTGACGAATTAAAAATTAAATTTAAGAATGGCTACCAAGAGTTTTGGTTGCAGAAGCCGATTGAGCAACTGTACCTAGGATTATGGTCGATAGTTCAACGATTTTTAATAGCATTCCCATCGTCCTATTTAGCTGAACGTGGATTCAGTGCTGTAGCAACGTTGGTAACCAAAAAGAGAAATAGGCTCCATATTACTGAAAGCGGAGACTTACCTTTGTTTTTAAGTAAAATCGAGCCTAATATAAACAAACTTCTTAAAACGCATCAAATTCAACCATCTTATTAAATAAGTTATAAATTAAATACCTTTTCTATGTTAATAAAAATACTTCTCTATATACCTAATTAGGTACGCGTTTTAATTCACAATCTTCTTCTCAGAAATAGGATAGGAGCCATAACCCATCGCCCTCCCCCCCCCCCCCAAGATGATATGTAAAAGCAGTTGGGGGGCGCCAGAAAAAAAAATATTGTCAAAGGGGGCGGTGGGCAAAAAAAGGTTGAGAATCTATGGTCTAAAGCGTCCCGCATTCCTATATTTTGTTGATATTGTCTATAGTAGTCAAATAAACTTTCTCTATCTTTAGTCTATTTTTGCCGTTTGGTTAAGTTCAAGACAAAATTTGTCCCTAGAAAAGGCCCGAAGATATCGATCTAGGCATAGGTTTATTTATGTTAAAAGCTAGAGTCAAAGAGCGCCAGTGTAGTAGTGATCGAGTTGTTTTGTTTACGAATTAGTGCATGCCGTGATCCGTATATTGATAACCCATATTTATCATTCAAATCAAATCAAATGATTTGTTGACCTTGCTGCCGACCGCGAAAAAGCGATGTTGTAAGTTCAGTGAAAACTTGCAAAAAGAATTTCATTTTTGGCAAAAGTGTTAACCTTCATTTCTGAATGTAGTTTTAATTCGCCGCATACAGATACCAGTTTTGTATTCAGAATGTTAAATTCCAGTTGGATTCGTTAGCTGACATACTTCGAAGGAAAATATTCTCTTATTCAAAGTGCATTGGAGGGAACCTCACCACTTTCCAGTTAGAAAAATATTCTCTTTTTCGAAGTGCATTTATAAAATTCTAGTTGCAGACTATGTGTGTGCTGCCAGAATCAAAGAGAAACCATTTTTTAATCTCTGTTTAGTTTTAATTCGCCGCATACAGATTTAATTTCAACCACTTTTATGCTCAGAATGTAAAATTTTGTCTGCTGACATATTTCGAAGGAAAATATCCTCTTATTCAAAATGCAGTAATAAAATTCTAGTTGTAGACTATGTATGTGCTGCCAGAATCAAAGAGAAACCATTTTTATGTTCTAAGTGTAGTTTTAATTCAAAGCATACAGATTTAATTTAAACCAGTTTTGTGTTCAAAATGTGAAATTCCAGTTTGATTCGTCTGCTGACATATTTCGAAGGAGATTATTCTCTTATTCGAAGTGCAGTTATAAAATTCTAGTTGCAGACTATGTATGTGCTGCCAGAATCAAAGAGAAATCATTTTAATGTTCTGCGTGTAGATTTAATTCGCCATATACAGATTTAATTTAAACCACTTTTGTGTTCAGAATGTAAAATTTCTGCTGTGGATTCATATGCTGACACATTTCGAAGGAAAACATTCTCTTATGAGCGTAATACACGAGCTCGATTTTCAGCCCGATTCCAATTAGAGACAAAAGTCAATATTTTTCGATCTACGCGATCGCTGTTTTCAACTCTATTTTCATACCTACGATTTCAGTAGGCATCACAACAAACAGTATGGTTCATGTGTTGTTTGCAGTGATGACAATTGAAATCCTAGATATGAAAATAGAGGTGAAAATAGCGATCGTGTAAATCGAAAAATGTTGACTTTTGTCTCTAATTGGAATCGGGCTCGTGTATTACGTTCATTATTCGAGATGCAGTTATGAAATTCTAGTTGAAGACTGTGTATGTATTGCCAGAATCAAAGAGAAAACATTTTCATGTTCTGAGTGTAGTTTGAATTCATCCCACACAGATTTAATTTAAACCAGTTTTGGGTTCAGTATATATCAACAAGTTGCATATTCATCCTATTACATGGTTACCAATCTCGATTTCCGAGATAGAAGTTATAAATTTGTGGTAGAATTTATAAACATGATTTTTATTGGAAGAATACTCTTTCTCTCAATTATGTGGTTATACAAATCGGCATAAAGTGAGGTCATACCCCCCCCCCCCCCCGTTACCCCGGCTGACACCGATGCCACGTGTCCCGCATTGATATTTTATAAAGTTGGCCGCCTTACCTTAAGTGAATATCTCACATAAATGATGAAACACATATTTTTGTATTTTTATTATTTGTATAAACATTATAATATTCTTCTATGAATAAAAATTACAATATAACATATATGTTACATATAAAAAAAATATATATTTACTTATTCTTTTTCTTATTTTTATTTCAACATGATTTTGAAAGCTTTCAGATTTAAAAACAAAATGCAATAGCGATAATAAAAAATAATTTGAGTGCTCCGAGTGCTCCGATTGGATGGGCGAGTCTTTCGACGCGAATTACCTTACGAACCCGGCCGCGGTGCTCCTCACTGCACTGCTGTCACCTGCATAACATAAATATCATTATATAAATATATAAAAAATAATGTGTAGTCCTTGTAACCTTGCCTAGAAAAACTGCCGCGCCACCACCGTATCTTCCGAACCACGTCCGTTCCCTCATTGCATCGCTGCTTGCACGAGAAACAAATCGAGCTTCACGAAAATGCCTGTCCTTACTCTCTGGATGGTGGTCGGCGATTGGCGCGTGACCAAGCACAGAAGTTATAAATTTGTGGTAGAATTTATAAACATGATTTTTATTGGAAGAATACTCTTTCTCTCAATTATGTGGTTATACAAATCGGCATAAAGTGAGGTCATACCCCCCCCCCCCCCGTTACCCCGGCTGACACCGATGCCACGTGTCCCGCATTGATATTTTATAAAGTTGGCCGCCTTACCTTAAGTGAATATCTCACATAAATGATGAAACACATATTTTTGTATTTTTATTATTTGTATAAACATTATAATATTCTTCTATGAATAAAAAATGTCAGTTGCGAGCTGTCAACTTATTGCCATCGATATGAAAAAAAACGCTTGTTAAAAGAATATTTCGCCGTACCTCTCATTTTAAAATTAATTTTGTAATTTAAATTTGGTTACATCAACCAATTGTAGGTCTGATTCCCTTCAAAGAGGCTTACACCATGGTTTTAGGAGCTACAAATAATACAAAAGAGGTTATACCCTTTTGCCTTTCTGTAAATTGATCGCACACCGAGCTTCTCATACTAAATATTGTTGGTTACAGCCAAGCAATCGTAAAGTTTTCACAAAAAAGAATGGATGTAATCACCAAAATCATCATTTTTTTAAATAATTACAAGGGCGGGTCAATAAATCCGTGACTTTTTTAATGAAACACAAGTTTTTGAAAAAAAAAAAATTTTTCAAAATAGTCCCCTTTGAGCTCTATACACTTTGTTCAACGTTTCTCCAATTCCGTTATCCCTTCCAAAAAATAAGATTTGTCGAGGTCATCAAAATAGGTATTTATTTATGAAACGGCTTCATCGTTGGAGTCAAATCTCTTTCCGCCGAGCCATTTCTTCAGGTTTGTAAACAAGAAATAGTCAGTCGGGGCTAAATCTGGAGAATAGGGCGGATGAGGGAGTAATTCGTAGCCTAATTCATGAATTTTAGCCATGGAAACTGCACATGTGAGCACCCTTGCATTGTCCTGGTGGAAAAGAACTTTTTTCTTGGCCAAATGCGGTCGTTTTTTTTTTTTCAAATCCTCATTAAATCGACCCAATAAATTTGCATAATATTTGCCATTGATTGTTTAACCCCTTTGAAGGTAGTCAGTGTGGATTGTTCCGCGTGCATCCCAAAAAACGGTTGCCATGACTTTATTGGATGACAAACCCACCTTTGCCTTCTTTGGCGCCGATTCACCCCGAGAAACCCACTTTTTTGACTGCTGTTTGGTCTCTAATGTGTTGTGGTGGATCTACGTTTCGTCCACGGTTACGAAACGACGCAAAAACTCGTCCATATTGCGGTTAAACAACGCCAATCACTCCTGCGTTGTTACACGATTGCGTTTGTGGTCGACTGTGAGCAAATGTAGCACCCATCTTGCGGGAAGCTTTCTCATACCCAAGTGATCATTCAAAATTGAAACCACTGAGCCATGTGATATGCCTATGGCTTCCACAATCTCTTGCACTTTCAATCTCCGATCGGCCAACACCATATCGTGATTTTTTTTCAATTGTTTCGGGTGTAGAGACCTTAAACTGGGCGCCAGAACTTTTGGCATCTTTCGTGCTTGTACGGCCACAACGAAATTCAATAAACCCCATTTTAACCATTGAGTTTCCATAGCATTTATCAAGCTTAGCCTTGGTTTGAGTATTGGTTTTTGTCTTCAAAATATAATGCTTAATGAGCACACGAAAATCACTTTTTTCCACTCTCTTTTCAAATTACGCGGTAGTCTGCTATCAATGGCTTCAAACACCAACTAAATTTCGCAGCTTGTTCAAATTTTGAAAGAAGTCTAATGACAGATGCCTGTTGACAGGAGCGGTGTTGCCATTTCAGTCAAGAGTGAGGAAATTCAAAAAGTCACGGACTTATTGACCCGCCCTCGTATATAGATCTAATTATATTGGTAGAAACATAAATATTATTTTGTTGTTCATTGTAAAAATCAACAAGGGGTTACCATTACTGTTTTCTGATTTTTTGTTTTTTCGACTTTCCCGAAAGTAGAGGATTTGCTGGTTACGTTAATTAGCCTTTACGCTGATGAAATGATGGATTCCGACAACCTATACCTGCAAACATAAAAAAATTAAGATTATGCACAAATTAAAAGTAAATGTACCGGTGTTAGTTCTTTTCTTATAAATGATGCAAGTTACGGAAAGAGAGGTTACAATGGTTGCATTTATTATTCCCACGTCAACGGAACTGCAACGGAAAGCGGCATCTTATTTCACACAAAGGAGATGCAACAAAATTATTTCCTTTTGAGGAAGCAGATCATACATCGTTTTTCTCACTATTATTTAGTGCATAGGTTCTCAACGTGGGCGATAACTCCCCCTTGTGGACGTTTGAGATTGTCAGGGGGGCGGTAGAAGACCCAGATAAAATTAGAAGGCGTTGAGACTATTAAGGGGCGGTAGAAGAGCCAGAGAAAATTAGGAGGCATTGAGATGGCACAATGAGGGAGTGGGCAGGAAATAAAAAAAATGGTCTAAAAAAGATCAAAAACACACTTAGGGATTTACCACGGGATTTGTTTTAGATTTTATTATATACTGTGGAGAAGGAACTGACATCCAAGACGGGCAATGTTTAGGTGTTTCTGGAGCACATTACTCACTGATTATTTTGGAAAAAATCACACACTATGGACCGATAATTGGTATACAAGTCCAAAATTACTTAAATTCTTGCACGATCCAGAAACAAATGGTTGTGGAACTGCAAAAGCAAGTCGAAAGGGAATGCCTAAATTTAATAAGTTAAAAAAAGGTGATCATGAATCCAAACATACAGGCCCTTTGTTAGCCCTCAAGTGGCATGATAAACGAGAGATTCATTTTTTAACAACTGTGCACGATGCTTCTTTTGCAGAGACTAGAAAGTGTGATAGAAACACAGGCCTACCAATTAAAAAACCGAAGTGTGTACTAGATTACAATAAATGTATGGGTTCGGTTGATAAGGCTGACATGATGTTGAGTAATCTAAGTTGTATGAGAAAATCGATAAAATGATACAAGAAGGTTGCTTTCCATATTGTTGATTTATTCCTACTAAATGCACACATTCTTCACAAAACAGTTTCCGAAAAGCAAATGACCTTGACTCAATTTCAATACGCAATCATAAAACAACTTTTGGAGAAATATCACATACCATCAACAAGAAATCAACAATCATCCGATAGCCCATTACGTTTGGCTGCCAAAGAATTGGCGAATCATATGCCCGGTTTTGTCCCCCCTACAAGTAAACGGTCAAATCCTTGTCGTCAATGCCATGTTTGTGCAAATACAACACTTAGAGTTAAGACGAAAAAATTTACACGTTACATGTGCTTAGAATGTAATGTTGCACTGTGTGTAGTTCCGTGTTTTAAAGATTACCATCATAAAAATAATTATTAACAAAAAAATTATGTGCATGTGAATAAAAAATAGTTTAAAATATGTTTATATAATTAATGTTAAAAACGGGAAAAAAAGTTATGTGTAGTAAGTACCTAAGTGTGATGTGGTTAATACATTTTAAAGTGCGCATAAAATATATGCCCATGCGTGTAAAAATACTTCGTATTATTATGACAGCAAAACAGTTTCTATGGTCCGACATTTCGGCGCATTGATCGGTCCTTTGTAACATGAGACCTGCGGCAGAATCAGGCAGACGTAAGTACCACGCACCATAAAGATAATTCTGTAATGTTTACGTCTGACTCTTGTTGAATAATTTTTGTTTATATTAACATCATTCTAAAACGACATTCGGGATTATTTATGGATAGTTAAAGCATGGACGAGTTTATTGACCTGAATTCAAACAAAGAACAATCATTTAAAATATATCTAATGACAGTTTTAAAATGTGATGTTGTTCGGCTCGATCAAAATATTAAACGTGCCGCATAGTAGTGTCGGCACACGCACATTTTGACGTAGCCTAGAGGTTAATTGAATTACTGATTCCTTGACTGTTGAGTTGAAAAAAAATATTCTCACAGTGGGCGGTGGTTAAAATAAGAGAATGATATTGAGAATTGTAACGGGTGGATTCGTATACGGATCATCCAACCCCGATTGCGACGGTACTTACACACAGCAGCGGTCAGAGTATGACATCACTGATCTCTACCGCTGACAGGAAATCTATTCGCGGCGAGCTTCAGTGCGAAGAAACCAACCAGGAGGTGAACACGTGTGCTGCAAGGTCGAGGCCAACCAAGCCATGGCGCTTTTGGACAACGCAACGTAACGTTTAATTTATATTAGTTATCAGATCATTCTTACATTTGTTAAATTAGTTTTACTTTATCTTTAAAAGTAATGGCGCCCTCATTTAATTAAATATTATGCTTGCCCACTTGTAAATTCATCATGGTACATTAATCTAACATGAAACATCTTCGATGTTCATGCCCACCCTTGAGTATTTAATTTTAAGATAGAGTTCTCATTAACACATGCTCCTTTGTATTAATAAATCAATATATATGTTCTATACGTCTTATCATTTATTTAGAATTTATAACAATTATTTATCTTGATAATAAAGCATCTTCTTTCTAAGTTACAGAATCTATGATTTAGTGTGTAAAAAAGAGCTGCAGCATTATAGTGAAAAAGAATGTACGTTTCGCGGTCGCTGTGTCATTACCATGGGAATTTTAAAAGCAGCAAATGGAAATCTTTGCAGCACCATATCCTGATAAATAAAATCTTGGGTAGCACCACTTATGCCCTTGATCGATAGCTACGAAATCTTGGGTAGCACCACTTATGCCCTTGAGTGATGGCTACCTAAATTTTGTGGGTGATTTTTATGAATTAATAATAGAAAGGTTTATTTGAGATCAACACATAAAAAAAAACAAATTTTGAGATCATTCAGAACATTCTAAGCACAAACTTCCCCAATGTTCTATGCAAATGTGACGTTTGCAAAAGGTACAAATAAATCTAGTCACACATTTTTTTTTTGTAACAACAGAAGTTGCATAGCTTCCTGGTTTGTATTCCAGGATCGGTTGGTATATCAGGCAAAGTATCACTTAAAATCGCATCGATGTTCCGTTTTAGGCATTGCCTCGAAGTTGGTGGTCTTCGAAGGGAGGTCTTGGTTTTATTTCGCAAATAATAAAACTTGTATCTTAATAAAATTGTTACACTATTCATAAACATGTGTACCTCAGACACCTTAGGCGTAGTACATATTTGCGCAACTACATGTTTACGCACCAAGATCCCTGGCGCCACACTGAGCTCTAATCGTGTCGGGAGGGTACTGAGACGCACATATTGCCATCTCTTTCGCGCTACTCTATATGAGCGTTTTACAACTTCAGGGTGAATGAGAGACGTATGTTTATAATCTAGGGTTAATATAATGTAGTATTATTTATTATTATTCTTTAGTTTAAAAATTTGGTGCACTTAAAAATAGGGTGTATCACAGACATATGTTTATGAACATTGTAACAGTAAATATAGTTTATTAATCTAGGGTTAAAATAACGAATTTATTATTTTTTTAGGACATCTAAATTACAGGATAAATGGTGAAATATAGGTTTTTCTTTGGCTTTAAACCACAGTAAGTAATGTGTATCCATATTAATATTAGGAGATATAAGTTTTTAGAATAAGCGCTGCGGAATATAAAATAGGAAATCTTTATGGCTCAATAAGTTTTTTAATACACTATCGCCCGAGTGGTATTTAGTTGATGATATATTATAATATATTTGAAGGACGAGTTTTAAAATAAATCTAATTATGAATGTATATAAACTTCACATTTCAAACTTCTAAAATCATAAAAAATTGACTTCTTTATGTCGTAATATAAAATACATATCGATCGTCCAGTTGATTAATCAGAAATCTCAAAAAATCCATACTTGAATTGAGTATGCAGTTACTTGTAAAAGTGTTCTCAGATTACCCCCATCTGGTACAATACTCAGATTACTCTGCTCATAAACACCACCAAATCAATTATAATGCACCAAAACTTATAGTGAATTAAACAAAATGGTCACTAGTAGGATATTTCAAAATTTCATAGTAATGTACCGGACCATTACGCTTTCCGGTGTGAACATTCAAATGTTCCTTTCCTAATTATCTCAAAACTTAGTATTTGAAGATGTCTAACTAATCAACTGACTACTGACTAAGTATCGATAGTATGGATATTTAATACACTGTTACTCAAATACAAATTTAAAATTATGATTGAAAAAAGCTGCGCAGCCATTTCTCTTAAGTGGGATAACCACTTTCCGGTTTAAACAATCAAAAATATTAATACATTCGTATCATCATCAGGGCAGATGTGTGACACATTGTGATAAGATATTGACCTGTAAGCCCTGACGCCCTGATGAAGCTTGAGATAAGCTTTGAATAAAAGTGCTTTATTGAATCAATACACGCCAACCAGGTTTCACAACTCAAGCTTCGTCATAAGATATTGACCTGTAAGCTCTGACACCCCAATAAGGGCGAAGCTTGAGATAAGCGTTGAATAAAAGTGCTTTATTGAATCAATACACGACAGTCAACCAGGTTTCACAACTCAAGCTTCATCATAAGATATTGACCTGTAAGCCCTGACGCAGCAATAAGGATGAAGCTTGAGATAAGCGTTGAATAAAAGTGATTTATTCAATCAATACACGACAGTCAACCAGGTTTCACAACTCAAGCTTCATCATAAGATATTGACCTGTAAGCCCTGACGCAGCAATAAGGATGAAGCTTGAGATAAGCGTTGAATAAAAGTGATTTATTCAATCAATACACTACAGTCAACCAGGTTTCACAACTCAAGCTTCATCATAAGATATTGACCTGTAAGCCCTGACACTCCAATAAGGGCGAAACTTGAGATAAGCGTTGAATAAAAGTGCTTTATTAAATCAATACACGACAGTCAACCAGGTTTCACAACTCAAGCTTTGTCATAAGATAAATTAAATTATTAAATTAGTTAAATTCAATTACAATTCCCCTCCCAAACCCAGTACATCCAAAACATCCCAGTTTTGAATGGTTTGTTTGGCAAAGCAGGGTTTGTCTAGCGGGTATGTGTAATTAATCTAATGCATTTCTTTCCATGTTCTACTGTTATAAATACTGGTACAAACTTGTCTATAATGCATTCACTTAACATGCCTCGTACTGGACATGTGTTTGGGAAGGGAATTGGCGTTACAAACCCGTGCACAATAGGATGCCGCTTGCCTTCTACTGGACACGGGTTTGGAAAAAAAATGGCATTACAAACCCGTGTTGATTTCGAGGCATGGTTGCCTCGTATTGAACACGGAAAAGGAAATACGTTCAAGGATCTACCGACGTCGACTCACATCTTCTTAAGAGACGACACGGTAAAAAGCCAACTACAACTACAAAATGCATGTGAAAGGCAAAGAAATTACTGTCACGATCGATCATCTTAAACCAGCCTACATTGCCTCAGAGCCGACAGAAGTTACAAAGGTACCGCCGAACATTATGCCCAACACCATCAAAACACCGGACATGACCTACACCACAATGCGCTCTGGTCGTCGTGTCCGCTTCCCAGATCGCCTCAACGAATTGACATGAAGCTGTGGGTTATGTTTCGAAATGCCAAAATTTTATGTGCTGCGAATCGGTAACCAACAGTTGGTTGCCCCTGCATTGAAATGCCTTATCCATGTTTTCACAAATACGATTGGCGCACATAACTTCGACAAACCATGACGTAATCTTTTACACGAGCCTTCTGTTATAAATTTGAAATGTTCTGGAAGACAATGGACTTTGTCAGCACAACGATGACTCATCCGCCCTATGAACAATGAACCGATAATGGCAGAAGCAGATTCCGCTTACGTAAGCAATGAAACACTTGGAAATTCAATCGACAAATTTTATACCTACACGTGCCGCCTATTCTACAAAAAACAAGCTGAAATTGCATCAGTCTGTTAAAATGCTGACAATACAATATTGGATTGAGTCACCGATAGAAAATTGAATTTTTTAGCCTTTCTTGAAAGATTTGGGTTTGTTTATGGACAAAACTATTTATTTATATTCTAATTAAATATGTACGATCGCGAACAATTAATTAACCTTAATATTTTAAAGCGTAACATGCAAAAAGCATCAAAAACCTAAAATAATTTGATTGGCGCCATCTGTGAATGCGTAGATTATAACGTATGTGACGTTTAACCTTAAAGTATGCTTCTTAAGCTTCAAAATCATATATTTATTTTTCAACATAGTTACCGTTAAGACTAACGCATTTCTCCCAACGTGTAACAAGTTTTTTCATTACGTAACTGAAACTTTTTTCCGGCATTTCTCGAATCTAGGACTTGACGGTTGCCTTCACCTCATCGTCCGAGGTGTAATGATTATCCTTGAGGTGTCTCTTGAGTAGAGGAAAAAAATAAAAATCACAAAGTGAAAGATCGGGGGAGTGAGAAGGATGTAGAATCGGTTCAAACTTCAGGTTTTGCAGAGGCTCTAATCGACGCTGTTTGTTCTTGTCTGTGAAACCGCGTAGTACCCATCATCCACATATTTTACGGTATCCTAATTGTTCAATAATGAAGCCGACATGTTCCTTGAATATTCCAAAATGGTTTGTGATACGCTTTTGAGTTATTCGCCGGTCATTTTGAATCAAATCGTTGACGAGTTTGGATTATTTATCGTCTGTTCGAATGATCGGACGTCCGCTGTGTGTTTCATCAACAA
This sequence comes from Limnephilus lunatus, assembly GCA_917563855.2. Classification (NCBI taxonomy): domain Eukaryota; kingdom Metazoa; phylum Arthropoda; class Insecta; order Trichoptera; family Limnephilidae; genus Limnephilus; species Limnephilus lunatus. The sequence goes on from CAKJTF020000021.1 coordinate 788,861, forward strand.
TTATTGCTTTTCCAAACTCACCATCATGAAATTTTATTACTCATCGATTTACAGTAGACCTATCAACAGCATCGTCACCATAAACATCCTCTAAACGATGATGAATCTCAGTAGGAGTCACTTTTTCAGCAGTTAAAAATTCAATATCAGCAAGCTGTTAACCTTGCATTTATATAACACTAAAACACGTCTCCATACTTCGGCTTCTCAAAATACACTGGATGAATTCAATGACCTCAAACTTGTGCGTACGTGTAGAGGAGGAATGTCACCTCCATATTCCACCTGGCGCACTTCTGACGGTTATTTTGTTCGTGCTGTACAAGCATGTGTGTATTACTTTTCAGCCTACCCACGTATTAAATAAAAAAAATAAAATAAAATAATTTATATATTTTTTTTTGTTTAAATAATACCGCGGCTTCTGGGTGACAAGCTGCCTGGGACTGGTTTTAGACGACAGTAACTTTTGGAAACTATTGGGGGTTCTACTAATAGTAATAGTTGGATGATTAATACAGTGTCTTTTTGTGAAAAATCATCTCAAGGGCGCTGTGTTCATAACTAAGCACAAGGGGTTGCCACTTACCATTACTGAGATAATTGATTCGGTTCTCTGCCTTTTTTATGGGTGAACATACAGGACAATTATTTCTGATACAGTTTTTCCAATGATTAATTATTTGTCTAGAACCGTAGCAGTGGGGTGCACTGCAACTTTTTCCCGCCTGAAACAAACAAGAAAAATTACAAAAGATTCACATACTGAATACAATAAAAGAGCAGTAAAATACATACTTTTTAATGTGATCAAATTTTTCAAATAAAGAAATTCTGATGAAAGTGTATTTTTCCATGAATTTGGTAAAGAAATTTATAGATCATTTATTTGAATATGCCAATTGCATGATTTCATAATGACTTGGAAAAAATCGTGTGGATAGATTTTTCTACTGAGATTACGAAAATGTTACTAAAATTTTATAGAATTTTTTTTTTTTTTTTTTAATAAATAAATCTGTTTTTTGGGCTCATGATGTCATTACATGAAAATGTTCCGCCTCCGGTAATATTCAATTAATTTTTTAAAATTCAACACTGATTTTTTTGTTTATATGGCAACACTTTGATTTCCAGCGAATTTTTGAATTTAACACTTAAAATTCACTAGCTTTATGGTTTATTAGCTGTGAACTTATTTTTTAGTTTGACGTTTTGACAGATGTTATAAAGTGAAAATCGTACAGATGCTTTCCGCAGCGGCTGTCTTAGGAGCATAATGGTAATGGTGCTGATTTTTATAATATATTATAATTTACAAGTACAAGTTTATTACATTGGATTTAGTCATACACAAAGTGTCCGGAAACTCGTAGTACAAGCGGGAAACTGGGGAATCCACATCACATTTGGAGTCGATTTTGTGGTATAACTTTTTTTTTGATTTGAACTTTCGTTTTGGAGTAAATCGAGTGAGAAGTTGATTTTTTTTGGTCAAATTACTATTACTGACGATCATAGTACCTAACTAACAAAAACTATTTCAAAGAAAAACAAAAAAAGAAATCCGGATTTAAAGCACATTTTACCATAACACGGGCATCAGCCTAGCGTGGTGGTCGAAAAATCATCTAATATTGTAACCCTATTTTGTAAGTAATGAATAAAGAAAAATTTAAAAAAAAGCATAATTTTGAAATTGCCCATCAATTAATTTAGTATAAAAATAAAATGTTCGCTCGTTCCACGGTTAAACAGCTGTTCCTACATATTTTCGCAGCTTCTGTTAAAATAACAATGCAAAATCAGCTCTATCTCTTTCTGCGCTTGGTACAATCAACACGTGAAAGAAGAGGCGAGCTAGCGTTTTCAAGAAATGGCATCGATATATCGTAATAGTGCCCTACTCACGAACCAAAACCATGGCGGCTGTTTTTACAGTAGTAACAATTATTATAAGCAATAATTATTAGCCTGAAACACTCATCAACATTGAAAAAATCTCCCGAGAAAAGATAAATGCCGCCGACGGGACTTGAACCCGCGTCCTTCTGATATCCGGTCAACTGCTCTACCAACTGAGCTACGTCGGCTTATCTCCCACCCGCCAAATAATTCAATACATACTAGTGTTTCATTCAACAATTATAGCAATAATTGTTGAATGTTCATAGGAATTTACTATAGGATCATGAAAATTCATCAAGTTTATATTAGAGTCCCCAAAGAACCAAACATTGTCTCGAGGGCCTATGAAATCTGTCAGAATAGATTCAATTTCCCTAATAAACGATAGTTTGTTAAGAGCATATTATAGGGGCAGAATTGTAATTTGCTGAAAAACGGCTCTCTAAAACGGCTTAATACTACCTTTCGTGTGTCATTCTCAGACTTGATATTTTTTGTTACCAAATAATGGACTTTTATTTTTCAATCTGCTTATTTTTTTTTGTAATTGATGTAGGCATTCGACCATGAAAAATAAAAACATTGATACACCATACAACCCGCTTTTAAAACTTCAGTCTATGTTTATCGCCTTAATAATGATTTTATACAATATTTTTAATTTAAAATATATACATAATACATACATCTATAAAAGTACGGCCTCTTATTCTCGTTATGATATCTGTGGATTTAACAATTAAATAAATACTTCCTTTTTTACGAAATTCTAACACATTTCACAGCTCGTCATTCATTCCGGGCTAGAATCTCCCGTCGGCAAGTAACGAAACTATACGCTCCTTGTTTGTTAGCGTATATATTTAAAAAATGCCATCAAAACGCATTGTTAATGGCTCTAAAAATAGAATACCCAATCACTTGAAGCACTGCAATAATCTCAGGAAGCTACAAAAACAGTAAGTACTCGAAAATTCTCTTTTTTGGTGTAAATTTTGACAAACTGTATTTTTTCAACTGCCATTTTGTTCCAGACACTTAAAATATAACATTTAACTTGCGTATGCATTCCAATTCCGAAACCGTTAGGACAAACTTCATGTGGCAGGTGCACGTTTTGCAAGTATGTGTGAGAATTCATTGTCTTTAAGCTGTGTACACACACATAGCTACAATATACGTGGCGTGGGGTATTTCGGCATATCGCTCGCCGTACATTCCTTATTGGAATATATGGCGAGCAATAGGCTGAAATACGTCAAGCCACATATATTATAACTGTGTTTGTACAAATCAACGCTAATCTGAGAGTGTAATCGGTTTTTATGTACACAGTGTTTGGTAATTAATACAATAATTACCCTACATTGCTAAAGGGGAGTTATGGGGTAGAATTATGTAAAAATACAAAATTTTGGTTTTAATTTTCTTGAGTTCTGATTGGCCATGGCAATACATTTCTTAATTAATGGGATGTTTTTTTACTTAGTTTTTTTTTTTGTTTTACTTTTTTTACTTAGTAGAAATTAGTTACATTATTATCAGTATAAGGATCATACGATACGATACGATACGATTATACCACCCCAGCCAGAAGCACTCCTGTCCCGGTGAGACCGGTACACCAGGGGGCACTGTTTGTTAGGAGTGGAACACGTGCTCTGAGGATAGGATTAGTATAAGGATCATGTATAAAAAGTTTATTGACGTTTATATATTTTAATCTAAAATTTCAAATGAAGTCAATAATGTGTAAATGGTGTTGGAGAAACGGACAAAAAAAACTTTGAAAGGAAATTAACAAAAATATCGCCTTTCTGCGTACACGTAATCATTCACACATTGTCAAATCAAAGATATTCTATATTTATTTATTTAAGGAACATAAACAGTCTTAGTAATAAAATATACATAAGAGGATGGCAAAAAAACAGACCAATTATTAATGTTCACAGATAGGTATTTAGAAACATAAAAGTATCTGAATGTAAACTAGAAAATTTAAGAAAAACAGAAAAAATAAAAACAGAACTAAGCAGCAATTTAAAATTCATTTTGGTTGGAATTAGTGTTGCATCTATCAATGTAGAAAAGGGTATTTTGTCTGCTATATCGAGTCGGCGTGTGGAAATTTATTTTATTTAGCAGCTCCGGGCAGTCAACTTTTGAGTTAATAATTTTGTACAGGAGCATCTGATCAGCGACAAGCCTCCTAACGAGCAGTTTCGAGATTCGAAAATGTTTCTCGATTTCGTCGTAAGAATTGTATATGTTGAATGATTTAAAATTGAGGAATTTGAGAAATCGCTTCTGAACTCTTTCTAACCTGTTAAAATAAACAATATAGCGCGAGTTCCAAACCTGTGAACAGTATTCCAGGTGAGGACGAACATGTGAATTGTAATTGTAAATCTTAGTGTTTTTGAAAAATTTGCATGTTCTCAGTACAAAGCCTAGACTCTTTGTTGCTTTGGTGACAATATTATCAACGTGTTTATCAAAGGTAAGTTTAGAGTCCAAAATAACCCCGAGGTCACGTATATAATCTTTATTTGTTAACAGCGATCCAGAAATGGTGTATTCATGCAGTATTTTTATATGGTTACGTGTGAATGTGACTTTGCAACATTTGGAAATATTGATAAAAAGCTTATTTCTGAGACAGTAATCCGTCAGTCGGTCAAGATCTTCTTGTAAACGCACAGAACAGTCATGGGAGCTTATAGGAAGGTATATCTTCATATCGTCGGCAAATAGTAAAATTTGAGCGTTGTGAAAACATGTCGTAATATCATTTATATAGATAGAGAAAAGCAAAGGACCCAAAATGGACCCCTGAGGCACACCAGAAGTAATGATTTTCCAGATGGAAGAATATATGTGTTGTGTTGTAAAGTTCCAAATAATTATATTATTTTTCTCTTCGTAGATCAAAACATGATTTATCTATGGCAGCCGGAAAAAATACTCCAAACAAGGTATGCTTCAAGTAACGAATGAATTTGAGTGCGTTGGAGTCCCGGGAGGGGGGGGGGGATTTTTAATCTTTATTCCTTAATGTTTTTTTTTTGCTTTTTTATTTAGGAAAAAATACAGCAACATACGATAGAACCAAATGAGCCTACCGTAAATATTGCACACAGAGGACCAAACTTGGAAGATTTAGAGCACGAGGATATTCTTATTGGTACATCAGCCACTACTGTCGAAAAGGTACTTTTATACTTATTGCACTTCAAATATCTCGCATTTACTATTTGTCACCTCATTGGGATAGGGTTCTAACTTCACTTAACTTGTTCTGTGATATGAGGTGTCAAAGTTTGAAAAGACGATTTATCATAACCTATTTACGTATATTCATAACCATAACATATCGGAACACTTTTTTCATGCACCTGCGTCAGCCCTTATAAAATATATTGTCGAAGGGCGAGAATTTTTTTGCCTTTTTATGATTTTGATGACACGTGTTCCCAACATCGTGATAGTAGGTTCGTATTTTACCAAAATTTATACTAATAATCTCAAAATCAGATTGAATAACATGGTAATCAGTTTTTTATTTCTACATTGTTTAGGAGCAAAAAAACAGCAATTCTTTGGCCAAATTACCTGTGACCGAAGACCAAGGATGGAGCTGTGAAGAATCGGAGCAGGAGCTTATTATTGAAGAGGCGATAGAAGAAAGCGATGATATTTGCGTAGAAGGGCGGAGAGTAGTACAATTTGATTATTTTTTTAAACAACTCCAATGTATAAGTCAACATGATTCCCTTTTTAACTGCAATTTAAAGCATTTGCGAATTAACTCCGAAAATAGAAATGGTTTGAACTCTACTTTTAATTTAAAATGCGTGCTATGTGGTAAAACTTTTAAACTAAAAACGTCCGAAAGCCTACAAGAAGGCATTGGCATCAACGAATCTTTTGTATCGGGATTAATGAGCATAGGATCGGGTTATTCGGGCATGGAAGAGCTATGTGCTACCCTTGAAGTTCCGTCCTTATCTATTGCTGGATATGGAAAATGCCATAAGAAGGTTTGTGAATGGTGGGAGAAAACCAAATTTACCAGTATGGCTGCGGCAGCTGACGAAGAAAAAAAACTGGCTATTCAAAGCGGCGATGTTGACGAAAACGGGACGCCGATGATCACTGTAGTAGCTGATGCGTGTTGGTCCAAGCGATCTTATAAAACCAACTATTCTGCCCTCTCAGGAGCTGCTACGATTATCGGTTACCGCACAAAAAAAATTATTTACATGGCAGTTAAAAACAAGTACTGTACAACCTGCGCAAGAGCTATAAATTTGAAAATTTCTATACCCGAGCACATGTGCTTTAAAAATTATGTTGGTTCTTCAAGCGGAATGGAAGCTGAAGCAATTTTAGACGGCTTCCAACAATCGATGAGTATGTACGGTCTTATATATTCAACCCTCATTGCCGATGGAGACTCCAGTACTTATGCCAGAATTAGAAACAGTCACCCGTATCCTAATATTACAGTACAGAAAATTGAATGCTCTAACCACTTAATTCGAAACTACAGCAATCAAATTGAAAAAATTACAAAAGATACCGGCTTTACTTTGGAGTTTAGAAAAATTATTTCAACCAACAAACTTCGTCTTAGGAAGGCGGTAGTCGGAGCTGCAAATTACAGGATGCAATCAAATAGTACTTTGGACCAAAAAATTATCGATTTAAGGAAAGATTTATTAAATGGACCCAAACATGTTTTCGGTGAACATAAAGATTGTTTACCATACTTCTGCAAATTTAAACTTGATCCGAATAAAATATTAGACTACAATCACGTTCCACAGTTACAAAGCAATATTATATTTTCAAAAATTATGGATGCTAATTCTCGACTTGTCAGTAATGCCCGAAGTCTAGTATATTGTTTAGACAGTAATATTGTTGAGAGTTTTAATGGAGTTATTGCAAAATTTATTGGCGGAAAAAGAATTAATTATTCTTTTAAACAGTCCTATATGGGTCGTTGTGCAGCTGCAGTAGTTTCTTTCAATTCCAAGCGACCTTATTATTCTTTACATAAGCAGATTTTCAACAGGAGTCCTAGTAATTTTTTAAAACGGTTAGAATTGAAAAGAACAAAAAGAAGAATGGCTTCTAAAACGAACGATAAAAGATCTTTAAGAAAAAAACAAGGGAAAAATTTACTTACAAAATCAAGAGCACCTGATAACCATTATGGCGAATTGTGTGAAAAAACGGATATGGAACAAGATGCATATGAATGTGCTAAGGCAGAATTCTTAAAGCTACTCGACATTTCACAAAGTGAAAAGAAGGCAGTCGAAAGACGAACTGTCTTACAGTCAGATAGCGGAGAGTGGCTGGAACGCAGAAGAAACATGTTAACAGCTTCTTTATTTGGTAATATCTGTAAACGAAGTCAATCCATAAGTTGTGCTAATTTAGTAAAAACAATATTATACGGCCGCTCTCTAGATAATATAAAATCTATTCAATACGGTAGGGACCATGAGCAAGTTGCAAAAAGGCAACTTTGCATTCAAGAAAATATTGTCGTCGATGACTGTGGATTATTTATTGATGACATTTTCCCATTCTTAGGAGCCACCCCAGATGGTTTGGTAAATGACAGTACAATATTAGAAATTAAATGTCCGATTTCTGCTAGTGGGATGCTATTTGAAGAAGCAATAGCAAAAAAAAAAAATAACGTTCTGGAAGCAAGATAAAAAACAAAAATTTTTTTTTACAAATACAAATCACAACTGGTATTATCAAGTACAGGGTCAACTTCACATTTCCAATAAGACTGTATGTATATTTGCCGTCTGGTTTGGTGAAGCAATTCCATTAAAAATAGAATTAATAAAAAGGGACGACAAATTTTGGGGAGAAAAAATGGAAAGCAGATTAAGTACTTTCTTTATGGATTGTTTATTACCAGAAATTATAGATCCAAGATTTAAAAGATCTATGCCCATTCGTGACCCACAATATATTATAACCGCCTTGGAGAAAAAACGAAAAGCAGCGACACTAATTCGAACAGAAAAAATTAAGAAATGCAAGAAAAATCTATTACGGGATATTGAAACTAATATATGAATGCATTGTTATTTTGTCCATTTTTGTACTATTTCGTAATACGGAATGTATTGCATTGCACTACATCCGATTGTTCTGGCATCATGAAATTATGCGTTGCTAACTGTTCATCCGATTGCGATGATGCTTTGCGGAATTTATGTGTGCATGCCCGCGATGGTTTCTATTTATAATAGCGAGCTCTGGCATCATGAAAATGCTTTACTAAACCGTTCATCCGATTGCGAGGAAACTTTGGTGAGTTGTTGTGTGCATGCCCGCGATGTTTTCTATATGTATATGTAGTGATTTCTGGCATCATGAAATTATGCGTTGCTAACCGTTCATCTGATTGCAATGACACTTTGGGGATTTTATATGTGCATGCCCGCGATGGTTTCTATATATAATAGCGAGCTCTGGCGTCATGAAAATGCGTTAATGAACCGTTCATCCGATTTCGAGGAAACTTTGGTAAGTCGTTGTGTGCATGCCCGCGATGATTTCTATATATATAGTGAGTTCTGGCATCATGAAAATATGCGTTGCTAACCGTTCATCCGATTGCGATGACACTTTGGTGATTTTATGTGTGCATGCCCGCGATGGTTTCTATACCTATGTATATAATAGCGAGCTCTGCCGGGAACTCTCTAGTTCTGGAATAAATGATTTTTATTAAAATAGAGTGAGTGTCGCTGCAGTTTTGTCATGGTTTTCTGCAGCCTTGCACGACAACTACTGCCATGTTAAAAAAGATTATTGTTTAGTTTACTAAATAACACAGAAAAATTTAATAAATATATAAATAAAAAAGAATCTTTCTTTTATTTCTGGTAGTCAATATTATTAATGATGTTATTAATGTATATATTCTATGCAATATACGTTTCCAAATAATTTGGGGATAGTAATAATAATGATGAATTCTAGAAAATTTAATATTGTTTAAAAAACAATAAACTACTGAATATTTAGAAGTAAAGAAAAAAAAATCGACTCCAAATGTGAACCACGAGATTCCAATCGCCGTTTATAATGGAAGCCTGTGGGAAAGGACCATGAACAAGCAAATGATGAAACATTTATAAAAAAGGATCATGCTAAGTATTCTACCAACATAATAAGTTCCATAAACAAACCACACTTTGCTATTAGTTTGTTTTTTTACTTCGATATATTTTTAAAATACTGTGCTTGTCTGTTCATAACGCAATATGTGTTTATAATGGAAGCATATGGGAAAGGACCATGAACAAGCAAATGATGAAACATTTATAAAAAGGATCATACTAAATATTCTACTAACATAATAAGTTCCATAAATAAACCACACTTTGTTATTAGTTTGTTTTTTACTTTGACATTTAAAAATACTGTGCTCTTCTGTTTATAACGCAAGTATAATGTTGATCTTTTAAAATTCGGGAAGACACTCCTACCGCCATCTAGCGATGTGAAAAAAAACTAATTTTGACAGCTTACGGATTTCTCCACGGGTATAATATCCCTTTAAGATTCGGCGGTCGATATATCGCTAATATACTCAAACTTTGTTTATTTGGAAGAGTAATTACACCAAAAACATTTTCAAAAGAATTTCATTCTAGTGGTGATTGTTTAAATACCAGATTGTTCCTTATATATCGCGATATGCCCCCACCTGATTTGTTATTACGACAATAGTTGTAATTTGAATAACCCGGAATCTCATACATATTAATTACTAATTAGGTCAGCTTGTATATTTGTTTCGCTAATTATTAAAATGTCTATTATGCTCCCAACAACTTCTTAAATAAACATGCAAAACATCCCAATTCTTACATAATGATCTGATATTTACATGAATACAAATTAATTCTCCCATATCACTTTTTAAAATTTTTAACCACTGATGGTGATCGCTAGTTCTTAAAAAATCTACTTCTTATCTTCTTCCAGATAATTACTTAAAGCCATATTTTATATATAATTAGTTCACATTCTATACGTGTCCTATTAATTTGATAATTTAATACAACCTGTCTGGTTACGTTACCTAAGTATTTATTTGAATAATGATTGATAAGTAGGTTAACATATGTCATTATAATATTTATTTCAATTTGAATGCAGTTTGTAAGAAATATAGGGCAATCTAAAATATTAACAATAATGAAATTAGTCAGAATGAATACTGCAACTCCGCTATTATTATTTTTGTTTATTGTTGTCTGAATATATTTAAAATAAGAGTGCTGCCGTTGATAAGCAGTCGGCAGTGACTCATAATTTGTAAACGTCTTGTTTAACATTATGCTGCCCGGCTGAATTTTTAAATTATTGATTTTAATTAAAATAGTTAATTTATTCTGCATTGTAATCAATTTTTTGTTTGGCAACTTTCAACATATAATTTTTAAACTTACATGCTGTACTATGTGGTAGGTGATCCGTAGGTAAATTTTGTTGTTTCTTTTGATTAGAATCCCAGCAGTTGGCACATTGAGGGGGAAGTCCAGAGATTTACATTTCCGGTATTGGTGGTCTCAGGCGCAGTGCATACATCTTGGATTCTTTATTTTATCTAGGCATTTATGTGCAGTATGGCCAAATCTTAGACAATGGTAGCACTGTGTTAAAGGGCTGCAATCTTCAACATATATCCTCAAGAATCCTAAGTTGAAACGTTTTTTCCTCATAAGGTAATTTCTCATGTTTCCATTTGTTTCGACAATTATGTTGTAGGATTTATTTCTTTTCTCGTCAGTGATAGCTTTCACCTGAAATATATCAGGATTTTGATCTGTCATTATTTTAATATCTTCATTTTGGAGTATTAAGTCTGATAAAAATTCTTCTTTTGTGTAATTTGTTTGTATTCCTTTGAATATTACACATGGTTTTTTTCTTTGTATTTCTTATGCCGTAATGTCTTTTTTGATATTTTGTTGATTTCATTTTTCAGTTTTGTTGCATCTTCTTTTTTAGGGCAAGTTATAATTAATCGGTTATTAGTTATTTTTTTCATACTATTTACTCTGATGCCCAGAGCAGATATTTTAATTTTATTCTGTATTGTTTCCTTAAGTTGGTCTTGATATTGGTTCGTATTTAATGATGTTATTATAATTGGGAAGATTTTTTCTTCAGTCTCAGTTTCTTGGTGATAGTTGGTTTTTAATGCTGATGAGTATATCACTCTTTCATTTTTCGTTTTAAGCATTTCCTTCAGCATTGTATTTGTTTCTTTCGGTTTTGCCAGGTCTATCGCCATATGCGAAATATTTTCCATGACAGAGCTCATTTTTTTAGACATGTCTATTTTAGTTTCTTTTGTGATTCTTGTTGAACTTTCATTGAATAATGCATTTCAGCTATTTCTTTCTTAGCTTTGTATATGTAGTCATGGGGATCGACTTCTTCCTCCATCACAACTTTTTATTTTCATGTTTGATAAAATGATAAAATATAACACTGCCAGAGTTATATTTTATCATTTAAATGGACAACTTTTCGAAAATGGAAATTTTTCGCATGCGACAACGTCCATGATGCCATTTTATAAATATTAGCACCCTAGCACACCCAAAGGTCACGAGCCGCCACTGATCGTCAGTAATAATTTATAAGAATTTGACCAAAAAAAAATTAACTTCTGATTCGATTTACTCGAGAACAAAAGCTCAAATCAAAAAAAGTTATACCACAAAATCGACTCCAAATGTGATGGGGAACCCCCAGTTTCCCGCTTGTACTACGAGTTTCCGGACACCTTGTATTTTGGTTCAAAGATATATTTTTAACTAGCTTTTGCCCCCGGCTTCGCTCGCATATTCCCCCCCCCCCCCCTTCCCCCACCCCTTCTGCCAATCAACCAACAATCAAATAGGCGGCGTTTCGCATTCATAATATAGGTCAAATGTAGATTAGTACCTATTTTATATTTTTACACTAAAAATTCATATTAGAATACTCGTATTTGAAGTTTTACTATCAAAGAAATCTCCACAGTAACCTAAACAAATAACAAAATGACAGCCCAGTCAAACATTTACTTAGCAACATGCTTTGCCAATAAACGTATAATAAATAATTTCATAACGCCACAGCTTATTCATAACGCCAGAGCTTACCAATGTATATAGCCTATTAGCTATAGCAAATAATGTAGCTTTCTTTAGAAAGAGTAACGAACACACATCTATACAAACTTTCGCCTGTTGTTACGATACGCCCTTGAAGCGAGTAGTTTCGAGAACGCGACAGCCCACAGCTGGCCGCCCCCTCTTCCCGCCCCATATCCTGTTTCTCCTTACCTCTCCGCTTGCCCGGCGACTCGGCATTCCGCTGCGCTCCACAGACGAAATCCGAGCGCCTTTGCGAACGGACACGCTAGCGGCTCACTTTAAGCCGGCGGACCCAATTCAACGGGCCGCAATGTATAATTGAAATACCTTTGAGTATAATTGGCCTTTTGCCGCACTATAGTTCGGTCTATTTAGACTACAAAAGTGCCTGATGAAGCTGCCACATGAGACAAGGTTCCTGCCAACCTACATGTAAGCTGTATCTTGATTTCCTCCTTAAATGTGTCCGTAATTCAGTGAAATGTAGGGCCCCCGCGGAAATCACGACACGGAGAGTTTCGTTTTGAAAGACAGTCAGAGAGAGTTAAACACTTTAGCTAGGTTTGTGTAATTTGCATTTCTTGTAATTGAATTGTACTGTAGAAACCTATGTATGTGTTTGAGTTTACAATACATGTCTAAATGATTTAACATTGTTATTATTCTGCTACGGCGGGAGGATTGTTGGCCAGTGAGGATCCCGTGGGTCACCGAAGGATGGAGAGAAGTTCCCTAGCCTTGAGCTGCCCACCCCCCTGAATAGAGAGTACCCTTGTCCCGCTGAGAGCTAGCCAGGGACGTGTTGGTGTGCTGATGTTGGTTTAGAAGCCGACATCGGGGTACCCTAACACTGTATAATATCTATAAGATATATACATTAATGATAATACAGTAGAACCCTGTCAATTTGAAGCCCGATAATTCGAAAAAATGGGTAATTCGAATTTTAATAGAAAATATTTTTTTAATTCATAATTTGATATTTATTTTGACCGCACACAAAAATTTGTTTGTGTAATTTGAAAAAAGCTGATTTTTGCAAAAAAATTTGCATAATTTTGTAAATCTGAATCTGACAGACAGCCGTGGCGGTAAAATGCCGTAGGTTAACATCATCCTAATTAGTATTATTATTTAGTAACTCTAAATCGGTTTAGACTGCATGTTGTATTTACGAATTTACTTCAAATGTATGAATTTAAAGGGCCGGCTGCGGCGGAAATCAGTCGCAAAAATTACGTAGTATTTTTACGAATTTATTCCAAATCTGTTAGAGGGCCGGCCGTGACGGGATTCAGCTGCAAAATTTCGAATTACGCAGAAATATATTGTATTTTTCACAAATTTACTTGGAATACATGAATTGGAAGGGTAGGCTGTGATGGAAATCGGCTGCAAAGTTCCAATTTATGCGGAAATATAATATATTTGAATATGAAAAACCGGGCGCGACGGATATTGACTGTGAAATTTTGATTTATGCGGAATTATATAGTATTTTTACAAATTTACTTCGAGTACCTGAATTTAACGAGCCGGCTGCGTCGGAAATCAGCCGCGAAATTTAAATTCACGCAGTAAAATATCACATGTTTTTGAGTTAAAAGTTGATTTGAGTTTTGAAAGGGACGGCCGCTACTTTTCTTCGAATATAGAGCCGGCCGCGGTGGTAAATAAGTAATTAATGTGGCACAGACCTGACACGTAATCATGTGGTTCAGCACGCCTTTCATGGTCCTGCAGTACGGGATGGAGCACTGCCGCACCTCACAGTTGTCCTGAGACTCTCTCTGCTGGCACTTGTGCGCGTGCAGAATCAGCACCAACTGCTGCTGTATCAGCTTCCGCTTTTCTAGGTCCACAATGGGAGGGGGCGGGGGTGCAGATCCCACGGTGCCCGGGGGAGCAGCGCTGCTGGGCGGAGCCTGGGCCTGCTGCTTGGCAGCCTGGGGCCCCGGCTGTGATCCCGAGGGTGACCCCGACTGCGGCTGCTGGGGCGAGGGGGCGGGGGGCACGGCCTGCCCGGCCATTCCCCCTGCTCCACCCGGCACGCCTTCTCCAGGGCTGCCAAAATGGACTCCTCCACCGACACCCCCTCCAACGCCCACCATGTTTCCTACTCCGACGCCTCGATGGGAAGGAGCTACACCTGATTATATTTTGTTAACAATTAGTTCTAAATATTAGAGTATTAGAGTAATATTAGTAGATTAACTTGATATATCATATTTCAAAATATGTCGCAATCACAAAACTACTACTTGACAGTATAAAAAATCACATAATTATTAAGGAAAAATATGTTGCAATTTTTTCTGTACAATATTTCAATACAACGTTGGATGAACTTAATAAAATCATTAAATACTTAAAAAATTCCTTTTTAAACCACTAAGTCGATTTGGGGTTTAGATTGAAAAAATTCAAGAATCACTAATGAAATTAATGTTACATATATAGTGCAGGCGCTTGCATTATAATGTAGTTTCCCGGGACTTGGGATGGATCCACAACAGTTTAGTTGACCGCGAGGATACAGTGGCCTTGCAACGCATGCCGGGTACCCGCTGCATATAATTTATTTATTTATTTACGGACAAATAGTTCATTAACAATATAACAATAACAGGAATAAAAATATCCCGAATCCCCATTCCCTACCCCCACTCCCCACACTCCCCGACACTCCCCACACTCCCCGGCTAAAGAAGGAGAAAGCACAACACGGCATAACACCCCAAAAACAAACAATGAAAATGCTTTTGGTCGTGAAAATCTAAAAATTTATCTGGTTACATAAATGTTTAAAGTTCTTAACATCCATTAATTTTGTGGATAATGTTGCATATGGAGAGCATATATAGCAATTATGAGAATTGTGCAAATTTAATTAAAGAATTTAATGAAAGTAGACAATGCAGGACAGAACTATTAGTAAGTATTAGAACTATTTTAGTTTTTTTAAAGTGATTGAAAAAGTATGTATATTTTTATATCAATTGAGCAGTAAGGACAGTGTAATATTGATATGTACTTATGTTCACAATATAATATGTATGTATAGAAATATAAAAAATGACATTGTCAAGTATTGTTCGACTACATCATAGCTTTCGTTGTCAAACTCACATTGTTTTCATTTGTAAAATCTACCTGACAAAACTCTAAAGATAATTCCTTCAACAATTTGAAAGCAATAACAGAATATTCAATAAAAATGTCTCAGACGTGCAAAAATGCAGAAACATTGATCTGATTGGCGATGCTAAAGAAACTTTACATACTTGCCGTTTTCTTACGATAATATTCTTTAAATTTTTTAAAATTATTTATTCTTTAAACCGCTTACTCGTTAATACGGAATATTTTTTATTCAAACAGTTAGATTTAGCTTTATTGTCATGAAAGTGAGTATTTATGTCGCGGGAGACATAAAACATGCAAATATGCATTTAACATTTTAATTTTGTTTAAATTGATTCGCTTACGCGGTAACGCCATTTTATATTCACCATTTTTATTTCATAGACAATCAATCATAATTACACAAACCCGCTAGACATACCCTGCTTTGCCAAACAAACCATTCAAAACCTAGAATGTTTTTTTATGATGACATGCAGCTTTTGTAGTTTAACCGCAACCTAAAAAAGGAATATTCCATATTATCTGTGCATCAAACTTTGACAACACGAACGTTGCATATTTACCAAATCTTTAAATTCTGATGTAACATGGTTATCAATTAATATACGAAAATATAGCTAACGATAATAGAGTTTTTTCAAGAAATAGCCGATACCAGTCGAGTCACATACCTTGAAGTATTTTGACATAAATGAAGGTAAATATTCCGCTGTTGAGTCCACGCTCAAAACACACTTTAAAAAATTAAAATAAATTGTACTAGGTAGAGGTAGAAGTTAGTAAGTAATTCAGTAAGCGGAATTGAAAAACATTGCGTTTTAATGGTTATTTTGTCAACTTTAAATACACAATATGTCATTTTTCAAGGACCACCATGTTATTAATTACGACGGTAAATACGCACTTTTAGGAAAAAATCACTTTGTTTCAGTTAGATAATAATAATTACAATTAATTCACACAGAGCGCACGCAAAAAAACGCTCCATAAAGTTCATCTGAATTTATAGCATATAATACATTAAAAAACAAGAAAATTATAGGTAAACGTTTTCGTGAAGAACAGTTCCGTGAAATATCCTACTTTAATGAACTCTGACCGGTTTTATTAAGTGATTAAGTGAATCAATAATTTTTTGCAAAGTGACAACTAGTTATGCCGTTGAAATACCTATCAGACTCTTTCTAAACGTACTTCTGCAAAGATTATTGATATTGCACTTATTTCACACTACGTCACAGACGGTTAACAGCCAAGGGGCAAGAACGGTCACCGGAACGGCTCAGCTTTCTGAAGCAAGTCAGTTCGAATCCTACTCATTCTGATCTTTTTTTTTTTTTGAGATATCTGAAGCAAGTCATTTCGAATCCTACTCTTTCTTAAAAAAATTTTTATACCTCTTTCAAAAGAATTTTTATTTTTATTTTTTTAACCAAAATAAATAATACTATACAAAATGGATTCTCAAGCGTACATAAAAGTGGCCAAATACGCCGTAAATATACTTACTAACATGGTAATGGACCCCAATAGTAAATTTACCAAAGAACACATTGCGAAAATAATTCCGAAGACGAATGAAATACTGGGAACGATAGCCGGTATGGCTGCCAGAATGGCAACTCTCAAAGGAGAACTTATAACATACAAAAACCAACCACCTCATCCTCAGCTTCCTTCAAGTACCAGTGCGGACGTTTCTGGAATATCAGAAACAATAGCTGAAATGGAGGAGAGAAAAAAACGCGCCAATAATATTATAATGTTCAACGTTCCTGAGAGCACAGCAACAATGCAATCGGACTGCATAAACGAAGATCGCAATCAAGTTTCCAGTATACTCCAAAAAGTTGACAACATTGACACCACCCACCTACAAATGTATAGGTTAGGACGAAAAAGTGCTGAAAAAACTCGCCCTATCAAGAATGTACTATCAGATTCGAACCAAGCCAAACTTGTACTACTGAAAAAAACTATACCTCTGGATAAAAATACTATTAAAATAAAACACGACCTAACCGTACTGCAACGTCAACAAATTACAAGCTTGTGGAAGGAGTTGGAAAATAGACAAAACAATGGTGAAACAAATTTAACTATAAAGTACATTCAACACCCAAAATAGTTAATTCACTCCCAAAAAACTCGTCAAGCCGTCATCGAGAAGACTCTACTACCAGAACATCAGACGTTTAAGGAAAAAGCTCAATGAATTTAAGATAAATGTCCCAATTATTTCACACTATTCATCGCTCTTACGGAAACCTGGCTAGAACCGTCGATCCACTCAGCGAAGCTCGGTCTACCCTTTCATCAGGTCTACCGGCTCGACAGAAATATCAACACCAGTTCCAGATCCAGCGGTGGAGGGGTTCTTATAGCAGTCCACAAAAAAATGTCCTCAAAAGTGTTAAAAACTAAAAATCGTGATGTTGAACAAATTTTCATTACGGTAAACGATAAAAATCTAAATTACGTCATTGGTTGCGTGTACATTCCTCCCTCAGCTAATATATCTATATATAAAAACCATTCTGAAGATGTTGAACTTTTAAAATCAAAATATAAAAAACATAAATTCATAATTTTCGGAGATTACAATCTTCCAAATTGTGATTTCAACTGTATTGATTCCCAATCAATAACATTATGCGAAAGGGAAATCTTAGACATGTCAATATTTCTGAATCTCACCCAATTTAATAATGTTCATAATTTGAGTAATCGCCTACTAGATCTTGTTTTTTCAAATGAACAAGACATAGTAGTTAGTAAAGCATCAGAAGCTATCCTTCCCATAGATAATCATCATCCTCCACTGTCAGTAATTATTCCAAACAATGTAAAAAGAAGTAATAAACTAACAAGTTCTAGTTATAATTTTAAAAATGCCAATTACAACGAAATTAATGAACATCTCAGCAAAGTGGATTGGTCGTTTCTCGAGAAAAGCGATATGAGCTGTAACATAGATTCGTTTTATTCCAAAATCAATGCCATTATCGTAGACTGCATACCATTAATTGAATACAAAGAATTAAAGCATCCAAAATGGTTTAGTAAGGAATTAATCCAACTAATAGCTAAAAAAAAAAAAATACATAAAACATATAAAGAAGAGAGATCCCTTCCAAATTATATAGAGTTTAGTAAAATAAGAAAAGAATGCAAAAATTTGTTACAACAATTATATAAATAAAGTAGAAAATTCAATTAATGGTGACATAAAACATTTTTGGAATTTCACAAAGTCATTGAAAAATGATGACGTTAGTATACCCTCTAATATGTGCTACGAAAGAAAAAGAGCCAACGACACTCAAAACATAGCTCACCTATTTGCAGACTTTTTTAAAAGTGTTTATGTCCGTGACTCAACAGCAGTCAATGATTGCTCGCCCAGTTTTTCCTCAGATCATTATTTAAATTTATCTAATGTAACAATTGAATATAACGATGTACTGACTCAGCTAAAACAACTGGATCAAAGTAAGAGCGGTGGTCCTGATAATATCCCACCTGTTTTCTTAAAGAATTGTGCCACCACTCTTGCATATCCACTACATTTTCTTTTCAACCAGTCGATACAAACGGGACATTTTCCTGAAAAATGGAAATACAGTTTCCTCACTCCGATATTTAAAAAAGGAGACAAAAACGAGGTGAGCAATTATAGACCGATCTGCCTGTTATCAACCATTCCAAAATTCTTTGAGAAACTTATTTTAAATAAAATCATTCACTTTATCAAGCCAGTAATTTTACCTAACCAACATGGTTTCACTTCAGGAAAATCTACCTTGTCTAATCTTTTAATTTACCAAAACTATATATCCGAATCCATGTCTAATAAGTTACAAGTTGATTCAGTCTATACCGATTTCAGCAAAGCATTCGACAGAGTTAATCACGAGCTCTTGTTAAAAAAACTTCACAAATTAGGAATAGTGGGGTATTTATACGAGTGGTTTAAAAGTTATTTAAGTAACAGGCAATTAGCCGTTAAAATCGACGGCTTTACTTCATACATATTTATCGCTACTAGCGGCGTTCCGCAAGGGTCACATTTGGGACCAATTTTATTTTTGATATTTGTGAATGATGTTCAAGTTTTAATGTTTGCGGACGATATGAAAATATATAAAGCTATAAGAAATATTAATGACTCAAACATTGTCTAATAACTTGTTTAAACTTTTTGTTTGGTGCCAAGAGAACTATCTACAACTAAATTTAAGTAAATGTCTTATTATGAGATTTCATAGAATAAAAAATCCAATAATTTATGAATACTCCATTAATGATGTAGTACTAACAGCTGTAACCGAGGTGAATGATTTAGGTGTAAACTTTGATCAAAAACTGAAATTTATAAATCATATTGAAATTACATCAAATAAAGCTTTGAAAATGCTGGCTTTTGTAATAAGAATTTGCAGCCAATTTAAAAATATTCAAACCATAAAAAAATTGTACATGTCATTGGTTAGGAGTCAAATCGAGTACAACTCGACAGTATGGGCACCTAGTTATGCCAGTCATTCAATCACGATAGAAAGAATTCAAAAAAAATTCTTAAGATATATTAATTTCAGAATGGGTATTACAAGCGAATGTATCAACTATGATTATCTACTATGTCAACTTAATTTATTAAAATTATCCGAACGTAGAATAGTATATGACCTAACATGTTTACATAAAATCATAAATTCAATAATTGACAGCTCTGAACATTTATACTTGATTTCTTTCCATATACATACCTCGCAATTCAACATCGAGGCACTATCTACCATTCTATTGTGACAACTCCGACACAGAATCACAATTGTATACCCCCGTTCGCCGTATACAAAATTTGGGTACTGACTATAAAGATGTTGTTGATATATTTAACACATCATTCACTAAATATAAACAAGCCATAGTAGAATTTATATCAGAAAGAAGAACCACAAATTTCATTTATCCAGCTGCATAGCTCTGCTTCGATTTATTTCACATGTATTGCACTTTTCTCAGTTTACAGTTTTTCCATCTTGCATGGTGGTGTGTTTTGTTTTTATTTCAAGTTGTTTTTTTACTCTATTTTTGTTTTAGATTTGATTATGATTTTGATTTTGATATTGATATTGATTCTGATTATGATTTTGATTTTGATATTGATATTGATATTGATTCTAATTCTGATTTTGATATTGATTTTGATTTTGTTTTGTTTATGATTTTGTTTTTTTTTTTTTGTAATGCACATTTAGATTTAGATGTTCTTTGTTTTAAAAAAAATGCATGTAAAAGCCCAGCCGGGCGTGAAATTCCAAATAAATAAATAAAAAGTTCATATTTCAATCTTCGTAAATGATAAATAATGCGTATTAATTATTATTTTGTTCGGTTTCATAAACACGAAAAATTATTACTCATTATGCATGCCGTGTTAAATTGTGCCATGTGAAACTGAAATGTACAAATCACAAATAGATACTACCAACCTAAAAACGAGTGGCTAGAAATAAAACACAGTCAATTAAATTACTATAACGAAGTACTTAATTTGAATTATTTCCGAAACTACTGAGAGTGTCATCATCTATCATCATATGGATTAGTAACCCTCACATGTAGAGTTCGGAGTGACTGTGCTCGACGGCACTTCAGGTTCAAAGATCGAAAAACGGTTTACAACACAATACACTATGATACTTTTCTGTGCAGCAGTCTGAAGTGGCGCAGGGCACGGTCGCTCCAAACTCTTACGTATGGGGGGTGCTATAGAACGAAAATAAATAAAAGTATGTGCACGCGTTTTTCTTTAAAACAAGATATACATCCCAGGTTTTGAATGGTTTGTTTGGCAAGCAGGGTTTGTCTAGCGGGTTTGTGTAATTATTGGAATACCTAGAACGAAAATAAATAAAAGTACGCGCACGCGTTTTTCTTTTAAACAAGATATACATCTTCAGCCTTACTCATAATGAAACCCTACCACGACTCAGCAGAGTCGTGGTAGCTACACAGGGGGGTACACTACACCGCTCAGAGTAAAAATCTTTACTCATCTTCATAATATTGCTCGACAGCTGGATTATGGGTTATGACTTTTTTATGGTAGCAACACTCTGCTCCAAAGCTGAAAAACGCGGTCAATTTGGCATTTCGTGGCGTGTTGCCAACATTACGTTTATTCATACGTCAAAATATTATTCAACGGGATTGTTTAGTGTTTCGCGTTTCAAAAATAACTAATAATGGATAATCATAAACAGTAATTCGGATGAGGAAACAAAAATTAGTAGGTGTAATAAGAATCGGGGTGACGTTGAAATGAGTGTTATAAAAAATAATAATAATAAAGCCTGCTTGGTTAGCGATTTCGCTGATTTGTTTCACAAGAATGCAATTATGAACGTTCTACTCGTTTCTACCCATAGACATATGAATATTGATAGACCAGAACATAAAGGTGAGGGGTAGAAGCCAACTACAGCGGGACGAAGGGCAGGAAGATGGCTTTGGTGATACGTGATTCGCCAAATCTTAATCTGACAGTATATAGGCATCTCGAACTATAAAATCATCATTTAGTTCTTAAAAGTAAACTCTGCTTTTGAATGAATAGACCTTTTTACATGGGAACGCAAATTGCTCGCCACGCAATGAACAAATTTGAAGTTCAAATACGTCAAAGTAAGGTCGCCTATAAGGTCGAGTCCAATATTTTGCTCATGTAGTTAGTTAATACACTTTTACAAATATTTCATAATTTACTTACCCCAGTAAACAGTGACGGGCACACGCCATGTATCTCTGAGTGATAGTGTATGTATGGGTGGTTTGGTATTTTTTTTTTTTTTTTTTATTTTTTTTTTTTTTTTTATTTATTTCAAGACTTGTTTTTACATTAAAAAATGATAACATTTGCAAGGTTAAACAACAATTTTTTTTTTTAATTCTACTACTCCATAAGTTGAGCTCTGGGAGCTCGTGTTTATGGGAGGAGTATTTATTCACACGCAAAAAATAAAATAATAATAATGTTCTAATTAAATGTTTAAATAATATTCAAATAACTTATGAGATAAATACAAATATTATTTGACATAGGTTCGTAATTTAGGAAAAAAAAATTGTTATACAAGGTCAATACTTTTTTTTAAAAATATTAAATATTACAGTTAAAGTAAGGGTAAATTAAATTAAATTAAATTAAGGGTACAATATATCATTATCCAATTTCATATTTCATGGTGTATGTTCAAAAACGATCATATAATGTGATCTGAATTAGCTTAAAATAGTGTAAAATAATGCTTGCTTATGGAATGTAATACCACAATTGGGTTTATTCTCTTTTTCTCTTCTATGTTTACACGTATTTATAGCACAAGCCACCATTTTTACCGTGTTATTTACGATGAGAGCTCGACACTGGTCCGGACACGAATGATGACGTCACATTTTTTAGATTGACGCGTGGCTCTCGCAAACCCAGCCGGTTCCGAAAAATGGTTCCAATGGGAGGGGGAAATAATACGCCTTTTATCGCTTAGGGCAAGTCCATGTATTTTGTACGTCCGTGTTTCTACCCCATTATCGTATGGCACAGAGAACTTGGAGATCGATAGATACTTTGCCACCCCGTTTATCATCGTACCAAGGCAATTAAACGTCTGACGTTAACTTTTGTAAATCTATATTTAGACCTAAAATCTCCTTCCGTAAGTGCCGCAAATGGATCGAACCTTATTTTGTGCACGAATGCCGCGAATACGGTCAATATTTGCCAATGCTCCATTAAAAACGTCAAGATTCTCATAAAAGTTTGCCATTTCGAAAGTTACAACGCCTTGGTACTGAGTTAACCCTGGTGACCGGGTAGTTTAAATTCTGACAGCTACTACATCTCCCGTACAGCGACCATGTTGAGTAACAATTTCACCTACCCCGGTCTTGCTCTCGTGGTTGTATCTTATTTTGTGATTATGAGTAAGACTGCTTAGGTTTTGAATGGTTTGTTTGGCAAGCAGGGTTTGTCTAGCAGGTTTGTATAAAGGGTTTGTGTTATTATTCGAAAACCTAGAATGAAAATAAATAAAAGTACACGCACGCGTTTTTCTAACGGGTATTTATTTATTTAATTATAATGTATTACAAAAACATGGTAAGTAACACATTATGCCCAATGAGTTGAGAATAATGTGTTACTTACATCAAAACCTGGGATCTATATCTTGTTTAAAAGAAAAACGCGTGCGCTTACTTTTATTTATTTTTGTTCTAGGTATTCCAATAACTAAACAAACCCGTTACACAAACCATTCAAAACCTGGAATTTATATCTTGTTTAACCTTTCCCTTACTGTGCTAAAAAAATCCGCGCGCTCCGGTGCTGTGTAATGAATACACATGTCAAAATCATCGATTTTATATAGGAAATATATGAACATTCATAGCTTATAGCTTTTGGTTATCATAGTTTATGTTAAAAGTGATAATAATTGTAATATAATTGCTGAAAACATGAAAAAACCATCGGCAGTTGCTCAAAAAACGGGCGAGGGGACCATCTCAAACGATTGCCCGCGAACGACTGACCAGTGTTCCCGAACCCAAAATTTCAAAATCGGGAGAATTTCCGCCTAAAAATCGGGAGAAATCGGGAGAAAACGGGAGAATTTTGAAGAAATCGGGAGATAACTAAAATTATTATAATAAAATTCATCCCTTGTCAATTATTGCGGATCCCTGTTATTATTCCGAAGCAGAACCTTAACAACAAATGAAAAAACCCATGAGCAGCGCCATTAATACGATTATTGTAGATATTGCCCGTGGAATAACGCTATTTTTCCTAACGTTCAACGGGCACTAACTTTACGTATGGAAACTCAGCACAAATTTTTGTGAAAATTCGACCTTGGGGGCCGTTCAAGAATTACGTAACGCAATTTAGGGAGGTGACTTGTTAAATGTTACTGTGCGTTATCTGTGCGGGAGGAGGATTCGAAAAACGCGTTACGTAAAATATTTTTTTTTAAATTTAAATAAAAAACTAGGGCATGACTAAGTTGGCAAGCCTTTTCGTTTATGTTTTACAGGGAATCCCTCGGCTGTATTGTACGTCATTTTTATTTTATTTTTGTTGTCAATATTCGTTAGTGTTTTAAACAGGAAAACACATACACATAAATTGCTGTAGTCAGAGTTATTAAAGTGAGTAACTATAATTTCCTCAAAAGTGAAAGATTCACATCATCAACTGTTCTTGGCTTATAAAGGTTTTAGTTATAAGGGATGAACATGAAAAGTTGTAGTCAGGACACGAAAAAGGTTTCTATCCAATGTGAATCAGCGAGTGCTTTCTTAGACGTCTCTTTTGAGAACATTAATAGTGCAGTCGGGACACGAAAAAGGTTTTTGTCCACTATGGGTTAATATGTGATATTTTAGATGTTCCTTGCGATAACATGAATAGTGGCAATCGGGACATGAAAAAGATTTTTCTCCACTTTGGAAAAACTTGCGATTTGTTAGATTTATCTTCGTAGTACATGCATAGTTTCACTCAGAACATGAAAATGGCTTTTCTCCACTATGAGTCGCGCTGTGGATTTTAATAACTGCAAAAAAACTTCCTTTCGCGATCTTTAATAACTGCATTCGGGACAAGAAAATGGTTTTTATCCACTGTGGATAAACATGTGATTTTTTGGTGCCTATTTGTAAAACATTAACATAATAATACATAAATAGTCGCAGTAGAAACATGTAAAAGGTTTTATGACACTGTGAGTCGGTAAATGATTTCGAAGAAGTTTTTTTGTACAAAATGAATAATTACAGTCGGGACATCAAAAAGGTTTTTGTCCACTGTGGGTAAACATGCGAATTTTTAGATACCGTTTTGTAGCGCATGAATAATCGCAGTCGGGACATGAACAAGGTCTTCATCACTGTGAGTCAGCAAGTGCCGTTTTGATTTTTTTCGGGAAGAAGAATAGTTGCAGTTAGGACATGAAAAGTTTTTTTCCATTGTGGGTGAACATGTGATTTTTAGATTTCTCTTCGTAGTACAAGAAAAGTTGCAGCCGGAACATTAAAAAGGTTTTTCTCTTCATGAGTCAGCAAGTGACTTCTTAGATATCTCTTTTGAGAACAGGAATAGTTGCAGTCAGGACATGAAAAAGGTTTTTCTCTTCAGTGAATTATACTGTGGATTTCAAAATCTTCCTTTAGAGAACTTATATAACTGCATTTGGGACAAGAAAATGGTTTTTGTCCACTGTTGGTAAATATGTAATTTTTTGGTGGTGCGTGGTGCCTTGTAGAACCAACATGAATAGTCGCAGTAGAAACATGTAAACGGTTTTATGTCACTGTGAGTCAGCAAATGATTTTTATGAAGTTGCTTTGTACAACATGAATAATTGCAGTCGGGACATGAAAAAAGGTTTTTCATCACTGTTAGTAAGCAAGTGCCGTTATAGTTATTTTTTCGAGGAGAAGAATAGTTGCAGTCAGGACATGAAAAGAGTTTGAGCGCCTTGTTAGCGTATCTCTTCCAGAGGCAACGTTGATGTCTTTGTTGCAACTTTTTTGCTAGGAGTAGGCCAACCTACAAATTCGGACTAAATTTCCCACTCTTTTTTTATAATATTAGGAATATTTCATTTTTTAGCAATACTTCTACTCTACCTGTGCCTGCATCAGGGTCTAAGGTAGTCATAATTTAAAAATATATATTTAGTTCGTAGAACAAAGTATTGAAAAACCTTCTGATACGAAGAAGCGTTACGTAATAAATTATAAATTCCACCTCATAATTCATAGATGATCGGTTTGCACGGGTCAATAATGGAGATATGATTAGATTGCGCTATTTTGTATTTATTCTGGTCAATACCAGAATCTTAAGAAAATTTTTTTAACTATACACAATAAGTTACCTGTTGAGCGGACCGTGGGTGGTTTGGTATATTTATGAGCGGACCATAATCAAAGAATCGATGAGAAACGAATTCGCTCAGAACTTCGAAAAATCGGGAGATTTTGATGCGATTCCGGTAGATCGGGAGATGAAGTGAAAAATCGGGAGATCTCCCGAAAAATCGGGAGCTTCGGTAACACTGCGACTGACTGAGGCGCTGGACTACTACCCAATACATACATACAGCTATGCATGTTCACGCGGCTAATCGCCTCTGCCAGGGGTTTAAAACCTTTTTATAATATATTTTTTTAAACAAAATAAACAAATGGTTTTTTATAAATAAATATTATATTTATAAACAATATTTCGCATGTTTCATATTAAAATATAACAAACAAATTAAATATGACAAATAAAATATTAAAAAAAGTTTCTATTTTTGAAAGTCTGAAGATGGCTCTGACGAGCTGAAATCGGTTACGGTCAAATAAAATTTAGTGGAATAAAGTTTTTTATTTGTTTTATTAAATATTAAATATAAATTAAATATTACAAATAAAATATTAAAAAAAAGTTTCTATTTTTGAAAGTCTGAAGATGGCTCTGACGAGCTGAAACCGGTTACGGTCAAATAAAATTTAGTGGAACAAAGTTTTTTATTTGTTTTATCTATTATATTTAATCTATTATAAAAAAAGTATAAAACCAAAAGCGAAATAAACCAAACATATTGTAAATCTAAACTGTATCGCAATTCCAGCAGGAAATATATATTTTTTCTTTTCGGTGGCTTGTGCATACAGCTTTTTGACAAATATGGCAAACTATAGTGCTTCTTTTTATAATAAGTCCTACTATATCAGTATTTTCAGATATTATCTATATATATAAAAATCAAGGGTTCGCAAATCTCGGAAAGTAATCTACCTACGGATTGACTCAAGTTTTTTACAAAACATTTCATTTTATCAAAATTGTTTTTCTATATACACTGGTGGGTTCTGTCGTTGTGAAATAAGTATAAAAAAATTGTAATAGGTGGCGCGCGAATTGTGTGAAAAACGAGTGTATTTCATATATTTTAGCCGCAAGGAGGGTTAGCGGGAAGGGGTGGGGCGGAGGGGCATTAAGGGGGTGGGGCTAGTTTTGCAGGAGGGGGTCGATGGAGGGAGGAAGGTCGGGGAAAGTGAAGAACGGGGGGGTTCGTGGGTCGGGTGTAAGCGGAAAAGGGGAGGGGGAAAGGTGAGAAAAGTGGAGGGGGAACGCAGGAAGGGAAGAGGAGGGGGAAGGGGAACGGGGACGAATTCAAAAGGACACGCAGGGAGAAACTATATCTTTATTTAAGTGGCATTGCAATGCATGCCGGGTTCAGCTAAGAACCGGAGGGGAACGCGGACGCATGGGAATGGGCATGCTTGGAGAAACAATAATTTATTTCTTTAAATGGAATTTACAACGCATGTCGGGAACCAGCTAGTTATGAATAAGAAATAAAAAATATAACATTTGAAATAAATATTTAAAAATAACTCTTAGATAAATGAATGAATGACGAAAGCGCACGGAGAAATAGTTACGTAATTCATACTTAATAATAATATTATATATGGTAATAATATAATACAGTATTCGGAAACACATGAAAAAGTACTTACCAAAAAATATTATTATAATATGAACGGAAAAAATAATGATTCAATTTAGTACCCCTGTCTTGTCAAGTTTGTCACGGGAAGAAGCTACAACGCGGTAGTAGGTATCGATGGCTGAAACACAACTGCGCGCAACACCGCGATGCCGCTATCTCTGTTTCTCGTGTTCCCGTATAGCGAAGTAGAGCGAGACGTCACATAGCGTGTCATCTCCCCACACACTATTCGCGTATCGAAATGTTTATATGATTATGCTAGGTCCACACAGGCACACGGTTGATTGTATGTGTGGTTTATTCCCGATATTTAACAAAATATCTCTGATTTTGAATTGAATTTGCAAATTATTTAAAATATTTCTTTTTTAATTCAGTGCGTAAATGTGTAACGGAGGAATACCTAAAATCTGAACCCAGAATTCATTACATTTATATTAATATTAAAGTTATTAGAAGCAATGTGTAGTATTTACACATCACAGAAAAGGAAAGGTTAAGGGGATCTTACCGCAATCGCAGCATATTTGCAGGTTTTTGATGCAATTTTTAGAAAATTTCTATATTGTTTATTAGAAAATAATATTACGTTTTGAACAAATAAATTATTCTTCTAAATGGTGAAATAACAAAACGTGCTAAAATGTTTAAAACAATTGCATAAAAAAATATTTACGGAACCTCTAAAAATGGCTTAAAGTTCGATTATATCCTTTAATTCTAAATACAGGAGAATTATAAAAATATACATTATCACCACATCAATGTTGTCTAAACGACTAGTTAATAAAACAAATTTTAAAGGCGTGAAAACAATGCTTATATAAATAAAAACCGTTTTTTCAATATTACGATATCCTCCCGCCATAATATAAAGCAGGAGACGAGTTATTTCCCGTTAGTATAAGAGATGCGTTCACGGTGGAAGGACGTCAAATTTTGCACGAAATAAATACGTAAATGTGGTGGCACATAGGAAAAGGGGTCACACTAAAGGCTAGTTATTATGTTATCGTGTATTATTTCAGAACCAAGTTGACTTTTTTACTCGAAATTCCATTCCGCCGCCGCTTGTCTACAACCAGCGGCATAGAATGTTTTAGAGTGCCCTTCACCAGAATCGTATTCCTAGTTTTATTTATTTACGCCCTGCTTGGCTTTTATATAAATTTCTAATTATACAGTTATATTATTTATTTATTTATTTACGCCCTTTTTCGGGGCTTTTACACAAGAAATTAACAAATTTACAAATTAAATATAATATAAATGCTTAATATTTTATTTATTAGAAATATTAAGTATTTATTGTACATAAGTGAACTGCGTCAGTAACATTATATTAGTTGTAATAATGGTACCTATATCTAATAAATTATGATAAAATGATTTTCAAAGTTATGAAAAAGTAACAAAATTGTAAAATAGATTACAAACAAACAAAAAGAAGTCGACACACAAAGAGTGTGTGCGTGGAATCCACGCGAGACAGAAATGAAACTTCTCGTTTATTTCAAATATATCGTATTTTTTATGAATATATTCGGAATAAGTATATGAATTAAGGCCGGCCGTGACGAGATTCCGCAGCGAAAAACTCGATTTACGCGAAATATATCGAATTGTTATTAGTTTATTATTTATTTATTTATTTGGAATTTCACGAACGGCTGGGCTTTTACATACATTATTTTTAAAACAAAGAACATCTAAATCTAAATGTGCATAACAAAATAAAAAACAAAATCATAAACAAAACAAAAACAAAATCGAAATCAAAATCAAAATCAAAATCAAAATCAGAATCAAAATCAAAATCAAAATAAAAATCAAGATCAGTATCAAAATCAAAATCAAAATTATGAATAGGTATCTGAATTAGTGCCGGCGGCGACGAGATTCTGCCGCGAAAATTCAATTTACGCGAAATATATCGTAATTTTACGAATTTATTACGAAAAGGTATCTTCATTATGTCCGGCCACGACGGGATCGCCCGCAAAAATTCGATTTACGCGAAATGTATCGAATTTTTATTAGTTTATTAAAAATTGGTATCTGAATTAGTGCCGGTCGCGACGAGATCCTGCCGCGAAAATTCAATTTACGCGAAATATATCTTAATTTTCCGAATTTATTCCGAATAGGTATCTTCATTATGTCCGGCCGCGACGGGATCGGCCGCTAACATTTGATTTACGCGAAATATATCGAATTTTTATGTTATTTCGAATAGGTATCTGCATAATGGTCGGCTGCGACGGGATTCAGCCGCGAAAAATTCAATTTACGCGAAATACATCATATTTTTATGAATTTATTCCGAATAAGTATCAGAATTAGGCCCGGCCGCGACGGGATTCGGCCGCAAAAATTCGATTTACGCAAAATATATCGTAATTTTAAGAATTTATTCCGAATAGGTATCTTCATTATGGCCGGCCGCGGTGGCATCGGCTGCGGCGACATCAGCCGCCAAAATTCGATTTACGCGAAGTATATCTTATTTTTATGAATTTATTCCGAATAGGTATCTGAATTATGGCCGGCCGCGACGGGATTCGCTCTTGAAAATTCGATTTACGCGAAATATATCTTATTTTTTATGAATTTATTTCGAATAGGTATTTGAATTAGAGCCGGCTGCGACAGGATTCGGCCGTGAAAATTCGATTTACGCAAAATTTATCGTAGTTTTACGAATTTACTTCAAATATCTAAATTTGAAGAGCCGATCGCGGAGGTAAAAAGCCGCAAAATTATGATTTACGCAGAAATATGCGATATTTTTACGAATTTATTTCGAATCTGAATTTAGAGGGCCGGCCGCTACGGGATTCGGCCGTGAAATTTCGATTTATGTGAAATTTATCGTACTTTTACGAATTTACTTCGAGTATCTGAATTCAAAATGCCAGCTGCATTAGAATAGGCGGCGAAATTTCGATTTACGTGGTAATATATCGCATTTTCATGATATGGGGATGGCCGCGACGGTAATCGGCAGCGAAAAATTAGATTTACTCGGAAAATATCATATTTTTGTGAATGTACTCCGAATAGAGGGCCGTCCGCGGCGGTAAATAAAAATTCGACTTACCCAGGGAATAAGTCGTATTATTACGAATTTATTCTGAAGAATATTCCCGAATTTGAATTTGCGGCGAGAAATTCAATTTTCGGCGATTTTTTTTTTCGTAAAATTTTGAATGACGTGAGAATTAGTTAATTCTAGATTTTACTTTTGATGACTCGTGGATTTCGATTTAACGGAGTTCTAATGTATTTAGATTATTTTTAGTATTCCTAACTGATATAATAATAAATTATGGCGGTTATATAAATTTTGAAAGAAATCTGATAAGAGTCATAAAATCATGAGATCCTTCTGTATTAGGAAATTTTTCTATCTAAATTTACCTAAAACATGTACATTCAACTTAATGAACATAATTTGAAAGATGCCCATTATGTATTATACGTTTCATGTTCAAAGCGCTTACTCAAGGGTACCATCTAGTCTAGAATTCTTTGCTGCTCTGCGTTCGTCCGTGCGCGTAGCGAATTCCCCGTTCCAGCTTGCCTCAGACTTCCCCGCCCCGAAATATTATTTCGGTTCTCGGAAATTACCCCTTAAAAGAAAAACGCGTGCGTGTTCCTTTATTTATTTTCATTCTAGATATTAGAATAATTAAACAAACCCGTTAGCCAAATCCTACTTGCAGTACAAACCTTTCAAAACCTGGGGTATATATGTTATTGAAAAGAAAAACGCGTGCGTGTTCTTTTATTTATTTTCGTTCTGATATTAAAATAATTACTTACGTAATTAGGCAAATCAGTTATTTTCGCAATAATATTGTCTATATACTGTTTCTAGCTACTCGTTTCGTGAATGCTTTTATATTTTCAGGTTGGTGGTGCTCATTTTCGAATTGCATATTGAAGTTAATGTTTCACATGGCCCAATTTCATATTTCATATGGGCTCGCGTCATGCACTAATCATCACTTAAGTGATGATTTTTCGTGGTGTTTATGAAATCGAACAAAATAATGATTAATACGCATTATTTATCATTTCCGAAGATTGCAATTCATACTTCTTATTATTGTCTAACTCAGGGCTTCCCAAACTTTTTTCAACTGTGACGCCCTTGGGAAGTTGCCATATTTTTGCGACGCCCCCCCCCCCCCTTCTGGGATGATCCCGCGGCGCCCCGGGGCGTCGCGACTCACAGTTAGGGAAGCCCTGCTAACTGAGAGAAAGTGTTTTTACCATTTAAAAGTGCGTATTTCATCGTCGTTATTAATAACATGGCGGTCCTTGAAAAAACACATTTCGCGTTTTTAAAGATAACAAAATAACCATAAAAACGCAATATTTTTCAATTCCGCTTACTGAATTATTTATGGTAAATGTTCCGTTATTGAGTCTACGCTCAAAACACACATTAAAAAATTAAAATAAATTGTACTAGGTAGATAATAGTTACTAATAAGTAATTCAGTAAGCGGAATTTAAAAATATTTTGTTTTAATAATTATTTTGTTAATTTCAATTTTTCAAGGACCGCCATGTTATTAATTACGACGATGAAATATGCACTTTTAAAAGGAAAAATCACTCTCTGTCAGTTACACAATAATAAGTACGAATTTTAGTCTTCGAAAATGATAAATAATGTGTATTAATCATTATTTGTTAGGTTTCGTATATACGAAAAATCATTACTCATTACGCGAGACGCAAGCCTATATGAAATGTGAAACTGTTCCTTAAATATACCAAACCACCCACAACTGTTCCATGTGAAACATGTTTTACATGCAATTTGCAAATGAGCCAACCTAAAAATAAAAAAAGCATTCACGAAACGAGTAGCTAGAAGCGATACATAGACGATATTATTACGAAAGTACCTGATTTGCCAAATTACGTATGTAATTATTTTAATACCTAAAACGAAAATAAATAAAAGAACACGCACGCGTTTTTCTTTTCAATAACACTCAAGTTTTGAAAGATTTGTACTGCAAGTAGGATTAGTATTAAAGACAAGTTTGTACCTGTATTTATAACAGAAGAACATGGAAAGAAATGTATTAGAATTATTACACATACCCGCTAGACAAACCCTGCTTTGCCAAACAAACCATTCAAAACCTGGGATGTTTTTTTAAATTATGATGACATGCGAGTTTATTTTAGAGAATTTATTTTATAGGCACTATATTATAAAGTACTTATAAATAATATCTATATTCACTTTTGTATCAAAAACCGTGTTACATAAAACTTGGGTAGCCGTTAAACTACTTGAAAACTGGGATGTTTTTCTTGCCTTGACGCGAGTAGGCGTTATAAAGGGGCACTTTCTTTTGAATCACAAACCATGTTACACAAACCTAGCGTAGCCGCTAAACTACTTGAAAACTGGGATGTTTTTCTTGCCTTGACGTGAGTAGGCGTTATAAAGGGGCACTTTCTTTTGTATCACAAACCATGTTACACAAACCTAGCGTAGCCGCTAAACTACTTGAAAACTGGGATGTTTTTCTTGCCTTGACGCGAGTAGGCGTTATAAAGGGGCACTTTCTTTTGTATCACAAACCATGTTACACAAACCTAGCGTAGCCGCTAAACTACTTAAAAACTGGGATGTTTTTCTTGCCTTGACGCGAGCAGGCGGTATAAAGGGGGCACTTTCTTTTGTATCATAAACCATATCACACAAACTTAGCGTACGTAGCCGCTCAACATCGCAGTAGCCGTAGCCGCTCAGCCGCCCAGCATCGTACAGTAACAAGAATACCAACATAACAAAATGACATTTGAAAATAATGTTTGAAAATGGACGGTCTCGTTTCACAGAACGAAAGCTAATTTTAATTTTACGTAATCGAAATTTAGAATGAAATATTTTCCACTTCCCCCAATGCAAATAGTTGTCTTTTAATGTAATTAAGGAGAATCAAAAGATTTTTTCAAAAAATTATATGAATACGAACCTTTTGTATTAACCATTGCCAGCGATCTCAAAAATTTACCAAAATGACATTACAAAACCGTGTTGCGTTCGATGCATGGTTACCTTGTATTGAACACGGAAAATGAAATACGCGCCACGCGCCACTTCAGACCGCCGCGGCTGCACAGAAAAGTCTCACAGTGAATTGTGTTATAAACCGTTATTCGATCTTTGAACCTGAAGTGCCGTGGAGCACAGTCGCTCCGAACTCTACGTGTGACGGGTGAAATAATTCAAATTAAGTACTTCGTTATAGTAATTAAATTGACTGTGTTTTATTTCTAGCCACTCGTTTATAGGTTGGTAGTATCTATTTGCGATTTGTACATTTCAGTTTCACACGGCACAATTTAATACGGCATGCATAATGAGTAATAATTTTTCGTGTTTATGAAACCGAACAAAATAATAATTAATACGCATTATTTATCATTTACGAAGATTGAAATATGAACTTCTTATTATTATCTAACTGAAACAAAGTGATTTTTCCTAAAAGTGCGTATTTACCGTCGTAATTATAACATGGCGGTCCTTGAAAAATGACATTTCGCGTATTTAATTTAACAAAATAACCATTAAAACGCAATATTTTCAATTCCGCTTACTGAATTACTTATTACTAACTATTATATACCTAGTACAATTTATTTTAATTTTTTAAAGTGTGTTTTGAGCGTGGACTCAATAGCGGAACATTTACCTTATTTATTACTAACTATTATCTACCAAGTACAATTAATTTTATTTGGTAAATATCGGTTGGGACTGGACACGCTTATAACGAATAATTTTTTAGAAAAAAACTTTAGATTCGCCTTAATTACTATAAAAGGAAACTTGTTGGCTTGGGGGCGACGGAAAATAATGCATTTTAATTTTCAATTGCATAAATTAAAATTCACTTCGCGAATCTACACGATGTCAAATCACGGCTATCAGGTACGTCACTGTTATGTTGGTATCCCTGATACATTGCAAATAACTGAATACTACTGTGGACAACTTCGTGGGATACGTAAAAACACGGTTAAACTACGAAAGCTGCATGTCATCAAACTTTAAAAAAACATCCCAGGTTTTGAATGGTTTGTTTGGCAAAGCAGGGTTTGTCTAGCGGGTTTGTGTAATTATGATTGATTGTCTGTGAAATAAAAACAAATGTTAAGTTCTTTGCAATGTATCAGTGATACCAACATAACAGCGACATGCCTAATGGCCGCTGACAGTCACCGATCGGTTCGCGAAGTGAGTTTTAATTTTACGCAATTGAAAATTAAAATGCATTATTTTCCGCCGCCCCCAAGCCAAAAAGTTTCATTTTATAGTAATTAAGGCGAATCTGAAGTTTTTTTCTAAAAATTATTCATAATAAGCGTGTCCAGTCCGAACCGATAATTACCTTTTATTTTTTTAAATTAATGTTTAATTGCGAAAAACATAATAAATAAAAACAAATACAATTACCCGAGGAATCCGAAGGTCCCTGGAAAGGATCCCTCATCTTAGCTTGCTTATTAGGCGGTTCATCCACTAGGTGATCGGCCATGGTTCTGTTTACTAGAAGCATAAATAAACCAATCATTATTTTACACAACACTGATATTTAGGAGACATTTCACAAAAAATAAATCAAAATATTTACGTCGGAACCGTTAGGTAGCACACGTCAAACGTCAAAATGAAGAATGACGTTATATCGGGTGGTTTGGTATATTTATGCGTTTTATTCAGGGTTGCCAATGATCATGTTCTAAAATACCCGCAAAAAATATTAAAAATCCCCAAATTGGGGAGAGCAAAATATCAAATTCCCCGCAAATTCCCCACAAGTTTCTTCATAATGGGCCGTTTTCTGAGTGATTCCAACATGTGGTGAGAGATGGCAGCACGGTGTTTACCGGTCCCGCTGTCATCTATTTGTCGACCAAATCTATGGACTGGCGTATATACGTATTTACGCATACTATGATATTATTGAATATCATATTATGCGTATCCCATGTGTCAAGTGTCCCACAGGTGCAGTGTTGCCGATTTGTGAGTAATTCCCCAAATTGCGGGGAATTTAAAAAAAAAATAGAATTGGGTATTCTGTGGGGATTCTGGGCATTTTATGGTTATCCAACCTTTTTGAAAAATATTTAAATTCGGTGGAAGATTTTGTAGTTTATTTTATGGCAGCATTGTAACATTTTTTTATTTCTACACAATAATAGTCGGGGGATTCCTGAAGTTCGGGACCCTAACTCGGAAGACACATGAATTTGCTTGTCATAGAACTTCTACGATAGAAGGAACCCTCTATTCTTGATTTATCCCTACATGGTCTGAATGAAGATGACGATGCTGAAAGTTGCTGGTCTAAAGTGTTTGGCCTATAAATAATACAGGACGATGCTTGTTCCCAAATTTAAAAATTGTAAAATACGTTTATTGCTCGTGTTGCCGTTCTCCAACGCTTCCGTTGAGAGGAAATTTTAATACAGAAAATAGAAATTGCCTTCATACATATACTGTGGTACGTGGTAGCATTAATGGCTACTCGAGAAGGGATTAAAAAAGAATGAGGAAGTTTGAAATATAATCTTTCAAACAAAATCTTAACCAAAAAAGCATGATGCAGTAATTGATGAAAGGAGGTAATTATTTTACATCACCCATATGTATTCTTATTTAGTTAATGATGTAAATTGCTTATTAATTAACTTAACTTCACTGCTTACAATTTTAGGTCTCAATATCAAATAACAAAATAAATTTTTAAAATGGGTTAAGATTATATTGTAACACTAAAATACTACTTTATCTTCTTTTCTTCAACTAACTCTTTTTGTTTCATTTAAATTACTTGTCTTTTTCAGTTAGTTTCTCCTAGCAGTACCTGGCACACTGTGTATATGATTATATTACCATGTTTTTTATGTTTCCCTTTTTCCCACATTTTCCCCGCAAAACGGTGTTCCCTGCAAAATATCCAATTCTTAAAAATCTTAAAAATTCCCCGAAATTGGGGAATTACCCACAAATCGGCAACCCTGGTTATATTATGAACATCAGGGTTGCCAATGCTTATGTTCTAAAATACCCGGAATAAATGTTCAAAATCCCCAAATTGGGGAGATCAAAATATCAAATTCCCCACAAGTTTCTTCATAATTTCTGCTTCCAAAATAAAACTAAATTCTATTGAAAATAGCATTTTTTTATTTATTAAAATTGATAAAACATATTATTACATATTACATAATACAAGATTAAAAAAAAGGTTACAACCCAATAACCAATATTGAAACAAAAATATTAGCATTTAAAAAAAAAAATCAATACGGTGAGCCGATAAATTGTCTAGTAGGAAAAAAGGAAACATAAAAAAATAAGGTAACAAATCATACACATAACGGTGTGCCAGGTAACTGCTAGGAGAAAAAAAAACTGAAAAAGACAAGTAATTTAAATGAAAGAAAAAAGAGGTAGTTGGAGAAAAGAAGATAAAGTATTTATCCCTCATTTACCCATTTTAAAAATTATTTGGTTGTTTAATATTGAGACCAATAATTTTAAGCAATGAAGGTTAATTTAAGCAATTTACATAATTATAAGACATTATTAACAATGTGGGATTATTAACGAAATAAGCATACATTCAGGTGATGTAAAATAATTACCTCTTTCATCGATTACTGCATCATTCTTTTTTTTTTGTTAACATTTTGTTTGAAAGATTAAACTTCAAACTTCCTCCTTGTTTTTTAAACACTTCTCGAGTAGCCATGAATGCTGCCGCAGTATCTATATGAAGACGATTTCTATTTTTTGTTTTCAAATTTTTAAAAGCACTGAATTTCCTCTCAACGGAAGCGTTGGAAAACGGCAACACAAGCAATAAACTTATAACAATTTTTAAATTTGGGAACAAGTGTCGTCCTGTATTGTTTTTTAGGCCAAACACTTTAGCCTGGTAACTTTCAGCATCGTCGTCATCTACATTCAGACCATGTTGGGAGAAATCAAGAATAGCTAATTTAAGATTTTGGTCGCTAGAGGCGCTAATGTTCTACCGGTCCAACTTTTTGTGTTTAACTGTCGGATCCCATACATTTTTTAGGCCGTTTGACGCAATTTAGTGTTTTAAAATATTACAATAATGCCGTCAACCTGTTGTAGTGTTCAAGGGCGGATTTAGGGGGGGGGCACGGGGGCACGTGCCCCCCCCAGACGGTGTTTTTGTGTACTGTGGAGATTCCATCACAGTCCATACTTAGAAGCAAAAACTGTCTTTATTAAACATAGCTGTTTCCCGGCATGCGTTGCAATGCCATATTCAAATAAATAAAATGTTACGCCTTGCATGTCCTTTCCCGTGCGTTCCCCTCCAGCGTTCCACTCCTACCTTCCCCGCCACCGCTCTCCCGCTTCCCCGTCCCGCCAACCCCCCTTGCACTTCATTTCTTGACTCCTCTCCCGAACGGCCCGTAGCCGAAACTTTTTTCTAATACTAACATTTTTAAACTCGTGATATCTTTCTAATTAAATATCAGAATTGAAAAATTCAAAAAGTTAAGTAAAGGTATTGAAGCTGCCTTGAATATGAAGTAATTTATTTTGATAAGGCTTAAAACCAAGATACAAATAAAGAGCCTTTTCAAGCGGCGAAATTTTAATTAAATTTTTAAAATAAAAGACTTATTGTGGCATAACCATAATAGTAAGACATATGCTGTTGCGACTTTTTTTGTAAATAATGATGTGTTCTACAAAGTCGTAATACATTATTTTATTCTATCATCAATAGTTTTCGCAGCGCACGCGATGTAAAGAATATTTTAGGTAA
Source organism: Limnephilus lunatus (assembly GCA_917563855.2). Taxonomy (NCBI): domain Eukaryota; kingdom Metazoa; phylum Arthropoda; class Insecta; order Trichoptera; family Limnephilidae; genus Limnephilus; species Limnephilus lunatus. The sequence continues at coordinate 827,570 of CAKJTF020000021.1, forward strand.
TTTTTTTACATCTTGGGTTACATTATTGAAGTTTTAGTAAGGATGCCTATTTTTTTTTGAAAATAAATATAGCTTTTGTTACCCAAGGATAGTGTAGCTTCCCAACAGCGAAAGAATTTTTCAAATCGGTTCAGTAGTTTCGGAGTCTATTCAATGCAAACAAACAAACAAACAAATCTTACCTCTTTATATAGTGTAGTAGATTCTTCGATCAATATCAATATATTCGATATCATACGTCAATGAGTAGATTGAATTTTTCTATTGTTTTGACACTTTCATAAACCTTCCTATATATACTTGAATTTGTAGAAATATACATTTGATTATGATACTCAGTGGCGGACTTAGAGGGCGGGGGGGCGGGGAGGGGGGGCGGCCCGCCCGGGCCCCCGGTCCCCAAACATGGGGGGGGGGGCAAACGTCTCCATGCTCCCTTGATCAAATCCTAAACAAGGATAAAACATGTCGGGGGCCCTAGGCAATGCACGTCTCGGGGCCCCTTTACCATAGGGGACCCTAGCAGATGCGTGGCCCCTAGCCGATGCGTGCCGTATAGGCAGTGGCCTACACTGCCTTGTTGATAATACGGCCCTGCCAGGACTGGCTTAAATATGCCGAGGCCCCTAGGCAATGTACGTCTCGGGGCACTTTTACCCTAAGAGCCCTACCCGATGCGGGGCACCTTGGCAGTTGCCTAAACATCTAATGGATAATACGGCCCTGGCTATAGCGACTGGATTTTCGAAGGCAGTGGCCTACACTGCCTTATGGACAATCGGGCCCTGCCAGGGCCGGCTTAAACATGTCAGGGCCCCTGCGCAATGCACGTTTTGGGGCGCCTTTACCCCAGGGGCTCCTACCCGATGCGGGGCCCCTAGGCAGTGGCGTACATTGCCTTATGGATAAAAGGGCCCTGCCAGAACCAGCTTAAACATGTCGGGGCCCCTAGGCAATGCACGTCTCGGGGCCACTTTACCCTAGGGGCCCCTTCCCTATGCAGTCCCCTAGGCAGTTACCTATACATCTTATGGATAATTCGGCCCTGGCTATAGTGACTGGATTTTCGAACAGTTTAAGACTTGCTTCATCAGATGTATAGTTTTTCTAATATTTTGTCAACCAGGTTGAAAAACATTGTTTTGAGAAAAACACATTCAAAGTTTTGCTGAAGGATAATTCAACACACAAACTGTTCAAACGGTTTCATATGTGATGCTGTATCTCCGTCAATTTTAAGACATTTTTTACAATATTTGGTGAAAGATAAAACAGGAATAAATAAATGCAGCCTGAACCGGTAATTTATTTTTCCTTTTCAATGTGTTGTATTTTTTTAAACAATATTTGTAAATTGTACTTATATGTGCCTGTCCTTCCCGTAATGAGTCTTTTTCTCAACTTAACGGAATAATGTTACTTCCATGTTTTTGTAATACATTATAATTAAATAAATAAAATAATATATATTTGTAAAAAGCATTAACTTTGTGGCTCGCATATAAATTTGTTGTAGACCACTTTTATTTATGAACACTCTACCGGTTTCGGAAGCACCCTTCCTTCGTCAGGAGAATATTATATTAGTTATAATATTCTCCTGACGAAGGAAGGGTGCTTCCGAAACCGGTAGAGTGTTCATAAATAAAAGTGGTCTACAACAAATTTATATGTGTATTTATTGTAAATAAAATAATCTTTTTAATGTCTATAAAGTTTTAGTTCCAGTATCACTTATGTATTGCATTTCGTATTATTTTTACTAACTTAGGCCCTTTGCTAAAGGTTATCTTATTATTACAGATAGTAAAGATAGTAATAAAATAGGCAAGTAATTAAAAAGATTCAGTGGCGGACTAACGGGGCGAAGGGGGGGGGGGGGGGGGGGGGGGGGAAGGGGCGGCCTCTGGTCCCCGGGGGCCACCAAACGCCACCATGTTTCCTTTATCAAAACCAAAAAAAGGCTTTAAGGCACCAGGACACTGTAAAACAAATGTTTTGGATTTTTTTTTAAATTTCATTTTCTGAAGTTAATAATGCTTTCACCATTTTTTTACAGCATTTTACGTGAAACCGTTTGAAACAATGTGTACGTTGAATTTTATCCTTCAACAAAACTTTTAATGCTTTTTTCTCGAAACTTTTTAAACTCATTTTTCAACCTGGTTGACAACATATAAAAAAAAACTATACATCCGCGTTTATGTATTTTTATTGCATTTGTATTTACATTTGTATGAACCAACTCTTAAACTGTTCGAAAATTCAGTGTCTATGGCACCTTGTGGGGGAATTTTCATAATGTAAATACAAGAAAAAATTACTATGAGGCCCGAGGCCCGTGTGAATTAAAATTTACATCAACTTTTTATACTGGGGGGGGGGGGGGGGCTGGCTCTGACGGGCTTAGATACTTTAGTTTATTTGTAACAGTAATTGTCGATTTTTTTGCCCGTCCGCCCCTTGTGCCCCCCCCAGAAAAAAATCCTGGATCCGCCCTTGGTAGTGTTCCTATGTGTAGAAATAGGGGTGGGCACGAATTTCCCAAAGATAGAGACTTGTAAGCGAAATAGATTCATTTCATCAGGCGTTCTAAATTGGCACCTCATTTCATGGACACCTCTGCAGGGTTGCCATTGCTTATGTTCTAAAACACCCGCATTTTTTTATTTTGAAATAAAAATGATGACATTCAAAATGAATAATAAAATAAAAATTTCAATGCGGTGTGCCGTTGTCTAGTAGGAAAAAGGGAAACATAAAAAAAACATGGTGATATAATCATATACACAGTGTGCCAGGTACTGCTACGAGAAACTAACTGAAAAATACAAGTAATTTAAATGAAACAAAAAGAGTTAGTTGAAGAAAAGAAGATAAAGTAGCATTTTAGTGTTACAATATAATCTTAACCCATTTTAAAATTTATTTTGTAATTTGATATTGAGACCTAAAATTGTAAGCAGTGAAGTTAATTTAATTAATAAGCAATTTACATCATTAACTAAATAAGAATACATATGGGTGATGTAAAATAATTACCTCCTTTCATCAATTACTGCATCATGCTTTTTTGGTTAACATTTTGTTTGAAAGATTATATTTCAATCAACAACCATTCGCCGCAGAGCTTCTTGAAGCACTGCAACGATGTAGAAATTCGAATAGACAGTGGTATTTCGTTTCAAAGTTTTGATGAGGAGTAGCTGAAACTACCCTCAAATAGAGCAGTTTTATGTTTCGGGAGAATAAGTAAATGTTCTCTTCTATAAAAAAAAAACTATATACCCTAACAATCATGGGATATTTTCGCAAAACTTATCTTAGTAACACTCTGTATCTACCAAGGAAGTAAGCATTTTTCCCTGAGTGGAGTAAAAATATATGACTCGAGAAAGTAGGTGGTTAGGAATTCTTGGAAAAGAAAAGTTATTTCGGCAGATAGATAACTTGGTACTCAGAAGATGAAGCAAATATGTGATTATTCCAAACTCACGGCGCGTAGTACCTCCACAAGACGAAATTTTTGATGTCTGCAATATTATTTACATATTTTTAGTGTTGTGTACGAGACGAAAAATGTTTTTGCGACATATCGTGACGTTCATTGGTGGATACGCAATCGCTTAAGTAACCCGTGGCACAATCGGTGTTTGCCTAACGACCCGGAAACATTCAGAGATGGTGGAACCTTAATGGGAGTAAAAAATAAATTGTGGGGAAGGGAGTTTTCTAACTTCTTGGAGCACTTAGTAAGGATGATGGTAACCGTTTGAAGTATTACAATTTTCTAAGGCACGATGGTGAGAAGGTACAATCTGAAAACATATGTTTTTGGTTAGAAAATTTATTTTGAATTTCACGACCAGTTGGGTTTTTAGATGTTTATTTTTTTTTAACATAAGAACATCTAAATGAGCATTATACCTCCCAGGTAAGTATGGTCCTGTATATTTTTTTACTTACAAAATCTATTTTCTACATTGAAAATATTTATTTTTCAAGTCAATAAAACCCGCGTTTTTTTTTAACTTAAAAAATATATATAGTCACATTTACTTACAAGCCTATACCTACTGGTTCAGTTACCCAACCCAACATACCAAAATACCATCAGATAGTTTCACCGCAGGGGTAGGCAGAGAGGATGGACCGCCAAACAACTCGGTCACATTGCTTGGTTCAATCACATTCATACATACAAGATTAGGTACCTATACCTAATATTTTAGTTTAGACAACGGACTAATGTCTATTCTATTAGAGTAAAAGAAGTGACCGAAAACGCATTGATTTTTGTTGTATCTTTCAATCTCCTTAATAAAATCTATTTTATTGATATTGGAAGATACATTATTACTCCAATATGGCTTCTTATGTTTAGCAATATTTCCCATTATGTAGGTACGTGAGATTTATGAAATACATAATTAAGTATCTACCTAAGTAATTAATTTTATTTAAAAAAAAAAACTATGCTAAACAAAGAACGGTTACTATGTTTTAATCTTTTATTTTATTTTTTTATATTATTTACGGACCATGTTCCATATATGTTAATACTCGTCCTAATTTGACTGTCCTAAAACAAGAATCTTCCTAGTTGGGCAGTCAACACATTTCTTAAATAATGTATATAAATGTATAATTTTTTACTACTATATTATTACATTTTATTCCCGAAAGGTTATATACCCATTGTGGGATCTTTAATAGTACAGTGACAGTACGTGTAGACGATGTAGACATGTAATTAAAACTAGCAATAAATATTTCGTCATTTACTGCCTGCTCCTTGCTTCAGTGACATTCATTCACTGTCATGATTGCTATATGACTGAAACGCGGAAGGGTTTGTTATGCATAAATCACCTTATAAATCCTATACCGATTCAGTCGCCTACGCGCTACGTTGCTTTATCTGTTTCTGTGAGGGTGACGACCGTAATTATAGAGAAGTTTTTGATAATAATAATTAAATGTGTACAATATTTCCATTATATTCCCAAAAATAATTCCCATATAGCTTGAATTTTATTCCCAAAGGGTAAGATACCCATTGTGGGATATTGAATAGTACAGTGACAGAACGTGTAGACGATGTAGACATGTAATTAAGACTAGCAAATAATATGTCGTCATTTACTTTCTGCTCCTTGCTTCAGTGACATTCATTCATTGTCACACTTACTTACAAGCCCATGCTTACTAGTTCAGTTACCCCAACGTACTATATTATCATTAGATAAAATCACCGCAGGGGTAGGCAGAGAGGGCGGACCGTTAAACAACTCTGTTAGGTACTCTGCTTGTAAATAAAACAAACCATTTTAACGATTTCACTTTAATATTGACTCACCGCATTATAAAATTTGAACGTGTGATTAAACAGAGGTAAGTTCAAACTAACACAACAATAATACTTCAGTGACAAGTCTGTTTTTTGTTTGCTCCCGCAAAATTAAAAAATATATTTAATAAAAGTGACAGAAACCATAAAAAAGTGCAGTAATTGCTGATGGTATTTTAGTTCTGTCCATGGTTCTGTCTTTTAAGTGTTTTATGCAGTCAAAACCATACGGTTTTACTCCAGTTATACAAAATCAAAACTAACCAAGCCAATGAAAAAGTGATATAATTTACGACATTTTTAATACAGTAAAAAGTTTACTCACTCCTATTTTCAAAGTGTAAATATAATTTTAAACATAAAATTGATAGTATTCCGTAATAAACAGTGACTTACTAAGTTGTACAAGTTAATTTATTCAACTTATAAAGTGGAAGTGACAGTTCGCAGTAAATCGGTCAAAGTTTTTTTTAGTGCACATTGGATCATTTATTTAGCCCTATGTCCAAACCAACTAAAATCATGGAAACAAGGTCTAACAAAAATACCAAAGATGACCCAATATTCGAATTCATCAATTCAAAATTCGAGGAAATGAAATCAGTTATGTTTAAAAAAATAGAAACTGAGCTTCAAGAAATAAAAACCTTTAACAGCTTTATTAACGATAAATATGACGATATCCTAAACAAACTGTCGCAAATCATGGATACACCAAAACACATAAACAAACTTAAGGAAGAAATGGCAGAAAAGGAGAAAAGATTGGCTACGGTGGAGGTTCACCTGGCAGACATTGAACAATCAGCCTGTTAAACAGTATTGAAATAAGCGGCCTTAAATTACAGGAAAACATACCCCCAGCCCATACTGTAAGCCAGATCGCTGAGCTCGCAGGCGTTACCATATCACCAGAGGACACCTTTAAAATTACAACTTCCAAACCAAACAACCAAAAAAAAATCACAATTAATTTTGTAGACAATAAAAAAGTACACATCATGTTAGCTGCTAAACATAGTGACCCAATAAAAAAATTCAACGGGGAAGGAGCCCAATACGTCTATCTAAATGCGGCATTAACACAGTACTACAAGAATTTACATTGGAATACCAAACAAAGAGCCCTAGAAAAAGAATATAAATATGTTTGGGTTAAAGATGGAAAAATTCTTATAAGAAAAACTAAAGACTCAAAGGTTATCGAAATAAGACATCTCAACGATATACCTATTAAGGGTATTCTCAAAATATTTTTAGAAACTTTATGCCGATAGATGGTGCTATTTTCAATATCGTCTAATAAAACACTTTTAACACGTTATGCTTTTTTAATATTGAGATGAATTATTGGTTCGCGAACGTATATTAGTAATATTAATCTATATAAAAAAAAAAATTGGTACCTATAATTACATAATCGTAGAAAACGGGTGAAAAATACACAATTTCATAGCAAAAAATATGCACAAAAGACATTTTCCACAGCTCCGCGCGCGTTGGTAAAGAACATTTTTATTTACCCAACCAAAAAACATTCGCGAAAACGATGTATTTCAAAAATTTTACGATGTTCCGCATGCGTGGAAGAGAGACGCGAGATAGAGGTTTGTTGTATTCAGTAAATTAAATCAACGCCTGGGAAGATTGAATAAATTTATAAAAGGAACCGGCTGGGAACAACGGCATGTGTGGCGGGAGCTGGTGTTAACTGGACCTTTTTTTAGAGGCCGCTTTTGCTAAACGGGCTTCATAACAAGCGATGTAGGTACATACCTACTCATTAACCATGCATTCTCTCGGTTGCTTGCTCGCTAATATTTCGCGAATAAGTCAAAAAGTTACATTTAATTCTTACATTTCTATGGGGCGCATTTGTCAAACCAACGAAGTGGTTAGAATTGCCAGATGGAGAAACAAATTTGTCGTGTGCTCAAGTCAGGATACCACGGCTAAATCATCGTTCATTCGACAACATCACAATACATAATAATATAGGTAGTATGTGGTGTGATTTCATAAAATTGTTGACACTCAATCTGGCAGAGGAAGGGGTACAAGACAAGTAGAAATGAGATCCTTGAGGGGTATGAGTGGTAAATCCGTGTATGATTGTTCTACAAGCGTCAAATAGATAATATAATATGTGTACTGTATCAAGAAAGAATGCAAGGCTAAAACTGGGATCCCACATCATCTATTTCATAGAATCTATGAAAAATATCGGTGAGAACCCGATTTCTGTACAATAGAAACACAAAATCGACTTCAACTTTCGTTCTGCGAAATCTAACAATTTTTTTTTCTGTTATTGTGATACCAACTAACATTATAGTATAGTGTCTCTTGAGATCATTTTTCGCAAAAAACGGCGCAATCAAGCGAATTAATTATTTGGGAACAGTCAGTGGGAATAATAGAAGAGATGTGTATGAATGTGAATAATCGTATTCCTCACATTCTCTTTCAACTCTTAGTTGTGACTTGTGACCCATCCTCTCAGCGAGAAAACGGTGATAGATAATTAGTAAAAATTACACGATTACTACAGAATGTAATAATTACTGCAGAATAAAATAATTTAATTGTTAAAATTAAAATAGTAATTAAAATATTTATTAGTAATCAAAATATTTATTATTTAATTTTAATTTTATATAAATTACTACAGAATGTACCTAGAAAATGTGGATATAGAGCGAATTAATGAAGAAAGTACCTAGGTAGTATAAGAAGAATATATGACGCAAATATGAATGGTAGAAGAAGTTGGGGACGCACGAGGTAGACATGGCACGATCAAATGAATCAGATACTTGAGTCAGGTCATGTCAAAAGTCAGAATAATAGAAGACTATGTATGAGACGATGTATGAATGTGAGTGAGGCAAATAGTGTGTGCCAAGACCGAGTTGTTTGGCGGTCCGTCCTCTCTGCCTTCCCCTGCGGGGAACCGGCGTGATGGTTAGTTAGGTAGTTACCGAGAAAATATTTGTAAAAAAATTTGTAACTTAGTCTTGGATTCACTCTCTACCTTCGATCAAGTATGCTCTCTAATAATACTTTTGATTCTTATAAAGAGCACGCCTCATTTTTATGGAATAACAATAAAGCGTTGTACAAAGTCGAAAAAAGCTTCAAACTCGTGGCAGACGGACGAGAATCGGACAGAATGTAGGTACCCAGCTCGATCTATGCATTTTATTGTTTAGCAAGTCTCAATAACAAAATAACTAGGCGGGCGTCTAGTGATAGTTGGAGATTTATGAAAGTTCTAAATAATTACAGTCGTTCTCACTATAATTATATAGTTAGTTTGTCCTTTTTTACTGCGTGCCAAAACCGCAAATGTTCCTTGCGCCGAGTAATACTGGAACATTCATAAAAAAGCAAAAAGAACATTCTATCAGAATAGCAAATCGCGCCACGCAAATTGACATTTTTACTACAAATATTGTTACGAAGGTTTTTCGCCAAGTAATACATTTTAATAAAACAACTTTAGTGTTATAGTGATGATCAGGTACCCACAGATTTTATCCCGTAGGAAGCGCCAATTCTGGACGGGTTATGGTTCCCGTCAAGAATACCTGTGGTTCCCAAATATGCTCAGGGGGTGGATTTTAAACCATGATGTGTGTCGCTCTCCAAAGGAATGGTGTGTCAGGTACATAATTTAAAAGGCAGAGTTGTGAGAACAAGCTTATAATTATTATACAACAAATGGCAATCAGGGTTTTTAAATATGTCATTTCACTTACCCCCATGAACCGACCTCCTTTATTGTGTATACTATCGCTAGCTAACTAATAAACTGTCCATCTAGTGGCTGTCAGACCCAGGCAGCATTTTTCCATGCAGGATCTGGATGGCCCTCACGAGGCCGAGATCTGGAGACAGTTCCGCCGCCAAAGTTGAAACATCAAGCGGCCTTACGCCGCGATCAAATTAGTTAAGTCTTCCCGCCGCCAAAGGGAAATCATCAGGGGGCCTGTCGCTAGAAGAATTATGAAGGAGGGAGACCGCCCTCAGTCCAGACGAGATTCAAGGTCGGCGTAAATTTACTTCTCCCTCACAAAGAACGGCAAATTACATCACGGGCTAACGGTACACCGGTCATCCGTCAAAACAGGGCTCTGTCCCAAGTGTGATCGCACGTATTATATCTCGATTGAAATATATCCCGGGTTTCTAGCACGCCTGCCGCCATTTTACGTTGCAGGAAACTCGACTAATCCCAATACAGAGATTCAATCCTTCCGAACACACAATGCGTACCCATTAATACTTTCACCGCCCGACCTTATTTAAAGTTAAAAAGGAATTATTTTCCCGTTCAAATACTAAGTTTCTCACAAAAACTCTTGACTGTCGCGTGGTTAGACACGGGGCCCAACTCTCCCGCATCTACCCACGCAAGAAGTGACGTATATCGCCGGAACTGTCTAGATGTCGCCCCAGGCCGTCGATCAAATCCAAGCTGGCACACTAATAATTAATAACAAGTTCCTACCTAATTACGATTTCGACGGGTAGGGTTGTTAGGATGCAGTACAAATAATAAAGATGTTAATAATTATATTTAAAGTAATACGGATTTGTACTGCATCATAACAATATACTGACCACTTTAACACCATAGGAATGGGTTGAAAGCGTGCACGTGAAACGTATGGCTCGCACATAGGTTTGTCTCCTTCTAACGCAGATTAGGGCATTTTGGCTAGCAGTTTCTGCACAAAATAATCAATTTTGTTAATTTAATTACTGGGTTATTATAAGTGATAGAACTGTGAAATTTTCGTTAGCGAATATTTCATTATTAGTATTATTTTTCGACATTAAAATAAATAAAATATTATCTGTAGTTTTCAAATGCGGTTGAAAAATAGATTGTATGGGAATGGTCACATCTGTTTCACCTTAAGATGATTTAAAAAAAAAAAAAACCCCTATATACACTCCATCTACTCTATATCTTTATAATGGCCTTTTTCATAACGGAAACACTTGAAAAACTGATACCTCAACCAATAATCACCACAAATACCTGCATGTTAAACCGTATACTCCAGGACGAGTTCCCGATCCTGAACATAATTCATCAAAACATTCGAAGTATTAACAAAAACTTCGAGGATTTCACTGAGCTGATAAATGAATTAAATTTAGAACCTGACTTATTAATCCTTACAGAATGTTGGATAAATTCCTCAACATATGTGCATAAAAACATCAACAACTACAAAGTCTTCAATACTAAACTTCACAAACATCAAAACGACGGAGTAATTGTATATTGTAAAAATAAGATGGATTGCAAAATAGAAGAAATTGAACTACAAGACGCAAACTGTTTGAAAATAAAACTCGATCAAGATACATGCATCTTCGCTATCTACAGATCGCCTTCATCTACAAATTTATCACCATTTCTTGGATCACTAGACTCCATACTACTTCAAGAACGAAACATCAGGAACCTGTTCATTATTGGGGATATTAACATTAATATACTGGATACTGGAAGGCAACATCCACAAACACAGGAGTACCAATTACTCCTCCTCTCCCACGGGATGTCTGCCGCAATAAGGGAACCAACAAGAGTGGATCACAAAATGAATAAATCAATCCCCTCGCAAACTTGCATTGACCACATAATGGCAAAAACGAATAAAAAATACTCCACAATCATACATCAATCCACCATCACTGATCACTACACTTTAATTCTTAACATTCATGCAAAGAAAAATCGATCATCGACTCAAAATTTAACGTGGAATAAACGTGTTATAGACTATACAAAAATAAAAAAATCACTACAAACTGAAACCTGGGAGTCAATATATAAAGCTGAAGACATAGAAGTTGCTTGGGAAATGTTTATTGAACACTTGCAATTAAAAATACAAAACCACACTTCAATAAAAACTTACACGTATTCACACAATAAAATTATCAAAAAAGCTTGGATCACACCTGGCCTACTTAAATGTATAAGAAAAAGAGACAAGATCCATCAGCAAGTAAAAAACAATCCTTATGACTTTTCTTTAAAACTATTTTACAAAAACTATAGAAACATCTGCTCCAATCTTACTAAATCGGCTAAACAAAATTACTACAGATCTAAAATAGATCAATCCAATAATAATCCAAAACTTATCTGGCAAATAATTAAAGAAATCACCTACACAGATCAAAACAAAACAAACCCATTGGAAGAAATCAACACAGATAACGGTACACTCTCAGTCAACAAAAACGTACATAAACTAATTAACTACACAAACAACTTTTTTGCAAACATAGGCTCGAATTTAGCAAACAAAATAACCAAACCTCAACACTTTAACCCGAACATAAACAAACACCCAAATCCACAAAGGATTAAATTTGCCCTAAAACCAATCACTAAACAAGAACTAACACTAATGTTATCTAAATTCAAATCAACATCCTCATCTGGTAGTGATGAAATCACAATGAAAACAATAAAATTCTTACAAGATGAAATTACCGAACCGATACTCTTTCTAATAAACAAATCTATCACAGAAAGCAGATTTCCGTCTCAACTCAAAATAGGGACTATTACACCAATCTTTAAATCAGGAAATCGTAAAGATATCAATAACTACAGACCAAACACAATTCTAAACACATTATCTAAAATCTTAGAAATAACAGTTAAAACTCAACTCGTCGACTACCTAGAATCAAATAAACTATTATCACCAAAACAATTTGGCTTCAGAAAAAATTTAGGAACATCCAACGCCATAGCCTTAGTAATTGAATATATTAAAAATTCTCTAGACTCTCATAAAAAATGCATTGGAGAGAGCATTTTCCATTAAGAAACATTGATGAAATTAGATCTAAACTTATAGGAGCTGCTTATTTTTCGCATTTAGATGCTTATTCAGGATTTTGGTCATTAAAATTAGATGAAGAAAGTAGTGACTTATGTACATTTCAAACTCCATTTGGAAGGTACAAATATTTAAGACTGCCGTTTGGAATAAATGCAGCAACTGAGATTTTTTATAGGATTATGATAGATTTATTTGGAGATATAGAAGGTATTTTAATATTTGTCGATGATTTTCTAATTTATGGAGAAACTGAAGAAATCCATAATATTAGGTTAAGAAAAGTCATGGAAAGGGCTAGAGAAGTCAATTTAAAATTAAATAAGTCAAAATGTAAATTTCTTGTCAAAGAAGTATGTTTCCTAGGTTATATTTTTAGTAAGGAAGGTGTTAAAGTTGACAAAGAGAAAGTTAAAGCAATCGTGGAGTTGCCGTCTCCCAAAAATGTCAAAGATTTGCAAAGATTCTTGGGAATGGTCAATTATCTAGGTCCGTTTATAGAAAACTTGTCAGAAAAGTCACAAATCTTGAGAAATTTATTGAAAAACAATGTAGTATGGTCATGGGACGAGAATAATGAAAGATGTTTTAAGATTTTGAAGGAAGCTATTTCAAATATAACAGTTTTAAGTCATTATAATCCAAAAATACCGCTAACTTTGTCAGTTGATGCATCAAAATCAGCTATAGGTGCAGTCATTTTGCAAAATAATCGTCCAATTGCATATAGTTCTAAAACAATGACGCAGTCGCAGGAAAATTATGCTCAAATTGAAAAAGAATTATTTGCCATACAATTTGGTTGTAATAAGTTTCACCAATATGTTTACGGTAACAGAGTGACAGTACAGACTGATCACAAACCTTTAGTCTATTTATTTAAAAAACCTTTGCATGATGTACCTGCTAGATTGCAACGTATGATGTTAGCACTTCAATCTTATGATTTAAATGTTGTACATGTCCCAGGTAAAGAAATGTATATTTCGGATACTTTGTCTAGAGCCGCTTTGAAAGATCATTATATACCTGATTATGAGTCTGATCTACATTGTCATGTCAATTCAGTCTATATGAACTTAGCTATCACTGAAGAATATCGTAAAAAAATAAGTAATGCTACCGCATTGGATGAAGCTATGCAAACATTGAAAAAATATTATTACGAAGGTTGGCCAAATGGTAAAGATAAAGTTCACTGTATGTTAAATCATATTATAACTTTCAAGACGAAATTAATGTCATTAATGATTTGATTTTTAAGGGTAATAAATTAATAGTTCCACAATCTCTGAGAAAAGAAATGTTAAATAAGATACACGAAGGACATCAAGGAATAAACAAATGTCTAAGATTAGCTAGAGATATTTTATATTGGCCTAATATTACTGTGGATGTCAAAAATTTAATTGAACAGTGGCAAGTATGTAATAAATTTAAAGTATCTAATCAGAAAGAGCCATTAATAAATTATGAAGAAACAAATGCAGATCCTTATATCGCTTTATTGCATTATAGGAACACACCGAAAGCCAACTTACCGTCACCTGCTCAATTATTAATGTCTAGAACTTTGAGAATGAATATTCCTTTAACTCAAATTAAATTAAAACCTAAGGTTGTAAGATTTTCAGATTATAAAAAGTGTGTTGATAAAATATAAAAAGAATGCAAGGCTGATGTAAGCATAATGAGTAAGATTAAGAAAGGGACCCTCAGATGGTTTGGACATGTAGAGCGAATGAAAGAAGAAAATAATGTGAGAAGAATATATGACGCAAATGTGAATGGAAGAAGAAGTAGGGGACGCCCGAGGAAGACATGGCACGATCAAGTGAATCAGATACTTGAGTCGGGCCATGTCAAAAGTCGGAATAATAGAAGAGTATGTATGAGACGATGTATGAATGTGAGTGAAGCAAAGACTGTGTGCCAAGACCGAGTTGTTTGGCGGTCCGTCCTCTCTGCCTACCCCTGCGGGGAAACGGCGTGATGGTTAGTTAGTTAGTTAGTTGATAAAAATAATTCAAAAAATTCCAAATATTATAATGAAAATGTAAAACCATTGTCTTTGTTAAAAACAGGGGATCATGTATACTTTAAGAAAAATCCCAAAAGTAATTGGCTACCAGCTGTCGTTAAAGATATATTAAAATGTAACAGGTCTTATATTATTGAAGATAATTATGGTAATAGGTATAGACGAAATAGAATACATTTAAGACTCAGATACAATACTGGAATCAATAATGACCATCTGTCCATGCGATCTAATCCAGCACAAGAAGCGAAAGAAGCTGGAGATGAGGGACAGGTGGGAGAAAATAATTCACAAAATCCATATATTACGAGATATGGAAGAGTTGTCAAACAACCGGATAGGTATTGTGACATATGAAATTTTAATGTATTTTATGTTTTATTTTATTTTATAAATTAAGAAGGGGGATGTCACATCTCTATGAATAAACTATGACTAGATTATTGTAACATGTCTATGGTCTACTTCACTTGTGTAATGTCAGGGAGCTAATAAAGAGCTGAATAAAATGTCGTCTGTGTAATAAGTCACAAGTGTTTTAATATCATAAAACCCACATTGAAACAGAATTGAATATGGAATCATAGGATGGGGATCTGCTACACATACGTACCTCCACAACCTGTTTTTACAGAAAAAAGGAATCATAAAGACCATATTGAAAGTACCAATTAGAACGCCTATCATAAAGACCATATTGAAAGTACCAATTAGAACGCCTTCAATTGAAATTTTCAATAGCTTCGACGTACCAAATGTACAGCAAATATATGCCAAAGATATATTATTGAAGCTTTTCAAAAATAATGAATCCTCTACTAGACCATGTATGCATAACACAAGATCGAATAAAAACGATATAAAAAATATTCCAAGTTATAAAACCACTTTCGGACAAAGAAACTATACATACTTTGCAACAAAACTCCATAACATCCTTCCCCAAGACATAAAACTAATAAAAAATCCTAATGAATACAAATCAAGAATAAAAATATGGCTAAAAGAGGTCAATGAAAAAACCCTAATGAAGACATTAAAAACGACATAGAAGACAAATAAACCATATTTAAATAACTTTAGTCCGCCTCGGCACAGGACCCCCTAGTGAGGAGGACTAAGAAATACAATAATTTATACTTAATTTCACCATTATATCTTGTATGTAACAATTATTTTATATAGTCGCTAAAATAAAAAAAAATAAAAAAAGTCATCAGCGATCCAACAGAATACCATCATCACTGCAGTGACTGCATTGAAGTAGTCCCACTGATATCCATCACGGTCCATCAAAAAAGGATTTGTCAATAATTTGTCATTGTTTCCGAGCACGACTGCAGATCAACAACGTACAAACAATAGTTCACTTATTCGTTAGCGATCTGAGGCCATGCTTGGGAACGATGACAAGCTACCGAAATTATCAATAAAATTTTCATCGATCAACCATGCTAGGGGTAGTTTCTACGACTCGTTTTAGTTTGACCCCTTTCTTAAAAATCTTTATAGAAAATCTTTTTTTTAATAATTGCTATTCCCTGGTCATTGTCCGGTAGCCTTACAGACCACAGAATGGCCTAATCGTTTTGGATGCCTTCATTTTCTAATCACTTTGTTATTTTTTTCCTTTCATGTTGTCGCTTCCCGTGAGTCGTGCCCTTATTGCTAAGGACCGCGATCCCTGTTACTAGCGCCACCCAGACTCACTCTCGATGCTCGGCGCTGTATGAAGAGTTGCGTTTACCTGTTCCAGACACTAGCCTGGCCACTCCATTATGATTATACTACTAACTTCTTACTAACCCTTGTGTAATTTTTTAAAAACATTATTACTTAATGTAAAAGCCTCATGGGCTTACAAAATAGTAAATAAATAAATTATATCTTACACTTTCGTTTCAACAGCTCTGTTAAAGTCACCTCTCTAAATTTTGCGTCTTCTTGCCTCAGTGCATGCTCGCCAGCAAGGCCGCACCGAACCCTTCTATTTTCTCCCACTTTCCTTTTTCGTGCAGGAGCTTCTCCCTCTCGTTGGTATTCTTTTCCCTCTCGTTCTTATTCTTTAATTCCTCCTCTTTCAGGAACTTCTCCATCATGGCTCTTTTACTAACTGAAAGTAAAATATTAATAATAATATCATAACATCACGAGAGATGGAAAGACTGATAGAGATATTGAAAGAAGGGTAAATGCAGGTATCTCTATTAATGGAGGACTGAATGCCGTTGGCGCTAATAAAAAAATGTCAAAAGAAGCAAAGCTAGCAGTCCACAATGGAGTCCTGGTACCCACCCTGATGTATGGCAGTGAGGCATGGAACTGGCAGAGGAAGGATGAAAGCAGACTGAATGCTGTTGAAATGAGATCCCACCATGCATGATCATGTGAGAAATGTGAAGATTCGCAAAGAATGCAAGGTTGATGTAAGCGTAATGAGTAAAAGAAAGGGACCCTCAGATGGTTTGGGCATGTAGAGCGAATGAATTAAGAAAGTTGTGTAAAAAGAATATATGACACAAATGTGAATGGTAGAAGAAGTCGGGGACGCCCGAGGAAGACATGGCACGACCAAGTGAATCAGATACTTGAGACGAGACATGTCAAGAGTCAGAATTATAGAAGAGTATGTATGAGACGATGTATGAATGTCTGCCAAGGCTGAGTTGTTTGGCGGTCCGACTTCTCTGCCTACCCCTGCGGTGAAATGGCGTGATGGTTAGTTAGTTAGTTTTTTCATAACATTATTCCCATTCACCCTAAGATATTTCATTGTAAGTACTTACAAAGTCCTTGGTAGGAGGCCTTTCTTTTGACGCCGGACGGTCCAGGCGTTGCGGGCAAAACGTCTGTCGTCACCGGCCCAAACATCGCGGACAAAGCTTCATCATCCTACTCAGGGAATTGAAGGACCTCAATTTCAATATCATTCTGCAAGAAAGTAATGAACTGTTTATTAGGTTTTCACCATCCATATTAAAATATAATATAAAATAATAGTCTGAAATATACCCACGGCACAGGCAGCGTCTCTTCTACCACCACTATCCCTTCAATTGGGCCCTCGCAATCCCGCCCCCAGTTCGGCCTAACTCAATTCGATGCCTTCTTGGTGTTACCTTTTAGGTCCCGTCAAGTCTGAAACAATTGATAAATGGTCAAACTATTATTCAGAAACCGATAAAATAAGATTACTTATTTTGAGAAAGGTGTTTGTTTCAGTTTCAATAAAGTATTATTATATTATGTACATACTTGCTGCCATTTTTCGCCTGGTTTCTTGGCTCCAAAGCTGATGGCGTTCAGGGTGTGGGCCAATTCGTCCCACTCCCTCTTGCTGGCTACCCTTCCCTCGAGCCCCTCCCACCTTCCTGATGCCATCGAAGACTGACCCATGACACCAGCTGCTCCTAGCCCTTTTATTCTGTAGAAGAATTATTAAAACACATTATAATTATTAATTTAAAACTAACATTGCAATCAATAAAAACATGCAAATGCGGTTGGTAATGACAGTATCCCACTGGCGGTGGCCAAACGAAAATTCATATCGCTCGCCATACATTCTATAATCGTTTGGCCACCATCAACCGGATACTATAATAAATAATCACGTTTCTTAGATAAATAATTCAAATGACACAATTTTAAGACTACAGTAAAAAAAAACAATCTCTACTTAAATAGTTCCACCTCTCGGCCATTCTAGCATTTCGTATGAAATCTCGGGAAGAATATTTTTAAGGTAATATTTTGGGCATTTATTTTGAACTGTCGTTTATTTTATTTACCGAAACACATGCTTTGAACAATAAACTATCGATAAAAACAACATTACTCGCGTTTATTTGATGAATTGGCAGGTTTTTAAAAAGTTTTTGTGACATACCGTCGACTTACTTTTGACAGTTAAGCATTAGTCAAGCCACAGCCGTTCTTAAGTGAAGTCAAGCCATGGTGTTAGACGTGGCAACAATGCATTTAGTCTATGGTGTGACCGGGTGCGAACCAAGGTTATATTTGACAGGTGAAAGACTTGTTGTATTTCATGCGTTTGTAGTAGGATTTTCGAAGAGGAAATGTATATTTCCGGTCGTTAGTGGTAGAATTGCCTATGTCAATTTTGGTAATTTGATTTACGTACCAGAAAGTTCCCTTATTTGAATGTTCTGAATACCGACGCTAGGTGCTCTGGATATAGAGTGATGGCACTTTCCCAAAACGTTTTAAGGACCAGAAGGATTCCTCTACCGGTTCTCACGTCAAGACTCTTTTGATTTTAAAACGAAGCTACTGTTAAATGATTCTAAAAGCCCCCGACTGTCCCTACACGGCACAACCTACATTTATATATACCAAAAACTTTAAAGTTCTCTTCCGAGGCAGTTTGTTCCTGTTCTTGAAGCTAGTGGAGATATATATATATATATATATAGAGGAACATACATTATAAAGTAAAAGCATATTCATACGGCAGTGTACAACACAAGATCCGCATCTAGAGCTTCTGGCAAGCCACAGGCAGCTCTATCGAGAGACAGTGCGATGGGAAGGTGGTCCTTCAAATCATTCACACCGTCCCCGGCAGCACAGTGGCCAGACGTGACCCCTATGAAGACGGTGGGATAGTGGAGGAGAGACTTCTGAAGAACCCAGGGAACTAAGTAACTCACTCCAGCCGACAGGACCACAAGCGAACTGGAGATCGGGGTCGAAAGAAACCCCTCCTCTCACTTCTACCGCTACGTCAGGGGTGGTGCAGTGGATAGTGCAGGAAACCAGGCGCTTACTTAAGATATGAAACAAAGACACCACCTGCGCCAGGCAGGGACAAGGGGGCTATTCGACCCCATTTTGGGGAGAGAGTAACAGTACAGACGAAGAAGCATTACAATTCTAGCCTGTTTGATAATAAACAGTTAATATAATAAAAGATCAGTATCATTCCTAGAAGAAAACAAAAAAAAAAAACAAAGAAATTCATAAGATTATAGCTGTCAGTAGGACGATAGATAGAATCAGGGCAAAAAAATTAAAATAACAATTAAAGTTACATAGTATAGGATCGTTGCCTTCCTATCTAATGAAAAAGTCAAAATATTGATACAGCATTTTTTGCACCACGAAATGAATAAACAATCATCATCCCCGGTCCCAGGGATTCGGGGCGATTCAGTAGCTTGGGCATTTCTAGCGGGCATTAGGCCCCACATTTATTTTACACATTCAACATTCATTTTAATCAGAAGAAAACAATTCTTTTAAAACAGCAAAGTTATCAAATGGATAATAATAGTTTAGAATTTTTTACCTGCATATATTATGATGCTAGATGTCATTTAATTTAAATAAATGCCAAAAGGATTTGTTATTATTTAGAAATAAAGTTCGCCAATAAAAAGTTAGTTCCGCATTCATTAAAAAAGCAGATACTTTAAGGTACTGACACACATGCTCACAGAATCCGGCTTATGAGCATGCTCATTAATGAGTACGCTCCTGTCAAAAATAGTCAACTGTACACATTTGCTCAGTAATGAGCTGGCTTGGTTTGAGCTTTCTCGTAAATGAGCGTGCTCAAAGCCAACATTTGAACACACATGCTACTTAATGAGCATGCTCATGTCAAAAAATAAACGTCATCGTCAAGTGTCAGTTCCGTTCTCCCAGAACTAAAAAAAGTAATCTTATTGCTTGCAACGCAATTACTAATTATTTAAGAATCTTTTGACGAAAGAAAACAAAACGGTTGATTTGAGTCCAAAATGTCAACGGTTATACAGTTACAAGGACATAATAGAGTCAGTGCCATCCGCACAGAAGTCAATTTGATTTCGTAATTGGATCACGAGAAGAGCAAACCTTGGAGCAAGTAATCCATTTGTTGTAGAAATACGAGAAGAAGATGTCAACGGATATAAAAATCATTTACGAATGCTTCCGCAGAAATTTTTATTTTATTCGGCTAAAATAAAATTGGAAATTACATTGAGATACCTAGCTGTCGGAGATTCTTTGTACATATTATCAGCGTTTAACAGGGTTAGAAAGTCTACTATGGCTAAATTTATATCTGAAGTTTGTGCTGCAATATGATTATGACGTTTGATTTGGGTCCAAGATTTCAACAAATCCGAAAATGACTAAATATTAAGAAATAAATGCTAATTTCAATAGAATGTGGTTTCATTTTGGAGGTAAAGGAGCTTTTGGGGAATTCGGAAATCTATTGTGTGTATTTTAGTGACCAAGTATATTCGTGATACCCATAATAAACCACGAAACACAAGGTTTTTTGTCTCCCCTGCGGGCTATTTTGACATTTTTGCTAAGAATGCGCAGGCGCGAACTGAGATCGGATTGACATGAGCATGCTCATAAACTAGTCTGTTCACACATGCTACAAAGCTTCCCCTTCCACCCGATAATCCAATGAGCATGCTCATTAATCAAACGTCTGTTGATTTGTGAGCAAGTCCATTCGGCTTGAAATGAGCATGCTCATTACTAGCAATGTCACTGACACACATGCTACTAGGTAGCAATTGCTACTAGGTAGCATGCTCTTTGGCTTCAAATGAGCAAGTGTGCCCGTAGCATTATGGTTTTACAGTAAAGGCACTTTACAGTAAAAAGTAAAGAATCGGGTTCGGTAAGAAAATTATGGTGATTTTAATGGTATGATGTATGTTTTATTTACGTAATGCAATATTTACATCATTGATTGCACTTATATCTCTTTATAGAAATTACTACTTATGGATATATTACTGTAAAAATGTGAATAAACGTTACCTTGTAGCTTTATTCAATGATGATTATAAACTCTAATCACAATATTTTGTGACGTAAATCTTTACACAACGTGTACTTCGTTAGAATCTGAAAAACAACATAAGCAATATTATAGGTTATTATACGCCGACAGTTGAAAAGTGTAAAACCATATCACACATCATTATTAAACATAATATTTATTGTAAAGGGTGAATAAACACCACATTCAACGGTGACTAAAAACTGAGTCTAGTCTGAACATAATCACAATATTTTTTTTATCATAAAACACGTGTATTTCGTAAAGAATTTGTAAAAACAACACTGCAAATACTAGCGGAGACGCGTTGATGCTTGTAACGTGTAAAACGATAGTTAACATCATATTAAATGTAATATTAACTGAAAAAATGTGTTTAAACGTTACCTTGAAGTTGCTAGTAATACTGTAAAGGTGTCTACTGTCTATACTGTGATACTGTCTATGGTCAAGCACATAACATGTCAAGCATTTTTTACGAAATCTCGGAAAGCAAGATTTATTTTAAGCAATCATTTATTTTATTTACTGAAACACATTCTTTGAACAATAAACTATCTATAAAAATAACATTACTAGAGTTTATTTAATTGAATGAAGAAAACACTCGGAGGTTATGTCTTTTTTTATTTTTATGCTAATAATATCCGGGAAGTTCGATATCGCACAAAACACATTTATCAATGTAAACAAACACAAAATAAACATGAATGTACTAAATAATCATATAACTTACGTTCATTGTAGCAGACAGATAAAAACACAACACCAAAAATACAAACGTCAAAATCCCGCTTCTCGAAGATGAAAGACGAAAGACGAAAGACGTATAAATGGGCGTAGACAAACAAATTAGCGAACCATAGACTTTAGGCGCATAGACAATGCACATTACTTCTATGTAGAGTGTGAAAGTCTATTTATGGTCAACCAACCGACGCCAATAGACAATAGACGCTTTTCTAAACCTGTTCGTGATGGAGAGATACAGAGTGCAGTTTTCACAGTAAAATGGGATACGACACGGAAACTATACTATGAACCGTACGAAAGCTGTGGAAGATAGAGAGTAAGCCCCCTGGACACATTGACCCCCAGATTCCTAACCACCCCTTACACTTTTTTCCTTCGCAGAACTTCCTCTGCTTCCTTTCCCTAAAAATACCCTCATCACAACATCTCCAAAGATGACAAAGGCCCCGAGGGAAATTGTTTTCCTCGGGCACTCTTTTGCGGAGCTTATGTAAAAAAAATATATAGAGTGAACAGGAACAACGTAAATATCTTTCTTCTCATGTGTCAAAATTAACTATCGCTTTTGACTATTTAAAATCTCTGCTTTGATGCAATCGTTATTTTAGTAACCAATTAATCGGAATAAAAGTGGCTACCGTTTTGCGATAGGTACTGTGAGATGTGTGCCTTCAATTAATATTTCTTCTTTTCGATCGCTTTTACGATCAAATTTACTTCTATAAAATTCCCTTTTCTAATTTTTTTTTATTATTGCTTATTGAGTTAGTTATACTACATGAATATAAACTAATAAGCACAATATAACATTTCATTTGACAAATTTAAATATTTTTACAGTTAGCATAACATTAATTTTTAAATACATTCGTTCTTTCTTCATACTTTCAGGCATTTCATCGTATATCTTTAGTCCTCTATACATTAGGCAGTTCTGTGATATTTATTTCTTCATTTGTGGCAATCAAACTCTGTTTTTTTTTTCTTGTTTCGTAATTATGTAAGTCTCTATTAAAAACAATTTCATCCTTAAAGTATTTTGGCATTTGGTTTTTAATAATTTTATGCACAAAAATTAAAAAATTAAATGGTAGTCTCTTTTTTATTGGAATCCAATTTAGCTCATCTCTCATTTGATTAACCCTTGCGTATTTGCTCTGTTCTGTATAACTTCTAGTTTGTTCAAATTTCCTTCATTGGCCAAATATAACATCTAGGAGCAGTAATCCATATGTTGAGTAACGATAGTTTTATAAATGGGCTCCGTAGTGTTTCTATTTAATTTATGTCTTAGTCTTCTAAGTAAATTGACCTTTTTTGATACCTTTTTTAGCACACATTCAAAATTTGCTGTGAAAGTCAGTATTGAATCTAATATTACACGCAGGTATTTGATTTCATTTATTTTTCTAATTTTTTCACCATTAATTGTCAAATTTAACCCTGTGTTACGCGTTTTATTGCCTATTTCCATATATTTTGTTTTTTTTTTAAGTTCAGTTTCAATTTGGTTAATTTCAGCCATTTGCTATATTTTGTTAATTGCATCTATGTTATCTTCACACGAAATATAGATTAAGGTATCGTTTGCAAATAGTCTAATTTTGCAATGTTAATTTCTAATTTACAGGAGTTCACTTACTCTGACGGTGATGGTGGGATACGACCCAAATCCCAAATTGACACTGATTTCAGGTTTTAGACCGCGGATGTGTGAAACAAAGACGAAGTCACCAGTTAATTTTACTCGAAAAAATATTTAAAAATTCTGATAACGACCGTCGTACATCGTTTCCACAAAACTTCAATGTATTGACCAAATCCAAGATGAAAATATGAATAAATGATATAGGAATAACAAAATAAGTAAACTGCGCAATTCACACGCCATAGAAATGAAACATCAGAAAACTAAAGTAGACAAAAGTGTGTAGGCTTAGAAACACCGCACAAAGAGGAGACCGATTATTCTCTCGCTGTGTAAAATACTATAGATTTATGTTTTTGTCCCTTTTAGTGTCGCTATTTTTCGTTTCACCGAGTTTAAAATCACAAAGATAGATAGACTAACATTATTGGGTCACGAATGACCCAATAATGTTTGATAATCTCCTACTACCATTACAGAAAGCCGAAAATGTTTGTGTTGAGGTGGGACTTTTTTTACATTTGCTCCACACAGGGACCCTGAGGAAAATAAATTCCCTCAGGGCCTATGTCATCTTAGAGGATGCTGTGTGGAGGGTCTTTTAGGGAAGGGAAGGATAGGAGGTTCTGAAAAGGAAAAAGGTATGCGGGGTGGGTAGGAATCTGGGGGTCAGTGAGTCCAGGAGGGGACGTATGAACCCATCCCTCCAACTACGGGGCAAGGCGATGGGTAGAGAGAGAGCACTACTGGAAAGGTCAAAAAGCCTCCCACAACCAGTCTCTCGGCGGATGCGTCTGCTCACCACGCAGCAGGTGGGCAGACGCATCCGCCGTCAAGACCTGCACAAACTTCCCCCCCATGAACCCGGGTATCTCTGCTAAGTCACCAAACGTAGCGAACCACTTGGAGTGACGTATGGCAGAGGTGTTGGTTATCCATGAAATGGTTCCCAGGGCGGCGGTACCCATACCCGCATCCCAAACCTAAACTCGATGCCCATTCAACCACTGAACGGTCAATGATTCTATCTTTAAAATAAATATATAAAACTTGTGTGCAGTTCACCTTCACAAACCTGGAAGTGAATGTGTAACAATTAGCCCCGATTTAAAAATATACATATTTTTGACGTTTGCTTCGTAAAATATTTTCTTTTGTTGGCTAAACTTTTTTCCATTTCCGCGGGAATGAATTGCGTCTACGAAACTTCTTAACTTCTAGAGACTGGTGGTTGATGTGTGCGGTTCTGCTAGATTTTATTACTATCAATTTTGTGCAACTTTAGTGCAAAACTAAAACTTGATTAATTAGATTTCAGATACACAGTTCTCAAATATAATGTTTAAAATGGCTCCTGAAAATCTTGACGTGAAAGGCTTTTTCACCAAAAAGGAATGGAGGGGTATGTCGGAGGAAATACGCCATGGAGTCAAATGCATGTACGTCGTTTACAAACATGGTAAGATTCTTTTCTCCTCCTTTGCCTTTTCATCCTGTCATTAATCTATATTAATAAATGTCGTACACTTCGTCAACAGGAAAGATAGAAAAACCGGATTTCCTTATTCGGTACGAGGAGTTCAGGAAAGATCTGGAGGGCAAGAATGAGAAGAAAGGTATATGATACTATAGTACGCGTATTGCGTTTATATTTACAATATTCCAACTGTACTATGTGTTCAATTTCTTAACTTTTGTAGATAAGACTCCGGCATTCAGGCTGCAACAACAGAAGGCCCGAATGCGCAGAAGACTTAAGAACAAGAAGGTGTGTGTTGTGTTAATATTCCTGTACCATTAGTGGTGTAAGTATATCTATAGTGGTGTAATAGTATGTGTCATGTGTGTTGGTTGGGTTGCAGGTTGTTGCAGACGGTGTTGCAGTGGAGCAATGCTTGAAGGGCTTCAGCCAACTGGAAATAGACGAGTAAGTATGGGAAGGCCAAGTGCAAGTGCATCTGTCTGTTGTTTATTGCTCTGTTTGTTGTGTTGTGCTTGATGCTTGTGTTATTCTTGTAGATCCGCTCGGAAGAAGAAGGCAATGGATGAGCTGGTGCGTGCTAAGGAGGAGGAGATAGACACGGCTCCAGACAGCGAGCCTGGTGAGTACAGCCTGCTTATTAGAGATATAATATACATAATGTGATGCTTGTTGTGTCGGTTGGCTTCATGAATACACGCTTGCTTCCAGTGTACATCAAGAAGAGGCGGCTCCGAAGACTGAAGAGAGTGAATTATATGGAACTGGAGGAGCAAGACGATGACAGATACACCTGTAAGTGTAGTTAAGCGTGTGTTGTACTTGTGGGTTGTGGTGGAGTATGTTTGTGACTGTGTGTGTGTTTCCAGGGTGTGATGAGTGCGACAGACGCTTTCGGACATTCTGCCCGCTGCACGGACCGCTGCTGGTGATACCAGACGATAAGACGGGAGAAATGGAGCTCGGCTGCCCCCCCCATGTAGAGCTGCGGCCCTCGGGCATCCCGGGGGCAGGGCGCGGCGCCTGGGCGGCGGAGCCTCTGCCCAGCGGCCTGCGCTTCGGGCCCTACCGTGGCCAAGTCTCCACCAGGCCCAATCCCAATAGCCAATACGTTTGGCAGGTACTACTCACTTTTAATTGTGTAACCGCTTACCACATATTATATGTATATGTACCAATCACCGTTACTCAATCAATCATACTGTGCAGGTTCGCAAACAAAATGGAGGAAGGCAGTACATAGACGGCGAGAACCTGGACAGTGGCAACTGGCTGCGCTTTGTGAACTGCTCGCGCAACCCCCGCGAGCAGAACCTGCAGGCCTTTCAACACAAGGGGGAAATATTCTACAGGTCAGTGCAGTGTGCATCCACGCTCTATAAATACTACACTACACTACTCTTACAGCATGCACTCTATTTGTATCTGTTCTGTGTGCTCTCAGGACGGTGATGAACATCAACGCTGGCACGGAGCTGCTGGTGTGGTATGGGCCAGAATACGCCAAGCAGCTTAACATAGATCCCAAGCTGTACCACACCCGCACGCGTACCCATACACCGCTAAGAGGTATGTATTAATATATACCACTGCACTGTCTGAACATCTTTCTATCTGCTTCCCACTCGGCACACTAGCCATGGATGAGGGGAAGCGAATGGTTGGCAAGTATAGTACACTCCAAACTTTAATGCCGGCCTGAACTTGATACGATCCATTCTCATGCAGTTACTGACTTTACAATGAACGTAAGCGAAAGAGAAAGATAGCATAAAAACAAATGTGCGACAAAGAAAGGCATAGGCGGGGAGGCATGCCACTTTTCTGACCTCAAACTCGCCTATTGTGACGATTTCTGTCATGTATCAACATCAGGCCGGTATTAAATTTTGGCGTGTACTATATACCGAGCTATTATATATTTACTAAATTCAGCATTTCACACAGACATAGCCATTAGCAGAAGGTTCTTTAAACACAATACACATTCTTGTACTTATACAATGTTTAAGAGAACGCAGTGGGAATCAAACTTTTCCAATTCCTTCAAAATCTCTTGTTGCAACACAGAGGCCGCCTAAATATAATAAATGGTTCTTTAGCAGTAAATTAATATCTCTTATTATGCTCAGCTCAGAAACTGCTATAGTATCAATTCTCTTTGAAAACTTGATTCTGATTATTTTACAATTGGCTATTTCACATAACTAATATTTTAACACCTCGTTGACTAAATTCAGTTTTACTTATGTAGTTCTATATTATCATCAACTGTTATTTTTTTGGAAGTATTTACTACTATTTAAAACATAAAGTAACAAATGTACATTGAAAATTAAAACTTAAAAATAAAACATTAAAGCATTTGTGTTGGTGACCCAACAGTTGAACCACCGACAATTGGCGCCATGGGAAAGGTTTTTACTATAAAATTATAATTTTTTGTGCATTATAATTTCAAATGTAAAATCGACTTCAAAACTACCCTTAATAATAAGTTGGTATGAATAACAAACTAATTAAATGCAGTGTAGATTGTTTTGTTCTTACGCACTGGTTTACACAGTATACAGGGTTTAACAGGACGTTCCCGAGGGATTTTAACCATCGATTCCTCACATTATTTGGAGTAAAAAAAGTAAATGAAATTTTTGTCTCCGGTGATATTTTTTTTATTTATTTTTTCTACAAAAACATTAAAAAATGGTAGGTGTTGGACAGTTGGAGGCGGGGTGAGGGGTTGGTTGGTTACTCGGCTGAGTGACCAATGACAACAAGCGAAAGAATTTTTTATTGGTTTGAATTTGAAGAAATAAAATTTTTTGAAAAAAAAAATGTCATAAAAAAAGTCACCGGAGACCAAAATTTCATTAACATTGTTTACTCCAAATATGCTCAGGAATCGCTGGTTAAAATCCCTCGGGTACGTCCTGTTACACCCTGTATTCATAGACAAGTAGATTTTTTCTTGATGCATTTGAATGAAAATATTTTTTATACTTTGTTATTCGGTAGTACATCCTTTCTGCACATGGGGGGGGGGAGTAAAGAAGTGCGCCAAGGGGTATGGGGGGGGGGGTCATCAGCTCTGTGATGTCACATATAAAAATAATTTGAACTACTGTTTTGATTGTTTTTAGATGTAAAATTGCAAAATATGTGACGTCACACTAGGGGAGAGGGGGTCTCACAAATGTGGCAATGTGTCGCAGGGAAGAGGGGGGGGAAAAAATCACGAAATTCGTGTGATACAATTTATGGACGGCCCGAGGCCCCTTTCCCTAAACCGACTGCATGTATATAATGTATGCATGTAGGTATGCCGGGGGCCAATTGTCGGCGGATCAACTGTGATGGAGCCATCTGTGATAATATTCCTAACCATTTACAAAGTATATTTTTATGTAAAAACACAGAAACAAATTGATTTGTTTAAAATTTTTGAGTATGGGAGTAGCAAAAAATATTTAATAATTAATTTATATAACGTTTTCAAATAATAAAACACTTTCTTTCAACCCCTTGATTGATTTACTCAACATGTTTTAGTACAGTGAAAATGGTCCAAGAGTGGTTTTGAGAAAGTGTTTTATTTTAGGAATGATTCAATTTAAATGCTAATTTGTTCTACAAAAAATGTTTGGAAATTATGTTCATAAGAGTCGGAAAGTCTGATAAGGACATTGAAAGAAGGGCAAATGAAGGAAACTCTATTAATCGAGTAATGGGTTAAAGTTGTCAAAAGTAGTGAGGCCACAATGGGAAGCTTTTTTTTTTTATTACATTAACTCCACACAGGAGGCCCTGAGGAAAACAATTTCCCTCAGGGCCTATGTCATCTTTGAAGATGCTGTGTGGAGGGTCTTTTTGAGGAAAGGAAGGAGTGAACATGGGTCTTGAAGAGACCCATGTTGTAGGAGGGAGGAAACACAGAGGCCGGCAAATCGTTCCACAGCCGAGCTGTTGAACTCAAGAACGAGTCGTAGAAACGACCCGTTCTCATGTGACTAATGTCAACCGTGTACAAATGTTGGGCGCGTGTTTGGCGTGTTTCCCGACTATGCACCGGTGCCGAGGGGATCAATGACGCTAGTTCCTCGGAGCATCTTCCATTGTAATACCGGTAGAACAAGGACAGCATTCCCACCTGACGCCTGTGCTCTAAAGATTGCAATCCGTCTGTTAAGATGGAAGAATCTATCAAACGGACGGCCCGTTTTTGCACAGAGTCAAGGGTTTTTTTAAGGTATTTTGGAGCTCCAGACCAGAGGTGGCTGCCAAATTCAACCGTGGGGCGCACTTGCGATTTGTACAGGGTTAGCAGTTGTGTACTATTAAAGTATCTGCGGGCCCTGTACAGTACGCCCAGTTTCTGAGAGGCTAACTTAACTCTGGTTTCGATGGAGCCCCCGTACCTGAGCTGGTCACTTAGAGTTACACCAAGCATATCAATGGAAGTCCTGTTCGGAAGAATGCTTCCGTTGAAGGAGACTAGATTATCATTTCGATCCCTTTTAGACGTTATCAGACACGATTGGGTCTTTGAAACATTAAATTCGACGAGGTTATTCTTACCCCAAGAGAAAACATTCTCGAGGTAACCGTCCATTCTTTGCTTCAAAGCCCTCCGAGCTATTGGGGTTTGTGTGCCCTTTGGAGGCTTGTCAAACAAAAAGCTATCATAGACTATACTGTCATCCGCGTAACAATGAATCGGTGCACATGACAAAAGGTCGTTGATGTGCAACAGAAACAAAGTCGGAGACAGAACCGATCCCTGTGGGACTCCAGCATTTATCGAATGCGAGGAAGAGGTGAAACCGTCAGCAACCGCCTGAATCGACCTCCCCCTCAAAAAGTCTGCAATCCACGCACACAGGGATGCGGGAAGTCCGTAAGAACGCAGTTTGTTGACAAGCGCTCGATGCCAAACCCGGTCAAAGGCCTTTGAAATGTCCAGTCCGACCGCTTGGGTCTCACCGAAACGTTCCAGGCACTGCCCCCAAACATGCGTCACATACGCGAGAAGATCACCGCACGAGCGGTTCCGCCGGAATCCGTATTGACGGTCGTTAATAATTTTGTTCTTCTCGAGGTATGTGAGCAGTTTGTCATTGATCACACGTTCCATCACTTTTAACAGAACTGATGTGATCGCTATGGGGCGGTAGTTGGCCGGGTTGGAGCGGTCACCCTTCTTTGGAATGGGGTGGATGATCGCTTTTTTCTAACCAGAGGGCACAGAGCCTGACTTCAGGGACATTTTGAAAAGCTTCGTCAAAATTGGAGCTATTTCCACAGCGCA
The DNA here is from genome assembly GCA_917563855.2 of Limnephilus lunatus. Taxonomy (NCBI): domain Eukaryota; kingdom Metazoa; phylum Arthropoda; class Insecta; order Trichoptera; family Limnephilidae; genus Limnephilus; species Limnephilus lunatus. The sequence continues at coordinate 857,845 of CAKJTF020000021.1, forward strand.
CCTCTGTAAAACCAGGGCAGGTATTCCGTCAGGCCCGCTAGCTTTGTTAACATAGAGCCCTCGTAAGACTTGGAGTACATCCCGATGCCGGATCCTCAGCTTCTTCATATGAAAACCGCAATGAGGAACCGACGGCGGGGTAGCACCTTGATCATCGAGGGTCGAGTTTTCCGCAAACATTTTGCCTAATAAGTTAGCCTTTTCGGCGGCGGTATTTGCTAGAGAGCCGTCAGGTCTGGTAAGAGGTGGTAGACTGGGTTTGCAGAAATTGCGACCTATTGAGCCCGCAAGCGACCAGAACGCCTTGCTGCCGTGCGGGCAGGCAGCCAGCTTTCTGCTGATCTGCAGGTCGTGCTCGAATTTTGACCTGTTAATGATCCTCTTGCATTCCTTTGCCATTTTGTTATATACTATTCTGTTTTCGGGCGTTCGAGATGTGTTGTAGACTCGGTAAGCCGCGTTTTTTCGTCGCACTGCTTCAGAGCATAGTCGACTGAACCAGGGCTTTGAGCCCACACCAGTTTCTTTAACAGTGGATTGGATGAAGCCATCCATCGCGGATGTAATGACTTCACCAATTTCCTAGGCACATCTTGAGGGATCCGAAGTCTGAAAACAGACAGCTGACCACGGGAAGGCATTGAAATGAGCCCGCAGACCAAACCAGTCTGCTGATCTATAGTGCCACACTTTTCTCTTCAGCCGCTCGTTTGGCGGTCTGAAGGTTACGGGGATTGATGTTGTCACCAGGCAGTGGTCGGACGACCTAGAGGCGCTGTGACATCAATCTTGTAACCGTGTGGCACAGTGGTTAAAAACAGATCTAACAAATTAGAGTGGTGAGTCTGGACATCAGGAACCCTTGTAGGCTCCTGAACCATTTGCTCCAGTCCGTAGCAGAGGGCAAAGGATTCCGCCTCTCGTCCAGCCGAGTCAGTTTGTCCTGAGAACTTTAACCAAGGTTCGTTATGAACATTGAAGTCCCCCAGGACCACAAACTCTGCCGTAGGGAAGCGGGGCAAGAGGTCATCAACAGTATTGCTCAGATGTTTGAAGAGTTCGGACGTGTCTGAAACGCTAAGGTTCGGTGAGCGGTATAAGCACGCGTAAAATCTTACCGTACTGGCAAGATTGACACGCACCCACATTACGTCGAATCTGGAGTTCTCCAGATTCAACAGTCGCACACAGTTGACGTCAGCTCGGCTGAAGAGACAGACACCTCCTTTGGGTCTGAATTTGCCCATGAGGGTGAAGCCCGGCTGCCCGGGCAATCCAGGTAGGAGGCGTCTGTAGGCTCAGCTATCTGAGTTTCGGAAAGGAAGAGAAGGTTGGGACGTTGGGAGACAAGATGGTGGTGAACTGAGTTTAGGTTTTTGTGCAGGCCGCGAATGTTGGTGAAGTTCACCAACAGTTTTGGCCTGCACCGGGGACTCCTACTTCTCGCCGTTGTAAAGATGTTACTTGTTGTTTGTGTGTTCATGATTTTATTGTTTATTTTTTTTTAATTTTTTTTGTTTGTTTTTTGAGTTACGAGGGGAAAGGAAGGTCTGGGAAGGAAGGTTGAGGGGTGGGTAGGAAGCTGGGAATCAGAGTGTCCAGGAGTGACGGACGTATGAATCCAACCCACCCACTGCGGTGCAAGGCGGTGGGCAGGGAGAGTCCGGCTGGAGAGGTCACCCAATGCGCCCCAAACGCTACTGCTGGGTCCCCTCCGGTCACGAACCGGCACAACAGCAGCGGCGGGGTTTTTTCACTCGTTTATGGGGCAGGGCCCCCACCCTCAGTCGTGAGCCTGAGGGTCGGGCCCCTGTACTACCGAGCGGCCCGGACAACGGTAACCGGTTGTAAAGGGTCTCCCTCAACCAGCATCTCCCAATCCGGCCTGCCACGCAGAAGGTGGGCCGACGCACCCGCTATCAAGACCCAGACAATGTTTACCCCATGAACCCGGGCACCCCTGCTAAGTCACCAAACGTAGCGAACCACTTGGGGTGACCTGTGGCAGAGGTGTTGGTCATCCAATAAATGGTTCCCAGGGCGGCGGTACCCATACCCGCCTACCAAATTAATAAGCTGATCAGAGGCGGTTCCCTGGTATGTGCATTTGTGCACTGCACTGCTTGTCTTCAGTCTTCATATATCTTACAACAATTTCTGTTATTGATATACGAAAGTTCGCCCCATTCATAATTCCCGCCAGGTCATTAATTGAACTATCTTCTAGTACAAGATTCCCGCGCAAGCGCATTTCAACATGCACAATACTTAGTACAATATTCACACATCGGCACTTGGTAAATATGAACCGTTTCGCGAGATTTTCAGCGATGAATTGCATGAGTTTTAGGCCCTTCTAAGGCTGGGATTAGACTCGTAAGTTTTTTCCTGTAAATCGCTCTTCTTAGCCATTTTTTGCCAAATTTCCAATGTAAACGTGTCGTTTACATTGGAAATTTGGCAAAAAATCGCTTACAAGAGCGATTTACAGGAAAAAACTTACGAGTCTAATCCCAGCCTAACACAGAGATACTTACAAGACATGACTGTGATGCAATTAACAACAACAAGTCGCCTACTGATATGCTACTTTTTAAAGCTGATTTCCATACACGGTGCTACCCGAATTATACTAAACTCGATAATTTTTTAGTGGATTTAATACGATGTCAAGTGAATTGAGCGATGAATGCAATATTGTTCTTAAATGTTCTGAAGGCAACATTGATTGAAAAAATTGTTCTTATCTTTCTTTATTATAAGCATAAAAAACAATCTGAAAGACAATTTTGGGTTCACCCATTTAACAAAATAAATATTAATTGTATGGCATTCGTCGCCGCCAAGGAACTACATTAGAATGATTTCAATTATTTTTACTTTTTTCCAATCTCAATCCACGTCTACTCTGCTAAATCCTTTGTTACCATTTCCGTTAAATTGTAGTTTCGCAAACATGGATATTTTCCCACCTCTAGAACCAATGTAAATTTAAATCATGCTCTGACAAGCGATGTGGAGGTTCAACTGGAGTGGGCTCTTGAACTCGGGTTCTTTGCGGGAAGTGGATCCTACTCCTAATCCTTTTTCAAATCGACTACTCCCAGAGAACCTGGCCCATGATTCGGACCCAAACCCGGAGCCGGAACCCAAATGATTCCAATGGCGTCCCCGTATTCGCGGTCCGAACCACTCGCGAGTCGGGAGCAGGTCCCGGGTACGAGTTCTTCTGCGGGTTCCGGCAAAATGCAGAACTTACCCATCCCTAGTTCTGACACCATTTCTGTCAAACAAGTAGTAGATACGAATGACTCGCGTAGCATTGTCAGTAGCGTGCAACTAATGTCAAACCCGTAGTCGACGCTTAAGCTACACGCACAAAACTAGAATGGCTTGTAAGTATCTCCATGTACGAATGTCCTTAATCTCAAGATAATTTTGCGAACACTGACGGAGCAGTATTATTTATTCAATTATTTTACAAATGTAACTTAGTGAAGTGAATGAATTGTAGTACACCCCCCCATTAGTTCGTTTGATACACCTATACAAACTAAATACATTTTTGAAAGTGGAATACAATGGCAATTTAAGTCACGAACCGCCTCTGATGCTGATACCAACCCAACCAACGGCCGGCGTAGCACAGCGGTAAGGCGCTTGACTCGCACACCGAAGGTCGCGGGATCGAATCCCGGCGTGGCAAATAAGTTTTATTTGATTAATTTGTGTTTTCACAATTTATTCATTTAAAATAATAATAATTATATTTGTGTTTTCACAATTTATTCATTTAAAATAATAATAATTATATAGTATATTTGCGACACGTTCCAGAGTGGAAGATACTCTCAGTATCGCCCTGGTGTAAGACCACTATTCAGAATTGAAACGTTTATTTATTTATTTATTTATTTATTTATTTATTTATTTAGGAGAAAATACAGATACAGATGTCAATTAACAATAATATACAAAACAATAACTAGAGAACTCACCTGCACCCAAACTATTTCTCACGAATTAACATTAACAGCAGATAAAATAAAAAAATATACAAATATTTTTACTTATAAATATGGAAAAGAAGTATGTAAATATGAGAAAATTATTTTACAAATAGAGAGATGAAAAAAGTGCGCAATAACCCTATAAAAGTTTACAAATTATCTTTGGAAAAATTTTGATGGTAAGTTCAAAAACATATATATTGATAAAAAATAATATTATACAGAAATTAAAAAAAAAAAGAGAATTAGTTAAAATTATAAGCCAAGTAATGTCTAAGTTATTATACTTTGTAGGAAAACAGCCTTCAATTTTCTACTAAAAGTACTGCGTGTGTCGAAAAATAAGTCGGAATCCTTGAGGTTTTGATTTCGATTAAACAATTCGCACATTCTTCTGATTGGATCCCTGACACCAGCATTTGTACGCGTCCGGCTAATGTGGAATAATTCGTTAAGTCTTGTTACTCTGGGTGGTATTTTGAAGTTTATTAGTTTCAGTAGGTCAGGACAGTCAATAACGTTGTTGCAGATTTTATATAGAGTCATGAGGTCAAGGTATGTTCGCCGGTTAGATAGAGTAGAGACGTTATAATTTGAGAGCATATTTATGTACCCCCGTTTAGGTGCGCTCATTCTGTAATTGAGGCATTGCAAAAATTTCTTTTGAATACTTTCAATATTGTCTTTATAGATACCGTAAAGTGGAGTCCATATGGAGGAGCAGTATTCAAGTTGAGAACGGACCAGCGTGTAGTAAAGAAGAAGATAGGTTTCAGGTTTTCGAAATTCGCGGCTGTTTCTGATGACAAATCCTAGCATGCAGTAACGCTTTATTCACAATATTCTCAATGTGCGCATCGAAATGTAGTTTGGAATCAAAAAGTACGCCTAGATCTCTTATACAGTAAACGCGCTCGAGTAAATAGTTACCAATACAATAATTGTGTATGATAGCGTTGTGATTTTTAGTAAAGCTTATTTGTTTACATTTGTTGTAACTTAGGTAAATTTTGTTTTCATTGCAAAATGCTTCGAACCTTACTAAATCGCTTTGGATGAGCAGACAATCGTTTAAATTTCTCACAATGGCAAATATTTTTATGGTTATATATTTAACGTTGGTTGAAATGGCATTAGCCGTGTTTGGTGACCAGATCTGAATAGCCAGGTACACTTCCCCACCTTCCTCTTCCCTATCTCCTTCCCCTCCCCACTACCCTCAGCCTCACAACATACCCCAATTGGGGATGCCATAGTCCCACTGGCTTCAGACGAACAGTTGGGACTCTTGTACGGTATTCATATAAAAATAAAAATAAAAGTTGGACGGCACTGATGAAGAAGGATGAATGTGGACATAATGCTGTACAAATTAATTCCCTGGGGAGTATGTACCTATGGTAAAATCATTCATGACCTTTTTAGGAATGGGGTATTTCCACAAACGAGTGATTCTGTTGAAAATGTATGGAATATTTATAATATTTATTAGATCATTTTTCTGATTTTATTAATACTAAAAATATTTGTTTTTTTTAATGTTTTCATTCAATATTATTGATTTTAAAAATGATCTAAAGTCGGGTCCAAAGCAAGGGCAAACGCCGGACGTTTCCCCAATGTTTGAAGGCCATTCAATGGCTTTCAAACATTTTATGTTTGAGCTTCCCGTGTTCGGTGGAAAACAAAACTTAAACATCCCATTCAGGGTGAAGGCATGCGGGGTGTGGGGTCATTTTTTTGTCAGGAACCGCGCGGTGAGGTACGGAAGAATAAACCGAACGACTTTTTAAGTTATGTGATTTTATGTTACATGATTGTGCAATGTGTATGTGTACAGAGCGTATTTGATTGTTAAGATGTATGAAGGGGGGGAGAGTAGGTGGAGAGGGGGGGGGGGGGGGGGGTTGCGTGGTAGGTGGGGGGATGGGGAGGGGGGAGGGGTAGGAAGGGGAGGGAGGTTGTGGGGGTGGGGGTTGGGTGAGGGGGGGGAAGAGGGAGGTTGCGGGGGTGGGGGTTGGGTGAGGAGGGGGGGGGGGGAGGTGGGTTGAGGGTTGGTGAGGGGGTGGTGAGGGGGGTGGTTGAGAGGGGTAAGGGGGGGGGAAGGGGGTTATAAATGTTATGTAATCCAGTAGATGGCGTTGTGTTTCGTTAGCCAGAGCAACGCGTGGCTGGGTCAGCTAGTATTATAATAAATATATTTTATAATCGAATTATAATATAATAACAAATATTAATATAATTTTTCGGAAACGAAATCGAGAAACGCCGGAATATTCTCCGCATAAATGTACTAACCCCCCGCGCGGGAACATATTATGGATTGTTATTATTATTTTATGACTGGTCTTGCTGTGACCGACGTTCTGGAACAATCGTTAGTTCAGTATTCAGTCGGTTCAGTTCAAATCGGCGTGTCCGCCCTGGTGAAATTGTTTCTACGACCGCTAAAATCGCAACAATGTCTTCGACATCTTCCTCGTCAGAGCTCATTTTTTGACACTTGCAGTTATGCAGGTACGCAATCCAAATTCAATAGCCACTTTAGGACATGCAATAAACGTCAAACGTCCGTATTCCCTTTTGACCACCTGTCAAATTGTGTGGACCGCGCAAACGTCACCCCAATCCCAAACGGAGGAGACGGAAAACAAAAAATGTTTGTGTAAAAAATGTTTCAAGGCCATTGAATGGCCTTCAAACAATTAATGTTTCAAGGCCATTCAATGGCCTTCAAACATTAGACAAACATTAAACATTTTACTGGAAACGTCTGGCGTTTGCGTTCGCAATGGACGAGGCTTAAAACTGACAAAAGCAAAACGGCCCGTAGTTGGCAAATGGGATTATGACGTCACAAGCTACGCTCGGCTGAACCGCATAAATAAACACTGTCAGGGAGCGTCCGCACTCATGACGTCACACGATAACCACGCCCCAAAATATCGTTTTAGCGATAATTCAAAAATGGGAAACTTTAACTCCCTGTAGAAAATTTATTCATCAACATAAAAATAAAATAAAGATGCTGTAATCATCGTAATTTTTTGCTTAATTTTTTAAGCAATAAAAAAAACGTGGAAATACCCCATTAGTTAATGAAGTGAGTGATATCTCTGCAGGTAGTATGCAGCACGGGGAGGAGCGGGCGGCAGGAGGAGCTTCCAGCGCAATGGAGCCACAGCCGTCCACAAGCACAATGGTGGGGCACACCATCACTGTTACCTGCACAGAGAAGAAACGTTTTTCCTGTGGAAGATGCCAATACTCCTCTGATAATTTATCACATTTAAAAACACATAAGCTAATCCACACAGGAGAGAAACCTTTCTCTTGTGACGTTTGTCAATACTCCAGCACCACTGCAGGAAATTTAAAAGTACATAAACGTACACACACGGGAGAGAAACCTTTCTCTTGTGATGTTTGTCAATACTCCTGCACCACTGCAGAAGCTTTAAAAAAACATAAACGTACACACACGGGAGAGAAACCTTTCTCTTGTGACGTTTGTCAATACTCCTGCACCAGTGCATCAGATTTAAAAACACATAAACGTTCACACACGGGAGAGAAACCTTTCTCTTGTGATGTTTGTCAATACTCCTGCACCACTGCAGAAGCTTTAAAAAAACATAAACGTACACACACGGGAGAGAAACCTTTCTCTTGTGACGTTTGTCAATACTCCTGCACCAATGCATCAGATTTAAAAAGACATAAACGTACACACACGGGAGAGAAACCTTTCTCTTGTGATGTTTGTCAATACTCCTACACTAATGCAGGAAATTTAAGTAAACATAAAAAACGCACACACAATAAGTAACTTAAAAACATTCATGCTAAAATGAATATTTTTAAGAAACAGCCATATATGTATGTATTTTAAGAATACCGTGACATGCCTAAAACACGCTTTACCCCCAGACTCACCACCACGACTTTATTAAAATTAAAGTACAAATAATGTTCAACTCTAATACTCTGTGCTATGTATATTATGCTTTCGTTCAAAACATCAATCATTTCGCTCTGTTTATTATACTATTCATATTTACATATATTTTTATGTATTTGATTAACTTGAATGTCCCACATCCCCAACTTCTTGGACTGTCCACTTTTGGGTCACTCTTGGCAATGGACTTGTTCATCACGGAGTGTGGTTCCGTGCCGCGTCTTCTGAATATTGGGATTATTGATCTTATCGTGTCAGTTTTGTTAGGTACTTATTACTTATGAGATACAGAAATTTTCTGTAAGTATTTACTACCTGTAGTACAAATTAAATCTTGGTTTTATCCTCTTTATTATAATTTGATTGGTATATGTATAATAAATAATAACATTATAAGAAAAATTCTTTAATTTTATTCAAAATATTTGTGCTGTGTTTTAACGATTTTTCACATTATGATAAGGTTCTATGGCCGGTGGTAATATGTAATATGGGAATTCACCATATGAGTTTTGGGAATAAATTTTTTTGCACTTCATAAAATCATCGCCATAATGACACAACTCCATAATAGCGGAATTTCATAATCACCATACTTTTGCTGAGGAACTTTGAGGTTAAACTACGAAAGCTGCATGTCATCATAATTTTAAAAAACATCCCAGGTTTTGAATGGTTTGTTTGGCAAAGCAGGGTTTGTCTAGCGGGTTTGTGTATGCATCATTTTCCATAATCCATTTTTCATAATTTGAATTGTAACTGTTGTCATTTATTACCATATCTATGACTGGATTATTAGGTCAACATTATGAAAACTCACATTTGCTCACATTACTAAAGAACTTCCACTTAGTTGTCCGGTCACCTTATGATAACACTATGTAATAAATATAAAAATATTATTATTGTAATTGAATGAGCAAGCAGCCATCCGATCATAATGCAGTGTTCAGACCAGCGTATCAAACATAAAAGATGATAGCACGCCACATATCGCTCTCCATACAATCCCTTCAGGGCTGCTATTCTCCAAGGCTCGTCGCTCGTAATCGCCGTCGAAAGTACGTCAGTTGGTCGACGTGGTTATTCTTGAGCTTGGTCGACGGAACATTCTTAGACGCCAAACGTCAAAAGTCATTCCACAAAACAACGAGTGGGGCAACCCAGTAGAAACACAGCAGCGAGTGGTGGGTTGTTGACGTATCTATGCAATTGGCTGTCAAAATCTGCTATTATTGTTTTCCCGCGCGACTTTCGCGCCCGCAAAGACATAGTCTATTTTTACAAAGTCAGTTTACATTACAATTTTGTACAAAATAATAAGCCTCAACACCGATAGCAGATGCCAGACTCTTTTGGGTGGGTCTCGCTCCATGTTCAGTATTGTATTTATGTAATTTCGAAAGTGAACTTCAAAAAGGTTTTATATATTTTGCGATAATATAATTAACTAACCAACCATCACGCCGTTTCCTCGCAGCGGTAGGCAAAGAGGACGGACCGCCAAACAATTCGGTCTTGGCACACACTCTTTGCCTCACTCACATTCATACATTCTCTTCTATTATTCTGACTTTTGACATGGCCCGACTCAAGTATCTGATTCACTTGATCGTGCCATTGTGATAATATAGTGATGTAAAATGAAAGAAAACAATGGTGTGATCATAAAAAATGTATTTAACACTAAGAATATCAAAATTATTATTCAAATAATATAGAAACAACACAGTTTTCAATATACAATGTCAATATATTTTGTAATACAACCTAAAAATAAAAAAAATTAGTACACTGATGAACTAATCAAGCCCGATATTTTTTAGTAAATTACAACTCTTGTGTTAATTAGTAAAACATTATATTTAACACTCTCAGTCATTACGCTGATACGATGATAATGAAAACATATTTGTCCACGATAAAACTAAAATGCTTCTAAATATTTTCGTTATTAGTTTTTGGGGTGTTGCGCTACCTCCTTCTTTAGCCAATGTTTCCAACAGCATTGCAGTGTCCATCATCAGGGTAGATCCGGCAGATCTGCCGGATAAGTTACTTCTGCATTGATGATGGACACTGCAATGCTGTCCGAAACGTTGGCTAAAGAAGGAGGTAACACAACACGGCATAACACCCCAAAAACTACTAATAATGAAAATATTTTTTGCCGTGAAAATCTAAAAAAGTATATAAAATAGTATCACAATTTTTATCATTATAACACAGAAAACATTACAGTTTCAGTTGTTCAATTACAATTGTAATTATATCAACATATTTTGTATTATTATCTAAAGAATGAGAAACAAGTTTGATATTGTATACTAAATAATATCTTCAATGTTAAATTTAAAGAAAAACATTATATTTATCCATGATAAAACTAAAACTGACAATTGTAATCACATATGAAATTATTTCAACACTTTTGTATTATAAGCTAAAGAAGAATAAATGTACTGACAATAAAGTATAATTTTTATTTTTTTATTTTTAATACATAAACGGCTATACTGCCTTTTATAAATAAACATATAATCGAGTACAAAAGTAAGAAAAATAATTTGGTTGTAATTAAATTAAAAATGGGGGTAGTTGAGAGATTCAGAGAATCTAAAACCCTCCGAGATGCCGCAGTACGCCTCGGAGACTGTACGGGTAGAGCCTCAATGGTAGGGGGTTCCACAAGGGGAGGTGTGACATCCAAGAGCAGTGGCACCTCGGCAGACTGTCAGCTGCTGCAGCCAGCAACAGGCTGGGGTCTTCCGAGAGAGGAAAATTCGAAGTTGATCTCTGACTCTTCAAGTCCTGTTCCGTTAATTGCTTGTAGAATCAGCTCATCACATCTGCTGCTGGCGCTGGTGGTCCGTCTCTAGTCCCGGCCGCATTCCGCCTCAAGGATTATTTTGGCCTTTGAGCGTGAGTCTTGCCATGCCTGAAAATATAATTGTATTAATTACTTGCACTAAAAAGAAGGACAACGTCAAGATCACACAATTTTTTAATTTTGAAATAATTGGCTTTGAAGTAACGTAGCCCCATTATCAATATTGTTATTTTTAATATACAACGAACACCATGTGAGCGAATAATTAAAACGAACACCATGTGAGTGGTGAAGTGATATAAAAATTAGTTAAATAAGTTAAGGGCTATTTCAAAATGAATTATTTCATAGCTTGACTTTTCAAAGCGATGTAGTTGACTTCATTCTGAGTGAGCATCTTGTTCGTTTTGTTGAATAGAAATTCGTCATAGACGGAGCTTCATCTGAACGAAGCGTTAGGTTAGGGTAACAAGTAACAAGTAGACATTTTAAATGTACTGTACACACAAATTAATGTACATGAATACTAACCTTTCTCCAGTGTTCGAATTCCGTCAGGATTCGCCGAAGGTGAATGAAAACAAAAACTTTCCACTCAATAACGCCATATTCGAACTTCCGAATACTAATTCAATTATTAGCAGTTGCTTTTAACTGTTTTTAATGCATAAATAAACCAATCGTTTGCATCCTGCAGCCATTTCAAATATTTTCAACACAAATATACTGATTATCAACAACTGTTTGACATGGTTTGACATATGGTTTGACATTCACACCATAGAAATCTTCAGAAACATAGACAATATTCACAGGGCTGCCAATATAATCATCTCTTCGATCGTTCGACGTTCAAGAATACGTAAAATTGAAGGATTCGACAAAGTTGGTCGCTACGACGGGTAATTTTTGGCTCGCTACGAAGCGCATAACGAGTAAGGATTGATCCATAAATGAACTAATACCTAGATCGATATCTTCGGGCTTTTAGTACTGAACAGGTGTCAACACTATTTAACCATAAATAATAAAAACGATTATCAATTTCAAATTTATGACGTCACACACCATCGACAAAGATAGAGGAAAGTTATAAAAAAAGTACTACCATAGACCATAAATGAACTAATACCGATTGATCGTTGGTCGGGAGTAGCTGCCCTCACCGTTCACACGTACGAACAGATAAGCACTAGAGGTGGGTCTAATATAACGTTAACAGGTATGGATAACATAGTATTTTCAAATAACGGCGTACCTGTTACTGTAGCAACGCATAACAGGGTATGGAATAACTTCGTTATTTTATAAGCCGACCGTAGTAGGCAGGACCTTAGACCTTAGTTCCAGGAATTGCCGATCACCGAAGATTCCCGAAGAGAACTGAAGTATTGTTCGATAATCTGTTATTCCGTTCCGTCTTTCGTTATTAGATCAGTTCAGTTATTTTGTATAATTTCGTTATTTGTAACGCTCGGTTATCGGCCCAAAATCATTCTCCGTTATTCCATTTTTTTTACATTACAAGTAATACAAGTTTATTATTTAAATCGTTTGTGAATAATATAGTGTGGTGATATTATAATTATATAGAGAACTAGAGGATTGTGGGGATATAAATGCATTATTATAGACTATTTATTTAAGTGTTGATTGTTTCGTTGTTTGTGGAAATTTGCGATAGATATTAGTATTTTTGTTGTGAAAAATTTCATGTATAAAAGTTTTTAATCAAGATGTCGACCAGAAAATCGAGTGAAGTGTGTGCTTACCATTGTCTCGTTTATACAATGGTGCTTACCTGAATTTTAACGAAGATTAATTAATTAAAACTTGCATTTAATAGATTTAAAAAATTTGTGTAGTTTAAAGTTCATATTTATTTACACAATCAGGACAAGTACGTAATTAATGCATTTGTTTTTTTTTTTGCATTTGTATTATAAAATGTCATATTATTTTATAAATAATTAAATACCTTTCACATATCATAAAAACTAGTAAAATCTCAATTTATATTCTATTTTGGATGAATTTGTTTAATTTTAACCTATCTGAGATACCTACCTAAATATAGAAATATGTAAACATTTTAAATTTGTTTTTTTGGTTCCCGGGGCATTTCATTGAGGTTAAGACAATAATTAAATGACAAAGTGGTGTTATGAATACTGACAATTTAGTTATTTGAGATTTCTTAGAAATTTAGTTTCACTTACCTGTGCTATGTCACTAGTCTATTTTCATAAATTTGGGTATTTTTGGTGATTTAAAAATATTGAACCACAACAATTGAAGAGAAGAAGGTCAATATTTACATTTCTAAAGGAATGTTCAGTCATAACTGCATACTTTGGGTTTTCCAATTTGCAATGCTAGTTGATAAGCCGATAATGTATTATATGTACCTAGTTACCCATTTAATATCATAAGTGGCCGCAGGATAAATACGAATTATATCGATGAATTATCATTATATATTATTGTTCGTACTTGCTTTCTTCTACTTTTGTTAAATATTTATCTAAGGCAAATAGTATAGATGACTGGATTACAGATATAATAGATTTAAAAAATATATTTAATCGATGTCTTGGCTGTTAGAAAAGTATTTCATAATATTACTACGATTTATATTATCAAAACCATTTTATTATAATAATTTGTGTCATATATGTTATCAAAACAACCTAAACATTTTTATTTTTAATGTAAGTAGATACTGGGTACGTATGCATATATGTTAAGAATAATAAATTAACAATTTGATTTGTTTATGAATGCACTTCTGAGCCTAAACAAATATTATATAAACGAAATTGTTAATAAAAAATACAATTTATTTAGTGATTTTATTATTCAATGCGGTCCTTTACCTATTTACCAAGTTACCATGACAAAAAGTAGTGGAGGGACGACATTAACGACCATTCAAAATATGATTAAGTTTCTAGCCTGGAATGTGGATAAAATTTCCATTTAATTTTTTTTTACTTCTACGAAATCTATAGTTTCAAATATTAAAAAGTATTTGAAACCTTAATGTATTAAGTGCTAATTGGTAATGTGACGAGAGACAAGAAGTGTGGATCTTTCAATAGCATCTATGCTGCCTATGCTCATAAGTATTGCTGAGGATTGTGAGTACCTACATGTACAAATTTCATACAATTAAAAAATATCTCTAGATTTGATCCCATTATTTTTGGTAGCCAAAAAAAACAATAAATAAGCATATTACCAGAGGTCTGAATAATGCTTATTTTCCGATAAGTAATAGAAGTAAAGATTTAAGATCACAATATGACGTGCAACGTGTCATTATCGACTCACCCCCCTAGCAATGAATAACGAATAACGATGCCGTCCCGTTCTCCGTTTCGTATCTACATTATTTAGAAGCTGTTATTAAATAACAGGTATGATACTCTGTTATTGAGTTGGGTTGTTATTCGTTATATTAGTTATCGGAAAAGAACCGTTATTCCCACCTCTAATAAGCACCCCCCTCTCCCGCCGTAAATAGGAGTGGGGGTCATGGGTAGGTATGGACCAAGTGTCAACGCTATTTGACCATAAACAAGTCAATATTTAACGATTTTTATTCGATTTGAGATCATGTCGTCACACAAACCATCGACAAGGATAGAGGAAACAAAAAAAAGACTCGACCACAGACAATATACTTCTCTTTTAGTACCTACCCAATTCATTAGCCTAAAATATTATTTTAAAAATAAAATGAAATGTCAAAATGTTCCCCCAGGGCAACAGGGCTATCTGACGGATCACTGTCTTGAGACAATGAGCTTACTTTTCTTTACGGCTCATTTTCTCCGGACAGAGCTTTGTCAGATTGAAACCTGTTGCCCTATGAAGAAACCAACTGTCGTAAAAATAACCTAAAATTATTTAAAATTTCAATCCCTTCAAAAAGGGGAGTACAATTTCAAATAAGATTTAGCTTTTCTACGATAGTATCGACTTTGACATTTCTCTGGTTTCAACAGAAAAATGAAAAACTCAATGAAACGTTTTAGTATTTTATTAAAAACAGGAAATACATGAATAACTAACTAACCATCACGCCATTTCCCCGCAGGGGTTGGCCGATAGGACGGACTGCCAAAAAACTCAGTCTCGGCACACACTATTTGCCTCATTCACACTCACACATCAACTCATACATACTATTCTGACTCTTGACGTGGCCCAATGCAAGTATCGGATTCACTTCATCGTGTCAGGTTTTCCTCTGGCGTCCCTGACTTCATCTACCACTCACATCTGCGTTGTATATTCTACTTACATTCCATGCTTCCTTCATTCGCTCTACATGCCCAAACCATCTAAGGGTCCCTTTCTTAACCTTACTCATTACCATCAGCCTTGCATTGCATTGCTTGATCATCAATAATAACAATATTTGGATGATTTGTGTAGCACCGTTTTTGTAAAAAGTTACCTAAAAGGTGCTCTGCACAAACTTATATTTCTACAATCTAATTTCAACTACAAATTAGACAATCCATTACAACAACTTATGGCTAAAACTTACATCCACCGGTTCATCGATCATTGATATGAAACTATTTACAACGATTTGACCAATGAACGCTTTGCTGCATAAAAATGTACATATATTATTTTATTTATACTCTGTACAGGCAGAAAATACATAGGACCATACGTGGTTTTACCACACATCCTCAGGGATCTCATTTCTACAGCATTCAGTCCACTTTCCTCAGCCAGTTCCATGCCTCACTGCAATACATCAGGGTAGGTACCAGCATTCCGTTGTGGACTGCTAACTTCGTTTCTTTAGATAGTTTTTTGTTAGCGCCAACGGCATTCAGTCCTCCATTAATAGAATTACCTGCATTTACCCTTCTTTCAATATCTCCATCAGCCTTCCCATCTCTCATACACATACTTCCCACGATATACAAACTCATCCACCTGCTCCAAGTATTCATCATTCCCAACTATAGTATTGCACAATGTGTTCGTACTCTCTTTAATAATAAAAATAGGGTAATTTTTGGAAATCGCTGGCAACGGTTAATATGCACTTTTTTTTGAAAAAATCTTTTGATTCACCTTTATTACATTAAAAGGCAACTATTTGCATTGGGGGAAGTGAAAAATATTTCATTCTAATTTTTTTCTTGCCTTGACGCGAGTAGGCGTTATAAAGGGGCACTTTCTTTTGAATCACAAACCATGTTACACAAACCTAGCGTAGCCGCTAAACTACTTGAAAACTGGGATGTTTTTCTTGCCTTGACGCGAGTAGGCGTTATAAAGGGGCACTTTCTTTTGTATCACAAACCATGTAAAATGAAATATTTTCCACTTCCCCCAATGCAAATAGTTGTCTTTTAATGTAATTAAGGTGATTCAAAAGATTTTTTCAAAAAAAAGTGCGTATTAACCATTGCCAGCGATCTCCAAAATTTACCAAAAATAGTACAAATTTAGAAAAGCTAAGCGTACTGAGAATATATTGCTCCTGCCGAATCCTGGTCCAGTCCATGGAGTACTCTTCCTCCTTCTTGTGTTATCTCAAGAACAGTGGTGCAAGATAGTGGTGGAACACGTCAGCCCTCATCTCCTGACATGACACCACAACGTTACTGTCCTACATACCTACAACAAACAATCATATGTCATCTTAAGGTGCTAAATTAATGCTTTTATAGGGTGAAATGCAGAATACGCCAATGTCAGGGAATTTAATAAAAATGCACTTTCTAGATGAGAAAAGTGTGTAGAAACTCATTAAAAAAAGAATTAATGTGCGGAAAGCAATATTGAGGGAGATACAGCCGATCAAAGTTTTATAAAATTTCACTTCGCGAACTGATACTATGACAGCCCGCCCGCCATCGTTGTCACTATGTCACTTGTCACCATAAATGAACTAATACCCTTGTCACTTGTCACTGTTATGTTGGTATCCCAGACCTGCCCAGACCTGATACAAACAAGAGCCTAGATCACAGATGACTGAGATGACAGATCAACCATGGATTAACCCATGGGTCGGCAACCTGCGGCCCGCGGGCCGCATGCGGCCCGCGAACAGTTT
The DNA here is from genome assembly GCA_917563855.2 of Limnephilus lunatus. Lineage (NCBI taxonomy): Eukaryota > Metazoa > Arthropoda > Insecta > Trichoptera > Limnephilidae > Limnephilus > Limnephilus lunatus. Next base: position 874,740 of record CAKJTF020000021.1, read on the forward strand.
TAGTGCGGCCCGCAAGATTCTCGCTGCAACACACGTGACGGACGATATCGTACACAACGGAGTAAAAGGGTTAGCGAAGGGGGAGCGGGGAGAAGGGAAAGGACGGCAATAACGCCACACGCACCTCGCCTCATTCCGGCGACGCCACTCGTTCGCCCGCGCTGCGCTAACTACCTATTCACGTCGGTGTTTACATTCGCAGCAAGTTTTATTAATTGGTAATACCTATGTGTGTTGCGGTTTTTGTGCTTTTTTTTAGAGTTCTAGGTAAGTACATACATATTTCATGATACTATTATTCCTGACATTACAAGAAATGATTATAACAAAGCAATATTCTGTAACTAGCTTATGCCTGTTGCAAATGCAACTAACGGGTTAAAACTAACTTGACTTACTAACAGAAAAAAAAATATTTCGTAGTAAGCGGGTAGGTACCTACGGTTAAACATACAAATATATATAAAGCCGCCCACAGGGCCTAGCAGCAAAAATCTGCCATACGTTAGTAAATAAACACCATTGTAGACATGCAAACATCAAATCCCCAAAGTTTCATCGCAATCGGATGAATGGTTTAGCAATGCGTAATTTCATGATGCCAGAGCTCACTTTTGTATACAGAAACCGTCGTGGGCATGCACACATCAAATCCTCAAATTTTCATCACAATCGAATAAATGGTTTAGCAACGCTTAGCGGTTAAACATACAACTATGTATAAAGCCGCCCGCAGGACCTAGCAGCAAAAACCTGCCATACGTTAGTATATAAACACCATTGTAGACATGCACACATCAAATCCTAAAAGATTCATCGCAATCGGATGAATGGTTTAGCAATGCGTAATTTCATGATGCCAGAGCTCACTTTTGTATACAGAAACCGTCGTGGGCATGCACACATCAAATCCTCAAATTTTCATCGCAATCGGATGAATGGTTTAGAAACGCTTAGCGGTTAAACATACAACCATGTATAAAGCCGTCCGCAGGACCTAGCAGCAAAAACCTGCTATACGTTAGTATATAAACACCATTGTAGAAATGCACACATCAAATCCCCAAAGTTTCATCACAATCGGATAAACGGTTGAGCAATGCGTAATTTCGTGTTGCCAGAGCTCACCCCCACTTCACTCCTAGGCTTCTCCGTATCGTAAACCCCCTCCCGAGTTCCCCTCCCCCCCTTCCTGTTTCCACCCCCCCCCCCCCCACCTGCCGCATTATTAATACACTAATTCCCGGTACATTTATTTTTCAAACAGCTCGCGCGCCATCTATAATTTTTTTTTTACAAATTTCGTAATGCCAGAACTCACCAGTAATTTTATACAAACCTTGTACTAACAATAACGAACACAACAAAAAAAGAATTTTTCAATTTGTTGCAGTCCTTCGGAAGTTATGAGCGTACGTACATTTTCATACAAATTTTATAATGCCAGAACTCACCAGTAGTTTTACTGCTTAAAATAAAGCGCTATATGAATTTAATACTTTTAAAAAATATTCCGTTCAACTTCGAGTAATTTAATTGTAAAATTAGAAAACTAATACGTATGCAATATCGTCGGATGATATCGAGTGTTTATGTGCAGGTAGGAACCTACTTATATTCTGAGTATAGGTACTTGCATACATACGTAAAAAAGAACTCATATTTAGGCTGGGTTGTTTAACGAAATTAATTTTTTTTTTTAATTTTTCAAGTCAATTTTAACGTTCTGTAAAAGTTCGGTTCGAATTCTATTCAAGTTCTGTAAATATTTCAGTTTTATGATGCAACTGGCATTTACTGATAAAAAAACACAACTTACACAGAACGTGAAAATGAACTTTAAAAAATTGTTAAATTATTTAGTACGTGGAAACAACATTACCTTAGTAAATTAAATTGCATCAAAAACCTAAATAATTGTCCAACTACCCATTCCGGCAGGTACCGGCGCATTTCCTTACAAAATTCCGGCAATGTTTTTGCCTTTCTCGTCATATTTGCAATACTACCGAGATAAGTAGGTACCTACCCTGAATTAATAACATTTCAATTTGGCCGGTAAATATCCACCCTACTGAAGTGAATCTATGGACACCAATTTTCTTGTTTTTTTTGGAAAATTTTATAGGTTTTTCGGCGACCCTGAAATTTTTTACATGGAACTAACACAAAATTTTGGTCTTAAAAGTTGCCTAATATTGCCGGGTACCGTATTTTTCAAAAACATCCAAGCTGGAATCGTTTTTCCGGCCGCAATGCCGTTTCCCGAAAAACAACAACCCAAACCGCTGAGAGATCCGTTTTCTTTTGACATTTCAATTTGCTGTTGAAGCGCGGGTAAATCTAGCGCTTTTGTATTAGGTACTTACCTAATTTATCATACACAGACAGATAATATTCCATAATTATATTTTTTAAACAGGCAAGACCGATGCACAAATTTGCACAATTCCTGCTTAAATTAAGGCCCTGCCGAATCACACAAATTGAAATCCGCCATTAAAAAAAAAAATTCTTCATACAAAACCTATTAGGGCGGGGTCTGCTTTTTTTTAAGGTGGTAGTGGCTTTTAACGCCATCACGACTCCATCTTCAGTGTTGCAAAGTTCGAGAAAAATTATAAAATTTTAATATACCAGCCAATTTTACGGGCTGCAAACGATTTGCATTTATCGATGAAAGCGAATTTTTCGCAAATGTCAGAAAAATGTCGAATTTGAATGCAATATTGTGAAACATTTTCAAGGGGGAGCTAAACATGTTTTGGTTTTAAAAGTTTCTAAAACTTGTATTGTTTATGTTTATTAAAAAACATCTCCGCCGGAAGGTGTACTTTTAACGCAATCTTTAATTCCGTAATGCCCCTATAAAATGTCAATTTTTCTAAAGAACTTTCTCGAAGCCGTTTAATTAATTAGAATAAATTCCTAGCGAAATCAGTTTTGTATGGGAAACTGACTTTTTTTTACTTCCCTTCTCGATTCGACGTTTTTAAAGGGGCGAACCTGTCGGCGGAAAATATAACCTAGCCGAATTGAGTGATTTTATGAGTTGTTCCAGTTTTCGCCGCAAATTTATATTATTTTTCGCTCTTAAAATGTATCGGTTCAATTTTATGTGAGTTTCCTGTCTAGTCTATTTTTTTTGTGAAAATCGTGAAGCTAGCGTATTTATTTAAATTCAGACGAAGCTGCCATTTCGAACGGATGAAAATAGAACTACAACAGTATTCGATAGACATTTGATTTTTTCTAATGTGAATAATCCATACTTGTATTCCGCACCGCTAGAAGTCTCCCGTAAAGTTTTGGCAAACGTATTGATAACGATGAAAAATGTTTCCCCTAACAAAAAAGAAACAAAAGCTAGTGGCTGGAAAATAATCGACTCTTCGAAGGATTGTGAACTTTGAAGCGTTCCAAAATAGCGAGCGCTAATGTCCATTCTGAAATCACCGGAAATTTCATTATAACTGACAATCAATCAATTGCATGTCACACTAATCAATATTTTGCATCTGTTGGGTCAAATCTAGCAAATAAAATCTTATTAGAAACCCAGAAAACGGAAGACTCTTTAGCATCGACAATTGAAACTAAGGAACAATCTTTTTCATTTAATATTAAACCAACTACTGTAGAAGAGGTCTTAAAAATTATCAACAGCCTCAATACTACACATGCAAAGGGTCCAGATAGTCTAAATACACAAATACTAAAAAAAATTAAAAATCAGATTTCTGCTCCGCTATCATATATTTACAACTTAAGTTTTACAGCAGGAATATTTCCTGATCACTTTAAAAAATCAATAATTGTCCCAATTCACAAAAGTGGACCTAAATCTCTTGTAGAAAACTATAGGCCAATATCACTTTTAAGCGCGATATCCAAAGTCATTGAAAAGCTTTTCAAAACTAGGTTAAACGAATATGTGGAGGAACATAACATTCTAAGTCCAAACCAATACGGCTTTCGGTCGGGTAAGGGAACGGATGATGCCATCGCATGTCTCACTGAAACTATTGCAGGGAATATGAACCGTGGCAAGAAAACTATTGCCCTTTTCCTGGACCTGGCCAAGGCATTTGACACAATATCTCACAAAATTCTTTTACAGAGACTTAGAAATATAGGAATAAAAGGAAAAGCTTTTCAATGGATAGAAAGTTATATATCTAATAGATTTCAACAAACCAGAATTAACGAGGCTATTAGCACTTCACTAAAATACACTTTTGGGGTACCACAAGGAAGTACACTTGGGCCCCTTCTCTTTATTATATACATAAACGAACTTTGTAACCAACACATTGGTGGCAAAATAATCACGTTCGCTGACGATACAGTTATTTTGTTTGAAGGAGATGATTGGAAAGAAACACACCACCTTGCGAACACGGGTATAAACAGAGTAAAACAGTGGCTGGACACTAATTTGCTTACACTAAACATACAAAAAACAAAATATCTCACATTTAGCGCTACCCTTGCAGGTCAACCCAAAACACCTCATCACCTCACAATACATAATATTAAGTGTAGCCTTGGAAATAATAACCATACTTGTAAATGCGAAACCCTTGAATGTGTTAAATCTATTAAATATTTAGGTATAATAGTGGATAACCACCTTAAATGGAAACAACAAATTGAAAACACAGCTAATAAAGTGCGCAAGCTTATTTATATATTTATAGGATTGCGGGAAAAAATATAAACTCAAGACATTAAAAAATTATACTACGGGCTCTGTAACTCCGTCATAACCTACGGTTGCATTGGATGGGGTGGAACAGGTATAACAACATTATACCCGCTACTGAAGGCACAGAAATCCATTCTACGCGTCATTATGAAGAAACCCTTCAGATACTCGAGCGACGCTCTCTTCAAGGAGTTTAAGGTGCTTGATGTTCGACAATGTTACATAAAAAAAATAACAATCTGCGTCCATAAAAATAAAAACAAAACGATAACAATCGATCATAATCATCAAACCAGAAGTAAAAGCAGAAACGACCTTTCTATTCCAACAAGCAATACTGCGGCTTATCAAAAAGTTTTCTCATACCTGGGACCAAAAATATACAACAAAATCCCCTCTCAATTGAAACTGTGTGAATTATCATCCTTCGGTACTAAAATTACAAAATGGTTATTAGACTTAGGTAGGACAGATTCCGAAAAATTATTAAAAAACGTAGTCTGAGTTGATTTCTTCGATTTTGTATTTGTATTTTCCTATAAATTATTTTCTTCTTTGTTTTTCTTTTTTATTTTTCTTTCTTATATTTATATATTATATTTTTATTCTATATTTTACATATACCTACCTGGATTTTATTGCTTATTACTGCTAAACTGTATTTTCATAAAAAAATAAAAATCTTTTTTTTATTATTTTTCTTTCTTACATTTGTTATATTTTAGTTCTACTTTATATTTTACAAGTACCTATCTGGATTTTACTTTATATTTTACATGTACCTATCTGGATTTTATTGTTTATTACTGCTGTATACCTAGAATAACACAACTTATATCCGATATTGTACCTAATATCTAAGTAACTCCCCCAATATGTACCATTATTGTTATTTATTATTGAATCCACTAATGTGAAATTATGTACACGCAACCTGCCAAGTTGACTGTCCTAAAACGGGAAACCTTCCTAGTTGGGCAGTCAAAGCTTCCTTTTATATTGTTATTTCTTGTATGTAATAAATGTAATAATAAATAAATAAATAAATAAGTGTTCACATGTGTGGCACGGGCATTTGACACTGTGTTCACTTGTTTGAGCACTTAAGTGCGCTTTGCCGTTCCGTGTCGGTTTCTTTATGCCGGCGCCAGACACGAGTTCAAATAAGTGCGCACTTATTTGAAGACTGTGCTCACACATTTGGTCACTTATGTGTGTCACTGCCAGATATGTGTTCAAAGATTTGATCACTTCTTTGAGCTCACAGTTTTCAAGTAGACCTCACATAACATGGACGACGATTTGGTCGACACAGTTTGCTTATATTATTTATGTGCGTGTAATTATGTATTACACATGCAAATAAATAAACAAAAACAGCCAAAACAAAGACGTGAATGGATGTTTGAAATGTATCGTAATAGAATAAGGTATAAGTGAATTTTATTTTACAGCTAGCACAAAACTTACAAAAATAAATCAGGGAAATTATAAGTCACCGTATTTTTATATATTTTTTTTACATGAGCTCCACACAGGAGACCCTGAGGAAAATAATTTCCCTCAGGGCCTATGTCATCTTTGGGGATGTTGTGTGGCTGGTTTTTAAAGGAAAGGAAGGAGAGGAGAGTTTGAGGGTGGGTAGGAATCTGGGGTTCAGTTTATCCTGGTCATCCGCCTCCAAGACCTAGACAAACCCGACCCCATGAAGCCGGGCACCCCTGCTTAGTCACCAAACGTAGCGAACCACTCGGGGTGACCTATGGCAGAGGTGTTGGTTATCCAATAAAGGTTCCCGGGGCGGCGGTACCCATTCCCGCCTCCCAAATTGAATATAGAATAATTTTAAGATAATGTTTTCCCTGTAGTCGTTTTTATTTAAAAACCATTGTTGATGAATGATGCCTAGACCAGTGGGTTACTTCAGTAATTTTTGGAGAACGTCTTCTCTCCACGGCGACGCTCGCGCTACTGGGCTTCGCGCAGTGTGGCAGGCATACAAACATTTGGACTTTGATCCCTTTGATGTGCGCTAAAGAAACCGACACGGAACGGCAAAGCGCACTTAAGTGCTCAAACAAGTGAACACAGTGTCCTGTTGCAAAGAAGACTCTTCCCACTGAGCCAATTTAATTGACGACATTTTTCAAACGGCCCAAGGAGCTTACCGCTCAATTCAGTACATCTGTTACTGAAGCTATTCAGCGTTCAGTATTTCATTTAATTAAGTTAAGAAAAACCAATAGGGCCTTATCTTGAAAAAGGGGGCCTAGGAGTTTACCGCTCAATTTTTTCACTCAGCTCTTTGGATTGTACAGGTCGAGACGCGTAATTGGATATCCATCTCGGGTACTGTAGGGTTCCATGAATAAAATATTTTTAGAAAAACAGTACCTACTTTCAGTACCTACTCACTGAGTACATCAATTTATTTTGAGACAGCAGATTGCCCGTTGCAAAGCAACTAACGGGTTAAAACACTATGCGATTTGACGTGTGAACGTGGATGAAGCGAGGAGCGGGTGTTTAATTAAATATGTGAAGAAAAAAAAACGATGTTTGAATGTGGATAAAACTAAAAAATAGTTCCCACTTTCAGTACCTACTCACTGAGTTCATCAATTTATTTTGAAACAGCTTTTTCCCGTTGCAAAGCAACTAACGGGTTGAAACTATCCACATTCAAACATATGTTTGGAACAGGCAGTCGACCGCTCAATTTCGTACACCAGCTCTCGTAAAAGGGGGTCAAGGAGCTTCCAGCTCATTTTTCACCATTAGGAATTGAAACTTTGCTTGAAATGGCTTTAACCGTGTTTGGTGACCAGATCTGAATAGCCAAGTACTTCCCTACCTTCCTCTTTCCCATGTCCTTCCCCTCCCTACTATCTTCAGCCTCACAACGTACCCCAATTGGGGATTCCATAGTCTCATTGGCTCCTAAAAATTAATATTTCAATATCTTTGATAAAAATAAACCACCACATAATATATCTGATTCAATGGTTATTGAGTGAAATGCATTTTCTTGTTTTTTTGCTTTTCGTTTTAATTAAATAAAATCATCACTTTGTATTTACCAGGAAATTTGTTAGAAACCTTTATTTAACGTCAACCGGTTTCACTTGGATCAAGGCTCATCTAAAATACGATAACTCTGTATTATTATATATTTTTTAAAATTGTCTTGATGATGGATTCAAGCGAAACTTGTTGACGTTAAAAATAATAATAAGCGGCCATTTTCATTAAAAACTTAATTTTGGATTTGAGGCCAAAATACCCAATTAAATTGAATAAATCTTTTTTTCAATTTTTATTAGAACAACTTTCTTTTTATAACTTTTGAAGGTTATTCCTATCAATGTAATAAATAAAGAATAAGATAACACTAATAATATAAACGAAAATATGAAGAGAAAAATACACCGAAAAATAAAAATGTGGCACTCACAAAAAACGTCAATAGATGTTCCATATAAATAAAATCTGATGTACCTACTTATCCGAGACAATGTTTAGTTTACAAGCCAGTTCACCAGCTCAGTTACTACCAATAATGTGGAAAAAAAAAATTGAAGATAATATTGTTTTTTTTTTACATTAACTCCACACAGGATGTCATCTGAGATGCTGTGTGGAGGGTCTTAATATTATCAATCTCACAGATGATTTGCGCCCGATCCTTTTAAGATTTGCATCGTGCCTGGTGGAAGGTTAAAGGCAACTTTGGCAATTTTTGTGACTTATAATAAAAATAGTTGTTTTCATTGCTTTTTTTCACCAATATGTAAATAGGTATATATATATAAAATTATCATGATTATAAATTTAGTAACTTAAAAATAAAGCCTTTTAGAAATGATTTAATTATCCAAGTGCTGAACAATATTACCGCAACAAATACACCCCACCGGTTACCTTTGTTTCACAGTGATCTCGCGAGGGAAACAATAAATCTCTGCAATATTGGCTTAACAATGCCATTTTCGGTGTGAGAAAATGCAACAGCTAAGCAGCCAAGTAGAAATAAATTTTTATTGAAATTCTTATCTACCGAATCGCATTTGAATCTAATGAGTTATCATTTCTAAGATTTGATTATAGGTACCTAAACATCCGATTTGTCATAGATATTTTCATAAAATACCGGATGCAAGACGTAAAAAATTCGCAGTTTTATAAAATTTTTTTCAAATTGTTGTCGGAAACTTTGGTTTTATAAAAGTGTACATTTTAATTATTACGTGATTCACTTTTGATGTGAATAAAAGCGTTAAGTTTTTTCTTTTTAACACTTTTTAGATTATATTTATCACCATGATAGTAAGGGAGACACAACGATTTCTATGAGACCTTTATAAGTTGTTCCCAACAGCGAACAAATTAATCCCTCCCTCTATCAATTAATTTTTTTTATTTTTATTTTTAACTTTATGAGTAAAAACTCAAATTATAATATTTAATTAAATGAAGACAATATTAGCGAAACTCAAATCAAAATCTGAAGACAGAAAAATCAGAAAAAGATATTGGTTCCACTGGGACTCGAACCCAGATACCTCAGCATTCATGGCCAACTGCTCTACCGATTGGGCTATGGAACCCATTTCCAATTCGGTCACTTTTTAACTGTATCACTGTGGTACTTGAATCATTCATACTGGATGATTCAAGTACCTCATCTACTATATTCGTAAAGAAGTAATTGAAGTTTTCGGCAATGGTAGATTTGTCAGTTATTATTTTTTTTTTGATTTTAACCTCATTTACAACACTTGAAGAAATATTTTTTTTGTTCATAATTTCATTCATAATATTCCATGTTTTTTTACTATCATTTTTAGCGTTTTCAATTTATTCACAGTAGTATTTCGTTTTACGATTTCGAATCAGCCTATTGAGTAAGTTTCGGTACATTAAATATTTTGTTTTCATAAAAGACATTATTCTGACATTATTATTTTGGCAAGCTATTTGATATTTTAACATTTCTCTGTATAATTTGTCTCTTTGCTTAATTGAGACAATTAAGCCAACAGTAATCCATGGTTTGATTTTTTTATATTTCCTGTTTGTTACAACAATTTTACTTTCACTTTTTCGAATATTATCTTGTAGAGTTTTATAGAAATTTTCTAATGCTGAATGTGGATTAACTAAAGATAGAACATTTTCCCAACCTTCTAAATGAAGTAAAGAATTTAATGTATGATAATTAATGTCTATTTTTTCAAGAGTTTCACAATTTTGTTTTATAGATGAATATTTGAAATTATGCCCATATAGTGTTGGAAAATGATCAGTGATGTTTGTTTCTAGAATTGAGGAGATAATATTAACATCTTTGTGTGTCTTGACAAAAATGTGGTCTAAACACGCGGAGTTTATTAAGGTTACTCTTGTTGGTGAGTTAATATATGAAAGGTATCCATAAATTGATAAACAATCTAGATATTCGTTTTGACAATTAATATTTTTTTGTATTATCATTAATATTTATATTGATGTCCCCCGTTAGTACCTATCGAGAAAGTAAAGTTATGTCTGTCAAGATTTCTAACAAATGTTTTTAGTTCATCTACAAATAGAAAATCATTTGAAGAAGGGGATCTGTATACGGCTACTATGAGATATTTATAGTTATTTTGACAAAGAGTTAATTTTATTACATTAGCCGTCTTAAAATCAATAAACTCAGCCTCAACATTTTTTAAAGTATTATGACAAAAGACAGTCACTCCATCATGATTTTTCTGATGTTGGATGACATTGTATTTAAAAATTTACAGTAGTTAATCTAAGAAATAAATATCGGTACCATCCAATTAGTATATGGCTTAAGTGTAAACGGTGTTCACTCATTTTAATCAGTCTCTTGGAAGGAAGGTCTAATACTCAGTCAAAAGGTGTTTTAATTTTTATGACATTTTAAAAGTTTACAGCAGTTAACCTTAAATTGGGTAGATTCAGGTCGTTTTCGAAAGTGGAACTGATTTTATCAAAAATTCAGACAAGCGATAAAGTACTTAAACCTGTAAAATATTTTTTTTATCAGAAAATTATTTTAATTACTTTATTGTTTATTTCTTTTGTTATAATTTCTTAGGGTTAATCTTGACGAGTGAAGTCAGATTTCGTAATTTTTTGGGAATCAAGTAATTTTTTCATAAGTAAAATATATGTATCAAAAAGCATCTATATGTAACAAGCTGGAACACAAAACACAACGCCTTCTACTGGATGGTTACCCAACCTAGATAACCAAGTTTTGTGTCGATAAGTTAACTCTCAACGCCATCATCTGTTAGAAACTTATGTGACTTACAAATAATTACAAAGCATTGGTCCTATAACAAACAATTAATGAATATTTAATTCGCAATAATAAATATTGAGATCAATAATCGAGATAAAAACTATCCTATCTTTTAAGTTGGACCAAATTACATACAGTAAGCCAAATTTCATTAAAATCGTTTAAGTAATTTCGGAGTTTATCTCGAACAAACATCGTGACGCGAGATTTTTATATAGGTATATAAAGATATATTTACCGGCATGGGAGCTTCATCAGGTGCGGGAGCAGCAGAGACGTTGCATAATAATACGACGACTGCTACACACACGGTGCATATTCTTAGGGAAGTTGTCATCTTTACTGAAAATAAATACAACCAATACTATTCAATAATATTATTTAATTTATAAAAACAGATTACTTATAAAGAAGTTCTGTTTTGTAATTATTATTACGCGTTACAGCTGTTTCGCCTTCTGAAGGCATTATCAAATTTTGGTTTGGCTTCTTACAGACGATATATGTATATTATTTCTATATAGGTACGTATAATGAAAAACTTGTTGCTTTTATTTTTATTACCTTTGCCCTTTTTGATTTCCGAGTAAAATGTCGGAAATTATTGATGATTATCTATTGTTATTACCTTTTTTAATGTTTCCCCAATTACTGCATCAATAATTACATAGCAGAATTATTTTATAAATGAAATAATATTATTATTGAATATATAAAAGAAATAAAAATCATAATGGAGTTCTACAAATTAAACTTGATAATAATTAATATTTTATGCATTATACCTTGGCGGTAAAATTGATGGCTTAGTGACATCGATTTTAAATTACATTCATGCGCTGAGTCACGACAAATTCGATGATAACAGAAAGTGAAAATAATAATATATTATCCTATGACATGACATGAACAAGATAAATTCGACATCTTTGATTACAGTAAAATACATAGACCACTACACTATGGCGATCTTCTTGTTTTGATTTCCATATCAAAGGGTTTAACACCGTTTGAAAAAAAGTTGGAGAATCATGCTTTCAGGAATTTAGTGCTATAAATACAAACTAAAAGCTTTTTGGTATGGAAACAACTCGAAAATCGGAAGCCATCGCTCGTTATATATCTATATTTGATATCGTGGAGCAAAGCCCTCTTTTCAGTCTCCATGGGAAATTAAATTGTTTCGAGAAATATCCCGAAACATAATTTTAATAAAGCAGATCTAATTTTCCATAAAGTCACTGTACCTAAAGATAAAACGCACTTTGAGTGCCTTCCAAGTAGATTTGAATGGAAACCAATGTCGCGCTGACTTAATATCTTTTGGTTCTAGACCATTTAGAACGCTTTCTGCCTCCCTTACGCCTGACATCGTATAATATCCCATAATTTCATAATAAAAAAGAAACGCAGTTCTGTTATAAATTTGAAATTTAAGGCCTGATTGACCAGGCTTTTATCATGCTGACATCGCAATTCTTGTGTTTTTCTTTATTCTCTGGTACCTACATATTATTATGTTATCTACGTATAGGTATATACAAAAATTAATATCTGTTTGCTTGTTGGTTTGTTTGTCCTCAATATATTGCTAAATAAAGCATAGGAAATGTTTGAAATTTTAAGTCACAATTTGAGAATGACATTTTTCGCCATTATTTTTTCCCTTTTTCCTTTCAAAGGATTTAACATATAATTTAGTTGTAAAGTTTGCGAAAGACCCTCAAAATTGTTTATCCCGTGAATGAAAATTCGTTAGTTAATTCGACAAGATACTTGTACCTAGCGTCAATCATAATAGACTCGATAAGCATTTATATAATTCTAATTTAATTTTTCATTAATTATTCATATAATTCCCCTCAGGGCCTATTTCATCTTTGGGGATGCTGTATGGAGGGAATTTTTAGGTGAAGAAGGAGAGGGTGTTTTGGGAAGGAATAGGAAGATGGGTAGGAATCTGGGGGTCAGTGTGTCCAGGAGTGACAGACGTATGAATCCATCCCTCCCTCTGTGGTGTGTAAGGCAATATTCCGAGAAAGTACAACAGGAAAATCAAAGCAACTCCCTCAACCATTATCTCCCTATCCGGCCTGCTATGCAGCTGGTGGGCAGAGACATCCGCCACGAAGACCCAGACAAATCTCATCACATGAGCATAGCATATTATAGGGCACCCTTGCTAAGTCACCAAACGTAGCGAACCACTTGTGGTGACCTATGGAAGATGTGTTGGTTATCCAATAAATGGTTCCTGAGGCAGCGGTACCCATACCCGCCTCCAAAATTGACTCTTTCCGAAGTCTACGGTTTCTTTGTAATTAATAGGTCACATAATATTTCAACTGATAATCGTGTTGTAATAATAATTAGCCATTTATATCTAAAGTTCAATCTTTAAAATTAACATGAAAGGACTTAATGTTTCAGTACACAAACATAAAGTACATTGCATTAACCCTTTTAGATCATGTGTATATGTATTAAAAAATACATAGATTCAAGAATTTTCTCCTCACTATCTACGTAGAGCAAATAAGAAATGCTTTTAAGTTTTTTTCCAATTGCTAGTATAACTGGCTTTGCACACTATGTTTAATTGAATTTGGGTTACCAGTTCAGGCGGTAGCCATACTTTTATTTTTTTGTTTAACCTCGACCAAATTTTTTCCGCTGTTTTTTTTTGATGTAATACTTTGGTAAATAGTTTTTTACAGGTTTTTCTGAAAGTAGGCAAGGCAAGCTATATATATTATATAGTATTGTTTGGTTTTTCAAAAAACTCACTTTTCGCTTGACGGGAAAATCGACCGCACCGCCCCTCGCGTTTCACCAACCTCAAGGTTCACTTTGGCTTGGCGACGCAAAAACGCCGCTGGCACGCCAAAACGACCTCTCCGGTCCTCGAGTTTCGCACACCTCAAGGTTCAATTTTGTTCGAAGGAAATTGTCCCAACGGCTGACACGCGAGAATGGACATTAGCGCTCGCTATTTTGGAACGCTTCAAAGATCACAATCCTTCGAAGAGTCGATTATTTTCCAGCCACTAGCAGTTGTTTTTTTTTTGATAGGGGAAACATTTTTCATCGTTATCAATATGTTTGCCAAAACTTTACGGGAGACTTCTAGCGGTGCGGAATACAAGTATGGATTATTCACATTAGAAAAAAATCAAATGTCTATCGAATACTGTTGTAGTTCTATTTTCATCCGTTCGAAATGGCAGCTTCGTCTGAATTTAAATAAATACGCTAGCTTCACGATTTTCACAAAAAAATAGACTAGACAGGAAACTCACATAAAATTGAACTGACACATTTTAAGAGCGAAAATTATATAAATTTGCGGCGAAAACTGGAACTACTCATTAAATCAACCAATTCGGCTCAGTTATAGTTCCCGCCGACAGGTTCGCATTAAAAAAAAAAACCACAAATTAGGCCTTAGTTTCGATGCAATGGAAAATACTAGAGAGAATGTTGAGACAGGTCAGTTATCCGAGATGTCAAAACAAAACGGATCTCTCAGCGGTTTGGGTTGTTGTTTTTCGGGAAACGGCATTGCAGCCGAAAAAACGATCCCCGGTTAGATGTTTTTGAAAAATTCGGTACCCGGCAATATAAGGCAACTTTTAACACCAAAATTTTGTGTCCTTTCCGTGTAAAAAATTTCAGGGTCTCCGAAAAACCTATAAAATTTTCCAAAAAAAACAAGAAAATACGTGTCCATAGATTCCCTTCAGTAGGGTGGATATTAACCGGCCAGTACAAATTATGTTATTAATTCAGGGTAGGTACCTACTTATCTCGGTAGTATTGCAAATATGATGAAAAAAGCAAAACCATTGCCGGAATTTTGTAAGGAGATGCGCCGGTACCTACCGGAATGGGTAGTTGGACAATTATTTAGGTTTTTGATGCAATTTAATTTACTAAGGTAATGTTGTTTCCACGATACTGAATAATTTAACAATTTTTTAAAGTTCATTTTCACGTTCTGTGTAAGTTCTGTTTTTTTATCAGTAAATGCCAGTTGCATCATAAAACTGAAATAATTACAGAACTTGAATAGAATTCGAACCGAACTTTTACAGAACGTTAAAATTGACTTGAAAAATTGAAGAATTTTTAATTTCGTTAAACAACCTAGCCTAAATATGAGTTCTTTTTTACGTATGTATGCAAGTACCTATACTCAGAATATAAGTAGGTTCCTACCTGCACATAAACACTCGATATCATTCGACGATATTGCATACGTATTAGTTTTCTAATTTTACAATGAAATTACTCGAAGTTGAACGGAATATTTTTTTTAAAGTATTAAATTCATATAGCGCTTTATTTTAAGCAGTAAAACTACTGGTGAGTTCTGGCATTATAAAATTTGTATGAAAATGTACGTACGCTCATAACTTCCGAAGGACTGCAACAAATTGAAAAATTCTTTTTTTGTTGTGATCTTTATTGTTAGTACAAGGTTTGTATAAAATTACTGGTGAGTTCTGGCATTACGAAATTTGTAAAAAAAAAATTATAGGTGGTGCGCGAGCTGTTTGAAAAATAAATGTACCGGGAATTAGTGTATGTAATGCGGCAGCTGGGGGTGGGGTGAAAACAGGAAGGGGGGAGGGGAGCCTGGGAGGGGGGAGGGGAACTCGGGAGGGGGTTTACGATACGGAGAAGCCTAGGAGTGAAGTGGGCTGAGGGAAGGTGTGGGAGGCGGAGTGGAAAGGGGAAGAGGACGCTGGTGAGGAAGGGGGGGGGGGGGGGATTCCTGGTTCCTGTATACAATAGTGAGCTCTGGCAACACGAAATTACGCATTGCTAAACCGTTCATCCGATTGTGATGAAACTTTGGGGATTTGACGTGTGCATTTCTACAATGGTGTTTATATACTAACGTATAGCAGGTTTTTGCTGCTAGGTCCTGCGGACGGCTTTATACATAGTTGTATTTTTAACCGCTAAGCGTTGCTAAACCATTCATCCGATTTCGATGAAAATTTGTAGATTTGATGTGTGCATGCTCACGACGGTTTCTGTATACAAAAGTGAGCTCTGGCATCATGAAATTACGCATTGCTAAACCGTTCATCCGATTGCGATGAAACTTTGGGGATTTGATGTGTGCATGCCTACAATGGTGTCTATATACTAACGGATGGCAGATTTTTGCTGCTAGGCCCTGTGGGCGGCTTTATATATATTTGTATGTTTAACCGTAGGTACCTACCCGCTTACTATGAATTTTTTTTCTGTAAGTTAGTAAGTCAAGTTAGTTTTAACCCGTTAGTTGCATTTGCAACAGGCATAAGCTAGTTATATAGTATTGCTTGGTTTTTCAAAAAACTCACTTTTTCCTTGATGCGAAAATCGACCTCACCGCCCCTCGCGTTTCACCAACCTCAAGGTTCACTTTGGCTCGAAGTCTAGAATTGTCCCTTCGGCTGACACGCGAGAATGGACATTAGCGCTCGCTATTTTGGAACGCTTCAAAGTTCAAAATCCTTCGAAGAGTCGATTATTTTCCAGCCACTAGCAGTTGTTTTTTTTTTTGTTAGGGGAAACATTTTTCATCGTTATCAATATGTTTGCCAAAACTTTACGGGAGACATCTAGCGGTGCGGAATACAAGTATGGATTATTCACATTAGAAAAAATCAAATGTCTATCGAATACTGTTGTAGTTCTATTTTCATCCGTTCGAAATGGCAGCTTCGTCTGAATTTAAATAAACACGCTAGCTTCACGATTTTCACAAAAAAAATAGACTAGACAGGAAACTCACATAAAATTGAATTGACACATTTTAAGAGCGAAAAATTATTTAAATTTGCGGCGAAAACTGGAACTACTCATAAAATCACTCAATTCGGCTAGGTTATATTTCCCGCCGACAGGTTCGCCCCTTTAAAAACGTCGGATCGAGAAGGGAAGTAAAAAAAAGTTAGTTTCCCGTACAAAACTGATTTTGCTAGGAATTTATTCTAATTAATTAAACGGCTTCGAGAAAGTTCTTTAGAAAAATTGACATTTTATAGGGGCATTACGGAATTAAAGATTGCGTTAAAAGTACACCTTCCGGCGGAGATGTTTTTTAATAAACATAAACAATACAAGTTTTAGAAACTTTTAAAACCAAAACATGTTTAGCTCCCCCTTGAAAATGTTTCACAATATTGCATTCAAATTCGACATTTTTCTGACATTTGCGAAAAATTCACTTTCATAGATAATGTTAATTGTTTGCAGCCTGTAAAATCGCTTATAAAATTCGGCAGATATTTAAATTTTCCCCAACTGTGCAACACTGAAAATGGAATGATATTCCAATTCTCAACATACCACCTCAAGCCCTCGGCAAGGTCAGGACAGCTTATTTGTATGGAATTTTTTTTAAAAACGATGCCTTTATTCGATTTTCAGGCCTGGTTTGAGGTGCTTTTTGACAATGTTTTCCGTTGGTCTTGCCAGCATTGAAAAAATAATTTTAGAATATTGAGATGAACTAGGTAGGGACCCGATAAATTATATCTACGAGTATTTATTTATATTATTATTACATATGAATTGTCGAAATATGTCCGCACATAACTTCCAAACGATTGAACCAAATTGAATAATTCTTTTTACGTTGTGATCCTTATTGTTTGGACAAGGTTTTTATAAATTTACCGGTGAGCTCTAGCATTATTAAATTTGAATAAAATGAATTACCGAAGTTTATGTACGCTCATAACTTCCGAAATACTGGAACAAATTGGAAAATTCTTTTTTTGTTGTGTTCGTTATTGTTAGGGCAAAGTTTGTATTAAACTAATGGTGAGCTCTGGCATCATGAAATTTGTATTAAAATGAATCCCCGAAATGCATGTACGCTTATAACTTCTGAACGACTGCACCAAATTGGATAATTCTTTTTATGTAGTTATTGTTATTGTTAGGACAAGGTTTTTATATAACTAATTGCGAGAACTGGCATTATGAAATTTGTATAAAAATTAATCGCCGAAAAGTATGTACACGCATAACTTTCTAACGACTGCACTAAATCGGATAATTCTTTTTATGTTGTGTTGGTTATTAGCTGGTGAGCACTGTCATTAAGAAATTTGTACAAAAAATTTCAATAGGTGGCACGCGAGATGTTTGAAAACTAAATGTACCGGGAATGAATGTATGAAACGCGGGAGTTGTGGGAAGGGGAAACAGGGAGGGGGGAGGGGATTTCGGGAGGGGGTTTACGGGACGGAGATGGGGGGGGGTGATGTGAAGGGGGGGGGAAGGGGGGGGGGGGGGGGTGGAGTGGAAATGCGAGAAGGGAAGAGGACGCGGGAGAGGAAGGGGGGGGATGGGGAACGGGACGAATGGGAAAGGACACGCAGGAAGATTTTTTTATTAAATGGCATAGTTACGCATGCCGGGTAACAGGTATCTTTTATATATGTAAAAATCAAAAAATGTTTGCATGTATGTATGTATGTCCGCTTAGCGTTGCTAAACCATTCATCCGATTGCGATAAAACTTTTGGGATTTGATGTGCGCATGCTTGCGATGGTTTCTGTATACAAAAGTGAGCTCTGGCATCATGAAATTACGCATTGCTAAACCGTTCATCCGATTGCGATGAAACCTTGGGGATTTGATGTGTACATGCCTACAATGGTGTCTATATACTAACGTATGGCAGGTTTTTGCTGCTAGGCCCTGCGGGCGGCTTTATGTTTATTTGTATGTTTAACCGCTAACCGTTGCTACACCATTCATCCGATTGCGATGAAAATTTGAGGATTTGATGTGTGCATGTCCCCGACGGTTTCTGTATGCAAAAGTGAGCTCTGGAATCATGAAATTACCCATTGCTTAACCGTTCATCCGATTGCGATGAAACTTTGGGGATTTGGTGTGTGCATGCCTACAATGGTGTCTATATACTAACGTATAGCAGGTTTTTGCTGCTAGCCCCTGCGGGCGGCTTTATATATATTTGCATGTCTAACCGCTAAGCGTTGCTAAAACATTCATCCGATTGCGATGAAACTTTGAGTTTTGAATTTTTCGCCTTATCCACATTCAAACGTCGTTTTTTTCTTCATATATTTAGTTAAACACCCGCTCCTCGCTTCATCCACGTTCACACGTCAAATCGCATAGTGTTTTAACCCGTTAGTTGCATTTGCAACAGGCATAAGCTAGTTATATAGTATTGCTTGGTTTTTCAAAAAACTCACTTTTTCCTTGATGCGAAAATCGACCTCACCGCCCCTCGCGTTTCACCAACCTCAAGGTTCACTTTGGCTTGAAGTCTAGAATTGTCCCTTCGGCTGACACGCGAGAATGGACATTAGCGCTCGCTATTTTGGAACGCTTCAAAGTTCACAATCCTTCGAAGAGTCGATTATTTTCCAGCCACTAGCTTTTGTTTCTTTTTTGTTAGGGGAAACATTTTTCATCGTTATCAATATGTTTGCCAAAACTTTACGGGAGACTTCTAGCGGTGCGGAATACAAGATGGATTATTCACATTAGAAAAAATCAAATGTCTATCGAATACTGTTGTAGTTCTATTTTCATCCGTTCGAAATGGCAGCTTCGTCTGAATTTAAATAAATACGCTAGCTTCACGATTTTCACAAAAAAAATAGACTAGACAGGAAACTCACATAAAATTGAACTGATACATTTTAAGAGCGAAAAATAATATAAATTTGCGGCGAAAACTGGAACTACTCATAAAATCACTCAATTCGGCTAGGTTATATTTTCCGCCGACAGGTTCGCCCCTTTAAAAACGTCGGATCGAGAAGGGAAGTAAAAAAAAGTTAGTTTCCCATACAAAACTGATTTTGCTAGGAATTTATTCTAATTAATTAAACGGCTTCGAGAAAGTTCTTGGGAAAAATTGACATTTTATAGGGGCAATACGGAATTAAAGATTGCGTTAAAAGTACACCTTCCGGCGGAGATGTTTTTTAATAAACATAAACAATACAAGTTTTAGAAACTTTTAAAACCAAAACATGTTTTGCTCCCCCTTGAAAATGTTTCACAATATTGCATTCAAATTCGACATTTTTCTGACATTTGCGAAAAATTCACTTTCATCGATAAATGCAAATCGTTTGCAGCCTGTAAAATCGGCTGCTATATTAAAATTTTATAATTTTTCTCGAACTTTGCAACACTGAAGATGGAGTCGTGATGGCGTTAAAATCCACTACCACCTTAAAAAAAAGCAGACCCAGCCCTAATAGGTTTTGTATGAAGAATTTTTTTTTTTAATGGCGGATTTCAATTTGTGTGATTCGGCAGGGCCTTAATTTAAGCAGGAATTGTGCAAATTTGTGCATCGGTCTTGCCTGTTTAAAAAATATAATTATGGAATATTATCTGTCTGTGTATGATATATTAGGTAAGTACCTAATACAAAAGCGCTAGATTTACCCGCGCTTCAACAGCAAATTGAAATGTCAAAAGAAAACGGATCTCTCAGCGGTTTGGGTTGTTGTTTTTCGGGAAACGGCATTGCGGCCGGAAAAACGATTCCGGCTTGAATGTTTTTGAAAAATTCGGTACCCGAAAACATTTCGCGTCTTTTGATACCAATATGAGGTGTCTGTCCCATGTAAAAAAGTTCAGGGTCGCCGAAAAACCTATAAAATTTTCCAAAAAAAACAAGAAAATTGGTGTCCATAGATTCACTTCAGTAGGGTGGATATTTACCGGCCAGTACATTGAAATGTTATTAATTCAGGGTAGGTACCTACTTATCTCGGTAGTATTGAAAATATGATGAGAAAAGCAAAAACATTGCCGGAATTTTGTAAGGAAATGCGCCGGTACCTGCCGGAATGGGTAGTTGGACAATTATTTAGGTTTTTGATGCAATTTAATTTACTAAGGTAATGTTGTTTCACCGATACTGAATAATTTAACAATTTTTTAAAGTTTATTTTCACTTTCTGTGTAAGTTCTGTTTTTTTATCAGTAAATGCCAGTTGCATCATTAAACTGAAATAATTACAGAACTTGAATAGAATTCGAACCGAACTTTTACAGAACGTTAAAATTGACTTGAAAAATTGAAGAATTTTTAATTTCGTTAAACAACCCAGCCTAAATATGAGTTCTTTTTTACGTATGTATGCAAGTACCTATACTCAGAATATAAGTAGGTTCCTACCTGCACACAAACACTCGATATCATCCGACGATATTGCATAAGTATTAGTTTTCTAATTTTACAATGAAATTACTCAAAGTTGAACGGGATATTTTTTAAGTATTAAATTAATATAGCGCTTATTTTTAAGCAGTAAAACTACTGGTGAGTTCTGTAATTATAAAATTTGTATGAAAATGTACGTACGCTCATAACTTCTGAAGGACTGCAACAAATTGAAAAATTCTTTTTTTGTTGTGTTCGTTATTGTTAGTTCAAGGTTTGTATAAAACTACTGGTGAGTTCTGGCTTGACGAAATTTGTAAAAAAAAGTTGAATAGGTGGCGCGCGAGCTGTTTGAAAACTTAATGTACCGAGAATTAGTGAATGTAATGAGGCAGGGGGGTGGAAACAGGAAGGGGGAACCTGGGAGGGGGGAGGGGAACTCGGGAGGGGGTTTACGAGACGGAGAAGCGTAGGAGTGAAGTGGGGGAAAGGGGAAGCGGACGCTGGTGAGGAAAATGGGGGGGGGGGAAGGGGATTGGAACAAATGAGAAAAGACACGCAGGTAGAAACATTTTCTTTATTAAATGGTATAGCAACGCATGCCGGATACCAGCTATCTTCTATATGTATAAAAATCAAAAAAATATTTGCAAGTAAGTATGTATGTATGTCCGCTATGCGTTGCTAAACCATTTATCCGATTGCGATGAAACTTTGGGGATTTGATGTGCGCATGCTCGCGATGGTTTCTGCATACAATGGTGAGCTCTGGCATAATGAAATTACGCATTGCTGAACCGTTCATCCGATTGCGATGAAAATTTGGGGATTTGATGTGTGCATGCCTAAAATGATGTCTATATACTAACGTATGACATGTTTTTGCTGCTAGGCCCTGCGGCCGGCTTTATATGTATTTGTATGTTTAACCGCTAAGCGTTGCTAAACCTTTCATCCGATTGCGATGAAAATTTGAAGATTTGATGTGTGCATACCCACGACGGTTTTTGTATACAAAAGTGAGCTCTGGCATCATGAAATTACGCATTGCTAAACCATTCATACGATTGCGATGAAACTTTGGGGATTTGATGTATGCATGTCTACAATGGTGTTTATTTACTAACGTATGGCAGGTTTTTGCTGCTAGGTCCTGCGGGCGGCTTTATACATAGTTTTGTGTTTAACCGCTAAGCGTTGCTAAACCATTCATCCGATTGCGATGAAAATTTGTAGATTTAATGTGTGCATGCCCACGACGGTTTCTGTATACAAAAGTGAGCTCTGGCATTTTGAAATTACGCATTGCTAAACCGTTCATCCGATTGCGATGAAACTTTGGGGATTTGATGTGTGCATGCCTACAATGGTGTCTATATACTAACGTATGGCAGGTTTTTGCTGCTAGGCCCTGTGGGCGGCTTTATATATATTTGTATGTTTAACCGTAGGTACCTACCCGCTTACTATGAAATATATTTTTTTTCTGTTAGTAAGTAAGTCAAATTAGTTTTAACCCGTTAGTTGCATTTGCAATGGGCATAAGCTAGTTTATATAGTATTGCTTGGTTTTTCAAAAAACTCACTTTTTCCTTGATGCGAAAATCGACCTCACCGCCCCTCGCGTTTCACCAACCTCAAGGTTCACTTTGGCTCGAAGTCTAGAATTGTCCCTTCGGCTGACACGCGAGAATGGACATTAGCGCTCGCTATTTTGGAACGCTTCAAAGTTCACAATCCTTCGAAGAGTCGATTATTTTCTAGCCACTAGCAGTTGTTTTTTTTTGATAGGGGAAACATTTTTCATCGTAATCAATATGTTTGCCAAAACTTTACGGGAGACTTCTAGCGGTGCGGAATACAAGTATGGATTATTCACATTAGAAAAAATCAAATGTCTATCGAATACTGTTGTAGTTCTATTTTCATCCGTTCGAAATGGCAGCTTCGTCTGAATTTAAATAAATACGCTAGCTTCACGATTTTCACAAAAAAATAGACTAGACAGGAAACTCACATAAAATTGAACTGACACATTTTAAGAGCGAAAATTATATAAATTTGCGGCGAAAACTGGAACTACTCATTAAATCAACCAATTCGGCTCAGTTATAGTTCCCGCCGACAGGTTCGCATTAAAAAAAAAACCACAAATTAGGCCTTAGTTTCAATGCAATGGAAAATACTAGAGAGAATGTTGAGACAGGTCAGTTATCCGAGATGTCAAAACAAAACGGATCTCTCAGCGGTTTGGGTTGTTGTTTTTCGGGAAACGGCATTGCAGCCGAAAAAACGATCCCCGGTTAGATGTTTTTGAAAAATTCGGTACCCGGCAATATAAGGCAACTTTGAACACCAAAATTTTGTGTCCGTTCCATGTAAAAAATTTCAGGGTCGCCGAAAAACCTATAAAATTTTCCAAAAAAAACAAGAAAATTGGAGTCCATAGATTCACTTCAGTAGGGTGGATATTTACCGGCCAGTAGGTACAAATTGAAATGTTATTAATTCAGGGTAGGTACCTACTTATCTCGGTAGTATTGCAAATATGATGAAAAAGCAAAACCATTGCCGGAATTTTGTAAGGAGATGCGCCGGTACCTACCGGAACGGGTAGTTAGACAATTATTTAGGTTTTAATGCAATATAATTTACTAAGGTAATGTTATTTCCACGATACTGAATAATTTAATAATTTTTTAAAGTTCATTTTCACGTTCTATGAAAGTTCGGTTGTTTTATCAGTTAATGCCAGTTGCATCATAAAACTGAAATAATTACAGAACTTGAATAGAATTCGAACCGAACTTTTACAGAACGTTAAAATTGACTTGAAAAATTGAAGAATTTTTAATTTTGTTAAACACCCCAGCCTAAATATGTGTTTTTTTAATCACTCTTTTTGCACTCGGAATTTAGGTAGGTACCCATCTGCACATAACGACTCGATATCATCCAACTATATTGCATACGTATTAGTTTTCTAATTTTACAATGAAATTATTCGAAGTTGAACGGAATATTTTTTAAAAGTATTAAATTCATAGAGCGCTTTATTTTAAGCAGTAAAACTACTGGTGAGTTCTGGCATTATAAAATTTGTATGAAAATGTACGTACGCTCATAACTTCCGAAGGACTGCAACAATTTGAAAAATTCTTTTGTTGTTGTGTTCGTTATTGTTAATACAAGGTTTGTATAAAACTACTGGTGAGTTCTGGCTTCACGAAATTTGTATAAAAAAATTTAATAGGTGGCGCATGAGCTGTTTGAAAACTAAATGTACCGGGAATTAGTATATGTAGTGTGGCAGCTTTTTGCTGCTAGGTCCTGCGGGCGGCTTTATACATAATTCTGTTTTTAACCGCTAAGCGTTGCTAAACCTTTCATCCGATTGCGATAAAAAATTGTATATTTGATGTGTGCATGCCCACGACGGTTTCTGTATACAAAAGTGAGCTCTGGCATCATGAAATTACGCATTGCTAAACCGTTCATGCGATTGCGATGAAACTTTGGGGATTTGATGTGTGCATGCCTACAATGGTGTCTATATACTAACGTATGGCAGATTTTTGCTGCTAGGCCCTGTGGGCGGCTTTATATATATTTGTATGTTTAACCGTAGGTACCTACCCGCTTACTATGATTTTTTTTCTGTTAGTTAGTAAGTCAAGTTAGTTTTAACCCGTTTATTGCATTTGCAACAGGCATAAGCTAGTATATTGTAATGCGGTCCTCCAATTTGCCCACACTGCAAAGGTTTTTAATGTATTTTTTTGTTTTTTTTTTTAATTTAACAAAATCTTATATTTTTGGTACACAGTGTAAGATTTCTCATTTTGTGTGAAAAACGCCCTCCTGAGATCTAATGTTATTTCAAACGAAAGTAGTGATAACTTCTAAACCAGATATTGAATAAAAATTAAATTAAGTTTCAAATAACTAACCTATTATTATCAAACATCAAATATGTTTTCTACTGCCTGTTTTAATTCAGGTCTGAAAGGGTTAAAACCATTAATTCAATTTAGAATGTGAGTATAATATATGTCCATGTGAAGTTATATTGTAAAAATAACAATATGTAGTTGGTACCTGTGGGCTGAGCCAGTGTGGTTACCATAACAGTGGCTTGTGGTCCTTCACCTTCCCCATTTCTCATGGACACTCCCACCCTGTAGTTGACAGAGGGAGAGAGACCTTGGAACATGTAGAAGAGCGTGTTCTCCGAGGCTGGCAAATCCTGGAACATCACAAAAAAAGTACATCTAGTATATATTTCACAACATGTATTGTATTGGACTTCGCTTCCAAATAATTATCACTGAGACATGATCTTTTGCAACAACGCAGTGTGAGGAGGATTAAGGTTCTCTAAGGCTCATCGAACAGTTCTAAAAGATAGATACATGCCATCCGACAGTTGGAAGATTATGAATTCTGACGCTGTTCTAAAGCCATGCTCGAGATTTCGACACCGGTGTGGGATCCAGTTTTAATGTTTAATCCAACTATTAGAGTGTAATATTGTTTATAAAAAATTGGCCTTTTATTCCACCATATAACAAATTCATCCCAAAAATGGCAAAACTGAAATGGGAGATATTGCCACACGGAAAACAGAAAGTTAATGCAAAACTGGAGAGTTCAAAAGGAAAAAGTTATCAGGAAGACCGTAGAGAGAGAGAGGGATGATTTAAATATATAGATGCAGAGAGAAAAATGGAAATACATATTAGAGAGACAGGAAAGAAGCCTAAACCCAGTAATGGATAAAGTAAGGTTGAAGAAGAACTTTTATTATATAATTTACATTCTATAAAATAAATAAATTATGTACTTTTAAAGTGGTGTATCCGTTTCTCTCCATCTCTGCAATCCTTAAGACGTATGACAGGATGGGCCCATTGGGAAAACGGCCAGGCTCCCAAGACAGGGATATCCTGTGCGAGTCCAAGGCGGTGACTCTCAGCTCTATGGGGGCGGAGGTTGGAGAGCCCGACGGCAGGGTGCTGATGATGACGCTAGGCGCAGACACAATGGGGTCACTGTGCCTCGGTGATAGAAGGACAGCTACTCGGAACTGGGAAATTAAGTTTATTGGATAAATAACAGATACAATACTAAAGGTATCTTTAGGTAAAATGTTGAGGTATTCATTGAAGGAAGTGTTTGGATAAGAAAGGTCCTTCTTCCACAGAGATAATAAGCAAATATCCGATAATCTACGATTCAATTATTTTGGCGACAAGGTATACAGATACATGTTGCCGACATTTTGTTAACTCATCGGTGATTTATTTATTTATTAAAGGAACATAAACAGTCATAGTAATAAAATATATATTAGAGGATGGCAAAAAAACAGACCAATTATTAATGTTCACAGATAGCTATTTAGAAACATAAAAGTAACTGAATGTAAACTAGAAAGTTATGGAAGAACATAAAAAATAAAAACAGAACTAAGCAGCAATTTAAAAAATAATAATAATACAGATGTTAAGTCAACAAGTGATAAACATGTTATACACAATAATAAAATAATTAAAACAATACTTAAATAGACTGCGAAATAGGTATTAGTGTGATGCCAGTCTCCCGCAACCAGCCGGGCGAGGTTGTTCCCACTTGTGTCAGACATTTTGTAACAATACGTGAGCTTTAGAACAATACTAAGAACAAAACGGTCAAACAAAGAATATCAAGAATTAATTTATAATGTGAGTCTGGGTAAAAGAGAAGGGTTGTAAAAAGCAAAAGACAATGTCTCATCAGAAATGAAATGACATTGTTGCCAGTCCTGGCCACAGACAAAAACACCTAACAACTTACAATACACTAGCGCCACCAGCGGAATACGCCACAGATGATGTCATCCTAAAACAAAGGCACTCGTGACTCTCGACTTGGATGGGCCACATTTCCTCACCTTGTTTACTCTTTTATATCTTATCGTGATTCATTTTTGGGGTATTATTCCTTGTTGGGCTACCTCCTTCTTTAGCCAACTTTTTGGACAGTGTCCATCATCAGGGTAGATGTGAAACCATTACGTATCTGCCCTGTTGATGGACACTGCAATGCTCTCCGAAACATTGGCTAAAGAGGGAGGTAGCACAACACAGCACAATTCCCCAAAAATAAATCACGATAATACTTTTGGCCATGAAAACCTCAAATCATATCACTCTTATAATATATTGTTTATACAATATTTAATCTTAATTACATAATATATTATAATGTTAAATGTAATATGGCTACAATAAGCCACCTTCTGAATGTGGATAAGGTAAATCTTATCTTAGGGTAAATCTTATCAGACGCCATAAAATATAATATATAAGCTCTTAACTATAAATCCCCGAATTCTTCAATATCAATGACCATTAAAAGTGTATTAGTAATGAACCAACCCTGTACTTGGTGTAGGGCTGCAGGTTCTCCACGAGCACCACGGAGTGGTGTCCCCAGGTCTGGTTGCGGCAGTACTGCCAGGCCCCGGCCAGCTCCTCGTAGCGCCACTGCACCAGGTAGCTCAGGTTGGAGTGACGGGAGCCCTCCCATTCCAGAGACAGGGAGGTGGCGGTGAGGCTGTCCGCCACCAGGGCGGGTGCGGAGGGAGTGCCGATCTTCTCTGAAAGGATGCAAATATATTAATAACTAGCTGAAGTCCCCGGTGATGCTCGGGCTTTACACAGAGTTTTCAAAATCAAATGTAGACAGTGACCTTACTTTGCAAACAAATCAAATCCACACCGCCCGCTTGCCAGCCCGCTCGTCCACCACATACAGACATTCTCCTTTATATTTTAATATATTTCAACTAATTTACACAAAACCTTGACAAATTATATACCTAAACCTACCTCATGAATTACTCTATCTATTGGCGAAAACAGCATGAAAATCCGTTCAGTAGTTTTTGAGTTTATCGCAAACAGACAGACGCGGGGGAGGACTGTAATTTATAATATGTAGAGATTCAAATAAATAAATTCATTTTAATAAAACATGTTGCCACAGTTACTATTTCACGGTTCCATGAAAAAAAACGTTGACAAAACAGAACATTGGCAAAAGAGAATATTATTTTTATTTGATTTTTCATGCACAGCTGGGCTTTTTCGTGTTTACTTTTTTTAAATTACATCTATTTGAATTTCAATTTTGTTTTCTTAAATGAACGAATGCAAATCTTGGAAGTGGAAATTAACCCACTTCCCGTCATCCAATCGAGCTGAAACTCGGCAGATAGACGCTAACAATGCGTCTATCTTTTGGTGGCACTGCATAGTGGTTACTAGCCAGCCCAAGAGATAGCGCAACTAGGTCGTTTCGTTCAATGTGTAGGACCGGAAAGTCGAAGCTGCTTCACTACTTAAAAATGAAAAAGTTTTACCTTACAATAAAACTTATATTATGTACTTAGCTTTATTTAAAACCTATATAGTGAGATAAACATTACCATTTTGCAGCCAAATTCGACGTTTCTTACCAATGTCTTCGAAATTATAAATTTTGCGCAAAATACTGCAGAATAACAATTTTACGGTATTTTGATGTTTCAAAACAAAAACAAACGTGTTTGACCTTCGCAAAATAAATGCTAATGGCGCATAATTGTTAGCGTCATGACGCCGTGCAACGCAACGCCGCCTGACAGATGCTTTTGGAACTGCCAGGTGACATTGGCGGGAGATTTAAACTGAAAATTTCACACGAATATTGGTAAGAAACGTCGAATTTGGCTGCAAAATGGTAATGTTTATCTCACTATATAGGTTTTAAATAAAGCCTATGCTACATAATATATGTATTTTAGTAAAAAAAAAAAAAAAGAACATCTAAATGTGCACAATAACATAAAAATAAATTCTTTACAATGCAAGATGGAAAAATATCAGATAGTGACCGAAGCATTTTTGGTCATATTTTGGCCAATTTGCAAACACCTGCAAACTTTTGACCAGCGAATGCACAAGGGTGTTTGCAAATTGGCCAAAATGTGGCCAATTTGATGAGATATTTTAAAACATTTATTTGTCAAAACACCTTCATGCATATTGGAATTATTAAAAAAAATTCCCACGCATTGTGTAATTCGATTAAACACAAAGATAACTTAGTATTTTCACTTTACAACACTAGATGTCTCAAATCTCTTCTGGATTATTTGTTAATCACTTGACATTTCGCGAACTGAAATTATTTAAGTAAATATTTTTTTCTTACAAATCATTAATCGGGGATAATGTATATTAAAACACTAGACTTTATCACAAGAACCCGATAATGAAAATAATATTACATAATGTAATTAGTTACCTTTGAGCATCTGAAAATAATAGTTGAGGGCACCATTGCAGCCCATCACGCAGTACAACTCCCTGGCTGAGAGGACATCTGTTGTTACATTCTGAAAACGATAATTAACAATAAATAACAAACAATAAATAATTATTAACTAGGAAATAAAATGATTCTGATGATTGTAGCAATTTAAATTTCAATGAAAACATGCAAATTAAATGTAAATTAACTCTTTTTTTTATTAGAAGTTAATGTGTGCGTGTGTTTTATTTAATCTAAATACCAAACAAGAGTTCCAACAACTCCCAAACGTATGGAGTCAATGGGAATATGGGGAATGTTGTAAGGCTGAAGGTAGTAGGAAAGGGAAGGAGATGGGAAAGAGGAAGGTGGGGAAGTAGTAGGCCAGTGTTGTACACTGCAAGGCTGCCCGAAACAAAGGAAAATTTAAATTCCTTTATGGAATGATTATTGAGTTAATTTAATACGAATTTTTTTTTTCAAATATTTTCTATATGTACAATAATATAATGTGTCAATGTGGCGGACTTTTAACTGTTATAACAAGCCCCACCACCCACTTGTACAATGAACTAAAATAAATTGCTCACAATGAAGACATTAAAAAATAACACCAGTAGTGACAGTAGCATTACATAAAACCACGATCAAAAAATTTTGGGACCGGCCACCGTGTGGTGCAGTCACCCGATCGGAATTCTTTTTGTTGTTGTTAGATAACCACATCTGTCATTGATACTTTCCTCCAAATTTCAGCCTCATAGCTTGACATTTGTAAAAGTTACGCTCTAATGAGTACATCTACATTTGTGCAAGTTTTCGATTTTTTACAATTCGTGGATTTTGCACCATGATAACGCACCGATGTAATATGACAAGAAGGCCTCTTGCTTGCCATAATGGAGGGTATGACCGAGGGGACAAACTCTAGGGCACGCCCACGCCGAGAGTACCTGGAGGACCTGCTGGTGGACGTGCGCTGCTCATCATATACAGATTTCAAAAGAGCCGCACAAGAGAGGGAAGAATGGAAGAGAAGAATAGAGGAAATTGTTGCAAACCAATCCCAGGATTGAAACCAGAGAGAGAGAATGCACCGATGCACAATACGATCCTTATCCGTGAGTTTTTGACCAAAAACAACATGAATACCATCCAGCTTTGAATTTACCTGATCTGGTTCCCTGCAATTTTTTACTGTTCAACCGACTTAAAAAACTACTTCGCGGAATGCGTTACAGCACCCGAGAGGATGTCATGAAAAAATCGGAAAATGGCTCTGATGGACATACTTACCGAAAATTGAGTACCAGCGGTGTATCGAGGATTGGATCGAGCGCTGGTGTAAGTGCGTTGTAGTCGATGGGAAGTACTCTGAATATTGATTTTGATGAATAAACTTGAATTTTCGATTTTATGAATAAAGTCCTAAAACTTTTTGATCAGGGTAATACATTCACTTTTGTGGATGAAACATTGTAATTTAAAAGCGAACAATAACTTTGTTTACATCACTATATTTTTATAGTATTGCCAACCAGGTGTTCGTTCCAGAATGCGATTTTTCCTATTTAGTCAGTAAAATAATTATTCGTAGTATTCATGTTATTTTAGTTACACGCAGTTTCTCTTTTTCAAATATGCAAAGAAAATATTATCCCACGGTTTCTTCAAATAAGGTCCCAACCTTGAGAAATAATATGTATTCGGGCTGGTATCATATAAATGCATTGCTTTGCAAAGATTTGGAAGAAAGTGTTAAATATTTAAATTGTTTTATTTTAAGTACGTATTTGCACATTTCAAATAGGACCCTCAAATAGCACCTATAAACTATTTATGGCAGCCCCAAGGGAAAGTGTTTGCTGTCGGCCTTTTATGGCCCAACCTAAGAGGAACTTTTATTATAGTAATATTTGCAATATTTGTCTGTCCTTAAGTGTTTTAGATTTAGTTTTATTGGTGGCCCTTTTCGGCGACTTTTGAGCAATTGTTTTATTGCTAGATTTTAAAATCCAGTTGTGGGAACCGCTGAAATATTCTGTTCCCACAGTTAATGTACCATATTAATTATTTGTATTTGTATGTTTTTCTTTAAATATGGTGACGTGTTCAAGAGAGGGAGAGTATTGTTGTGACGGTTGAACTGGAAGGTACATGAGATGTCCTTCAGTTGAGTTTGGAAAAACTGACAGAGATATCGAAGTAGAGACTTCGATATTTGTCAGTGTGGTGTGATCGGAAAGATCAACCGAGCAGAGGGGAAATAAGCCCTTTGCGTGAGTATTGTTATTACGGTGGAACTGGAAGGTACACGAGGTGTATCTTCAACTGAGCAGAGGGAAAATAGGCCCTTTGCGTCAGTATCGTTGTTAAGATTGAACTGGGAGGTACATGTTGTACCTACAGTTCAGTATTGTAAAAAACTGATAAAGATATCGAAGTAGAGACTTCGATATTTGTCAGTGTGGTGTGATCGTGGAGATCAACCGATCAAAGGGTAAATAGACCCTTTTGTAATAATTGTATTTTTATTGCATTTAATAAATCGTGTTAAAGAAGAAGAAGAAGTGTTTTCCTGCAAACTCCATTCTGTTGTGCTCTCGTACCAAGATAGATAAGAAACATATGGTCCTTCGAGCCGGATCGAGAATACAGACATCATGGAAACAGGACTACAATCGAAGATGACATCCATCTGCGGCAGCAAGGCGGGGTCCAGCACAAGCTGGTCAGAGGCACAAATGAAAGCAGCAGCTATCAAGGTGGACATCGCAAGAAGAAAGGCCCGCCTGGTAGCAGAGATGGCTGAAGCAGAGACGGCTGAAGCAACGGCAGAGGCTGAAGTAAAAGCGGCTGTAGCAAAGGCAAAGACGGCTGAAAAAAAGGCAAAGATGGCTGCTGCAATGGCGGTCCTGGAAGTAGAGGAGCAGCACGCAGCCATGGTTCTGGAAGTTGCATTAAGGACTTCCCGACGGACTCTTGAAGATCGAGTCAATGACTGGGTGGACCAGTCCAGCCACGGAACATCGTCAGAACTTGGAGACCACAATGAGCAACGTCTCCTAGTTCAATTGGAGCAGCAAAAGGAACTGTTCCATGGTGGGCGGTACCCTCTACTTCCGCCCACAACATCTCCACATCAGAAACCCTTGGCAGGGCAGACTATCCTGTCGCAATTAAGGTCTCGGAAAGAACAGGCTCTTCCGCTGGAATTTGAACAGCGCTTGGAGCAGCATAACAGTGGGCAGTACGAGCTACTCCCATACAAAGGATCTGAACATCAACAGCCCTTGGCAGGGCAGACTCTCCCGGCGCAATTGGAATCTCGGGAAGAGCAGGCTCGTCCGCTGGAATTGGAACAGCGGTTGGAGCAGTATACTAGCGGGCGGTACGAGCTACTCCCGTACAAAGTATCTTCACATCAACAGCCCTTACCAGGGCAGACTCTCCCGGCGCAATTGGAACCTCGGGAAGAGCAGGCTCTTCCGCTGGAATTGGAACGGCGGGAGGAGCAGCAACATGATGGGCGGTACGAGGTACTCCCGAACAAAGGATCAACGCATCAGAAGCCCTCGATAGGGCAACCTCTCCCGCTGCAGTCGATGCAACATCAGCCGCAAAGCAGTAGCCGCTGGGAGCTACCTCTATCAGCGCAGTCATTCAGCAAAGCAGAGAAAAACAACGAGCAGCAGCGGCCTGAGCCGCACGGCCGGTTACAGAGGCTGACACCTGTAATAATTGAAGACCGTTTCACGCAATCCATGGGTAAGGCAATGTTTTCATATGATACCAGGCCCATGGTTAGATTTTTTACCTATTTAACGGCAAATTGATTGACGAATTTATAAGAATTATTATTTTGTTTGTTTTCCTGTGTAAACAATACTGTTGGTTACAAGACACGGGACAAATAATCGCCGTGAAAGCGATTAAAAGGTTGTTTGTTTATACGAAGCATAAACAAAAATCTGATAGGGTTTTTCGCGAGATGCGGACAACAGACCCGTTAATGTGCAATGATGCCCCTTACATAAAAAGGGGTACGCCGTCATTTGATACCGCGTTGTAAATATTTTAAAAGCAGTAGTACCTATTAAAGATACTAGAATCGCATTCTTTACCTATTTAGTGAAGTAAATTCACGGGAAGGGGTATGTTCGTTCCAGAATGCGATTTTTCCTATTTAGTCAGTAAAATAATTATTCGTAGTATTCATGTTATTTTAGTTACACGCAGTTTCTCTTTTTCAAATATGCAAAGAAAATATTATCCCACGGTTTCTTCAAATAAGGTCCCAACCTTGAGAAATAATATGTATTCGGGCTGGTATCATATAAATGCATTGCTTTGCAAAGATTTGGAAGAAAGTGTTAAATATTTAAATTGTTTTATTTTAAGTACGTATTTGCACATTTCAAATAGGACCCTCAAATAGCACCTATAAACTATTTATGGCAGCCCCAAGGGAAAGTGTTTGCTGTCTGCCTTTTATGGCCCAACCTAAGAGGAACTTTTATTATAGTAATATTTGCAATATTTGTCTGTCCTTAAGTGTTTTAGATTTAGTTTTATTGGTGGCCCTTTTCAGCGACTTTTGAGCAATTGTTTTATTGCTAGATTTTAAAATCCAGTTGTGGGAACCGCTGAAATATTCTGTTCCCACAGTTAATGTACCATATTAATTATTTGTATTTGTATGTTTTTCTTTAAATATGGTGACGTGTTCAAGAGAGAGTTAGTATTGTTATTACGGTGGAACTGGAAGGTACACGAGGTGTATCTTCAATTGAGCAGAGGGAAAATAGGCCCTTTGCGTCAGTATCGTTGTTAAGATTGAACTGGGAGGTACATGATGTACCTACAGTTCAGTATTGTAAAAAACTGATAAAGATATCGAAGTAGAGACTTCGATATTTGTCAGTGTGGTGTGATCGTGGAGATCAACCGATCAAAGGGTAAATAGACCCTTTTGTAATAATTGTATTTTTATTGCATTTAATAAATCGTGTTAAAGAAGAAGAAGAAGTGTTTTCCTGCAAACTCCATTCTGTTGTGCTCTCGTACCAAGATAGATAAGAAACACCAGGTTTCGCTACCCCATAGCTTTGTCTATTATAACCATAGAGATATACAATTACAGGTGCTATTGCGTACTAATATCTCATCCAAACGTGTTCAACTAGCGATAATCGGTGTGCACCACCCGTAAATTGAATTTTGTAGTTTCCGGTCGTTGGGCATTAGAGTGTTGGAGACCAAATCACACTAATTTGATGTATAAAAGTGGATCATATTTTTTTGTTTCATATCTCATCATAACCAACACCTCTGCACAGGTCACTCTGAGTAGTTCGCTACATTTGGTAACTTAGCAGAGGTGTCCAGATTCATGGGGAGGTTAGTCCTGGTCTTGGCGGAAGATGCATCTGTCCATTAACTGCGTGGCAGACTGGTTGAGGGAGATCTTTTGACCTCTCCAGCAGGACTCTCTCGGAACATCGCCCTGCACGGCAGTGGAAGGGATGAATTCATATATCCGTCACTGACCTCCAGATTCCTACCCACCTCTCATACCTTTCTCCGTTCCAGAACATCCTCTTCTTTTTTTCTATAAAGACCCTCCACACAGCATCCCCAAAGACGACATAGGCCCTGAGGGGATTTTTTCCCCAGGACCTCCTGTGTGGAGCTAATGTAAAAAAAAAATTGTAACACTAAACAAAGTCTAGTATTATACTGAAGTGACAAAGCTACAGTGGTAACAAAACTTGGTTGGATGTAATATCAAAATAAAGTAACTGTAAAACAAAGTTATTATTTTATTGTAGTATAATAAATACTCACACAAACGAATTGGCAAGATGTCTCCAAAGCCCTGTTCCACAGAAAGCAGCCTAGCCCACACTGAAACCAACAAAAATAACATTTACAATAATCCATTTTATAATAACAAATAAATTAATTAATTAAGGCCATGAACCTCAAAATAAAAATATAAATCATTTTTGAGGTAAGTAAATTACGTAAAAACTCGCTAAATAATAAAAAATAAAGCTGAATTTTAAAATACTAAAATGCATTAGAGATGGTCAATATTGCTGTTCCAACTACATTTATGTCACTGGAATTGTTGATATTATTTTGTGTGGAACTGGTTCCAAAAATTACCAGTTTATCCATGAAACTAATATCGAAAGTTTATCCAAAATGAAAATGTTAGCAAAATTAAGTTGAGGAATCGGTTCCTTTTCACAATAAAAAAAACATAAAAAAATATTATTAACAGAGGTCAGAAGATAGATTGAAGTCAATTAATTTATTTTTTGTACCAAGGAGGATCTAATAAACATTTTTATAGATTGGAGTAAAAAAAAGAATATGAACACTGATTTATAACCTTACTAGATGACCCGGCCACGCGTTGCTATGGCTAACGAAACACAACGCCATCTATTGGATGATTACTCAACCTAGATAATCAAGTGTTCCGTCGATAAATTAACTCACACTGCCATCTGTTAGAAACTTAGGAACTTACAAATATGTAATTACAAAGCATTGTCCTATCTTTTAAGTTGGACCAAATTACACACAGAAAGCGAAATTTCATAAAAATCGGTTAAGTAGTTTCGGAGATTATCTCGAACAAACATCGTGACGCGAGATTTTTATATACATAATATGTATATATTATATATAAAGAAATATTAGGCTGTCAAAAGAGGTATTGAGGATCTTTTTGCACTGATACCGATTAAAGAACGTAGAGATTCCCCGGCTGTACTAGTGTGTATTGATATTCGTTCAATACGTACATTTATTTGAAGTGCTATTTTTATTTTTTTAAAATCATACCGCTTTTTAAAAACCAAAATTTATTCTTTATAAAATGTAATTTTCATCTAGAGCAACGATACTCAACCTTTTTTCTCTTCGGGCCACATACATGGATTTGTAAAGTTACGCGGGCCGCAACACTATACTGGTATGATGAAAAAAAATCATCAACCCCCTCCCCCCCAGTGGCGTACCGTGGGGGGGGCGGCCCACCCCGGGCGGCACTTTTGGGGGGGCGGCAAAATTTCACAATCAATAATCATCTTGTAAAAATTTGGATTGGGGAAGTCGCGGGTTCTATTCTCGCGTCAGGACTTAAAAGTTTTTTCTAGTTTATAGTTTCTTAACATCTTTCTTAAGTTTTATGTACTGTTAAAATCAAAATATTAATGACAGACGTTTTGTTTTTATTTCTAACACATACATTATTTTTAAATAAAAATGTAAATGGCAACAGTATCATTTTAGCTCTAATTGATAGTCGATTTGTGTTTTATATTCGTGAAGCTTTGTGCGCAAAAATTACACTTATACGGTTTTCTTCCACGTATATATCACGGTGATATATTTTAAATTTATTATCACAGAAAAGTTAAATAGCTGACAGGTGTGTGCATACTTATTCGAATTGCAGTTATAAAATTCTAGATGCACACTATCTATGTGCTGCCAGAATCAAAGAAAAACCATTTTTATGTTCTGAGTGAAGTTTTAATTCACCGCATACATATTTAATTAAAATCAGTTTTGTGTTCAAAATGTATAATTCCAGTT
The DNA here is from genome assembly GCA_917563855.2 of Limnephilus lunatus. Taxonomy (NCBI): domain Eukaryota; kingdom Metazoa; phylum Arthropoda; class Insecta; order Trichoptera; family Limnephilidae; genus Limnephilus; species Limnephilus lunatus. Next base: position 911,893 of record CAKJTF020000021.1, read on the forward strand.
GTGGATTCATCTGACGACACATTTCGAAGGAAAACATTATATTATTTAAAGTGCTTTATAAAATTCTTGCAGACAATTTATGTGCCGCCAGAATCAAAGAAAAAACATGTTCATGTTCCGAGTGTAGTCTTAATTCACCGCTTAGAGATTTAATTAAAACCCCTTTTGTGTTCAGAATGTAAAATTCCAGTTGTGAATTCATCCGACGACACATTTCGAAGAAAAAACTTATTTGAAGTGCTTAATAAAATTCTTCCAGACAAGTTATGTGCCGCCAGAGTCAAATAAAAACCTTTTTCATGTTCTGAGTGTAGTTTTAATTCACCGCATACAGATAAAATTTAAGCCAGTTTTATTGTTCAGAATGTAAAATTCCAATTGTGTATTCATCTGCTGACATATTTCGAAGGAAAACATAACTTTTTTCGAAGTGCAAATATAAAATTCTAGTTGCAGACAATTTATGTGCTGCCAGAACCAAAGAAAAACCGTTTTCACATTCTGAGTGTAGTTTTAATTCACCGCATACAGATTTAATTAATAAATATTTTTTAAAAAAAAATTAAAAAAAGGATCACTACCCCCCCCCCCCCTCCCTGAAGAAGTACCTATATAGGGGGGGGGGGGGGGCGGCAAAATTTTCCTCCGCCCCGGGCGGCTGATACCCACGGTACGCCACTGCTCCCCCCCATTTGTCTTGAAGCACTCTCTTTTCGTCGGACATTTTTTGAGTGCATTTTGAAGACACTCCCGCTATTATGCGTATTTAAATTATAACAGAACAATACTTTATACGACAGCACGAGATGCTGTTAAAATCAGGTACCAAGGCAAGTAGGTACCTGACTAGCCAGTGACATTAACCAGTTGTTATGTATTATAATTGATTCGATGGTTTCTAGAAGGCACTTTTTTATTTATAAATTATTTGCGCGCGTACTTGTGTCAAATATTTGTTTTTTGGTAATAAATCTAGCGATTGCAAATTACAATAGCAACACTCTTACACATCTGCCCTGATGATGGACACTGCAACGCTGTCGAAAACTGAAATGTTGGCTAAAGAAGGAGGTAGCACAACATAGCATAACACCCCAAAAACAAATAACGAAAATGCTTTTGGCCGTGAAAATCTAAAAAATGTATCTCACTCGTATACCAGATTATGTGTACCATAATGACAATCCTTTTAGGGTATCACTATCTGTGCGTCAAAGTCGAAACGAATCTCAAGATATACGAAATTTAGATTGATAGATTTTTTTTAAGTCATGTTCCTGAAAATAAAGTGTTTAGGGCCGCACACAAAAGCTTGCCGGGCCGCAGGTTGAGTATGGTTGATCTAGAGATACGAAAATGATCGAAAATCTCGGTATTTCACGCTGACCTGCTCACCCAATCAAAGGGGTTAATCTGTATTTTTAAGTTTAAAAAAACAGTGCCTACGCAATCTACGCATCAGCATCCATAATCAACGGCTGTAATCTCAATGATCATTACGAGCCATGGGTAGATGGACGATGTACTCTGTAACGATGAATTATTGGCGCCCGATGGCAGCCATGACAGTTGACAGTACAGCAATGGCTGCCAACTACAGCATGGCGGCCGCCCCCGCTTCCGGTCGGGAGCACGAGCCTAAACACATTTGTCACAATCTACGTTAGTATTTTGTGATCTACATTGTCATCTTCAAGACGGATTCTCAACCTTGGAGGTGATGATTGATGATTTGTATTTTTATATATAAATACGCAAAAGTACACGCCAAACTTTAAGACCGGCCTGAACATGGTGCGGTGCATTATCGCACAGTTTCTGACTTTACAATGAACGTAAGTGTAAGAGCAAGATGCGTAAAAATATACGTGCGACAGAGAAAGATGTGGACGAGGGAAGGGAGCGGTGCATGCAACTTTTTCAGATCCAACGGACATACTTATTATCCGTGTGTGAATTTTACTCCATTACTTGAAACAAAACCACCTCAAACTCAACGCAAGGACACATCAAATCGGCCTCTAACGTCTATAAGATATGAGATCCTAATTTTGAGTTAATCTATTATTTTTTATGTCAATTAAAACGCTTGCACATTTCAAATAATAGTATTGAACACTTATTTAGCACCGTTGTGATGTGAAACTCGATGAAACGAAAAATAGTGACACTAAAAAGAGACAAACACATGCATCTATAGCCTGCGAGAGAATGAGATAGTATAATCGTCTTTGTGCGGTGCATCGTAGCTTATCGGTCTCCCCACTCTGGTCTGCTTTAGTTTTCTGAAGGTTCCACTTCTAACACACTCTGATATTTTTTTAAAATGAAAACTACCGAAAAACTTATAAAATTCTTTCCGATAGGGAGGATAAATGAATAACCGCCACCTCTGAATGCGGCTTCGAGAATCCTACAAGAATTTAACTTGATTCTAATAAGCGTCCAACAAGGAAGGAAGGAATAGTTTAGTTGTTTGACAAAACAGAACATCGAAGAAAAATAAAAAAGTAAACTAATCTAAACAAAGCTATTATTTTATCGAGTTCTATTTTGTAACAGTTCTGTTTTCAAAACAACGTCTGAGAATCACTGAAGATGAACGAGTTATGAGGATTGAAGGATGAAGGAGCAAGCACCTCAGGTTAGTGTGCGTACAGCTACACTGGCAACAGCAGACACTGGCCACTAGCCGCCTTCATTCACTACGGTCAACGAGTTTAAGTTAAGGTGCTTAACTAATAAAAACCACACCAACGACTTGAATTTAAAGTACGAAGTCTTAAAAATGGATTTAATTAAAAAGATCTTCAATTTCGAAGAAGTTACAATATAAAATGATAATAAATGATGTGTAAAGTCGTCAAAGTCGAAGCCCATGAAATAGGTATTATTTATTAGGTGTAATATAAATTTTGAACCTTTGTAAGAAAAATATATTATTAAGTATACTATAAAAAAACAACCACTCAGAAAAGTTGGCAGATTTCAGTATTTAAAAAAATAAATTATTTCATGTCTATTAAATTTACTGTAAACCTATATTCCTATAGGTATGTACATATAACAATGTAAAAATCAGGCGGGCCGCGGTAACTACCCACGATATCAACATTTGATTTTTTAATGGTAGGACTATTAATCTATAAGAATAACATTTAGAGAATACTATTAACCTTTTAAGAATAAAATTTAGTACACAAACCGTGAACACAACACAATTAACAGAAGTAACACACGACAGACATGCCCAACCTATGGCCCACGGAAATGAAGTTTTCAGCTTTCTATGTTTTGGATTTTGGTTCTATTATATTACATTTGTGAAATTAGAACTTTTTGTTTGTTTTTTAAACGACTTCGAAAAGGAGGAGGTTATCAATTCGACGGTATTTTTTTATATTTTATGTTTGTTACCTCAGAACTTTCGATTGGGTGAACCGATATTGATGATTCTTTTTTTATTAGAAAGCTTGTGCTTCCCGTGTGGTCCCATTTTAATTTGGTCCAGTTCTGACAATGGAATCCATGAGAAAACCATATATGTCTTAAATTTGCAATAAGTATGTATGACGAATAACTCAATATTACGCCAACAGATTTCGATGTTTCTTTTTTTGAAGTAAAACTTCTTTACGCACGCTCGTCACTAAAAATCAAAAAATAAACAAAAATTTTAACAAAACAAAAAACAACTTAAAAAATGCACTAAAAAGTAAAAAAATAATTTCGTACGATTGTTATTTTTGGAGTCGGTGCCAGCCAAGGTAACTAACATAGGTAGTTATAAGTGCGAGATGTGGAGACCGCGGTCATTGCGGGACGGTTTGCCGCCTTAGACATGGCAAATAAATTTTATATGATTAATTTGTGTTATTTCACAATTAATTCATTTAAAATAATATAGGATATTTGCGGCACGTTCCAGAGTGAAAGATACTTTCAGTATCGCCCTGGTAAGACCACCATTCAGAATTGAAACGTTGCTTTAATTTGCTTTAGCCGTGTCTGGTGACCAGATCTGAATAGTCAGGTACTTCTTTACCTTCCTCTCCCCCATCTCCTTCCCCTCCCCATACTTTCAGCCTCACAACATACCCCAATTGGGGATGCCCTAGTCTCACTGGCTACAGATGGAAGCAGTGGGGACTCTTGTGCGGTATTTATATTTTAAATAAAAAAGGTCTGAAGATATAAAAGTTGAACCGCAAAAATGTAACTCCAACTAAACATCTTGACGTCTTTGTATACTTTCTCGAATTTTTTGTTTTTGTGAAAAATATATTTTTTACTTACAGTTTGCTTGAAATCCAATCATTTACATCGATGTCAGCATCAAATAAATCTTTTTTAATTTTTATTTATTTTATATATTCGATAATTTTATTATTAAATTAATAAAAACAGTTTATTTATAAACAAGTTCTGCTGGTAATTATTACTACGCGTGACAGCTGTTTCGCCTTCTGAGGGCATTATCAAACTGTGGTCATGCCACATACAGACAATCTATTTATAGTAAAAGTCTATTTATAAATAAAAATTAAAATGGAGTTCTACAAATTAAACTTGATAACAATAAATAAATAAATCTTTCTTGGGAGACGTACCCTGGGTAACTTCAACACCATTTACGGAGGAACTGAAAAAAAAATTACATTATATTCCTACTGTAAAAAAATTGTGAAGTATAATTTAAAAAAATAATAATGAAGTTAATTTTATATCACCTGTTCCATGTTCTTTCTGACTTTTTAACATTGCATTTTCTGTTTTTGCGGTGCCAGCTGGGTGGCTTACCGTGTGTCCACTTTCGACCTAAAACACAATTAACATTTTAAATAATCAATAAGGTGTATCCTAAACTATTGATAAATTCATAATATAATTAATCACCATTATTAAAAATTCTCAAATTGTTATAACTTACCCATGTTTAAACAAAATATTGGCGATTATCGTAAAAATCCAACAAAATCGCCTTGTGGATACTTGCAAGGAATCGTGAACAGCGAAGCCAAATGCAAGCAGTGTCTGGACTAGACACACACACACCCCCAGATACACCGATTGTTGATGTATGACGAATGAGAAGATATCTTTGTATGTATATGTTCGTTTGCCGGGCGATACGAGTCCTTTCCCGGCCCGCACCTCTCCCGCCGCCCCGCACGGAACACAAATGCGTAAACGAGACAACGGATAAAAGCTTGCTATTTTTTAGTCGAATTCGCGTCTAACTTAATTTGGGTTTTGACGCAAATAAAACTTTTTTTAGTGTTGAATCAAATTTTATTGTATTCTTCATCATATGCCTGAGTCAGGATGTGGAGAGATTTTTCAAAAATAGCATCCATTCAGTCACAAAATATTTCCAAAGTTGCCTCCTAAATTCATGGATTCCTTCCTCGGCTGGCTAAGTCCTCCATCACGACACAAGCAACATTTTCGGCTTTCTGTGGTGGTAGTAGGAGATTTTCAAACATTGTTGGGTTATTCGTAACCCGGGAATGTTTGTCTTCCTTTAAAAAAAAAAAAAAAAAGTAAAAACTTTTTAGGTCAATTTGAAAAAAATCGCTTGTTGGAGGTCAATATCAGCTGTTTATATCTTTTAAAATATGTTAACCTGTTGGATGGTATTTTCGATTGATATTGGCACAAGCGATTCTGACCTTGTCCTTCATGCAGTTTTTTTATACATAAGGGTTAAAATCGCATCTAAAAGCAAAGCCCGCCGGCGGGCTCATGAGAGATGAGAGGTTAGAGAGTAGACCCGGCTCCAACTCCCTTTTATATTATAACAAATGCTAAAATATTGAAAAGTCTTAAAAAATTGAAAAAAACGTTTTTTTCTGTGGTCTGAATAATATAGATACACCAATTTCTATTTTTAATTTTCCCCTGCTTTTAATACGAGTTCCATCGAAACTTTGAAGTGAAAAGATAATGTTTGTAATGTCGTGAGAGAAAAAATCAAGAATCTCGCCAAATAAAGATGAGCTCCATTGCAGTGAAAAAGAAGTGCTTCGAAATGTTAACCACATAATATGTAATATGTAATGATTAAATAACACACCTGGGGTCTTCTCGAGCCCTTTTGAAGACAGTTCTGGCTGATTTGATGCCCTCGGCTCGACGTGCGAATTTCATGTACTGTACGTAGGCCTGGAAGAGATTTACAAGTAATGAAGAATAATTTATGACTTAAACCTTTGATTGCATCCAAAACTGCCTAAGAATTACAGCTTCAGAAGCACTTGGAATGGACTTGGTAAATACTAATGAAGTGGTGTTTGCTGGAATTGGGTGATAATATGTGCAGGTAAAACAAGGTAAGCAGGGAAAAGGGATGACCAATCACTTACCACTGGATCTCTGCGAAGGAGCATATGACACAACCACAATATAGTTCCACCGCGATACCTCGAGGTAATTATCGCCATAATAAAACGAATGAGGACAAAACAATATTATGTACTTCCAAGATGATTAAATTCCTTGTGTTTACTTAAAAATAAGATTGTATACATGAAAAATGCCAACAAGGTAGTTCCTTCAAAACAAATGCACTCGAATTTTCACTATTTTTCTTGCCATTGTTCCAAATTTCAAATACTTTTCTGGCAAGGTTATGGTCGGGGAGAGGTGAGAAGAACTAGTTAAATGACTTCTTGGTAGGAACTAAGCATATTCTCATTTCAAAACCAATAACAGATATCGCACATCTCGTAGAAAAATGTCATAAGTCAAAAAACTTAATTTTACAGGAGAGTAAAAACAAATGAACGAATGATGAACAAGTGGTTTCGTCGAAAAGAGATACCAGCAACATCTTGCGGAGATGGAGTGAACTAACTGAAATACGGTTTTAGGGATAGATAATCACAATCACTTTACTTTTCAGAGATAAAATGTTAAAATTGAAAATTTTGACTTACAACACTTTTATATGGGATGTGCGATATCACAATTTTTTTTTATTTGAATACCAAATTCCAACAGTTAACTTCTTTTTGAATAGAGCTTAACAAATTAGGAGTGAACCTAATAACCAAGAAAATAGGAGAATCAACACATCATCAGTAAGCAAAGTCCTGACTCACCAGGGTGGGATCGATGTCGGCAATCTCCAGATATCGGTTGTAGATCTGGTGTACCTTGTCGTACTTGACGCGGCCCTCCTCGAAATCGGCATGCGCGAAGTACAGCAGCGTGTTCTTGTGCAGACCGCCACCCGGCGCGGTGGCGCGCTCCAGCACCGCACTCGCCTCGTCCGCAAACAGCTTGGACGCGTTCACGTCCTGGGCAAACAAAATACCAATGTTAAATGTTGCACATACATGAAGTGTAGGTGTCTTGTTAATGTTAGATTACAAAAATAATACATACATATGTAAAATGGTATAAATTTGGGAGATGTGGGGTTTAGGACATGTGACAACTATCTCATGTTGTTTTGATGCTTAAAACGGAGTCGTACTAAACAGATATGTTTTCCTAGTACCTAACTGTGAAACCTAACTTGAGTTTACATTGTTGTCACTAACAGTAAGCTGTTATAAGCGAAGTCGTTATATCCAAATTCTACTGTATATATATTTAACCACTCCGATCTATTGCCAATATGCAAGTTCTTTGTCTTAAACGAAATGTCATATTTACGAAAACTACTGTGTTATTTCCAATTCACAATTAAAGCTCTATAAATTAAACATTTCTGAACGTAGCCGAATACTAAAAACTTATGAAATAAGCTTTCAAATTGTTATATTACAAATAAATATTACATTTGTAAATACATATTAAAATTTAGAATACAAAAAATGTAAGAATGACTCATGTGATGTTTTTATGAGAAAATGGTACTAAAATCACGGATTATGTAAAAAACAATACTTATTCTATCATACAAATGTATAATAAACAATTTTGTCACCTCAATTTTTTATCATTTCATACAAGTTCAAGCTCTGCTGGATGGTATTCAAATCCCTTTACAGAATGGCTCCGGCTTACTTATCGGAAATGTGTATTCCAGAAAATTCCAATTCGCGACAATCAACCCTCAGGTCAGCAGCAACATCAGCTATCGGAAGGTTGAAGGAACCAAAGCGCACACCAGATACTAAATTCGGTGAGCGTGCTTTCTGAGTGTCAGGACCTAAAGCCTGAATGGACTGCCACACGAGTTAAGAACGATCACAGATTCAGCGGAATTTAGACCTAAACTAAAAACTCATCTTTTCAGACAGTCATATCCATAAGTAAAAAAAAAGAAAAAAAACCTTTCAACTTCAGCTTCACGGCTCGCGACATAGTAAATAACTAATTTTGTAAAAATAAAGCAAATTCTTATAATTCTCCAGCCTTTCAAATAAATATTAACTCAACTTTGGCATTAATCTTCTTATAAATATAAATGTAAAACCAACAGTGATGAGGGTAGCAAAGGTAAAGTCATGCAATGTCCAGTGTTTTGAATATATTGACCTCCACATGCAAAGTCGTACCTTTCCCAAGCATAAACTTTCTAATAAAGTGTGTTTTTCGGAAGTGACCTGCAGGTAAGTATGTTTTTGTATCTTTCTGTAAATAATAAAATTAAATAGAACCTAGGAATTCATAATGAATTGTAAAGCGCCCTTGAGGTGATTTTTCACAAAAACGGCGCTCTACAAATTGTCCAATTTTATTACGGTGCTCCAGATTTTATGTCCGGGTTGAATCTTTCCCAAATGAAAGACTAAATCCTTCCACTCACTTTTCCATAAATGAATATCTAGTAAATGAACGCAATGTAAGTGCACTATATAAGAATAAAACAATACAAGAACAATACGTCAATCCACCAGAAACATAATGGGAAAATATTTCACCGACTCCAGATATTTTCATATCAGAGGGTTCGGCTCTGATGAAATCCTAACTGGTCCGATAAATCCTACTGATCCCTCAATATAAATATTTAAAAAATCTTTCGTAATCCTACATGTATTTAAAATGACCGATGTGATGAATCGCAGTGGATACGAAAATATAGTAGCTTCCACCTTACGAATGAATAAATAATAATTCAGAATTATAACGAAATCAACACACTAGCGACATCTAGCTGATTAAGTTTGATTGGGCCATGGAGACTGCAGAGATCTGTAATTATTAAATTAATGTCAAGTTTTGATAAATAGAACACAGAGGGATCCAATTATAAACACTTAAGATTGATCTACCAATCAGAGAAGGGGGAGGTTACCTTTTTCAAGACAAAGAGATGGACTTTGGACTAGACCATTAGTCTGAGATTTATGGGGTAAAAATCATCATCAACCCGAGAGATCAATACGCTTTAAGATAAACACAATCCCACGTTCGGTGCATTTGGTACAATGACCCTAATTTTAAAGGTAAATATTGAGTGCAACAGAGGAATCGACAACCGCAGTTAACGAACAAATAAATCCATATTATGTTGAAAAAATGATGCAATAAAATAGCAAGGAAATATAATGAACGGAAGATTAAAGAAAAGACCTGGAAAACGTGGGAAAAGCTACTGTAAGGATACTCAATTACATAACGAGAACGTGAAGGACAAAAGGAGGCCAGATTCAGAGGAAAACGTACGTTTGATATTTAAAAGAAAGAAAAACGATGGAAATTAGGAATGTCACTTTTAAATGAAGCAATACGGTCAGGGAAAACGATTTGAAAAGAAAATCTAATAAAAAAAAAACGGACATTTAAACGGAAGTATTTATTGAACAATATAAGATTTCGACTTAATTTTGCGTTTTCAGACGAGTTTAAATAGATATCGTTATATATTTGAAATAGGATGGTTATTCTAGTTATATTACGTTAGATTAATTCAAAGGAAGGGATCGTTTTTACGTCATTTGCTATGAGAAAATACTATAGACGATAGAACAAATTGCTGAGGCTATTGATGTAAAAAAAGGTTGTCGACCCCACGTGTATATTGTTGATATAAACAAGGAATATTCGAACATGCCTTTTGTTTATTTAAGGCCCATTATCCATTAAAAAGGGTCATAAAAATTAACATTGCTCTTACCTAGTATTTAGATTATAGAATTTCCGTAAAATTTAATTATAAACACATTAAAATGGATTTATCGCCAAGTATGTAGAAATCGTAATGTATACACACGTCAGGGGGCTTGCAGTTTATGGGATTTTGAACAAGAGAGAGATGGAAAATTGGGCGGAATTTGATCGAAGTAGTTAACTTGATAGATATCCCAGGATAGGAATAGTTAGTGGGCCGGAAAACACCATAAATAATATATCAAAAAAGGAAAAAAGGGTTTTAGCGGGAGATGGAATCACGGCAAAAAGGCAAACGTCAAATTTCAATAAAGGGATCATTGGGTTAGGGGTGGGGGGAGAGAACGGAAAACCGACATAACCGGAAAACTCAGATAAGGAAATGGGAAAAACTCAAAACGTTATAAGTAGAGTAGATACGGAACCAGTTTATGATTCCTTATTAACAACGAAGGGAAAATCATTTAAGAATAGTTGTTAAAACGCCGTTACTTGAAGGTAAATTAGGTGGGAAAATGGAAAAGTTGAATATGCCACATAAATAATGGAAATACGGTTCTGAGACATAATTGCTTACGTAGACTAGGCGAAAAGAAATAATTTTCGTGGAAATTTATACAGGACAACTAGCGTTTAAAACTAGGAGACTGAAGAATCTACGTTTTCCCTAATATTTATGCCAATTAAAACACAGTTTTAGCAGATCACTTATGGGCATGTTCAAATTGGAAAAAAAAAAACAAGATTAAAACCATGTTTATAAAACATATTATGAAGACAGAAGACATGTGGGAAATGGGCAAACTGGATGGCAGCTTACTAATTCCGGGACTAAAAACCTTAGAAAAGCGAGACAAAGTTGTGGGACGAACCGAGATTTAGGAAGAGGCAAAATCGAAAGAGCTTATGTAGGAACATACAATAACGAGATGGGGTTTTCAAAAAATTTCGAGTGATTACAGATTATAATTCCTCGTCAAGGAATATACGATTATGCCCTTTTGGAGCTGTGATGGGTATAAATTAGCGTGTTGGGGATGATTCAGGGTCTTTTCGACAACTGGCAAGGTTGATTAAAACGTCGCGCGTGTCGTGAGAATTACCCTGGTAATTAATTAATAGAGTCTAGGATCAGTTTTCGGTGTGAGTTGTCGGGAAGGAGTCGTCGGGGACCAATCGTCGGGTTAAAACGTGGAAGTTACGTGACGTAGCGTCTAAAACGGTTATTAGTTGAAAATTTCTTAAGTGTTGTAAAATTTTGAGACTTAGAAAAATTCGGAGTGGGAATTCTGGGACTTATAAAAATTACGGTCGTGATTAAATCTGTGGAGTGTTGAAAATTAAATAAAGTGTTTTATATAGTTTTACAATAAATTCAACTTGTCATTAAAATAAAAAGTTTATATAGTGTAGCGAATTTAAAAAGAAACAACAGTGTTTAAAGAATTTTATAACAGCAGTGAATAATAATATATTTATTTATAAATTCAACTTGTCATTAAAATAAAAAAGTTTATATAGTGTAGCGAATTTAAAGAAAATCAACAGTGTTTAAAGAATTTTATAACAGCAGTGAATAATAATATATTTATTTATAAATTCAACTTGTCATTAAAATAAAAGGTTTATATAGTGTAGCGAATTTAAAGAAAATCAACAGTGTTTAAAGAATTTTATAACAGCAGTGAATAATAATATATTTATTTATAAATTCAACTTGTCATTAAAATAAAAGGTTTATATAGTGTAGCGAATTTAAAAAGAAACAACAGTGTTTAAAGAATTTTATAACAGCATTGAATAATAATATATCTATTTATAAATTCAACTTATCATTAAAATAAAAAAGGGGTCCTTCGACAACTGGCAAGGTTGATTAAAACGTCGCGCATGTTGTGAGAATTACCCTGGTAATTAATTAATAGAATCTAGAATCAGTTTTTATACTTAAAAAATTCAGTGGTAAAAATAGAGTCTACAATCAGTTTATACTTTGATAAAACAGGGAGTGAAGTGCCCGGATAGGGTTAATCGTGCAATTTAACGGAGTGTATGATCTTATAATAAATCTAAAATCAGTGTTTGCAATAATTTCCGATTCAATAAAATCTAATAATTAATTAATTAATTACAAATTCAATGCGGGAGGAGTTTAATATAGTGTGTTTGAATTGCTTTAAATTTGTACTATGAAGGTTAAAATAGAGTTATTTAGTCCGAGGTTATATAAAGAAAATTACAGTCTAATAAGTTTCATTAAATAAAAAAATTTACGTTTAGGTCGAAAGTTGGAAATTTTATTACGAGATATTAATTATCGTTAGGTGACAACGCAATAATAATAATTGATCCGAAATCTGGAAAATACTTAACATAATTAGATAGGATCGTTCTTCTTCAATAATAACGGCAGATATTAAAGGAAAACGTGAGGATTTTTACATCAGAGATCTATTCAAAGGAGAAAGGAAGGAGATGAGTAGTTACACAGGTAGTATGGATGCTCTAATAAGTTTCTCGCCGATGATAGTAACCCGGTGGAGCTGAAATTAAGACATTAGAGCTTGGTGAGTCCTTACAATATTTAAGCTTTTACAGGTTCCTGTGGATATCCTGACACTGATGGACGTAACGCCAAGAAAGGGTAAATAAATAACTAACCAATTTATTAGCATTCGCATGTCACACCTCCCATACAGAATGAAATGTTGCTAAACAAATACTTAACACATAATTAGATAGAAACGCATCACTAAATCAATTTTGGTATCTTAGCGTATTTGTAAGATAAATACCTATCGTTTCTTTTCACTAGCACGATTAGGGTATGGTTGTATGACCTTCGATAGTGTACCAAAATTACGATTTGAGTTCAAGGCCATCCATTGACCCAGTCACCTAAATTCATTAACGAATAAACAAAACAAAACTTAACGTCAGGGACAAGTTTATCAATTATAGCTTGAGATGAAATCTGCGGTCAATATGTGAAGGCGACATTGACGTTTAAATTCACTCAATTCTAAACGACTTGATTTATCTCATTTTAAAATCTTTCTTATAGGAAGTAGGTATCCAAGAACCCATAAATACCCATTATCCTAAATACCTAACACACGAGGAGCTAGTGACCTCATTTAAACAACACTGGTGTTCAAATACTCATACAGTCCTGAATCCTAACTTGTCTTCGAACGTAAACTTCAAGGCTTCTGTATGTAGGTATGAGCCATCTGGAAATGTAAGTGTCAACCTTTCTCGAACGGACGGCTTTGATCTTGTGGCGGTATTGTCGAGGTGGGCATGCGGGGAAGAGGAAGGACGTATGCGGACAGTACGCTGACGCGGCATTAAAGCCACAGGTTATTTGCATACCGTGAGTCTTGTCGAACCTGAAAGCAAACATAAGGTTCACGAGGTGAGTTTTATGTCAGCTAGTCAGAGGTGGAATGTAACGCTGGGTCGGTTACGTGGGAGGAAGGATCTGCCCGTCACAAGCTTACGCCACATTTAACGGATAGAGGCATGATAAGGGAAGACATGAAATACCCCTTCTAGACTCAGTAGAGTTAAATTCAATCCGGCGGAGATGGAAGTCGGAGTGAGGCAGAAAAACGGCATGAAGACTTGGTATTCCCCCATCTGGCGTGAAGAGTCCCTTTCGTAACAAGAGACGCTCGTCGAAGAGAGTAAAACTCGGACTTAAGGATAAGCTTAGCAAACGTACTTGGGAGAATCCGGTTTGGAATTGTTGTTCATCGGTTTTCACTTGGTTAGCGGAGGTGCCGACTTTTTAAGCAAACATATTATCCCCTCCCCATATCCCTCCATTCCTGCTCTTTCAACAATTTTGCGAATACTAACCAATAGCACTAACTATGACTACAAACACATTATGTTAGGAGAAGTTGCAGACAAGGACTTCAATTGAGAAAACTGGACCTTCGAGTTCGATCATCCTAAGGTAAGGTTTGCTTTCTTGAAATGTTTAATTTATTAACTGTTGTTTATGTTATCGATGTATCAGCGGTGATAGGAAGAATTAAATAAACACACTAAATTCCTATGGAAATCAAATAGACACAAGGTTTAGGGCGGGGGTAGTTTATCAAACTCGGTTAAATATTCTAAAATAATAATAAATAAATTGATCGGAAAATTCTCACCCTTTCTCTAAAAGAATCTATGGGTTACCACACGTAATACATTATCTTCTCTACATATGTGTGCATATTAAGTATGCAAACAGATGTAAAATCTAAAACAAAAAATTTACACAACGCAGATTATAGAAATAATGTGAACAAAAATCTTAAATCTTGATTACTGTGAGAAAATCGCAGGGATTTAAGAAGATAGGGTAGGTTTAGCTAGATTATAAGGTATAGGGGTTTAGAAATCACGAGCCTGAGGTAGAAATAAACCGAAAGGAGGGTTGAGTCAGGCCATCATACCTAGTGGTGTGATCAGTAGGACATAAGGGTAGAATTATGAGCGTGGCTACGAGACAGGAGCTACGAGATTTAAACTACGAGGTAGAAGCTTAGAAAAGTAAATCAGCTAGGTAGGGTTCATCACAATTGGAGTCAAAAGCCAGTAGTGGCACCCCATTACAACTGTTGCCGCGTGACCAGGAGAGTAAAGGTTACAAGTTGAGAGAATTCTGAGATATTATAAAAATAAAATAGAATGAACAAATAAATGAAATTATAATTAATTGGAAAAAAAAAAGTGAACATTTTAAACGAAAAGTGAAAAACGTGCCATTAAAACAACTTCAGATTACATAAAACAAGTGGAATAAAAAATTCGCATCATTAAATTATACAGTAGAAATATAACAATAAATCAAAAAATAATTTAAACGAAAAGTGAAAAACGTGCCATTAAAACATCTTCATTAAACGTGAAACAAGTGGAAAAAAAAAACGTACCATTAAATAAAACAGTCGGAAAAAAAAAATAATAACTCAAAAACCAAATATTTTAAAACGAAAAGTGAAAAACGTGCCTTATACCAGATAAAAATCATAAATCACATAACGCCTAGGAATGTTGACCCAGATTTAGAAGGGTGGTGCGTATTGGAAAAAAAAAAAAAGCCGTTATATAAATAAAAGCGCATTCCTTCGGTGATTAATAATATTATCATTCAAATTGGTTCATTGACTGAAGCCCGAATGTAAACAAGCGATTGAATAGACACCGTCGCGAGGGTATGGTTGTGTTGCCACAAACATAAGTGGTCTTACTGATAAATATGTTCGTAACAGAATAGATAAATCTTTGTTATGTTCGCATTGGAACATCTCGAGATATTACTTTAAATAATAAAGAGATACTTAGATAGTTAATCAAATGACGTTCTTTATGTTAATAGTGGTCGAGGGTATTATGGGTTCCTTCGAGTTGAAGGATTTTATAAATAAATACTTCTTTTGACACGGCGACATAAAAATAAATAAAATCAACATAACATACAAAGCAAAGGACGGATAAAAATAAAATAAAATATTACACATAAAACATAAAAGTGAGCTTTTCAAATCGTTGCATTCAAACATTTAACAGGGGTGGATTGGACCTTTAGATACACCATTACATAGATGTCAGCTGAATAAATTAGAAATTTAGCCTTACTGAGGGTTGGCATATTTCTCGGGTGACCGGTTTATTTCCGATTTGCAATAAAGAGCAAATAAGCGGAGTGGTTTAAAACGCATACGAATTTAGGGGGGGGGGGCTTGTTTAAAACGGGGTTTAGGTACATTATACAATTGTGTATACGTGCAAATAAATAAATAAACAAACAAAGCCGGTGTGGGAAAAAAAAAAAATGAGATAGTAAACGTTATGGAGTGCATTCGGATGAGTAAACATACAACATAGATCAAATAAACCTCAGATAAAAGATAAATAAGAACAGCATATGAAGAGATTACATAAAAGTTGATCCCATTCAAAAAAAAAAAAAAAAAGGGGTGTGTATGTGTGCATATATGTGTAATACGTGTATGTTCATATGCGCATTGTTGCCATTAAAACGTTCCTGCGAGAAAAATTCGTGTGGAATTCTAGAATCGCGAAAAAAAAAATATATATATATATGAATAAGGAAAATCAAAGGTTGGAAACCGTCTCGATGAAGAAGAGGGAGTAAGGGTCATAGGGGGGAAGGTATAGGGGTAAGAATCTTAGGGGGGTAGGACAAAGAGTAGGGACAGCAACTGACGTAAGTTAGCCGACTTAAATAGGCCATTGGGTAGACAAGAGTAAATTGAAAAATGGTTTCAGCTCAGAGGAACACCGAACAGGATTCTACGATATGAAATAGTGAAAGGTAGGGGCGCGCAACCAGTTAGAATTTCGAAAAAAAAAAAAATGCAAATAAGAATAAAGAAGACTTAAAGAAAATTGTAGAAAATTAGATTGCCTATGTTTAGTTTTAATTCCATCAACTAACACTAGGAGGCGTGTTTACCGCTGGAATTATAACTATAGGGGGGCTGTGATGAATCGCAGTGGATACGAAAATATAGTAGCTTCCACCTTACGAATGAATAAATAATAATTCAGAATTATAACGAAATCAACACACTAGCGACATCTAGCTGATTAAGTTTGATTGGGCCATGGAGACTGCAGAGATCTGTAATTATTAAATTAATGTCAAGTTTTGATAAATAGAACACAGAGGGATCCAATTATAAACACTTAAGATTGATCTACCAATCAGAGAAGGGGGAGGTTACCTTTTTCAAGACAAAGAGATGGACTTTGGACTAGACCATTAGTCTGAGATTTATGGGGTAAAAATCATCATCAACCCGAGAGATCAATACGCTTTAAGATAAACACAATCCCACGTTCGGTGCATTTGGTACAATGACCCTAATTTTAAAGGTAAATATTGAGTGCAACAGAGGAATCGACAACCGCAGTTAACGAACAAATAAATCCATATTATGTTGAAAAAATGATGCAATAAAATAGCAAGGAAATATAATGAACGGAAGATTAAAGAAAAGACCTGGAAAACGTGGGAAAAGCTACTGTAAGGATACTCAATTACATAACGAGAACGTGAAGGACAAAAGGAGGCCAGATTCAGAGGAAAACGTACGTTTGATATTTAAAAGAAAGAAAAACGATGGAAATTAGGAATGTCACTTTTAAATGAAGCAATACGGTCAGGGAAAACGATTTGAAAAGAAAATCTAATAAAAAAAAAACGGACATTTAAACGGAAGTATTTATTGAACAATATAAGATTTCGACTTAATTTTGCGTTTTCAGACGAGTTTAAATAGATATCGTTATATATTTGAAATAGGATGGTTATTCTAGTTATATTACGTTAGATTAATTCAAAGGAAGGGATCGTTTTTACGTCATTTGCTATGAGAAAATACTATAGACGATAGAACAAATTGCTGAGGCTATTGATGTAAAAAAAGGTTGTCGACCCCACGTGTATATTGTTGATATAAACAAGGAATATTCGAACATGCCTTTTGTTTATTTAAGGCCCATTATCCATTAAAAAGGGTCATAAAAATTAACATTGCTCTTACCTAGTATTTAGATTATAGAATTTCCGTAAAATTTAATTATAAACACATTAAAATGGATTTATCGCCAAGTATGTAGAAATCGTAATGTATACACACGTCAGGGCTTGCAGTTTATGGGATTTTGAACAAGAGAGAGATGGAAAATTGGGCGGAATTTGATCGAAGTAGTTAACTTGATAGATATCCCAGGATAGGAATAGTTAGTGGGCCGGAAAACACCATAAATAATATATCAAAAAAGGAAAAAAGGGTTTTAGCGGGAGATGGAATCACGGCAAAAAGGCAAACGTCAAATTTCAATAAAGGGATCATTGGGTTAGGGGTGGGGGGAGAGAACGGAAAACCGACATAACCGGAAAACTCAGATAAGGAAATGGGAAAAACTCAAAACGTTATAAGTAGAGTAGATACGGAACCAGTTTATGATTCCTTATTAACAACGAAGGGAAAATCATTTAAGAATAGTTGTTAAAACGCCGTTACTTGAAGGTAAATTAGGTGGGAAAATGGAAAAGTTGAATATGCCACATAAATAATGGAAATACGGTTCTGAGACATAATTGCTTACGTAGACTAGGCGAAAAGAAATAATTTTCGTGGAAATTTATACAGGACAACTAGCGTTTAAAACTAGGAGACTGAAGAATCTACGTTTTCCCTAATATTTATGCCAATTAAAACACAGTTTTAGCAGATCACTTATGGGCATGTTCAAATTGGAAAAAAAAAAACAAGATTAAAACCATGTTTATAAAACATATTATGAAGACAGAAGACATGTGGGAAATGGGCAAACTGGATGGCAGCTTACTAATTCCGGGACTAAAAACCTTAGAAAAGCGAGACAAAGTTGTGGGACGAACCGAGATTTAGGAAGAGGCAAAATCGAAAGAGCTTATGTAGGAACATACAATAACGAGATGGGGTTTTCAAAAAATTTCGAGTGATTACAGATTATAATTCCTCGTCAAGGAATATACGATTATGCCCTTTTGGAGCTGTGATGGGTATAAATTAGCGTGTTGGGGATGATTCAGGGTCTTTTCGACAACTGGCAAGGTTGATTAAAACGTCGCGCGTGTCGTGAGAATTACCCTGGTAATTAATTAATAGAGTCTAGGATCAGTTTTCGGTGTGAGTTGTCGGGAAGGAGTCGTCGGGGACCAATCGTCGGGTTAAAACGTGGAAGTTACGTGACGTAGCGTCTAAAACGGTTATTAGTTGAAAATTTCTTAAGTGTTGTAAAATTTTGAGACTTAGAAAAATTCGGAGTGGGAATTCTGGGACTTATAAAAATTACGGTCGTGATTAAATCTGTGGAGTGTTGAAAATTAAATAAAGTGTTTTATATAGTTTTACAATAAATTCAACTTGTCATTAAAATAAAAAGTTTATATAGTGTAGCGAATTTAAAAAGAAACAACAGTGTTTAAAGAATTTTATAACAGCAGTGAATAATAATATATTTATTTATAAATTCAACTTGTCATTAAAATAAAAAAGTTTATATAGTGTAGCGAATTTAAAGAAAATCAACAGTGTTTAAAGAATTTTATAACAGCAGTGAATAATAATATATTTATTTATAAATTCAACTTGTCATTAAAATAAAAGGTTTATATAGTGTAGCGAATTTAAAGAAAATCAACAGTGTTTAAAGAATTTTATAACAGCAGTGAATAATAATATATTTATTTATAAATTCAACTTGTCATTAAAATAAAAGGTTTATATAGTGTAGCGAATTTAAAAAGAAACAACAGTGTTTAAAGAATTTTATAACAGCATTGAATAATAATATATCTATTTATAAATTCAACTTATCATTAAAATAAAAAAGGGGTCCTTCGACAACTGGCAAGGTTGATTAAAACGTCGCGCATGTTGTGAGAATTACCCTGGTAATTAATTAATAGAATCTAGAATCAGTTTTTATACTTAAAAAATTCAGTGGTAAAAATAGAGTCTACAATCAGTTTATACTTTGATAAAACAGGGAGTGAAGTGCCCGGATAGGGTTAATCGTGCAATTTAACGGAGTGTATGATCTTATAATAAATCTAAAATCAGTGTTTGCAATAATTTCCGATTCAATAAAATCTAATAATTAATTAATTAATTACAAATTCAATGCGGGAGGAGTTTAATATAGTGTGTTTGAATTGCTTTAAATTTGTACTATGAAGGTTAAAATAGAGTTATTTAGTCCGAGGTTATATAAAGAAAATTACAGTCTAATAAGTTTCATTAAATAAAAAAATTTACGTTTAGGTCGAAAGTTGGAAATTTTATTACGAGATATTAATTATCGTTAGGTGACAACGCAATAATAATAATTGATCCGAAATCTGGAAAATACTTAACATAATTAGATAGGATCGTTCTTCTTCAATAATAACGGCAGATATTAAAGGAAAACGTGAGGATTTTTACATCAGAGATCTATTCAAAGGAGAAAGGAAGGAGATGAGTAGTTACACAGGTAGTATGGATGCTCTAATAAGTTTCTCGCCGATGATAGTAACCCGGTGGAGCTGAAATTAAGACATTAGAGCTTGGTGAGTCCTTACAATATTTAAGCTTTTACAGGTTCCTGTGGATATCCTGACACTGATGGACGTAACGCCAAGAAAGGGTAAATAAATAACTAACCAATTTATTAGCATTCGCATGTCACACCTCCCATACAGAATGAAATGTTGCTAAACAAATACTTAACACATAATTAGATAGAAACGCATCACTAAATCAATTTTGGTATCTTAGCGTATTTGTAAGATAAATACCTATCGTTTCTTTTCACTAGCACGATTAGGGTATGGTTGTATGACCTTCGATAGTGTACCAAAATTACGATTTGAGTTCAAGGCCATCCATTGACCCAGTCACCTAAATTCATTAACGAATAAACAAAACAAAACTTAACGTCAGGGACAAGTTTATCAATTATAGCTTGAGATGAAATCTGCGGTCAATATGTGAAGGCGACATTGACGTTTAAATTCACTCAATTCTAAACGACTTGATTTATCTCATTTTAAAATCTTTCTTATAGGAAGTAGGTATCCAAGAACCCATAAATACCCATTATCCTAAATACCTAACACACGAGGAGCTAGTGACCTCATTTAAACAACACTGGTGTTCAAATACTCATACAGTCCTGAATCCTAACTTGTCTTCGAACGTAAACTTCAAGGCTTCTGTATGTAGGTATGAGCCATCTGGAAATGTAAGTGTCAACCTTTCTCGAACGGACGGCTTTGATCTTGTGGCGGTATTGTCGAGGTGGGCATGCGGGGAAGAGGAAGGACGTATGCGGACAGTACGCTGACGCGGCATTAAAGCCACAGGTTATTTGCATACCGTGAGTCTTGTCGAACCTGAAAGCAAACATAAGGTTCACGAGGTGAGTTTTATGTCAGCTAGTCAGAGGTGGAATGTAACGCTGGGTCGGTTACGTGGGAGGAAGGATCTGCCCGTCACAAGCTTACGCCACATTTAACGGATAGAGGCATGATAAGGGAAGACATGAAATACCCCTTCTAGACTCAGTAGAGTTAAATTCAATCCGGCGGAGATGGAAGTCGGAGTGAGGCAGAAAAACGGCATGAAGACTTGGTATTCCCCCATCTGGCGTGAAGAGTCCCTTTCGTAACAAGAGACGCTCGTCGAAGAGAGTAAAACTCGGACTTAAGGATAAGCTTAGCAAACGTACTTGGGAGAATCCGGTTTGGAATTGTTGTTCATCGGTTTTCACTTGGTTAGCGGAGGTGCCGACTTTTTAAGCAAACATATTATCCCCTCCCCATATCCCTCCATTCCTGCTCTTTCAACAATTTTGCGAATACTAACCAATAGCACTAACTATGACTACAAACACATTATGTTAGGAGAAGTTGCAGACAAGGACTTCAATTGAGAAAACTGGACCTTCGAGTTCGATCATCCTAAGGTAAGGTTTGCTTTCTTGAAATGTTTAATTTATTAACTGTTGTTTATGTTATCGATGTATCAGCGGTGATAGGAAGAATTAAATAAACACACTAAATTCCTATGGAAATCAAATAGACACAAGGTTTAGGGCGGGGGTAGTTTATCAAACTCGGTTAAATATTCTAAAATAATAATAAATAAATTGATCGGAAAATTCTCACCCTTTCTCTAAAAGAATCTATGGGTTACCACACGTAATACATTATCTTCTCTACATATGTGTGCATATTAAGTATGCAAACAGATGTAAAATCTAAAACAAAAAATTTACACAACGCAGATTATAGAAATAATGTGAACAAAAATCTTAAATCTTGATTACTGTGAGAAAATCGCAGGGATTTAAGAAGATAGGGTAGGTTTAGCTAGATTATAAGGTATAGGGGTTTAGAAATCACGAGCCTGAGGTAGAAATAAACCGAAAGGAGGGTTGAGTCAGGCCATCATACCTAGTGGTGTGATCAGTAGGACATAAGGGTAGAATTATGAGCGTGGCTACGAGACAGGAGCTACGAGATTTAAACTACGAGGTAGAAGCTTAGAAAAGTAAATCAGCTAGGTAGGGTTCATCACAATTGGAGTCAAAAGCCAAGAGTGGCGGATCATTACACCGACTTTTGCATTTTTATGTACAAATTTTTTGACAAATCTAATACGCCTAAATTTTGAATGAGAGAGCTAGGTATAATGCCAGTAGCCGAAATAACAAATGGTAATATTTTTATAGTCTGAGAATGCCAAATTCTTTTAATTTCATTTCCTAAATCTGTATATTTTCTTATTTTTTCAGAAACAGTTTTCTGAATATTACAAGAATTTGGAATAGCGACATCAATGATATAAGTTATTTTCTTAATTTTGTCATGTAAAACTATATCGGGTCTATTATGACTAATTGTTCTGTCTGTCAGAATAGTTTTATCATAATAAATTTTATAAAATTCATTTTCTAAAAATGAATTTGGTTCATATTCATAATATGGTACATTACGGCAGTCAATCAAGTTATGTTTAATTACCAAACTTTGGTGAATTATTTTTAAAACTTGATTGTGCCTAAATGTATACTCGGACGGCGCTAATACAGAACATCCCGATATAATATGTTCTATAGTTTCCGGAAAAGCCAAACATTTTCTACATAAATCATCAATTTGATTTGCATCTTTGATGATATGCTTCCTATAATTTTTAGTATTAATGACTTTATCTTGTATGGCAAGCATAAAGCCTTCTATTTCTGCGCTCAACTCTCCAATACTCAACCATTTGTTTGACGAAAATTTGTCAACATATGTTTGGTTGAGATAATTGAAGTGTTTTGCGTGAAGAATTTTATTTGACCAGGAATCTAATAATTCCTGGTTGGTATTTATAAGAATGATGGCATTCTCGTCGTATAAATTTAATGGTGAAATATTTCTATCTGCCTTGCAAATAATTTTGTGCATTTCTGAACTATCAGCTTTCCTATGGAAAAAATTTCTTAGCATTTCAACCTGATTATGTTTTAAAGATGTTATTTTGACTATACCTCTACCTCCTAAATTTCTGGGTAAATTAATTCGTTCTACAGCTGAATTTGGATGATGGCAATGAAATTTTGTTAATGTAGTTCTAATCAATCGTTCTAAGCTATCTAAATCTGTATTAGACCATTTAATTATTTAACCATTTTATTATTATTATTATTAAGAATATTTAATAAAAAAATAACAATATCTAACGGTGGGTAGACGATTTTGCGGTCTACCATGTATCTGACAGAATAGGTCTTTTTATGTATTTCTATGGACAACTTGAATAGTGATGGGTAGCTTGATTTATTATGGAGCTTCTACTTTTTGTTTTAGGGATGTCACTAGAACAATAACGGAGTTATAACGTTTTCTGTGGAAACACACGTGTTGATGTGAAAACACGCTCATTGTACTTGACTGGTATCGTTATATTATCGTGTATATCCGCTTACGTATCGGAGTGGTTAAAGAATTTTTTAAATAATAAATAAAACCTAAAATATGGGAAAAACAGTGATGGCTAAAGCATAGTAGGCAGTTCATATGTTTCCGTATTATTATAACACATGACTTTTTTGTTGTATGACGTTTGAATAGGTAACTAAAATGTTGACTTAGAGTTATCAAATATCACAAGCATCGGTATACAATGGAGGAGGCAGTTTCTTCAAAACATTTGTAATGGGTCATGATAAATGACTTTAAACATATAAAATACACTTAAAACTCTTTACTTTTCGCTGGTTCGCCCTCACCTTGAATATGCTAGTGTCATTTGGTCTCCTTTCTACGCTGTCCACATTTGTCACATCGAATCTGTACAACATCGCTTCCTACGAGGAATTGCTTGGAGGTTAGGACTTGAAAGAGGCGAGTACTCGTATAATGAAATTGAACAAACTTTATAAACATTTCTTCTTTAGAAAAATGTAGAAAGGACTCTGATCTAATATGCATTTTGAAAATTATCAATAGTATTACTGACACACTTGCTTTGTTACAACTCATTCAGTTCAACATCCCTTCCCGTAGACTCCGAAATAATGAATTAATAAAGAAAAATGAAGAAATAATGTTCCTTAATCAACATTCTACTAATTATGGATATCATTCTCCTTTATCCAGAATGTCGAGACTTGTCAATGCAAATCAAAGCACTGAATTTTTTGGTGTAAGTCTAAATGACTTTCGGCAGTCGATAAGCAATGTGATTTTTTAGTCTTTTTTGCATTTTCAACTTACATATGTACTTTTATATTATATGTACATATTTATATTATACTATCTTCTATATGTACTTTTATGTATATTATATTTATTTTGTCAATGCTCTTCATAAAAGTATATGTACTCTCATTTCATTGTCATCTCTCTTTTTTTTATTTGGGTTATAATATTATGTATATTGTTAATGGACTATTTGTCCATAAATAAATAAATGATCCCCAGAAAGAAGAATATAAAAGACTGACCCCCTTCTCCTGCAGCAGCTTGGAGGAGTGGTCCAGGAACTGTGCGGCCTGGTACCAGACGTCGGCGTGGTGACCGAGGCACAGCAGACACTGCTCCACAGCAAACATCACCCTCCTCGCCACCAGCGCCGTATCCTCGGACCGGAGAGGGTTGCCTCGCTCCCAGAGGATGTACTTCTTCCACAACTGGACCTGGGGAATACAAACAATGAAAGTTGAGTATTTTTGTGCCATTTACGGCACAAACTGAGGCGGAGTCATTCTATCTCCTTTTGTATTACGGTGATATATACAGTGAAACCCTCTTAAGAAGTTTTCCACGGGACCAAAAAAAGCAAACTTTTTAAGCAGGAAAACCTTATATGTGGGAAAAATTGGGCCAATTTTGGGCCGAGAGACCGAAAAAACCAAACTTCGCCATGAAACTTCTTAAGAGGGTTTCACTGTATATGAGTTAACCAGCATATCCATATGGATACGTTTAACCCTAGATTACTAAACCATATTACAAGTGACGTTGTTACTAAACATTCATAAAAAATACTACATAGAAATAAAACGGAAATAAATAAGATAATCAAAAACTTTTATTGTTTTAGTAGTAATATAGTAACATTCTTTGGGTTTAAGAGATTAGGTACGTAATAATGAAGAAAAAAGTTTTGTTTTATTCTACACAGTTGGGACACATCGGCATGTTATGCACCCTAAATATGGGTCTTTTGCATTTCATGCAAAAGTTTGTTGTCATTTTTTTCGACTTAGATGGACAAAAGGCACATATTTTCTTGAATTTGGTTCTTGAATTGTTGCCGCTTCAGGAACAGATTCAACAAGCAAGATACTTTTTATAAGCTCATTTATTTCATACATATTAATCCTAGAATACTAAACTATTGTAAACACTAAACTTCGTAAATTTTACGACACTCTTGCTATAAGTCAACACACAAATGACACCCAAGCACGATGACAGCGCTTGGCACACTGATGGAACAAATTAGGAAGGTACTGTGAAGTGGGGGGTGCAGGAACCACGCGAACATTGTTTTTTCCAGCAATCGTGATTTTGCCCTCGTAATTTTTATGATAGTTTAGTATTCTAGGGTTAAAAAATCATTACTCTGAATTTAACTATCTATTCTGAGAATACATAAGGTAGATTGTATATTATTTATATACATATACATATTTAGCACTTAAATTTTTCCAGAGAAATATCACTATCTCAATGTTAATATTGTAAATAAGAAATTCCAAATAAACACAGTCTCGAAATGGAAACGGAATGTTCAAACAAATTTACAGACAGATAAAATGCAAAACGGTTACACAAATGGATAATACTGGTCAGTGGCTGAGTTGGCATCGCGTTTGGGTCCCAACCGGGCGTCACATGTTCGATTCCTCGGCTTGCTAAATCCTCCATCACGACACAAGCAACATTTTCCGCTTACTATGGTGGTAGTAGGAGATTTTAAAATATTGTCAGGTTATTCGTAACCCGGGAATGTTTGTTTATCTTTTAAAAATTTAAATTAAATTAAAAAATCAATATGTACTTGTTTGAGTTCTTCAGGATGAAGGGTGGGAGGTGTGGCGGGGAGGTTCCTGTTGAGCCCCCGGGTGACCCCCTCCAGCTCCTTGGCCACCCGGCGAGCGTTCATGTAGTCCCTGGAGCGCTCCATGGCCATACGCTCCGCTATGATGGGGTTGATGCTCTGCTCGAAGGCGATGTAGTCCTTCCACATGGTCTCTATGCCGATTATGGGGTTAATGACAGCGCGCTGGTATACCTATCAACACACAAACATACTTTTTTTATTTACAATATGCATTAGTGTGTAATTCAAACAATTAGAAACCGAGCTTGTTCGGTTTAACCCCTCAGGCTTATTTGTTTGCTTTTAGGAACAACTCACATAGGTCTCCTAGAAATCGTTTTATCTCCCTTACTATCATGATGAGAGAAATATGATGTAAACGGTAAGAAAGAGAAAACACCAAGGTTTTTATTTGATCCAAGAAGTTAACCATGTAAAGAATAAAATGTGCACCTCTGTGAATCCGACCGCAATTTGAGAGAGATTTATGAAACTCATACATTTTTTATAAATTAAAATTCAAAAAGGGAGGCGATAGTAACGTTTTAATAAATTTGTCAAATAAAATATGTGTGTGTTTTTAGTTTTTTTAGTTATCGGTATTTTAGTAAGAAAAAACATAAAGTGAGCCATTTTTAAAACTTTTTTTTGTTTACATTCAATATTTCAAATGATATATTTATTTCTAATAATAACATTTGAAAGTGTATTTAATCACCTTTAAAAAACAGTATTTAGTTTCGGGATACATTCAGAAATATTAAGCGTTAATTTTCGGACGCTCTGACAGAATATGCCCTAGGCCTGAGGGGTTAAATAGTTATTTCCAGTAGTAATTAAGTGTTATTTAAAAAAAATTCTTGCGTACAGTGGAATTCGGCAACTTTACCACCATTATTAGTTCAAAAACAAGCACACAAAAGTTTTGTGTCACCAACACCCATACTACTGCAAATCACATCTATACACGGCGCCCCACTTTGTTTCTACCGGCACGCCAAACACATAACATTCATTAGGTTTGACAGTCTGTGCAGTTTGATCCCTGCTAACTCAGTCTTCCTTTGCACAAATAACATTTCCTGCTTATAATAATGGTAGTAGCAGGAATTCAAATAGTGTTAGGTTATTCATAACCTAAGAATGTTTGTCTATCTTTTAAAAAAACAAATAAATCGATACTGACCTTTCTGACAGCGCCAATCTTCTGGTTTTCTGCGTATGATCCAACGGCGTCTACGCTTTTGAGGAACTGTATGTAGTCGTACCATATTGGAAATGCGTGGATGTCCATGCCAATCTTCTCCAGGGCAAAGTCGTAGGCTTGGGCCATCTTTTCTCTGCGAATGGTGGAACCATGTGAAAACTTGGACAGTATGATATTCAAATCTTTTTTATAGATTGTGAAGGTATAAAAATGCAAAAATATTTCATAGCCTTTCTTTTCTTTGGTAAGATAGAATAATGACAAAATAGAATACATGACTAAAGAATAGGTTATTGTTTGTTTTTTTTTACTTCTTTTTTTATGCGAATACCTCACAAGAGTCCCAAATGCTCCCGTCTGGAGCAAGTGAGACTTTGGCATCCCCAATTGGAGTATGTTGTGAGGCTGAAGGTAAGTATGGAGGGGAAGGAAATGGGAAAGAGGAAGATGGGGAAGTACCTAGTTTTTTATGAGAATACCTCACAATAGTCCCAGCTGCTCCCGTCTGGAGCCAGTGAGACTATGGCATCTCCAATTGGGGTATGTTGTGAGGCTGAAGGTAGTGGGGAGAGGAAGGAGATGGGGAAGAAGAAGGTGGGGAAGTACCTGACTATTCAGATCTAGCCATCAAACATGGGTAAAACCAATTCAAGCAACTTTTGAATTTTAAATGGTAGTCCTTACATCAGGACAATACTGAGAGTATTTTCCACTTTGGAACTTGCCGCAAATATACCTTATATTATTTTAAATCTGTGAAAACACAAATCAGTCAAATAAAATTTATTTGCACATGCAAGGATTTGCACCCACGACCTCTGAATCGCTAGTCGAGAGCCTTGCCCTCGACCACAAAGGCCTTCAAACTTTCCTCAATGTGCTGTTCTGTCACGGTTCTGATTTGCCAAAGAATCCTATTTTTTATCAGTTAGAATTGGAATCCCTGTGATGAATATTTACAGTAAGGCTGGAAAAGCACTGCCAAGATTTGGAGGAGCCATTGCTTGCAGCCACTACAATTTGGGAGGCGGGTATGGGTGCCTCCACCCCGGGAACCATTTATTGGACAACCAACACCTCTGCCATAGGTCACCACAAGTGGTTCGCTATATTTGGTGATGTAGCAGGGGTGCCCGGGTTCATTGGGTGAGGTTTGTCCAGGTCTGGCAGCGGATACGTCTGCCCACTAGCTGCATGGCAGGCCGGATCGTGAGAGAATGGTTGAGGGAGTCCCTTTGACTTCTCCAGCCGTACTCTCTGGGAACATCGCCTTGCACCGTAGTGGGAGGGATGGATTCATACTGACACTCCTGGACACACTGATCCACGAATTCCTACCGAACTCTAGCACCCTTTTCCTTCCCAGAACTTCCTCTCCTATAAAGACCCGCCGCACAGCATCCCCAAAGATGACATAGGCCCTGATGGGAATTATTTTCCTCAGGACCTCATGTGTGGAGCTAATGTAAAAAAAAAACTTACATTAGCTCTTGGTGTGTGTGTCAAAGCTAAATTTTTACCGTCCACCGGCTGATGCTATTTTCATGATAACTCAACGATGTTTTTATAAATTGTACGGTCTTACCAGATAATGTGTTTTACATATTTATAAAAATAGTATATAATCAACTGTAAGTAGTTTCCCCAGAATAGCTAATTATTTTTTTTTTTTATTGTACCTATGTCGTGGATAGGTCCTACATTGTGGACAAGTAGACACTTAGGCAATCAGGGGGTTAAGGGGAACTACAGTGCGGTCTTTTTCATACAAAACTTATAATTGGATTTGAGGCTAAAATAATTTATTTTTAGGTCAAAAGGTATAACAAATGGATAAAAAAGGTATGGATATGTGCTGCTTGATTTATTTGCGTTTTAAATTGTAATATATAGGCCAAAGAATTCAATATTTAATTATTTTAAAGACCACTTTGACAATTTTTGTGAGTAAATGGAAATTAAAAAAAATAATAAACTTGTCCAAGCTACAAGTAAAAAGTGTTTTGCATTCTCAAATTTTAAATTTATATTTGAAAAATTTGTGTTCCAATGTAAATCAGTAGATTGAAATTTAAATTTAAGCCCATCAAAATGATTTTTTTATAATTCATTACATTTTAATTGTAATAAAATAACATTATTTTTTACAATCATTAACTCGCAAATAATTTCCAAAATTCCTTCTAAAATTGAGTAATATAGATTTCTTTAATGCCCTATTTTTTTATAATTTGAAATACAAATAATAATTAAAGTAGCACATATCCATACTAGATAATTTGCTTATACCTTTTGATTAAAAAAATAATTATTCAGTTTGGTCAAGTTTTAGCTTGGGCCTCTGAGAGGGCAGAATGATTAATGGTGGTTTCCATCTACCACCCTTTTCTCTACATATCACACAGTTCTGCTTATTATTGGTTTTCAGAACACTTCAGTCCACTCTCGGAGCCTGGGCCTCTGAGAGGGTAGTATTATGAATGGTGGTTTTCATCTACAACTTTTTTCCCTACATATCACACAGTTCTGCTTTGGTTATTATTGATTGCAGAGCAGTTCAGTCCACTCTCGGAGCTTGGGCCTCTAAATAATAATATTATGAACGGTGGTTTTCATTTACCACTCTTAACATATTGCATAGTTCTGATTGGGTTATTATTGGTTGTAGAGCAGTTCAGCCCACCTCGGAGCTTAGGCCTCTAAGAGGGTAGTATTATGAATGGTGGTTTTCATCTACCACTCTTTACCCTATATATCGCACAGTTCTTGTGTTGTCATTGATTGCAGAGCAGTTCAGCCCACTTACGGAGCTTGGGCCTCTGAGAGGGTATTATTATGAATGGTGGCTTTCATCTACCTCTTTCTACCCTACATATCGCACAATTCTGCTTGGGTTATTATTGATTGCAGAGCAGTTGAGCCCACCTCTGAGCTTGGGCCTCGAGTGTAGAGCAGGGATTAGATATAAAAATAAAATAAATATACCTGCATTATTATAAACTTTTTTTTTTCGAGAATAAAAAAAACAGTAAAAATATCCTACTGGGGTTGCCATAATCCTACTGGTTCCGGACATTTGAGAGCACTTGGGATTCTAATATATTCTGATGCCATTTTCAGACTTGTAAAAAATCGACAACATACAGAAAGGTAGAAGTACTCAGTACAGCGTAACTTTTACAAACTTCAAGCTATGACGCTGAAATTTGGAAGGAAATCCTAACCTAAAAAAAAAAAGAATTCCGATCCGGTGGCCGGTCCTAAAACTTTTTGACCAAGCTGGTAAGTCTAAGTGACAGTGTCTAGGTCAAATATATAAATTAAGCGGTAGTGATAGAGGGGATTTTCCCACGAAAACTTTCTTTCTTATACAAACCTGTACCGTTTATCTATTCGGTGGATGCTAAAAAGACTGTATGGTAAAATAAAATATACTCACTTATAAGTCCCTAGAGATGCTTTGGTTTCCTTTACATAATTCAGGTACAATCTCCACAGTTCTATGTTTAAGATCTTCATAAGACATCTTTGGAAAAGCTACAAATAACATAAGGAATATAATATAACACAGACAAAACGCACCAACCCTTCATTTTATGTTTCAATTCAGCTTTAGTTTTGTCCTCAAAGGATAATATTTATTGTAAACAGCAATTTCTTCTCTATTATTTATTTGTTGTGAGAATTCATTTGAAAGATGGCAATTTCAAATTATGGATCAAGTCGAAAAACTTTATTATTATAAAACGTTATTATTATATAATGAGTTCAATAACCATTTTCCATTTCCAGACTCGGAATACCTTATTTCCTCTCGCAAATCTAATGCATATATATATATATTTTTTTATAAATAATATGGTTATTATCATATTTATACTTTTATATGTAAATGGCATTGGCAAAACCTACGATATCAATAATAATATTTCGTTTAAACTGAAAACACTCCTGGAGTTCAAGTTGTTTGCTTGAAAGGCTTAGGCAGTGTACTCATAGGATATTATTTGACCACATTGGTTAGGAGTAGTTTTTTAAATGGTTAAATCCAAGTTTCGTAGAAAATGTAATTAACAAGTTTAGCTTATCGAGGGGGTAGAACGGTGATTGGCTAGAAAGTCTTGACATAGCTTGAAGTCCATTCTCCACTGGGAGAATTTTTGGCATCAAGCAATGAATGTATTTACAAATGATTTATTTGTAGTACGTTGGTAATTATTATTATTAAAACTAGTATTCGGAATGAAAGGGAAATAGTCCCAGGATTATTTCGAGTGTTACTTACACATCGTAGATTTGAGGTTTTTAGTGCCTTATGCAATGATGAAAATCAGGATACTTGTTGTCTGACAAATAATGTCAATTTCCAAAATTAACAGTCTTACTTATCAAACTATCATATCCAGGATTAAACTGGGAAAGTGTTGAGAATAATCGAATAATAATAAACGGCACGTTCACAAAGGAAATAATCAAAAAATGTAGGGGCTGTATACACCTAGAGTACCTAGACAATAGCCAACTGTCAAGTTGCATTTTGCATCGGGTAGAAATGGTCAATATTCCTGTCCCAGTTACATAGAACAGTAAATATTTTTAAAAGGAATTGATTATTTTTGGAACTTTGTTGAATATTTCGGGTCTTTGTTTTTTTTTAAACTATTATTGAAAAACTGGTAAGATTTTTCACAGAATTACTCTAGTCACCTCCCATGTTTTTTTTTTCTTTTGAAGAACTGGTTTCAAAAGTAAATGGATAAAGAACCTGTTTCAATTCGGTCTCCGTTAACTGGATCCGCAGTGACAACCTATTTTAGGTACCAACAATCTCTGGTTTCGGGACTTCAAGCTGCAACACAAGCCCGATGCGTTTTTTTTTATTTTCTTTTTCGTTTAACCTTGTTAAATACATTTTCTACAAACCTTAGTTTATTGCCTACAATATTTATTGATTATTTTTACAAACTTTTCATGGCTTTATGTCTTGCTGGCTGGTTTTTGGGTTGCAATAATATTGATACACAAATACCCCATACTTCTCCTTACATGACTTTGAAGGGTTTTTCCAAAGTAGATGTTGACCACACAGGCTGGGAATATACAAACTGCTTCAAGGAGTTGATTTTGACAGCTTCAACCAGTGACTGCATAGCAATCTGCAGTTCTCATACCAAACAACACAGCAGTTTGTTTATTTCAAATAATGACTGCTTGCAGCAGTTCGCACATTCCCAACCTCTAATGATCTAGATTTTTAACAGAGTCATACATAGTTTTACAACACACACAATTCTCATTTCTACAGCATTCAGTTGTCTACATTTCATTCTACCTCTCTGATTGATAGCAGCACTCTGTTTTGGACTCATAGCATCGCTTCTTTGGACAATTTATTGTTAGCAACTTCCATATTCTATCTAGAGCTGGTTCGAGCAATCATTTTACATAACCAAAGTCGATCGCGAGCCACTGTCAAAGTAATTGGGTCGAAAGTACCCGATCTTTGATTGGGTTCTCATTTAAACGGCATTCAGTATACCTTTCATCATTCCACTCTGTTTGATATCAGCACTCCTTCATGGACTCATAGCATCGCTTCTTTGGACAATTTATTATTAGCAACTACCACATTCTATCTAGAGTTGAGTCAATCGATCATTTTAGATGATCCAGGTCAATCGCGACTCACTGGCGAAGTGATTGGGTCGAAATTACCCGATCTTTGATTGGGTTCTCATTTCTAGAGCATTCAGTCTACCTTTCATCCTTCCTCTCTGTTGTTATCAGCACTCCATTGTGGATTCATAGCATCGCTTCTTTGGACAATTTATTATATTAGCAACTTCCATCTTCTATCTAGAGCTGGTTCGAGCAATCATTTTACATAACCAAGGTCGATAGCGAGCCACTGGGGAAGTTATCGAGTCAAAAGTACCCGATCTTTGATTGGGTTCTCATTTAAACGGCATTCAGTCTACCTTTCATCTTTCCACTCTGCTGAGCGATTCTATATCTTTTGTGGGATCGTTATCGAGATAACGGACGTGATCTCCTGTCAGATTTGTGTGATTTTTATGGCTGTTATTTGATTTTTCTATGTACAACATACATTAAATGAATAAATAATCATGCATACTTGCAGGAATTCGTGTTTAAAACAATCTAAACTAAAATATGTGACAGTAAATATGTAAAAAAATCACACAAATCTTACAGGAGATTACGTCCGTTATCTCGATAACGATCCCACAAAAGATATAGAATCGCTCGGCTGGTTGATACCAGCACTCCGTTGTGGACTCATAGCATCACTTCTTTGGACAATTTATTATTAGCAACTACCATGTTCTATCTAGAGCTAAGTCAATCGATCATTTTACACAACCCGATCGTGAGCCACTGGCGAAGTGATCGGGTTCAAAGTATCCGATCTTTCAACTACCATTTTCTATCTAGAGCTAGGTCCATCGATCATTTTACACAACCCGATCGTGAGCCACTGGCGAAGTGATCTGGTCCAAAGTACCCGATCTTTCAACTACCATGTTCTATCTAGAGCTAGGTCTATCGATCATTTTACACAACCCAATCGTGAGCCACTGGCGAAGTGATCGGGTCCAAAGTACCCGATCTTCGATTGGGTACTTTTTTTTACACGTAGAAAAAATGTCATAGATAGATTGTGAGCCGCAATCTCGAAGACCAGTGACTTAGCAGGGCGAGGCAATTTGGGAGGCGAGTATGGGTACTGCCGCCCCGGGAACCATTTATATAACCTCTGCCATGGGTCAGCCTAAGTGCTTCGCTACGGCCACTGGGATGAAGTTTGTCTAGGTCTTGGCAGCCAATGCTTCTGCCCACTTGCCATGTGGTGGACAGGATCGAAAGAGACTGGTTGAGGGAGGTTCTTATTCTCTCCAGCCAGAATCTCTCGACCCATCGCCTTGCAACGCGATTGGAGGGATGGATTCATACGTCACACTGGACACACTGACCCCCAGATTCCTACCCACCCCTTACACCTATTTCCTTCCCAGAACTTCCTCTCCTTTCTTATCTTAAAAAAATCCTTCGCACAGAATCCCCTAAGATGACATAGGCCCGAGGGAAATTATTTTCCTCAGGGCCTCCTGTGTGGATCTAATGTAAAAAAAAATCCTGCCGGGATTCACTTCATTTGCCCACCTACTGCGTGGCGGGCTGGATATGAAGACAGGTCGAGGGAGACCTTTTGACCTCTCCAGCCAGACTCTCGACCCGTACCGCTTGCACCGCAGTGAGAGCAATGGATTCATACGTCCGTCACTCCCGGACATGTTGGACCTCCAGATTCCTACAAACCCCTCATATGCCCTTTTATTTCCCAGAACTTCCTATAACTCACTTTCCTTTCACTAAAAAGACCCGCAACACAGCATCTCCAAAGAGGACATAGGCAACAGTTCCTTTTGGAATCGGTTCCGGTGGTGGAAAGTTTAACCGTTATTAGGTACAAACTTTCCACCTCTATTGGCGAAAATGAGATTTGAGACGCCAGGTCTGCAAAATGCACGCTAATCACGGGTGCCGAAAAACCTGACAAATGATCGAATCTTTTTTGAAAAAGTGATCAGGTTAAAATGTTCTGGTAGATCACGGTTGACCCAGGACTAGTTTAGTCTTCCATTAATGGAGTTTCCTGCATATATCATTCTTTCGATGTCCTTAGAACCAGCGAAAGAAAGCGGATAGACACCATGGAAACGTGGTGCTGGAGAAAAATGCTCAGGATTCCATGGACACCCAGATGCACAAATTTTTCTATTCCGTAAGAGCTAAGCATCCACAACAGGCTCTCAACTATCTGCCTTCGAACTCGCCAAACTGAGGAGTCCAACTTGGAGAAACTCATAGTCACTGGCAAAGTGGAAGACGGAAGAAGCAGAGGAAGGTCAGCAATGCACTGGAGTGACCAAGTATTACTAGCGTCTGGTAAGTCCTTATCCTTAGCTCTCCACGCAGTGCAGGACCGCAAGTGGAGAAGCCTTGTCCACCATGGAAATTGCAGCAGAAGTCACGATCATCAGCAATGAGAAACCGACTTAAGACGAATCAACCATCATCGAACATACTTCTCAAATACGCAAACTCGTCCACTTAATAATTAATAATACGAGGACGCTCATGTGGTCACTGAGGTACCGTAGGTTGGGAAGGACAACCAGAGGTTCCATATCACAACAATGACTAATCCAATACCTTCCTAACCACAAGCTATACTTTTGAATGACTGTTAGCACTGATTACAATTTTTCATTTGACAAAAACTGTTGTTATCTGCGGTCATTGAGTCCACTGTTTCCTGTCTTATAATTTATATATTATTATATAAATATATAGTTTGTAGATAGAGTCACGCATGCTCAATTTTCAATTTGGATTGCAGGCCTCATTGGATATCTAACATCCCTGCCTTTGGTCACCCCAGGTGGATTGCTAGGTTTCGTGACTTTGCAGGGGAGCCCTAGTTCATGGGGTAAGATTTGTCTAGGTCTTGGAGATGAATGCATTTGCCCCCCTACTGCATGGCGGGCAGGATCGGGAGAGACTGGTTGAGGGAGACCTAAGCAGCCCTCCCTCCAGCAAGACCCTCGACCCATAGGTCCGTCACTCCTGGACATATTGGCCCCCAGATTCCTACCAACCACTCATACCTTTTTACTTCCCAGAACTTCCTCTTCTTCCTTTCCCTAAAATGACTCTGAGGGTTTTTTTTTCCTCAGGGCCTCCTGTTTGAAACTAACTTTAAAAAAGTGGGCTTCCTATTTATTAGTTATTTTGACTCTTGACATGGCCAAACTCATGTATTGATTCACTTGATTACGTCATGTCTTTCTCGGGTGTCCCTAACTTCTTATACCATACTTACTTATGCATCATATACTTATTCTCCTTACACCCCTCTCTTCATACATCAGTCGTGCATTCTTTCCGGATATTCACATTTACTGCAACACTGTCAAATATGGTATTACCACGCACACACCTCAGGGATCTCATTTCATACAGCATTCATTCTACTCCTGGGATGGTATCAATATATTTATAAAAGAACCATCAAGACGGTCCGTGACTTTTCAGTGAGCAAGACTGGTAAGATTGAAAAAATTCCACATTATTGATGTTGTTGTAAACGTTTTTAATTTTTTATTATTTTTTTTTTGCCTAAAATTTTTTTAGTTTGCGGATGCTGTCCTTCCCCAAACTAAAAAATCTTCACACAATTTATTTTATCTGGGTTCGTGTCCCATTTTTCTGATTTTTCTGTTTTCAGATTTTTGGTTGAGTTTCGCAGAAAACTTGCAGAAAAATCAATAGATGTCGCATATTAAAAATAAAAATTGAGAGAAATTTATTCTAGACATTATCTAGATAGCATTTAGTTCGGGTTTGAATCTTGCAATTATACATAAAGATAGCAGCCAATAAAATATGCGTTAAGAAAATGAAGATAATGTTGGTAGTTCTTAGTCGAAGTATGATAACAGTTAAAAATGAATGAACCGAATAGGGACATATTAGCTCAGTTGGTAGAGTTGCGGCCCGGAAAGCCGAAGGTCCTGGGTTTGTGTCCCAAATGTGCACATATCTTTTTCTAATTTTTCTGTTTCCAGATTTTCGCTTATATTGTCTTCATTTAAACAAAAGAATTAAGTTTAAAAAAAAAAAATTGCTACAAGATCAATAATGTCGTTTTTTAAATCTTACCAGTAAAGCTCACTGACAAATCACATACTGCCACTGCAGGATGGATACAGATTTAATACCATAATAATTTAATATTTTACATTTAATTTAATGTAAAATCTCACTCAGGGTAAAAGAAAACTTCAAAAGTATAATTTTGCATTTGCATATTTTATAAAATCAAATTAATTCATTCTTTTTTACTAATTTTGAAAAGTTTTGTTTTACAAGCAATGCAAAATTTTATTTTCAAAGTTTGATAACACGTTTATAGATGTTTTGCACAAAAACAAATCAAATGTATTTTTTCATTTATTTTAGGACATTTTAACATCAGGGAGAAATTTTTCAGTATATCAATGGGATTTCACGTTGTAGTCTGATGTTTTTTTGGTAAAATAAATAATACATATATGAATACACAAAAATGAAGGGCTGGCTCATAAATGCTAGAAAAAGTCATTTCAGTTAGTCAAAATATTATAATATCACAGATTTGTTTGCTATGAACAAGTTGCAGTTTACATAAAAATACCCAAATACAAAATACTTCGGTTTAGTAAAAATTCAGTTCAAAATTTTCAAAGTGAAGATTTTATTCAATTAAATTGGTATTTCACCACACCTCAGTAAACTGTAAGTAACTCTAATCATATAATTAACAAGACTGTAAAAACAGACATTTACTTGAGAGGTAGCGTTACTCAGCAATATTGAAACAAATAACATATGCTACTCGACAAGTCGTCGCTTTAGTTCGTATTTGTCCAACAGACCATTTGAAATATTTTCCGGAGGAGAAGATTTTCTTTCATTATTTCAATAAAACATTATGATAGGTGTATATGATAAAGCTATTTCCGTATAGGTAAAGGTTCAATTAGTAAAAATAATTCTTAGTTCAGTGATTAACAATCCTTTTTTATACTTTTTTTTAAATTTTAAAGTGAAGATTGAACAAAAACTCAAATGGTCTGTTGGACAAATACGAACTGAGCCGACGAAGTATCGATAATCAGCAGATTTCTCAGAGGTGGATCAATACTCAATAAATTTGCAATAATTGTAATTTTTATTTTTTAATATAACATCAAGAAATGTAGCTTACTTTTCTTGGAGGAAAATAAATGGAAAACTTTATTATATGGCAAAGAAAAATAATTTTAATAAAAATACAACTAACCTTTTCAACCCGTTCAAAATTTCTGGCCTTCATCTGAAAGAAAGATAAATTCAAATTTAACATACATTTCAAAAAACCAAAACAATTTGTTGTTGATTTTTATACTTGATCGACCTTGCTTAAAATGATTAGTGACCTTATGGTAAGGTAAATAAATAAACACCTTAACCCCTCAGGCTAATTTGTTCATTTTTCGTAACATCTCATATAGGTCTCATAGAAATCATTGTGTCTCCCTTACTATCATAGTGCGAAATATGATCTAAACGGTATTGGAAAGAAAACACCACGCTGTATGTACGATGTACGTTAAAATCTAAGAGTTTACATGAAACGACAAAAAAGTCAGGTGATGATTATGTTTATAATCGAAAAAAGTGTGTGCAAATTCAAAAAAAAATTATTCATGTTTATTCACAAAAAACAAAGTAGTTAAAGTGAATAATATCGTATGGTAATATAATGTAATGTAAATGTAAGAACTGTAATCTAATGTAATTTAAGGTTATGAAATGAAAAAAACTATGTAATATAATGTAAAAAGTACATAATTCAATATTCTAGTTAAGTAAGTGAAAATGTTATTTTCTTTTTTACTGGAATAAAAACTTATGAAAAAAAAAATTATAATAATAGATTTGTCTAATAAAATATGCAGGTGTTTTCTTTTTTTCATTACCAGTAATTTTAATTAAAAAAAAATGTTAAGTGAGCCATTTTTAAAACTTTTTAAGGTTTACATAAAAAAAAATTATTTCATTAATTCTAATGATAAAATTACAGACATCACCTTTTTCATCACCTTTCAACAACAAAAAAAAAATTTTTTTGATACATTCACAAATAACCCATTTATTTGGATTTTATTGCGAAGCGAAAATATTCCAACCTACTGATAGAATATGGTTGAGGCCTGAGGGGTTTGAGTAATACGAAAAAATCGCCTTTCCATGTCTTTCCAATCTTCCTTGCAATGCGTTAAATTATAAAAAAAGTTTAAACATAAAATAGTTTTAGAACATGATGTAAGAATCCTACCACTAGTTTCTGAATACCGTTTTAGAGTTAAAAAAATATGCACTTAGACCATTGTTCTTTTTAACCTTGCATAAATTAATTAATTGGTCATGTTTGTGTTGCCATTTAAAACCTTTTAAATGATTACCGCGCCATCAATTTTTGTCTTTATTATTAAATTTCAGACTGTACTAAACATCTTTCATCACTGATAAAATGATAATTGGACATTATAAAATAGGTAAAGATGTTTGATAACACAGTCATAATTAATGACAATTAAACAACTCTACTCAAGGTTGTGTTTATCCAGTTGTCATCCACGCACACTAATTGTTTGCGTTTTCGTTTTTGACAAAATATTTTATGTTACATTCTTGCAAAATGA
Source organism: Limnephilus lunatus (assembly GCA_917563855.2). Classification (NCBI taxonomy): domain Eukaryota; kingdom Metazoa; phylum Arthropoda; class Insecta; order Trichoptera; family Limnephilidae; genus Limnephilus; species Limnephilus lunatus. The sequence continues at coordinate 951,648 of CAKJTF020000021.1, forward strand.
TCATTGCGGCAACATTATTGCTCATTGGAAAGATTGTGATCTTAAGTTGCTAAATGCTGATATTGCAATATGAAAAATGATGCAGAGGAAATATTTGATGGCTTGAAAAAACTGTGTATCATAATTTTTTAGGTCAAATAACATTTTTAGTTTGGGAGGCAGGTAGGGGTACTGCCGCCCCGGGAACCATTTATTGGATAACCAACACCTCTGCCATAGGTCACCTCAAGTGGTTCGCTACATTTGGTGACTTGTCAGGGGTGCCCAGGTTCATGGGGTGAGGTTTGTCTTGGTCTTGGCGGCCGATGCATCTGCCCACCAGCTGCATGGCAGGCCGGATCGCGAGAGAATGGTTGAGGGAATCTTGACGACTTTTCTTGTGATGACTTTTCCAGCCGTACTCTCTCAGAACATTTAGGAGGGATGGATTCATACGTCCGTCACTCCTGGACACACTGACCCCTAGATTCCTACCCCCCCAGAACTTTCACTCCGTCCTTTCCTAAAAAACCTTCCACACAGCATCCCCAAAGATGACATAAGCCCTGAGGGGAATTATTTTCCTCAGAGCCTCCTGTGTGGAAATGTAAAAAAAAAAATTATTAACCCGTCCGTATCGCTGCCATGCGCATAATAATATTATGAGAAAATTATTTAAATTTAACATGTACACATTCGATGTATAAGAAAATATCACACAAGAGTCCTAAATGCCAGGGCCATATTGCCATATCCCCAACTGGGGTATGTTATGAGGCCTAAGGTAGTGGGAGGAGAGAGGAGACGAAGAGGAAGGTCGGGAAGTACCTGGCCATTCAGACCTAGTCACCGAACGCGGTTAAAGTCATTTCAAGAAATGTTTCAATTCTGAACGGTGGTCTTACACCAGGGTGATACTGAGAGTATCTTCCACTCTGGAACTTGGTGCAAATATAACTTGTATTATTTTTAGATGATTAAAATGTGAAATAACACAAATCGATCAAATAAAATTTAGTCGAGGGCATTACCCCTCGACCACGGAGGCCAACTACAAAAGTATGCACATATCTCGCTTTTTTTTTTCAATTGGGATCATCTATATCATCTTTGTAGATGCTGTGTGGAGGGCCTTTTTGAGGAGAGAAAGGAGTGAAGGGAGGAGACACAGAGGCTGGCAAATCATTCAACAGAAGAGCTGTTGAACTCAAGAACGAGTTGTAGAAGCAACCTGTCAACCACGTACATATGTAAGGCGCGCATTTGGCGTGTTTCCCGACTATGTACCGGTGCCGAAGGGATTAATAACGCTAGTTCCTTGGAGCATCTTCATTACAATACCAGTAGAACAAGAGAAGCACGCCTGCCTACCTGACGCCTGTGCTCTAAAGATTGCAATCTGCTTGTTAAGATAGAAGAATCTATCAAACAGCCCTCCCTTTCTGCACAGAGTCAAGGGTTTATTATTTATGGTTTGAACCGCTTACTCGTTAATACGGAATATTTTTTATTCAAAAAGATAGATTTAGCTTTATTATTACGAAAAGTATTTATGTCGGGGGAGACAAAAAAACATGAAAAAATATACATTTCACATTTTAATTTTGTTTAAATTAATTCACTTACGCGGTAACGCCATTTTATATTTATCGTTTTTATTTAACATTTCATAGACATTCAATCAATGCTGCCAATCATAGAAAAAATATTATTGCCATATAAAACAAAGTGAATGCATTATTGACATGTTTGTACCTGTATTTGTAACAGCAGAACATGGAAAAGAAATGTGTTAGAATAATTACACATACCCGTTAGACAAACCCTGCTTTGCCAAACAAACCTTTCAAAACCTGGGATGTTTTCTTAAATTATGATGACATGCAGCTTTCGTAGTTTGAATCTCAACCCAATAATTCGAAGTAGGTACTTTTTTGTTTTTATTTTGACGAGAATTTATTTTATAAGATTGGTACTTCTGACAAATGTCATATTTGATTGTCTATCAGAAAAGGAATATTCCGTATTATCCGTCCATCAAACTTCGACAACACAAACGTTCCGCATTATCCGTGAGGTGGACTCTATGCAAATTTACCAAGGGTTTTTTTCAGGTATTTTGGAGCTCCAGACCAGTTGCGATTTGTACAGGGTCAACAGTTGTATACTATTAAAGTATCTGCAGGCCCTGTACAGTACACCCAGCTTCCGAGAGATTGACTCTGGCTTTGATGGAGCCCCCGTGCCTGAGCTGGTCACTTAGAGTTACATCAAGAATATCAATGGAAGGCTTGATGGAAAGTTTGCAAGAATATTAGGAATGCAGAGAGGGAAAGAAAATTAAACAATCGTCATAAACAGCGTCATTATCAACGGAGCAATATCGTCATAAAAATAAACCTGTAAACGTACCTCCTGCTCAATATACATCTTCCAGTACCTGCCGGTGGAGGGGAATGCGGCGACCAGAGCCTCATAAAGCCCCCGCACCTCGCCGATTGTCCTCCCGCTGGATTCCCGCACCAGCAGGGACCAGGAGTCCACGTCGTATGGGTTGGACTCCACCTGACGTTGGGCGCGCGATAGTCTCTCATTGCCCCAATCCTGCAAACAAATGTCATTTAAAATAATCAAAAATGTTTTAAGTATTTTTTTTAAATGTTGCAGGTGTAAAGGATATAGTTCTATCTATCGGTTTATACCTTGATAATGAATATGTACACTTTAAATAACTGTGGAAGGACTCAAGAATCAACTGAAATTATTTATTTCTTCAAACACAGCAAATTTATTTTGTGACACCTTTTTAATTCAAATTTAATTGAATACTTTGTTTTAACAACGTATTGTTTATAAAAAAACTGACATTTTTCGTGAGCAATGCTCACTTCTGGTTAAGGTTATAAGTAAACCCTGAGGAAGAAACATGTCGGTTTTTTTATAAACAATGGTAATTTTTGGATGTTATTAATCTAATAATTCTAATCGTTATTTTATGGTAATAATAAATATACATAATTTAATATACGAATAGAGGTTTGTTAACATTATAATTCTGTTGTGTTTTCATAATTCCGCGCCTCTTTTTATATCCCACGAAGATGGCTACGGTCGTATTTAGCTCTTGTTAATGCATCAGGGATACCAACATGACAGTGACGTACCCAATGCCCGCTGACAGTCGCCGACCGGTTCGTGAAGTGAATTTTGGATTTACGCAATTGAAAATTAAAATGCATAATTTTCCGCCTCCCGGAATGCAAAAAGTTTCCTTTTATAGTAATTAAGGCGAATATAAAGTTTTTTTCTAAATATTATTCGTAATAAGCGTGTCAGGCCCTATCCAAAATTTACCTAAACAATAAACGTGGTTAAAACTAAGTATTCTATTAATTTTGAAATTTATTTTATTTCACAGGGATATGCAAGTTTCCAGATGTGTACATATTTTTATACCCTTTACTACATAGTGTAACATATATGATATAACATTTTTTTTATTTCTTATTAATCCTGACATCTGTGGGTTAGTTTTAGAAATACAGTACGCTTTTACATTATTTCTGCATAATTATTGGGCTGCAAATGGCTAAGTAAAATAGAAAGAAAACAATGCAACATAAAGAGAAAGTTGGATAGTTTAAAGTGAAGGCTTCAGTGTTTTATACAAATTTAATTAATTATTATCTGTACATGAACAACAATTGAATAATAAAAACTGAATCAACCCATAATTCGAAAATAAATTTAGCCTATTACTATTCATTACAATGTACCTAGTTGGATAAATATGCGAAGCATTTTCAACAATTGACACTCCCATCAACTTCGTAATGTTGATGCAGAATACAAAAATATTATTATGATCGTATTTATGTTATTAATTATTATACACAAGGACATAGAAGAAAACAAATAACTGCCCCAACAAAATACTCATTCTAAATATCTTGATTTAAAATGGAAGGAATATGTTTGCAATGCACTTATGTCGGCCATATTACCGGGCTAATTGATTCGTAATCAGCGTACAAGCCGTGAACTGTGTACAAAGCCGAACATAGATTACAAATAACCGATACTGAAATACTTGAACTTACAATGTCTCCTATTTCTTCCGTCATTTTTACAAGTTTGCTGATTGACTGGAAACCGACAATCACGCTTTAAAAACTCAAACTATGCGCTGAAAATAATCTTATTTTATTTATGAGAACAATCACTACTACTGTCACAAAACGCAGCACCATCTCCACTGGCTTGGCATCATGCCATCTCCCGTCGCCTACAGTTCGTTCGTCCCACGCCAGTTTTGCCGCGCTCGTGAAAACCACACCACAGTGATTCCAAAGTGCCTTTCCCAGTAAAGGATTTCTCCCCAGTCTCCACACCCACCTCAGTGCCGCCTAGGAACATCCCGCCTATTGTCGCGCCCACGGCCGCCCGCATTCGCCGCTACTACAGTTTTTCCCGCCAAATCCAACCGACAAACGACGACGCCGTCATTTTCCCGCCTTTTCCAACCGTCGTCTTGTCTCGCGTCCAACGATCACCCGCCTACCGGGTTCACGTCTCCCTACATTCAGTGCCTTCTCCCGCAAATAACTTCAGTTAATTCAGTGGTTTGAACTTTCATGCAATTCAGTTTTTTCCCCGTGTCTGAGGCTCGAGTTGATTCCGCCTGAAAGAAGAGTAAGGCTCATCGCTCGCCATAGGACTACCCCGCATGAGACCACCACTGAATCTCCACTCAGACCATCATCACCATCACCACCGTTCTGACCAGACCCTGTGCCACTCCAGCAAGATCCTCCAAAATCAGCACTCAGAGTCATCCAAGTCGTAAAATCTTTTGCAAACTAACTTCATTCCAACATTCCTCTCTCTCTACCTTTCCTACTCTAAATACTCCACCGTCTTCCCCCCAACAAATCCATCATGCATTTCCTCTCCCCCGAGGTACTCTCCTTCCTCGACAACCACCCCGACCCCGACAACATGTCCCTAGAAGACAAAAACCATGTGTCCTTACTCGTAATCAGACATCACGCCCGTTCCAGTACCCTCATTCCCCGCAGTTCACCCCAGCCCGAATCAGAATTCACCCCCTCATTGAATCCCCCCCCTACACCCCCCCTAAACTCCCCCCAGCCAACCTCTCCAAACCACCCCCCTACCCCTCCCCAAACCGATAGCCCCACCACTACCCCACAAACCGACCACTCTCCTCTCACCCCCCAAACCATTGCCCCTCAAACCAACCGTCCCCCTACCGCCCCCTCAACCGATCGCCCCCTCACCGCACCCCTTACCGATCGCCCCCCCATTGCCACCCAAACCAATGCCCGCCCTACCCTCCCCCCTACCACCCGCCCCCCTACCGACAACCAAACGGCCTGCCCACCCCCCACCCCCCAAACCGATGGCCCCCATACCACTCCTCCAACCGCTCATCCCCCGACCACCCCCCCAACCGATCACTACCTCACCACCCCCCAAACCAACCGACCCTCCACCGTCCCCCAAACCTCTCCTCACGGCTCACTCTCGCTCAAATCCTCCGGCCTAACCTCCCCCCCCAACCCCCCAACCAGGGGGCAAAGGTTCCACCCCGTCTCCTCATACCCCAGCGACACCCAGTCAATCCAACCAACTTCTGACAACTCAGGCCCCAAAAAGGCCTGGGAACCCCTCAAACCATCCCGCAAACGTGTCCGTCTAAAGAAACCTCCCCCCCCGTTCATCCTCAAAAACTCCAAACATTCCCCCCCTAACAACAAACGTCCCCTTCACACCTCCGGCAAGCCCAACGCAACCCTCACCCCTCAGTCTACCACTTCTCCCACCCACCGATCTACCACCCCCTTCCCCTTGTTCCTCCACCCCCCCCCCCAAAGCCCCCCCCCCTCTCGCTCTTACCCCCATCACCTCTTACCCCACCCCAAAAACTTCACCTTCCCCCTCCCTCCCCCATCCCAAACTCCCCAGTAATTAAACAAAACACCTAAAATCACACTTCTACAACCATTACATAAACTCACGATGAAAGAGAAAGGGGCCTAAATTGGCCCGGTGCTCTGAACGCCATTATTTCAAAAGTCAAAAGTCAAAGAGAACAATCTGACAACCAAAAACCACATCGAAATCGAGCAGCAAAAAAGAACACGGAGGCGGCGACTTCGGCTTGGTCTTTCTCTATGGAATTTAAGCAACTAGGGAGTGGATGATGTTAATCGGCGTTTCTCGCAAGTATCGATTGTGTTCCAAATAATGTTCTACAAAATGTTTAAAAACATTTCAACGAAAGTTGGGTAGTAAAGACGGTGGTATTTAAAAAACATAAATACCATCAATTAGTTCTGTGGACAGCAGACCTTGCGTAAAAGAATTTATTTTTCTAATTTATTTAATTAATATATTTAAATCCTTAGGCGGTGGATCAAACCTCTCTTCACTACAGTTAGGTATTTTTAGTTCTTGTAAACAAACTCCGTTGTTGCGAGCCACCTGCTCGTTCTGTTGTCTATTTAGAAGGATACGCGGGTACGGTAGACACTACGGATTTGATAAACTAATCAGCATTTTAATAAAATACTCCGCTCCCTCAGACTTACTTTTTATAAAAGTACTAAATTATTTTCATTGCACTGAATACAGCTTTACAGACTAAAAACATACTACGCCGCCATGGCATGGATATCTCATAGACACATTTTTTACATCTTGAAACTGTTTGACGTTTCGATTTTCTGGTTCATATCTTTGATTGAAAGAAATATTTCTGGTTCATATCTTTGATTGAATGGTTGCATATGTATAATGACTTTGACTTTAATGCTAATAACTGCTTTGTATAATATTACGTGTATATACGACAGAAATGACTAACAGTTTGTTTTGTTTTTGAAAATTGATGATGTATGCTGATATGATATTTCATCCATCTTGTAAGTTATAAGAAAGATCGTATTTCATAATATTTGCTTAGATATGAATAAAGTAGAATGAAGCACGTGAAACGAAAAACACAGTCAATATGTTAAGAGAAGTAGACACAAAAAAAAATATTTTCGTACTCCCAATATTCAAAATATCCCACAAAAACTGCCAAAACCGACTTTTTGCGACTTTTCGAAGGCTATTACAGTTAACCCTATAAAATATGCTTCTTACAAGTCAATTATGAAAATACCCACATACGTACGTTCGAAATAAATATCTACAATTGTAAAAATTTCATAGCATCAAATATCAAATGGTATTAAAATTTCCTGGCAATACACAGTGGTAAATGATAAATCCTCGTTTATTGATCATACTGTCATATTGTAACGACTCGTTTATATCGCTACTGTTTTTTTGTAATTCCAATAACACTCTAAAACACTTCTTACCTAAAAATACAAAAAAAAACCGGGTGTGCTTTAGACTTAGACCACACGACTGAAGTAAAACTTCACTAACTTATGCCGTCCATTAACATTATAACAATAACAGGAATAAAAATATCCCCATCCCCTCAACATCCCCATCAACTCTCAACTCTCAACTCTCAACTCTCAACTCTCAACTCTCAACTCTCAACTCTCAACTCTCAACTCTCAACTCTAAGCTCTCAGCTCTCAGCTCTCAGCTCTCTCAGCATTGATTAGCGTTTCACATTGATAAGCGTTTCATATCGATTAGCGTTTCACATTTTTTCGTAACGTTTCACATTTTTTCGTAACTTTTCATATTTTTTCGTAACGTTTCATATTTTTTGGTAACGTATTCATCATTTTACCCCCAAGTGTTGAGCGTGCGTAAAAAAGTTTTACTTAAAAAAAAACAAATATATATAGTATATATTATTTGTAATATCTACTCTCCCCAAAATTTACCCAACTACGAGAAAGAGTGGATTTATCAATGGCTCTGACAGCAGTTGTTCTCACTAAATCTTACCAATGGATATATGGTTTATATGCCGACCAATTCAGTTGAGAACTTACCGGAATTCGCAGACTGTCTGGGAAAAATACACGCCATTATTGAAGAACAAAACAGCTCCAACTCAATGATTATAGGAGATTTTAATGCAGATCCGAGGTCACTTTTTGGCCTTGAACTTGCACAGTTCTGTACAGAAAATAACTATACATACACTGATATTGTGCGTTTAAGCTCTGATACATTCACTTATATAAGTGACGCCCACGGAACCACCAGATGGCTTGATCACTGCATTATGACACAGGGGCTGAATTGTGCAGTAAAGAGCGTAAAAATCACAGCCAATGCAACGTGGTCAGATCATCTCCCACTAACTGTGGAAATAGATCTAAATCTAACCCCCATTATTTCCAACAGACAGGATCGACCAAGGGATCTTGGAAAATGGACGGCAAAGTCCGAAAATGATATTAAAACTTACAACGCCTTGGCCAATAAACTACTATTAAAAATAAAACCCCCAGATGCCGTAAGATGTCAAAGGCAGAACTGTGATAACGAGATTCATAAACTTGAACTAGATTCTCTCTACGGTAATATTGTGCATATACTAAGAAACTCCGCCATAAAAGCATTCAGAAGTAAAGGACCCAAAAAAAAGTATGAAATTGTTCCTGGGTGGAATAATGATGTCTCCACTTTGTACCGCAAATCAAGACATGCATTCCTATGCTGGATTGAAGCCGGAAGGCCCACGGAAGGCCGTTTCGCAGACGAAAGGAAAACAAGTAAGAAATCTTTTAAAATTGCTCTCCGAAAATGCCAACACTCGGAAAACAAAGCACGAATGGATAGCATAGCTACATCTATGCATAACAAAGATTTCAGAAAGTTTTGGCATAAAACTTCAACTGTGCTGAAAGCCAAGAGCAAAGTTCCACTATGTGTCAACAACATCACGGGGGATGAAAACATAGCTAACGAATTTAGAGACTTTTTTTCTTTAAGCGAGGATCAAGGAGATACCACGAAACCTTCGATAATGACATGTCCACCTGCAGCTAATGACGACCTGGTCATGAATATTACTCCTGAAATGATCGAAAGCGCAATTAAGCAAACCGCCCACGGTAAAAGTCCAGGGTACGACGCCATTGGTATTGAGCACATAAGATACGCAGGAGATCAACTTCATACTATTCTAGCCGCCCTGTACTCAAGCCTCTTAAAACACACACATATGCCGATGGACATGAGTCAAACTATCATCGTACCAATCCTGAAATCCAATCAGCTGGATGCTTCGATATTAGGAAATTACCGACCGATCTCCTTGGCGACAATGCTTTCGAGACTGTTTGAAAAAATCTTATTCGCGCTAGTCAAAGAAAAACTATTTACCCTGGACAACCAATTCGGCTTCAAGAGCGCCTCATCAACTGATATGGCCATTTATGGGGTAAAACAAACAATAGCCTACTACAAAAAAAGAAAAACCACCGTTTATGGGTGTTTTCTGGACCTAAGCAAGGCCTTTGATCGTGTTTCTCATAAATTATTGTGGGAAAAACTCATAAAACGAGATGTTCCAGCAGCAGTGGTCAATATGCTGGCTATTTGGTACGGACAACAGGAAAATCAAATTCAATGGGCAGGAGCTTCTTCAAGACCTTTATTCCTTAAAAGCGGAGTCAGGCAAGGGGGAAATATGTCTCCAACTCTATTTAATGTGTACATTAACGACCTCTTACAGGAGCTGAACGATACACGAATCGGATGTCATATCTGCGGACAAGGCAGTAATAACATTAATTATGCGGATGACATGGTGCTGCTTGCACCTTCGATTAAAGCGATGAGAAGACTTGTGCAAATATGCGAAGAGTACGCAAACTCTCATAACTTGTTGTACAATTCTAAAAAGTCAGTCATCGTCGCTTTCAAACACAATAAGGAGCCATTAAATATTCCTCCAATATATCTAGAAGGAAACGAACTGCTTGTGGCCGCACAGGTTAAGTACCTGGGACATATCCTAACCGAAGACATGAAGGACGTAGAAGATATGGAACGACAAAGGAGAGCAATTAACATACGGGCCGGAATGCTATCAAGGCGGTTCTACCATTGTAGCGACGACGTCAGAAAATTACTCTTCAAGACATACTGCACCGCCCTGTACACATCTGAACTGTGGACGCAATATCCAGCAGCGCAATGGGACAAACTGAGGGTGTGCTACAACAATGCATACAGGCAACTTATGCAACTACCGAGGTTCTGCAGCGCCTCCACGATGTTCACCGAAGGGAGGGTGCACTCATTCCCAGCCTTACTTCGCCACCGACTAGCCAGCTTCTGGAGCAGGACACGGAAATCAACCAACATCATTGTCGTGGCTGCATCCGAGTGGCTCAGTTCCCCACTAAATGAGCGATGGATGCAGATGATGAGGCGACCTCCCTGATGGACGATAAATAATTAATTAATTTTATTTTATTTTTAATTTTATAGTTATTTTTTTTTTGTTGTTGTTATTTATGTTCAAATTTTATTTTCATTAGGCTCCTACCTAATAATATGATTTTTATTTACTCTGTATGTAATATGGCAGGCTGGGATTGCACTACCCTCCCAGCCCTGCTGGAATAAAAACTAAAATAAATAAATAAATAAAAATATCGGAATCGGTTGAGAACTCAGGAAATTTAAGATAGCTGTTAAAATTATTCACTTTAACATTATATTAGAGTTGAATTGTGAACGAAATTGTTAGAAAACTCTAAAAAATTCATATATTTTTTTAAATACGATTTATTATTTTAGTACATTTTGTGTATTTAAAAGAAGGCAGTCGACTATTTTAATAAGTTGAGAAGATTAACGTATATATTTAGTCTATGTATAATGTATTTATCTTAAAATATATCTATCGGATATCTATCTACATATTCCGTTTTGGTTTTGTGTTAGGTTTTTTTGTCCGTGGGGAAGAAATATTTTCATTGTTCCTGGGAGTTTTGTATTTTTCTCCTATCGTGGAATGTATTTAGGTATTTAAGAAATGTAAACTTCCAGTAGGAACTTTTACAAGAATATTTACTTTTGTGAAGTAGATATTCGAATCCTATACGTATTTATTAAATTTAAATGCAGATTTTGAGAATTTCATGTGTTGTGAAATGTCTTCAAGACAAAATTATAGGTACCATGCGTAGACGCAAAAAAGTCTCACAATAGGCTGCGATGTTAACCGTTACCTTACTTTCGGATTTTACTTATTTGCCGCTGTAGCCGCTATAATACGTTACATTTTTGCCAAAAAAATAATTTAAGTAATCTGCTATTAATGAAACATGTTGATTTTGTGATAATATCTTACTACTCCCAGCGGTTCAATCGATTACAATGTTGCGATCAGAATATTTAGATTATTACCATGTATCGATGTATCGATTGTTGCATCCCTAGAGTGGATTGGATAATCTGTAATTTTTATTGAAACGACGACTTATCTTCATTGTCATTTAGTCTATGTCTATGGTTAAATCTCCATCCGTCAAGTCAACTGTCGCGAAGTCGCGTTTATCGATAGTAATTTGTTCGCGTTCAGTGGTTTGCAATTGTTTTGTGGTTTACTGATTATAAATGTGTAAGTTATCCTAAATATAGTGCTCAATAATCTAAAACAAGTGTCTGAGAATTGTGTTCGTCAAATGTTCCCCGCCATTCTTTGTTTATTTAATATTTTAAAACGTAGACGGGCTGCTACCCTTTCAGTATTATCTGAATCTGTGTGTTATTTTATTGCTTGTGATAACGACAGGTAGCTCACTTAATAATGTCGGATTAGTTTAGTATTTGGTGCGTGTTAAATGGTGTGAATTGTTTTATTGTCCAAGCGCAGATGTAAACTAAGACGGTCGATAAAATAATACAAATTCAATTATTTTTCAACATCAGTCCATTGGCAGTATTCAAATATTCAGGTATGTACATACATTTGCTTATTATCCTTTGTTTTTTCATGTGTTATTTACATGCTATTTCATTATCAAGGGTTTTTGTTATTTTTACCTTTTTTTGGCAGACGTTTATCAACATGAATGTCACTGTGGGATAATACTATAAATTTGTAGATAACAAACCGTTATCAGTATTTAAAAAAATATATTTACGTGATTATCCTCGTTCTTAATGATACAATACGTATCAACTCAATTATTACCTAAACCAACCCATAAAAAATCACGAGATGTAATTTGTGCACTGGAGAGAACTGATTAATTTTGTTTGCATAGATTAAAAAAAATATTATTCTTTTCAAATATAGAAAAAAATAATCGTCTGTAAAATATATAACAGATAGGTAGGTATTTTATCGCTTGTCTGGATTTGAAAATATTCTTTTTATAATTTAATCCTTTTAAATTGTGAATTGTACGTAGGTACTTACCTACCTACCTACTCACAAGAGAAATGAATTTATCATGTTTAAATACATTTGTGGTTAACTTGGCCATCCTTAGCACTTGGCATCTGCATCTGTAGGTACGTGAAATAATGATTATTCATTTGTATACGGTTGAAATTGTTTGCACATGAGAACGGGTCGTTTTTACGACTCGTTCATAAGTTTAAAGCTCGGATGTGGAACGGTTTTCCGGCCTTTGTGTTTCCTTCCTTCTACAACATGGATCTCTTCAAAGCATAAAACCGGGATCCCGCGTGATCATTTCTATGATCTTTTTCATAGAATCTATGAAATAGTTCAGTTAGAAGTGAGAACAGGCTTTCTATGCGATAGAAACATAATAATTAAAAAAAAAATAAACCATTGAATTTGAAGTTTATGTATGAGACAATTCATGAAAGCGTGTGTGCCAAGATCGAGTTGTTTGGTGGTTTGTCCTCTCTGCGTACCCCAACGGGAAACGGCGTGATGGTTTGTTAGTCATTACGTCATTGGTCATCGAGTGAATATTATCTATCTTTATATAAAGAAGAGTGTACAGAATACGAATCTACAATTTTATTCCGAGTTTGATGGAATTTTGTACACTAAACTTGACCTTCAAAAAAAGAAAAAAGGTCATTATCTACAAAAGAGTTCAGAAAAAAACCGTCCACTTTTCTCATCTCTTTAAGTACTTATTGATGACATTTTTCGTACAAATAAGAGGAAATTTTCTGTCTAAAGTAATTAATTGTGAAATAAAACAAATTAATTAAATAAAAGAAGTAATTAAATAAAAATTTTATTCGCATGCCGGGATTTGAACCCGCGATCTTCGGATTGCTAGTCGAGAGCCTTTCCCCTCGACTACGGAGGCCGTCAACCGTTTTACATCTATTTTCAATTTTCCAATTTGGTATCTCCTGAGCCGGCCAGTAGCCAATTTCAGAGAAATGCGTGTGTACGTGAGTGCCACCAAAATTTGATGGAATGCACTTTCATCGACAAAGAGTCCATCTGCCGAGTTTCAGCTCAATCGGATATCCGGAAGTGGGTTAATTTTCATCTATAAGATATGCATTAATTAAAATCAAAATTCATATAGGTAGATGTGTAAAGCTCGGGCAACACAAGGGACATCAGCAATACAGTATTTAATAATTACTAGCAGGCTGCTCCGCAGGCTTTTACTGCTAGGCCCTGTGGGCCGCTTTTAGTTCGGCTTCGCCCAGTTTGAGTGTTGGTGACCATTTTATAAATCCGTTAGGAACTGGTTCCAAAAATAGCCGGTTGCTCCGATCCACTGTGATCCAGTGCAGCTAGTCACCGGGACAGAGTAACAGCGACAGGCAATGACGTCATATGTAAGTAATATATTGCCGCTTGGTACTCTTATTCACAACTGCCTGTTACAATAATAATCATACTACCCTCAATCTCTCCATATACGGAGAGGTACTAAAATTACAAATCCGTAGTACTTACACCTGCCGGAAGCAGGTCCTCGTGCGATCTGTCAACGTAATTGGCGCCATCCTTAGCATTATTGGATACTTGCTTGAATTCGGTTCTATTACTAAAGTACGTAGCTTTTTAATAAATTTCGAGTACGAAGATGGTTTTGCGTACGGCGCGGCATCAGAGTTGCATTCTTAGTCGGATTCTTAAATTTCAGTACAGTCTCTGGTTTATTTATACTGTTTGATTCGATTCGATTTTGGTTTTACGTCAAGAAATAATAATGTAAGAACAATAGTTTTTATTGATTATTTTCAGTGTTGCCGTCATCGTTACGTTGTTAGTATTGATAAGCAATTTCAAAACCGAATATTGCAACAAATCGTTTTTAATTTTCCAACGTCATTGTATTATTTTATCTCAGCATTACAATATGTCGCCTGCGGAGCACGCACGACCAACAACAACTGCTGTTCTGGTCTAAAAATAAATCGTACCAGTGAATGACCAAAACTACCCTGTTAATGTAGTTAGAACGACGTGATTTATTGTCTATAATAGGAATCAGTGAAGAAGATGAGAGGCGCCTAGGTGTTCAGATCTCATCACTAACTTTTTTGAAGTGAAAACTTCTTTAGCACCGTTGTGATTTGAAACTAGATGAAACGAAAAATAGCGACACTGAAAAGAGACAAACCATACATCTACAATCTACAGGATTTAGCCCTGCGAGAGAATGAGATAGTATAATCGGTCTCATCTTTGTGCGGTGCTTCGTAGCCTCCTCACTCTTGTCTTTTTTGTTTTTTTGTATGTTATGGTTACAGTTTAGAAAACAAGTAGATATTAAAAGTTATAATATTGCAGTGTAAAAAAATAATAAAGAAGGAACAGTTTTGATGTAAGTTCATGATGAGGTTAGGTTAGGTTTTTATTGTCTGAAGTCAAATACTTAACAACCTTGAAACGTGCTTTATGTAAGCAATGCATGTATTCGTTACATAAAGCACGTTTCAACTTTGATTGCGATACCTAAAAAAACAGGATAACCAACACCTCTGTCATGGTTCACCCCAAGTGGTTCGCTACGATTGGTGTTTTGCAGGGGTGCCCGGGAAAGGTTTGTCAGGGTCTTGATGGCGGGTGCGTCTGCCATCAATCTGCTCATCGGGAGAGACTGGTTGAGGCAGATCTTTTGATCTCTCCAGCAGGGCTCTCTCGAAGCATCAACTTGCACCCCAGTGGGAGGGATGGATTCATTTGTCCACCACTCCTGGACACACTGACCCCTAGACTCCTACTCACCCCTTATACCTTATTCCTTCGCAGAACTCTCCTTCTTTCCTAAACAGATCCTCCACGCAACATCCCCATAGATGAAACGGGCCCTGAGGGGAATTATTTTCTTCAAGGCCTCCTGTGTGGATCTAATATTAAAAAAAAACGTTGACCGGCCAACTCAGAACCATCTCAGAAAGGTCATTAAGAGTAATGATTAAAAAAATATTAATAAAATGGTTAGGTAAATAGGTTAAGTTAGGTTAGGGTTACTGGCTATTTTAAAATTATTTTTTCATAGCTTTTAATGACCTTTCTGAGGTGGTTTTGAGTTGGTGGCATTCTGAGTTGGCATGGAACCAAAAATACACCTGTGGATTTATTAACCAAACTTAACCTTCAAGAACTTATCACCTTATTACCTATTTCTTATGCGTAATCATTGTAATCGATAATCAACCAACACTGGGTAATAAAAATGGCGTTTCTTCGCTACGTATTTACATATGAAATTTTATGAAAAACACACCTGAAAATGGCCCGTATCAGCCGTGCGTATTGAACAAACTCGCCTCCATTATTTACTGTTGATAATAAATAGTCAGTCGATAGGTGTTTTATTTTTACACCTTTCGTTGAGTCACCGAGTGCGCATGCTTTTTATAGAATTCGTTTGTATCGCTGTATTTTTAGATGTAAAAAGAGTATTTTCACTGTTTTTTTAAAATGTGCCTTTTTCTATTTGTCGCCATAACGATAGGTTCGTTTTTATTTGTGAATTCGGCGGCGTTGACGTCACGCCGGGCAACTTTGATGACAGTCGTCTTACCAAACAGTGGCGGTTTCTATGTCATAATGACGTTGTAACCAGTTGGAACCGTTTCGGAACGTGCGGTTTTCCAAATAAATACCTCATTTTGAACATTTTTGACGATAGATGCAGACTAATAGAGTCTGAATAGCCACGTACATTTTCCACATCTCCTTCCCCTCCCCACTGCCTTCTGCCTCACAACATATCAAAATTGGGGATGCCATAGTCTCACTAGCTCCAGACGGTTGCGAGAAGTTGGGCCTCTCTTCTGAGGTGGTTCTGAGTTGGTTTCATTCTGAGTTGGCCGCTCACCATATAGTACGTCGTATTTTGTTATTACCGCATGCTACTTCAGAGAGTTGAAATTATTGTTAGTAAAAATATTTTTACAGCGTATTTTCAGTCAAAATGCCTGCAGATATAAGTATGTTGACTTTGGTTGTACGGCCGTATATCCTCTTTGCATACTTACTTGAAGAAATAATCTTTTAGGGACCAATTGTTCGAGAGATCAACTGTCCGCCGGATCAACTGTCCGCCGGATCAACTGTCCGCCGGATCAACTGTCGGAAGGATCAACTGTCAGCAGACCAACTGTCGGGGGTCCAATTGTCACCTTAGTACATATATTCATGGCGATGTACCTAAGGCCCACTATGAACACTTGCATTTTTTGGCTTGTGGGTTTGTCTGAAATATTTAATTTTACAGCATTGCATATATTTTGTATGAATCTCGCAATTATGTCCAGTAGCCAAATCTATTAGGTACTGCTAGAGAGTGCAAGAGAAGTGATTAATGTATATCCGTCTCGCTTGAATGTGACTGGTTCTCATCTCTTGCACATTGCCAGTAGTTGCCAGTCCGAATTTGATTATAAATCAGGGTGCTTGACCGCTTAAATCTGCCGGTAGTAGGTACTTGCCTAACATCTGAATCAAGATTAAACTGACTGGCGTGAACACCGCAATACGAATAAAATTACTAAAAAATCGAACTAGACTAAAATGAAAGCTTCATGTGAAATCACTATTTTCGATTATTCTTTTCTAAGAATCGGTTTACGTTATGAATACCAAAAATATGCTTTGGATAAATTGGAGATTTTTCTATCGTTTCGCTGGAGTAGAATTAAAATTACTTTTATTTATGTTTCATATTATAAAGCATTTTAATAGAATTTATTATGTATGTTTGCATATTTTATTAAGTACCTAGCTTAAACTCTCTGACGTCATGAATAACTAGACATTTTTTTCTGTGTTATTTTTAAAACACTTCGATTTCAGCTGCGGTATACTTAAATTTCCTCAAATTAACAATTATTGATGATCGAGAGTCGTCAATAACAGTGACCGGCCAACTCAGAATGAAAGCAACTCAGAACCACCTCAGTAAGGTCAAAAAATATAAAAAAAACTTGTTTAAATAGTTTAAGTTAGGTTAGGGTTACCGGCCATTTTAAAATTATTTTTTCATAACTTTTAATTACCTTTCTGAGGTGGTTCTGAGTTGGTTTAATTCTGAGTTGGCATGAAACCGTCAATAACAAGTTGATTCGTCTGAAATTACGAGTCTTGATTATTATCATCTTACTTACGATGCATATCTAATTGGACGTAACGTCCGTTCTAAAGGATGCCCTTTGTTAATCTGCCGTGCTCGCTTTCAATCGGATATGATCGGATATGTGCCCAACCGTTTGGGGTTTAATTTTAAACGGTTCGAACGGCCTACAGTTGTCTTTCTCATACAACTACTGACCTCTGTTGAGACACATTATATTACTACCTATACTAACGACATCTGTTGCGAGATCTTGAAACTACATACATATTCACATACACTACAAGCTCGCAATGTCAGTTTCATCGTAAGCTATGAGATCCGCATTTGTCGCAAAAGGGAAGACAAAACCTCAGACTTTTGTCAGGTACGTCCTTTTCAAGTATACAACTTGATTTGGCCAATATTCATTTCTTAATAATTGTTTTGTAGAAATAAATATTTTTTTGCCCTTTCAAAGAATTTCAATACATTCTCTATTATCTAATTCTGTAAATGAAAACCTAACTTTAATTATCTTTTTTCTCCGTAATTTTTGGATTTAAAATAAAATAATCATGTCATTGTTGTTATCTTATCACTGGGTTTGTTATAAATATTCAGTAAATCTCATTGATGTATCTCATAGACATACAAATACATAGACCAGAACATACAGATGAGGGGTAAAAGCTAACTATGGCGGGGCGAAGAGAGGGACGATGACTGTGATTCGCCAATAAATCAATCCAACAGTATATAGGCATCTCGCATTATAATATGACTATTTAGTTCTTAAAAGTAAAATCTGCTTTTGAATGAATCGACCTTTTTACATGGGATCGCGAATTGCTAGCCACGATATGAACAAATATCTGAAGTCCAAATTTGGCAAAGTAAAAGTTTCACTTATTTTCGAAGTGAAATATTTTTTTTCCGTATTTAGTTGAGACACTTTTACAAATGCTTCATAATTTACTTACCTCAGTAAACAGCGGCTTTATGTTTCGCGTCGAGGGTGTATCTTGATGAAACAGCGACTTTGTGTTTCGCGTCGCCATGTATCTTGATATGTTATCATATTATATGATCTGAATAAACCTAAAATAATGCTTACCTATGGAATGTAATTAGAAAATTGGGTTTATTATCTTATTCACTTCTATTTTTACATGTTTTTATAACACAGGTCACCATTTTTGCCGTGTTATTACGTAAAATATACCGATGAGAGCTCGACACTGGTCCGGACAAGAATGATGACGTCACATTTTTTAGATTCACGCGAGGCTCTCGCAAGCCCAGCCGGTTCCGATAAAATGGTTCCAATGGGAGGGGGAAATAATACGCCTTTTTATCACTTAGGGCAGGTCCATCTATTTGCATGTCCATGATGTATCTATAATATTATTATATTATATTTTTTTCGATTTGCTGATATTTTTGTAAAGGACTCCAGTTACCTTTTCTTTAACAATTTTCACCGCCTAACTTAGATGCCAGTATTTTAAAGGTTTTGTCTTCACTAGAAAACAATACTGATTTGAAGTGCAAAAACTATAAACCCTCACACGTTTTCAACCAGATTACGTCACAATAGTTGTCAATCTCTCCGCAATGATGACAGGGGAAGCGGCTATGAGTACCGTCGCCCCGTGAACCATTTATTGGTTAACCAACACCCCTGTCATAGGTCGCCGCAAGTGGTTCGCTACGTTTGGTGACTTAGCGTTCATGGGGTGAAGTTTGTTTAAGTCTTGGCGGCGGATGCGTTTGCCCACCTACTGCGTAGCGGACTGGATCAGGAGAGGCTGGTTGAGGGAGACCTTTTGAACTCTCCAGCCGGACTCTCTTTACCCATCAATGAAACGAAAAAGCGACACTAAAAAGAGAAAATACATTCATCTATAGGATTTAGCTTGCGAGAGAATGAAATACAACAATCGGTCTCCTCTTTGTGCGGTGCTTCGTAGCCTCCCCACTCTTGTCTACTTTGGTTTTCTGAAGGTTTCACTTCTATAGCGTGTGAACAATTTTTTTGACAACTACAGGATTTATAAAAATTTTGGAGCCGGGTCTACGCTTCGACACATTTTAAATGACATTAAACAGCCGATATTAAACCTCTAGCATCCGATTTTTTCAAATTTGATAGAAAGAATTCCTACATCGAATTCGATTTACTCAAAAACGAGGGCTCAAATCAAATGACATAAGTTAGGTACACCACAAAACGGCTCCAAATTTGATGTAGGTTTACTAGGTATTTCCGGCTTGTTTTTTATTCGAATACCGTTCAAGAGTTCCAACTGCTCTCGCCTGGAGCCAGTGAGGCTATGGTATCTCCAATTGGAGTATGTTATGAGGCTGAAGGTAGTGGGGAGGGGAAGGTGATGGGGAAGAGCAAGGTGAAGAAGTATCTGGCTATTCAGATCTGGTCACCAAACACGACTAAAGCCACTTCAAGTATCGTTTTAATTCTAAATGGTGGTGTTACACCAGGGCAGTACTGAAACCAATACTGACGACCTCCGTAGTCCAGTGGCTAAGACTCTTGACTCACAATCCGGAGGTCGCGGGTTCGAACCCTGCGTGCGCAAATAAATTTTATTTGATTAATTTGTGTTATTTCACAATTAATTCATTTAAAATAATATGTAGTGTATTTGCGGCACTTTCCAGAGTGGAAGATACTATTAGTATCGCCCTGGTGTAAGACCACCATTCAGAATTGAAACGTTGCTTGAAAATGGCTTTAGCCGTGTTTGGTGACCAGATCTGAATAGCCAGGTACTTCTCAACCTTCCTCTTCCCCATCTCCTTCCCCTCCCCACTACCTTCAGCCTCACAACATACCCCAATCGGGGATGCCATAGTCTCACTGGCTCCAGACGGGAGTTGTTGAGATTCTTGTACGGTATTCACAGTAAAAAAAAAAAAAGTATCTTCCACTCTGAAACGTGCCTCAAATATACCTTATATATTTTTTTTAATTATTAAATTGTGAAATAATACAAATCAATCACATAAAATTTACTTGTGCATTCCGGGATTTGACCCTGCTACCTCCGGATCGCTAGTCGAGTGCCTTATCTCTCGACCACGGAGGCATTTGTGTTACGAGTTTTGGACACGGTGTATATTACGTAGTGTTGAGTTATTTTCCAACCTTGATTTGGTGTTTCACAAAAATTGTGCTGTATATTTTAGCCAAGTGTTATCATTAATTATGTATGTCAAATTCGTGTAACCCGGTAACGCCGTTTCGTCGTAAACTGTTACTTGAGAACCTGAGATTAACTAACAATGCAACAATTGTTAGCAGTCTTCCCTCTGCCAAGAGTTCAGAAGCGGAAGGTGGTAGTGGCACGCCCCTCTCGGCTTCGTCACACCATCACACCGTCACACCATCACACCATCACACCGTGGCAACTGGAGCACGAATGATGAGTCAATTGTGATGGAGTCTGTGAGTGCTAGGTCACTCCTCGATGCGCACAATCAAATCTCGTCGAAGTGAACTTGCGGCCTTGAGAAATTGTTTTATGAAGAAAGACAAACAATAACTTGGCAATATGTATTTGATTTCATCTTACCACCATCATTATACGTGGAAAATGTTGCTTTACAATTACACGACAACCGGAGTTCTTTAACACTTCATATCTCACATCTCAACATCTCAATTTAGTGTTTGAGTACCTCATACAAACTCATTCTGAAATCCTGCCCTACACAACACTACACAGTGCAAGTTTTTTTTTATAGTGGACACATTCGCACTAGCGATGTGTAGGTTCAGCGGATCCTACTCCTACTCTTTTTTCAAATCGACCACTCCCAGAGAACCCGGTCCAGAACTCGGACCTAAACCCTGAACTCGGAGTCTCCGAGAGATCGCGCTGGTTCTTTTCCAGGTTCTATTCGGGTTTGGCTTTGAGGTCCGGCTCCGGCCGAAACCGTGAGTCCTGTAGCTGCAACAGCACACAGTACCCAGTACCCAGAGTGGCCAAGAGGGGAGACTTCGCTGGTGGAGGATTGAACGCGCGACCAAACTAGCGGGAACCTGACGCACGACGAAATAGTGGAAATCGATTTATTGAGTGTCGGTAGCACAATAACTGGCAGAGGTTTTTAGAGGTAACCCGGTCGCCGAGAACCTTGAACACTAGGTTTTTTTACGAAACTGTTGCTCTCACTGTCGCTCTTACTCCCCTGAATACCGAGCAGACGGGACAACTGCACCTCAGGCTGATAACACCTAAATAAAATCATCAAAATCCATTTTTTGTATTTCTCTCTCTCTTTTTTTTTTTTTTTTTTTTCATATTTAATTTTAATTAAATTTCTAAAAATTAAAATGGAGTTCTACGAATTAAACACAAAAACAATTAATAATTAATTAATTTCCCATTTTTCTTTTCCAAAACTGGACCGATTTTAATTTTTTTTTAAACTTTATCAGAAGAAAATATTATATGTCTATACGTTTTACTTTTAAAAAAAAATACATTATCTAGTTTGTATACTGAACGTCTGTTGATGGTGTTAAAACTAGGCAATTTATATAATTGTAACTTAAAACTCTAAAAAGGCAGAATGCACCCACTAAAACGTATTTGCAGTAATGTCAAAATCCAGAGAAATTGAGGAATGCGGACATAATAAATGCTTTCTTCTTATATATATCCCGATAGAGTTATAGGTCTCGAGTTTGATTCTTAATCGCAACCTAATTTATTTTATCTTTAGTGTCTTTTTTCTATTTCACGTCCTTAGTATATGATTAATATTCTTTAAACACAAAAACAAAAGATTATATGAAGTATATAAGAAAAGATATTGTATTTTTCACCGGTGTTCCTTATTCGACTCTGCACATGCTCGTAGTTCGTCACCCGTTTGTTTCGGAAAACAGAACAACCAAACAACAAAGCCAAAAGGACCAAAACGAATAAGACCGCGAGATGATGGTTGTCTTACGCGAAATGTCGCATACTTGCATCACTGCCAAGATCATCATATTATTAACTGTGTTGCTGCCTTTACCTACTGCAATGGGTCTAGACACTTGTGCAGCGTGTTTAAGATAATATGCATACCATATGTACAAGTACAGTATATATCAGGACATTGTAGGAGAATGGCGGGCGCTGCAGTCGTTTAGATAATTTTAAATGGCAACACCAATGATGTTTGGACAGAGTATTGGAACATTGCTAGTCAATCCCAGGGAGCCCACTACGCCTCAATACAAAGGACTATCCCATCAAAACCGTGGTTTCAAAAATTCCCCCATTTTTCCAAAAAAGAAATTTCCTCATTTATTCGAATGAGAATCGGACATTGTTCCGTTCCTTCTCACCTTTTTAAAATTCACATCCTTGACTCCCCAGATTGTACATTCTGTGGTCTAGATGTGGGCACTTTAGATCACATATTTTTTGGTTGTCCCTCTCTAAATAAATATCCTCTCTTCTATCAAGCGTTATCTAAAATTGCCTCCCCTCCATTCAACATTTCATCTCTTCTAAGTCTGAACTCGACTCCAATCTTCCATATAATTCTGAAATTTGTACATTTAAATAAAATTAATACATAAATTCTCCTTTTCTTCCTCTGTAATTTTAAATGATGGCCTAGAACACCCTTGAAGGGTGAAAGCCAGAAATAATTGAAAAAAAAAAACCACCAATGATGATCTCTAAGGTGCAATAAGCCTTGCACCGCAGTGGGTGGAATGGATTCATACGTCCGTCAATCCTGGAGACACTGCCTCCAGATTCCTACCGTCCTCCCATACCTTTTTTCCTTCCCAGAACTTAATCCTTTGACAGATCCTGAGGGGAATTATTTTGTGTGGAGCTAATGTAAAAAAAAAAAAATGAAACTTTAAAAAGCCCTACGGTGCAAGTGAATATTCCTCCCTGCGGAGGGTGTTTTTAGGAAAGGAAGTTCTGGGAAGGAAAAGGGTATAGGAAACTGGGGGTCCGTATGTCCAGGAGTGACGGTCGTATGATTTCATCCTCCCACTGTGGTGCAAGGCGATATTTCGAGAGAGTACGGCTGGGGAAGTCAAAGGGACTCCCTCAACCATTCTCTCTCAATCCGGCCTGACATGCAGCTGATGGCAGGCGCACCCGCCGCTAAGACCCGGACAAAACTCACCCTTAAAATAAGACCTTATCATATTCCGTATAAATTTTTGTTGTGAAAACTTCTTTAGCACCGTTGTGATTTGAAACTAGTTGAAACGAAAAAGCGACAAACACATACATCTATAGAATTTAGCCTGCGAGAGAATGAGATAGAATAATCGGTCTCCTCTTTTGTGCCGTGCTTTGAAACCTCCCCACTTTTGTCTACATTAGTTTTCTGAAGGTTCCACTTCTACCGCGTGTGAACTGCATACCTACTAGTATTTTTTTAAAAATAAATTTTAATCGGAACAAACTTTCGTACAAAGGAAATTATTTATTTTCTACGCCCAGATACCTAGGCTTTTTTAGTTTATGAATAAAAAAATAATATTAAAACATTAAAAGAAATTAACATTATATATAATTGGTAAGATGATATACTCGGATAAGAAATGATTTAAAATAATAAATTATGTTCTTCTATTGTATAATTTTGTACTTGAGCATTTATAAATAGAGTGTACACAATGTGTGAAAAATATGTGCGCTAATTAAGATTTTTGGCGCCGTGGAAAAGTGCTTGCATAAGCGCTTTTTTGTAACTGTTGGCATATTAAGTAATTTAATGGTCTGCATTTCTGTCAACCTGTCTGCCAAAATACTACATTTATTTATTTATGTTTGTTTCGTTTCTCACAGCACGTATTCCAAGACTTAAAAATGCAATGCCTCCTTGTCACATCTCGACAATATTTTGCTCCTAGCTGAGGTGTTCGTAGCAGACCGGTTAGTAGCTGAGTGGACAAATGCATCGAGTTTCTAACTAGGCGTAGTGAGTTCAATTCCTCTGCCAGTTTTGTCCTCCAGCATGACACGAAGCAACATTACCGCTTATTGTGATTTGATAAATTTTCAAATAATCTCAAGTTATGGGAATGTTTGTCTTTCTTTAACCTTTCGAGTCTTTATGACCAAATATGATCCAGCGCGGCGTCCATAAAAGTATCTTTATCTTTTTTCTACTATGCTGAAATGAGTGATTTTTTTAAAATAATATCTCAAATATGTACACTGATGTGCCATTAACTTCATTTCCGATGTACTTTAGCATAAGAAACCTCTGTGGCTTGACTCCAGTTCAATTATATATTTATCACTGTACATGTATTATGTAAAAGCTGTTTGTTTCTTACAAATAAATAAAATAAAATAAAAATAAAAAACAAAATGCAGTAAGCGTTTTTGACAACATTTTTCGTGTTTGACATTAAATATTATTATTTAGGAATATCAATGTCTATGTTAAATACATCCCATCTCACCTTAAAATTATTTAATCTAGTTTATAAATCGTTTTTACTTTTGTTTTTTTCTAAAACTTAACAAAATAAAAATACATAGGTATATATTCAAATAAAGACATACATTTTTTTAAAAATATATATATATATATAGCACATTTAAAATACACATCGAAAACATTGCAAAATCGACAACAATCTTAAAATGAAAGGCATAAGGGAAAAATCGTACCGTCTGGACCAATTGTTTCGCATAACTAAAATGATAACAGACCTTGAATATAAGTTTCACAGAACTTGAAAATTAACTAAGTAATTGTAAATTTGACGAATTGTTCAAATTCTGTGAAAGAACTAGAAAGCGAAAATCTCAAAACTCTGCAGCTGGAGTGCGCTTTGATTCCTTCGTCCTTCCGATGAAATCAATTGATAAAATTTCCTCCAGTATTTTTGTGGTACACTAGATTACTAAATTATCCAGATTTTAATGTGAGCACTGCACAAGCGTAATTATTACCACTGTACCTATCGACCCCCTGTCTTTGTTGACAAAGTTGTTACGACAAGCACTTTTGTGGAAAGACTCACAGTAATTTTCCTTCTGCCAACCACAACGATTCTTTGTCGAACGTCTCCTGAGAAGGAAGTAATTAAGAGAAACTAAACGAGTATGTACCTAATTTCTTCCATGAGACAAGAATACCAGAAGATGGTAAAGGAGTCACATTTCTCAGTTATCTAATTGAAAGTTATTGCAAAACTGAATTTTGCACGATTTGTATGGAATGCCAAATTGACTTTCTAAGCAGAGGTTCCCGATGTTTGTATTAACGTGATTTTGAAGTAAAACTAAAAAGAGACAAAAACATACATCTATAGGATTTAACCTGTGAGAGAATGAAATTGAATGAAACCTTATCTACTTACAGTACCTACGAAGTTACCTCATTGGCCGCTTTGATTGTGAGCTCACTTTTCAAGGCTCCTATTGGTTGAGATTGTGTGGGTTAAGTTTCACTTTTACGCGTGGTATCTGCACTCGATATTTTTTTTAACCCTTTCATATCTGAATCAAAACTGACAGTGGTAGAACATATTTGATGCTCGATAATTGGTAGAGTTATTTATAAATTTTGTTTTGTTTTACAATAGTTTAGAAGTTGTTGCTACTTTCATTTAAAGGAATGTCAGATATCAGAGGGCGTGTTTCACATAAAATGAAAAATTACACACCACGCCAAAAATATACTAAAAAGTTTTTTTAAATTAAGAGCGCGCAGGAGCGCCGAGAAATTTTAACGATAGGTATTTGTAAAAATTATTTCTATTTCGTTCATCTCAGCGGGGACAGCAAAAGCGCTATCGGTGTATTGGTGAACCCCAATGCGTGTGTGTGCGCGGCTGCAGGTGTTGGAAGCACGAATCGCCGCGCCGCGCCCGCCAGCGACTTCGCGTTCTTATTATTTCATTTACTGTTATTCATTTATTCCAAAAATTAAGTAGGTGCCTAGGTACATATTCGTAATAAAATAGCGAGGTCTACATTTACGGTGCTCCAGATTTTATGTCCGGGTTGAATCTTTCCCAAATGAAAGACTAAACCCTTCCACACACTTTTCCACAAATGAATATCTAGTAAATTAACGCAATGTAAGTGCACTATATAAGAATAAAACAATACAAGAACAATACGTCAATCCACCAGAAACATAATGGGAAAATATTTCACCGACTCCAGATATTTTCATATCAGAGGGTTCGGCTCTGATGAAATCCTAACTGGTCCGATAAATCCTACCGATCCCTCAATATAAATATTTAAAAAATCTTTCGTAATCCTACATGTATTTAAAATGACCGACTTTTGCATTGTTATGTACAAATTTTTTGACAAATCTAATACGCCTAAATTTTGAATGAGAGAACTAGGTATAATGCCAGTAGCCGAAATAACAAATGGTAATATTTTTATAGTCTGAGAATGCCAAATTCTTTTAATTTCATTTCCTAAATCTGTATATTTTCTTATTTTTTCTGAAACAGTTTTCTGAATATTACAAGAATTTGGAATAGCGACATCAATGATATAAGTTATTTTCTTAATTTTGTCATGTAAAACTATATCGGGTCTATTATGACTAATTGTTCTGTCTGTCAGAATAGTTTTATCATAATAAATTTTATAAAATTCATTTTCTAAAAATGAATTTGGTTCATATTTATAATATGGTACATTACGGCAGTCAATCAAGTTATGTTTAATTACCAAACTTTGGTGAATTATTTTTAAAACTTGATTGTGCCTAAATGTATACTCGGACGGCGCTAATACAGAACATCCCGATATAATATGTTCTATAGTTTCCGGAAAAGCCAAACATTTTCTACAAAAATCATCAATTTGATTTGCATCTTTGATGATATGCTTCCTATAATTTTTAGTATTAATGACTCTATCTTGTATGGCAAGCATAAAGCCTTCTATTTCTGCGCTCAACTCTCCAATACTCAACCATTTGTTTGACGAAAATTTGTCAACATATGTTTGGTTGAGATAATTGAAGTGTTTTGCGTGAAGAATTTTATTTGACCAGGAATCTAATAATTCCTGGTTGGTATTTATAAGAATGCTGGCATTCTCGTCGTATAAATTTAATGGTGAAATATTTCTATCTGCCTTGCATATTATTTTGTGCATTTCTGAACTATCAGCTTTCCTATGGAAAAAATTTCTTAGCATTTCTACCTGATTATGTTTTAAAGATGTTATTTTGACTATACCTCTACCTCCTAAATTTCTGGGTAAATTTATACGTTCTATAGCTGAATTTGGATGATGGCAATGAAATTTTGTTAATGTAGTTCTAATTAATCGTTCTAAGCTATCTAAATCTGTATTAGACCATTTAATTATGCCAAATGAGTAAGTTAATAGAGGTATTGCCCAAGTATTTATCGCCTTTACTAAATTTTTAGAAGATAGATTGCATTTCAAAATTTTTCTGATCCTAGTTTTAAATTTAATCCTAATATCATTTTTAATACTAGTATGATCTAATCTATTTGATTGCGGATATCCTAAATATTTATAAACCTCACCCCCTTTCATACTTTCAATTTTGAAATTTCTAAATATACCCTCGTCTCCATCTACAATTTTACCTTTCTCTATATGGATCGTTCTACATTTATCTAAACCAAAAGTCATTTTAATATCATCTGAAAAAATTTTAACTACTTTAATCGTTTTCTCTAAATTTGGTTCAGAATTCGAATATAATTTTAAATCATCCATAAATAATAAACGAGAAATTATATTTCTGTCTCTAGTATTACCTTTAATTTTTATTCCAAACTTGCTTTTAATTAACATTTTAGATAGAGGATTTAATGCTAAGCAAAACCAAAGAGGACTCAATGAGTCTCCTTGAAAAATCCCTCTTTTTATTGAAATGCCCGGTACTATAATTTTCTTATGTTTCAAATTCAAAAGCAAATCGGTATTCCAAAATGCCATAATTTTTTCCAAAAAGCTAATAATAATTGGGTTAATTTTGTATATATTTAAAACTTTTATCAGCCACGAGTGCGGGACACTATCATAAGCTTTTTGGTAATCTATATAACAAATATGTAAATTACGTTTTTGGGTTTGAATCTGTTTTAGAATTACAGAATCAATAACTAATTGTTCTTTACATCCCATATGTTTTCTGCGACAACCTTTTTGTTGTTCAGATAAAACATTTTTTTCATCTAAATGAGTGTATATTAAATCTGTCAAGCAAGAGGTAAAAATTTTATATATTGTCGGTAAACATGTAATGGGTCTATACTGAGAGGGATTATTAATATGTTCGCTTTTAGGCAACATATAAGTAATGCCCTTAGTTAGAAAATTTGGAAAATTTTGAGGTTCTCTGACAAATTTTGAAAGATTTTTTGCCAAAAGGGGATGTAAAGTAGTCAGACGTTTATACCAAAAATTATGTATCCAATCGCAACCCGTGGCTTTCCAATTATGAGTATTTTTTATAATTTTGGCTAACAATTCAACCGATATATCAGAAAAACTCATTTGTTCAATGTCTGAACAATTGAGTTCTTCATTTTCTATCCACGGACCTGACTCATTATGTTTTATATCTTTACTCCAAATATTTGTCCAAAAATCGCGCATATCTGATTCAGATGGCAACGGATTATTATTATTCGAAATAATATTTTGTTTATCGTCAAGTTTGGAATAAAATATTTTCTCATTTTTCTGAAATAATCTATTATTATTTTTTTATTATACGTATAATTATATCTTTTTAATCTACTAGCTTTTACACCTAATTTTTGTTTTAACAAATCTAATAAATCATTGATTATATTTTCATTATTAGTACTACCAATGCTCTAACCAAATTTTCTCCCAATTACATCTACATGTCTCAAAATATTCCTACTTCTATTTCCATTTTTATACTCTATTACTCTAGCTATGCTACTTCTTAAAAATACTACATCATTTTCTAATCTACTCTGCCATTCTGGTTTTCTATAATTATATGATCTATCATCAGAAGACGTTAATTTAACTCCTAATTTATTACATATAGTGATAGCACTAGCATACACTATTGTATGAAGATCTAAAAAACTAAAAAAATATTGTATTGTACTTAACTTTATTATTATTATTACTTACTACAAATACATGTGACTGCCTGCTCCGAGCTCATCTTCTGCACACGCACAAGTCAATGAGACTTGTGGGTGCGTGTATACAGGTTGCTGCCTGCTGCAACAGATAAGTCAATACGCGTCGCGACTTGAGCGTGCGTATTCCTATATAATAGATATCTTCTGCGCTCATAGTTCATTCATCTTGTTACTATTAGTAAAGTAAGATGCACGCTGTTTTGGTTTAGTAATATCGGGAGATTCATACCATCTTTTTTTATAAAACGGCAGCATAGGCGCAGTAGGTACATCACGTACTTTGTGATTGTATAGTGTTTTTATTTTTCGCTGGCTGCATCACTCTACTGTTTTTGACTAGCCTTTTTACTGGAAACTATTCTACGTCAAATACAGACCTTCGAATTTTGACCCTGAAACCCCCTTGAATATTGAAATCTGTTTGGTCATTTCTCACGATTTACACATATAGGACATATGGTGAGTAGATACCTACTAAACTATTCATAAATTATTCATAAACTATTATTATAAACATAAACTATTCATTCATAAAAACTCAATATTACAACACAATTTCCTTTTTTAATTAAACATATAAATATCGCTAAAAATGTTGTTGTTTTTTGGCTCTCCCTGAATAACGTAAATTCATCAGTTTTGACTGTATGCATAAAGTGCATTAGTGCAAGTCGGTACATTTGTTAACATATCTAGTAACCTATAATAAATATTATTCTACGTCTTAGGCTGCGTATACACACGCCAGCCGAACAACGGATTATGGGAAAGGAACGAAGCAAAAGCAAACTGCCCGAAACGCTGCGCCGCTTGCGGTTGCTTCGTACCTTTACCATAATTCGTGGTTCGGCTCGCGTCTCTGTCCGCAAAGAGTGGCGTGCACTGATTTTTCAGTGGGCTAGAATCCTAAGATTGAAAATACGACATTAATGATGTTGTCGAAGCTGAAAATTATTTTTTTTCCGAAATTTCAATTTTCAAATTCTGTGCACGCCACTATTCGCAAATATATACGTAGCATAAGATATGTGTATTTAGAAATTGAGTTACATAAAATCGACTACTATATTACCTACCTTCAACTCAAAAATTTTTTTCTTACAGATAAATAATGGGTAAAAGAAATGGAAACAAAGCGCGTTTGTTTTTATCTGCTAGACGAAAAAAACCGATTATTAGTATCAAACGACAGATTCATGTTGCACCACGTTCGACATCTAGGTAAGTCGAAATATCGCTTTCCTGTCACTCTTACTACTGAACTTTCCTAAGGTTACCTTTACGTACGTAAAGTTTTTTTTCCCGTAAGTTGCTCACATAAGAGAGTTATGGCAAAATTACCAATGGGTATCGTTTACATTGATAATTTTGCCATAACTCTCTTACGTGAGCGACTTACGAGAAAAACCTAAAGATTTATGCTATGAGAGCCGTGTATTATGTAGCATGTATAACGGGAAAATGGGATGGACAAATTTAAATAAATAAATCATTTGCATTTACAGGGATATGGATGTCATCGATACTACTTTTGGAAACTTAACTACATCTTCACTAATGCATGAAACTTCCATGGATGAATCATTTGCTCCAAATATAGACGAAAACGCAAGTTCATCATCATCAACAACGCTTGATGATTTGGTGATAGAACCAGACCATATTGATGAAACCGATAATTTCGAAGGTCGCAGAATTGTGGATATAAAATATTTGTTTTCGGAGATATCAAATATAAAGCACGAACACACCAACTGCACATTTTCCGATTTAAAATTTATGAAGGAACGACGAAATGGTCTTCTAAGCCAGTATGTTTTCGAGTGCAAAATGTGCAAGAAAATAGAATACATTCACTCCGAAGACCCGAAACGGAAAATGTCTATAAATACTGCTGTCGTCGAAGGAGTGATGTGTACAGGAAATGGGTATTCACAATGGAATGAAATTTGTGGGGTTTTAAATATGCCAAATATGGATTGTAAGACTTACACGAACATAGAACAATGTTTAGCGCCAACAATTGAAGAATGTGCCTTAGAAGAAATGATCGCAGCTGGTGAAGAAGAAAAAAGGCTAGCCATTTTAAACGGTGACGTAGACGAGGGTGGCTATCCTTTGGTAACGGTGGTTGCAGATGGCTCCTGGGCAAAGAGGTCGTACAAAAGTGGATTTAGCTCCTCATCTGGCGCAGGGTGCATAGTTGGACTACGAACTAAAAAGGTTTTATTTCTGGGAGTGCGAAACTCATACTGCTGCATATGTGCTAGAGCTACTAAACTACACATAGTTGCTTCTGAGCACAGGTGCTTCATAAACTGGCGTGACAGTGCTAATGCCATGGAAGCCCACATTATAGCAGAAGGGTTCTCGAGAAGCATGGAAATGCATGGATTGAAATTTAACAAACTAGTTGGTGATGGCGACTCCAGCATCATGAAAAAAATAATGCAACAAATGCCATATGGTCCTAACCTTATAGTACAAAAAATAGAGTGCAAAAATCACTTACTCCGCAATTTTTGCAACAAAATGAAAGCACTTGGAAAAAAAACCAACAACGCTAAAGGCTTTGTACCAGTTCATATAAGGAAAAAGGTTGAAGCAAACGTTTTACGCATGAGAAGAGCTGTAGTTGGAGCAATAAATTACAGGAAAGAGCAAGAAAACACAGTACAAAGTGATAAAATAAAAAATTTGAAAATGGACATAAAAAATACCGCAAATCATGTGTTTGGTGATCATAAAAATTGTGCATCGTACTATTGCAAGCCGGAGAAGTATACTGATGATCCAAATTTAGTAAGCGATCTTCGAGATTGTGGAATATGGACTGATATCCAACAATTCTTATTGTCTCTAATAGCAAATTCAGAAAGTCTTATTATTGACGTGACAAATAACACTGTGGAGCAATTCAACAACGTTATCGCCAAATTTATAGGTGGAAAAAGGGTAAATTTTACTACAAGAGGATCTTACCAAGCAAGATGTTTTGGAGCAGTAACTTCGTGGAATAGTGAATTGGCAACCCATTCAAGAATACAAAAGAAAATCCAAGGCCACAGTCCCGGCAAATACACGAAGCACTTTATAGAGTGAAAACGACGTTCGAAGGAGAATAAACAAATGTGTCGAAAAAAAAAACTAAAGTATAATGAAAATACGACAGAAAAAAGAAAAAAAGTTACAGGGCCCGATGAAAATTATGGTCAATTGGAATTAGAACCAGATATGCCACCTGAAATATTTGAAACGAAAAAAGAGGAATTTCTCAAAGAATTATCTTCAACCAATAAGGAAGAGCTCGAACGGAATACGGTAGGCCAAAGCAATAACAATCTGTGGGCAATTGAAAGACGTAAGCGGATAACGGCGTCTAACTTTGGAAAAATATATAAGCTTCGGCAAAAAACTTCAGTTACGGGAGTACTAAACTCTTTACTGTACTCACAATTCAAAGGAACTATGGCCACAAATTATGGAAAAGAAAATGAAAGCCTAGCAATAGAGCAATTTTCAAAAAAAACAAGTTTTCAGGTATCCGCTTGTGGGCTATTTATCGATAAAACCAAAAACTTTTTAGCGGCAAGTCCGGATGGCCTTATCGGTGAGGATTCTATAATTGAAATTAAATGCCCTTATAGTATAGCAAATATGTCACCAGAAGAGGGAATTGCACAAAAGATAATTGATTACTGTAAATTGGAAGACCATTCTTTAACATTAAAACGGAATCATAATTACTTCTACCAAGTACAAGGCCAGTTACATATTACTCGTCGTAATTATTGTTATTTTGTTGTGTGGAGTCCAAAAGGTTTGCTGTATGAAAAAATTGAGAGGGACGATGAAATCTGGCAAAAAATCGTTCCACTGTTAGAAAATTTCTACCACCAATGCCTTTTACCAGAAATAATTGACGGTCGCATACCAAGAAATTTACCGGCGAGGGAAAGGTCTGGACCATAAATTGTTTTAATTTCATTGTGTAGATGTTAAACAGTAATTTTTTTTACAATAAAGCGTTTAAAAACAAAGAATATTAGATCATTGAAGAAGATTGAAAATGTCAAGTGATGTAGGAGGTATTCCCAAAAGTGCATTTTTCTGTAATAATATAACGTATTAAAAAAGTTAAATAAAAACTAAACTAGTTATGTGTATGTACCTAATATGTAGCACAATAAACAATATGGTGCCTCTTATACATAGATTTCAATATTCATTTGTATAATAT
Source organism: Limnephilus lunatus (assembly GCA_917563855.2). NCBI lineage: Eukaryota > Metazoa > Arthropoda > Insecta > Trichoptera > Limnephilidae > Limnephilus > Limnephilus lunatus. The sequence continues at coordinate 985,501 of CAKJTF020000021.1, forward strand.
GATATTATAATAACATAATCGATTCAACAACATGTGGTAGATGCATGTACCACTGAACATACGCTGTACCAGCATTCCATCAAACGATCAGTGGTGTATGTACTTACCATCACACATTTTCTTGTAAAATATAATTTTTTTGAAAAAAAAATCTAGAACAATATATTTAGTCAAATATAAAAGTTTTTTTTTGGTTCGGTAGTTGTATCTTAAAAAAAGTGTCCTATAAAGGGATAATATTATGTTGAGTACAACCTTCAAAAGTTATCAAAAAATATTTTAATTAATTTTTGTGTTCCATATCCAACTCGGCAATACGGAACGGAATCATCTCGGGGTCTGTCTGTAACAGGTGTTTTTTTTTCAATTTTTTTCCATTAATTTATTTGACGTAAACAAATTAAATTTTTCACAATAACTTTAGTAAATAAGCTCGGTAAGTATTGGCACACTCAAAATAAGTCACCAAACAGAAAAATAATTTAAAAAAAACATCGATAACTCGGGACATGACAACTCTAGTGGACTAGTGTATCGATATAATTATTGAGAATGTCACATCACTTCGTTGACTGTATACGTATTCAACAAAACCCTCTCCGCCCCCCCTCACCCCCGAATACTGAGAGAAAGGGACACATGCACCTCAGCCTGATAATACCCAAATAAAATTGTCAAAATCGAGGTTTTGTAGTCCTCATTTTTCTACTCCAAAACTGAACCAATTTCCAAGATTTTTTTTACCAAATGTATTGGAAGAAAACATTCTATGTCTGTACCTTTTGCTTTTTTTAAAAATACATCGTCTAATTTGTATACTGAACGTTTGTTGATGGCGTTAAAAAAAGGCAATTTTAACAATTTTTGAAGGGTTATAACTCCTATAAAAAGTAACTTATCAAAAAAATCAAAACGTACCGACACGCTTGCGGTCAATATTCATATTATGTAAAAAAATATTTTCTCTAGTGTCAAAATTCAGAGAGGGAAATGAGGAATACGTTTGTATGGAAAAAACACCACCCGGTTTCCTCTTAAGTAACTAAAAAATTAAGCATTGAAAAAATAACTTTAAAAAAATTGGTCGATATTCAACACAAAATTCACATATAAAAATATAACATTTTTACCGCCTGAACTAGTTGCTAAAAACCATTTATTGGATAACCAACGCCTCTGCCATAGGTTGACCTGTCAGTGGTTGAGTGGGCATCGCGTTTGGGTCCCACCCAGGCGATCCGTGATCGATTCCTCGGCTACTTAAGCAACATTTTCGGTATTAGTATGGTGGTAGCAGAAGATTTTGAAATATTGTCGGGTTATTCGTAACCCGGGAATGTTTGTCTTTCTTTAAAAAAAAAAAAAGTCACCTCGAGTGGTTCGTTACATTTGGTGATTTAGCAAGGGTGCCTGAGTTCATGGGGTGAGGTTTGTCTAGGTCTTGGTAGCGGACGACCAGTACACACTGAACCCTAGATTCCTACCCACCCTTCAAACCTTTTTCCTTTCCAGAACTCTCCTCTCCTTCCTTTCCTTAAAAAACCTTCCACACAGCATCACCAAAGATGACATAGGGCCTGAGGGAAATTATTTTCCTCAAGGCCTCCTGTGTGGAGCTCATGTAAAAAATAATAGACTCGTAGTCCCAAAGGGTTAAAGAACTCACATATCTAATTAAAACATGCTCTGATGGTAAATAGTACTATTTATAGATATAGTCGGTGGTCAGAGCACTTCCCTGTCAATGTAATGTCCTGGGTTCAAATCCAAGATGCGACTGAATTTTTTTCTATTCAACATTTTTCGTTTGAGAATCGTTAATATTTCTTCAATGATTATTTTTATTTTATTTATTTTTTACTTTATGAGTAAAAATTCAAATTGTAATATTTTATTAATTGAAGATGATATTAGAGAAACTCAATCGAAAATATGGAGACAGAAAAATCAGAAAAGGATATTGGCACTTCTGGGACTCGAACCCAGGACCTCAGGCTTCCGGGCCACTGCTCTGACCACTGAGGTGTCTCTATCCTACTCGGTCATTTTTAACTGTATCATACTTCGACTAAGAACTACCAACATTATCTTCATTTTATTAACGCATAGTTCAGTTGGTAGAGTCGCTGCCCGGAAAGCCGAAGGTCCTGGGTTCGAGTCCCAGATGTTCTCATATCTTTTTCTGATTTTTCTGTTTTCAGATTTTCGATTGAGTTTCGTTAATATTGTCTTGATTTAATTAAATATTAGAATTTGAGGTTTTACTCATAATGATAAAAATAAAAATAAATATTCATCCTAGACTTGTAAAAAAGTCAATAGATGTCGCATATTAAAAATAAAATGGATAAAAAAATTTCCAGACACTATCTAGATAGCATTTAGTTTGGGTTTGGATCTTGCAATTATATGTATATAAAGATAGCAGCCAATAAAATATGCGTTAAGAAAATGAAGATAGCGTTGATAGTTCTTAGTCGAAGTATGATACAGTTAAAATGACCGAATCGGACAGAGATACCTTAGGGGGCATCCATTAATTACGTGAGCACAAATGGGGGGGGGGGGGGGCAGCAAAATCTCACGTTACTTGACAAAAATATACGAATTGGCCCAAATTTATCTCACCGAGGGGGAGGAAGAGGTCTAGATTGGATGAAAGGCTGCTCACGTAATTAATGGATGCCCCCTTAGCTCAGTGGTCAGAGCAGTGGCCCGGAATGCCGAAGGTCCTGGGTTCGAGTTCCAGAGGTGCCAATATCCTTTTCTGATTTTTCTGACTCCAGATTTTCGATTGAGTTTCGCTAATATTGTCTTCATTTAATTGATTATCTATTTTTCTTCTAAATGGTTGCAAAGTGATCATAGTGTTTCGCGAACACCTTACCAGAAGAACCTGTGCCGAAGTTTTCACATGTTTAATTTTTTATTTAAAGTAACGGCACGTCTTTGATTTTGTGAACTCTTGAAATAAGTAGAACACGTTGAACTTTTAGTGGTTATGCTGTATTCACACTAGAACCGTTTGACATAAAATATAATCACGTTTTGCCGCTGTTCAACAGCAGCACTTCGTGACAATGGAGACATTTTATTGACCATAAAAAGACGCCAAACCTCACTTTTTGCCAGATCTGGAATTGGGCTAAGTAAGAAATCGAACAATCGTTTTGTAGAGTTTGAAGAAAATTCCTGATTTGACTCGTGTTATTATATGAATTAAGGGGGGAAATTATATGAAAAAATGTGTTCAGGCATTTTTTTCTTTTATAAATCGATAATAGGACTATTTAAAAATAGGTATATTTTGAAAATTTCAAACCCAAATTCTTTTAAAAGTTATAAGCGTTTGAGTGAGTATCCCTCAGTCGAACTACTCCTTCATTACTGCCACTCTTATTATTTTCAATCGCGTTTTTCTCAAATCTACCTTTTTCGAATTTGTGTAACTCCTACAGCTCCTACAGTTTTTGATCAATCGTTATCAAACTCAGCACATAGTTTCTTTATATAAATACGCTCTATTTCAACCTCAATCCTAAACAGTATCTTTATTTTAACAATTTTTTTATTGCGAAAAAACGTAAGTACAAAATAGTGGTTAAAAATCTTATAAAATTTTCATATTCCTCAAAAAAATATTAATTTTCAATTTTTTGTTAGGAGTGAGAAGATTGTGACCTCCATCAACAAACATTTTAGAATATACTCTTCTATATAATATGTATAACTTCTCTTTTCCAATAACTCTTTAACTTCTTTACCTTATTCTTATAATCCAAAATAACAACATAAACTCTCTTATTGTAGAAGAATCTGTGTGCATAGTATTAATTAGTGAATATTTTCAACCAATAGATACTAATGAATGTAATCCGAAAACTGTAAACTTCATCCGCCATAACACAGGGTCATCCCTAGCATGGCGGGTGAAATATCATAAAAAAACTATATGTACTCTCGATTTTTCACGTATTAAATAAATAAATAAAAATAAATATGTGTAAAATGACTAACTATAATTGAAAATCCTTATGTGTTAAAAAAATTCATGAAAATCAATCAAAATACGCCGCCCTACAACTAATTTCCCCTTATTAGAGGGCGGAGTTTAATGCTAAATCACTAACTAACTAACCATCACGCCGTTTCCCCGAAGGGGTAGGCAGAGAGGACGGACCGTCAAACAACTCGGTCTTGGCATACACTCCTTGCCTCGTTCACATTCATACATCGTTTCATACATGCTCTTCTATTATTTTGACTCTTGACATGGCCCGATTCAAGTATCTGATTCACTTGGTCGTGCCATGTCTTTCTCGATCAAATCACTATTTTCGATTAATCTTTACTACGAATCGGTTTACATTATAAGTTCAAAAAATGTGCTTTGTATAAATTGACACTGTTCCTACCGTTTACATTGAGTAGAATTAAAATAAAATTGTTAAGTAATTTTTTTAAAATACATTAACTAGTTTGTATACTGAACGTCTGTAGGTGGCGTTCAAACCAGGTAATTTTAACGATTTTTAGAGGGTTCTAACTACTATAAGAAGTAACTTTTCAAAAAAACCAAAACGTACAACGTCATTAAAAATTAAAAAAAATATTTGCAATAATTTCGAAAATCCACAGAAATTGGGGAATACGTTTGTTGGGACAAAACGTCGCGCGGTTTGCTCTTAATCTCTCTCTTATAAAAAAAAAATACGATTACAGAGGAAATTTTTTGTATTGATTTTCATGAGAAAATTAGAACAGAACTGATGGAACTACTAATAGGAACCGTATAATATATCGAGTGATTCAAAATAGCGACTCGCTATTCGTTTAGTGCGGATTATTTATGGACGAAGTGCACATCTTGAGATGCATTTAATACTAGCAGGCTAGTTCTTCGACAGCTAAACCATTCACAACAGTCAAAACTGCAAACTACTAATTAAATCACTGAAATAAACTCTGTATGTACTAAAGGCACTGGAGAGATAAACGGATAGAAGTATGTTGTGGGCGTGCCCACAACTCAGGCATTTACCAACTATGTTGCAATGATTGTCCTTCGTTCTACATAGGTAAGACATCTAGAAATATAAATATTAGAGTCACAGAACATTTAAGATGCTTAAATAATAATAATTTTTCAGAGTTTGCTAATCACCTAATTTCCACAGATCACACTTTTAATAAGGAAACAGGGGTTGAAATTCTTCACCGTAAAAATAAAAGCAAAAAATTAGATAACTTAGAAGCACTTGAAATCAGAAAATCCCTAAATAATAATGCTAGTATTTTAAATAACCAAATTAATTTATCTTTTAGTTCCATTCTAAATATTTTTCCAATAAACCGCTCTGTTCTTCCCGGAAATCCCGCAATTACCCTCACCCCGTTTGTTACCCCTCACTCGAACGCCTAAAATTTGTATTCTGTATAATAGGTTAGTTATAATTTATAATATTCTCCTGACGAAGGAAGGGTGCTTCCAAAACCGGTAGAGTGTTTAAAAATTAAGGTGGTCTACAAAAAAATTATATGTGTTTTTATTGTAAATTATGGCGAGCCACAAAGTTAATGCTTTTTACAAATATGAAAGTACTCTTAATTTGATTTTAAATACTGGCAATATTAATTTAGTTGGCACACTGAAACGCATGCGCGTTGTACTGCGCTTCAGACGATACAGAGGAACGGGGAACCGTTTATTGGATAACCAACACCTCTGCCATAGGTGGTTCGCCATGTCTGGTGACTCAGAATTGGGGCCCGGGTACATGGGGTGAGGTTTGTCAAGGTCTTTGCGGCCGATGTGTCTGCCCGTCTGCTGCGTAGCGGAACGAGAGACTTTGGACCTCCAGCCAGAATCCTGGACCCATGGCCTTGCATCGCAGTTGAAGGGATGGATTCATACGTCCTTCACTCCTGCACAAACTGACCCCCAGATTCCTACCCATCCCTTTTACCTATTTCCTTCCCAAAACTTCCTCTTCTTCCTTTACTAAGATGACATAGGCCCTGAGAAAAATTATTTTCCTCTGGGCATTCTGTGTATGGAGTTTATGTAAAAAAAATCAGAGTGTGCTATTCACTCGCGGACAAAAGTGAAACCTTCAGTAAATTAAAGTAGACAAGAGTGGGGAGACTACGAAGCACCGCACAAAGAGGAGACCGATTAAATTATCTCATTCTTTCGCAGACTAAATCCTATAGATGTATGTGTTTGTCTCTTTTTTTAGTGTCGCTATTTTTCGTTTCATCGAGTTTCAAATCATAACGGTGCTAAAGAAGACTTCACTTTTAAAATTTTTTAACAAAAGCGGTAAAAGTGAAAGTTCGCCCACACAATCTCAACCAATAGGAGCCTTGAAAAGTGAGCTCATAATTAAAACGGCCAATTCTGTAAGTTTTCATTCTCTCGCAGGCTAAATCCTACATATGTATGTGTTTGTCTCTTTTTAGTGTCGCAATTTTTCGTTTCATCGAGTTTCAAATCACGACGGTACTAAGGGGGGCATACATTAATTACGTGAGCTCAAAGGGGAGGGGGTCCAGTAAATCTCACGGTACTTGAAAAGAATACACGAAGTGGCCCAACTTTATGTCACCAAGGGGGGGGGGGGGGGAGGGGTCTAGATTGGAAGAAAAACTGCTCACGTAATTAATGTAAGCCCCCTAAAGAAGTTTTCATATAAAAAAACGAGTGTGCTTTAGACCACACGACTGAAGTAAAACTTCACTAACTTATGCCGTCCATTAACAATATAACAATAACAGGAATAAAAATATCCCCATCCCCTCAACATCGCCATCAACTCAACTCAACTCTCAGCTCTCAACTCAACTCAACTCAATTCAACTCAACTCAACTCATATCATTGATTAGCGTTTCACATTGATAACGTTTCATATTGATTGGCGTGTCACATTTTTTCGTAACGTTTCATATTTTTTCGTAACGTTTCATAACGTATTCATCATTTTACCCCCAAGTCGAGCGTGCGTAAAGAAGTTTCACTTCAAAAAAAGATCGGTATGGATCACATTTCTAGGGATTACCTGTTCATTGGTTGGTGGTAATTAAATTTCGCTTAGCAGAGCTCGGTGCGGCCGATGCAGACATTAGCAGACGGAAATAGAGGAAGATGAGCGGCGGCTTAAACAACACCAAATAAAACCACAGGAATGCTTAAAGAAACAATCAACAGAAGGAACGGAAAAAATAAACAAACAAACAAAGGAATCACATCACTCGGAACAAAAGACTTGAAAAGACAAAATGGTTTTGATTGAGTTTTGTTGATGGAGTGGATGCGGCCAAGCGATGTAAGTAGGTAGGCTGCATGATGTTTGAACATTGTTAAAAAATGTCAAAATGTACACACCGGTAACCTGACAATTAAGAATGTGTATCGTTGAAGAAGAAGATAACACTAATTATCTAAACGAAAATATAATACTTAATAATAATCTAAACGAAAGTAACAATTATTATAAGAAATAATTATCAGCCTGAAACACTCATCTACATTGAAAAATTCTCCCGAGAAAAGATACATGCAGCCAACGGGACTTGAACCCGTGGCCTTCTGATTGCCGTTCAGGTGCTCTACCACTGAGCTATGACGGCTTTTCGAATATCCGCCAAATAATTCAATATATATATACTAGTGTTTCATTCAACAATTACTGCTTATTACATTTTTCCACCTGAAAACAACAATTTAAAAATAAATTTTGAAACGCACCCACATGTTTACATTATTACATACCCATTATCTGTAAGAAACAAATTTTGTGAGAGAGGCATTGTTATTACTAAATCTCTCGCTAGGTGGCGTCGAGACAAATTATGTCTACATTTTTTGGTGAAATACTTTAACTTGTCAAATATTAATTATTATTTTTAATTGATAAACTAACGTTTTTTAAGACAAGATTTTTATGCATATCACAAAGGGTAACAATGTGCTATGCATAAAAATCTTGTCTTAAAAAACGTTAGTTTATCAATTAAAAATAATAACTACACGAAAGTATTCAGACTTTTACGAAAAGGTCAATATGTGTTCAAGCTCCACACAGGAGACCCTGTGGAAAATAATTTGGTGGAGGGTTTTAAAAAAAAAGGAAGGAGAGGAGAGTTCTGGGAAGGAAAAGGGTTTAAGGGGTGGGTATGAATCTGGGGGTCAGTGTGTTCAGGAGTAACGGACGAATGAATCCATCCCTCCAACTGCAGTGCAAGGCCATCGATCGAGATAGTCTGGCTGGAAAGGTCAAACGGCCTTCCTCGACCAGTCTCTGTCGATCCGGCCCGCCACCCAGCAGGTGGGCCGATGCATCCGCCACCAAGACCCGGACAAACCTCACCCCATGAACCCGGGCACCCCTACTAAGTCACCAAACGTAGCGAACTAATTGGGATGTCCTATAGCAGATGTGCTGGTTATCCAATAAATGGTTCCCGGGGCGGCGGTACCCATACTCGCCTCCCAAATTGAAAACATACTCGCCTCTCAAATTGAGATTGCATGATGTTTGAACATTGTAAAAAAATGTCAAAATGTACATAACGGTGACCGGACAATTCAGGATGAACTCAACACAACACCTCCTTCGACAAGTCGATTAAAAAAAATATAGTGCAGTTCACACGTGGTAGCCGTGAAACCTTAACCCACACAATCTCAACCAATAGGAGCCTTAAAAAGTCGGCTCATAATCAAAGCGGCCAATGCGCGCAGCTTGACAGAGCGCGACGCTTCGTAGATACTGTACTTAGGTGAGGTTTCATTCTATCTCATTCTCTCGTAGGCTAATTCTATAGATGTACGTGTTTGTCTCGTTTTAATGTCAATCATTTTCGTTTCATCGAGTTTCAAATCACAACGATGCTGAAGATGTTTCACTTCAAAATTGATTAAATAGGTTTCGTGAGGTTATCAGCAATTTTTCAAAAAAAAAATTCGCAGCTTTTAATGACTTTTCAAAGTGGTGTTGAGTTGAGTTGATTCTGAGATGGCATGGAACCGTACATAACACGGGTCCACTATTGTTTGGTGAAGGTCCACTAGAACTATATAACTCTTTCATCACTCTTAAATCTTAAATCTTTTTTATGTTATTTTATTTTTTATCTAGTAAATCCATTTTATGTAATGTATTCTTTTATATGGCTGACAGAGTATTGCACCCGCCGCTCTGTTCGGCTGAAATAAACAACTTATTATTATTATTATTATTAAAGTCACAAATTCGAGATTCGCAGTGTGCCGGAACCATAGAAAGACAAATTACCGAGTATTCACGAATACTGCTGTGGTAAAAGGCAATGAAATAGAATAATCATGTGGAGTCCCAATACTTACATGTCGACTATTTGTATTTTAAAAAGTAAAATGGACTCACTGATAAAAAATTTACGCCGCTCCGTAAATTACTCTACAAGCAGCTTTCTTGGTTGGAAATCCTGTTTTCTCGACCGTTTGGCATTTCGTCTGTCTGTAAATTTGTTTATTTATTTATTTATTTATTTCTATATATTACAGTTTTTACCTTATATATTTAATATTTTAACATAATATATTTTAGAAAACATTTTTACATAGTAATTAAAATAACATTTTATTATGTTGGGTGTAAGGTAGGTTTGAGAAGGTGAAACTGTTGGTTTATAATGTTGTATGTTTCGTGAACACCTCACTAGGAGAACCTGTGCTGAGGTGTTTACGTGTTTATGATTCAGCGTGACAAGTACATGTATTTATGTGTTGGTTTTTTTTTTTTTTTTTTACATTTTAATGGTAATGGATAATTTAGAAGAAAAAAAAAATCTATAAAGTATATATAAATATATATGTATATATGAATAGTTGTTAAATTCTTGCAAATATGTTTATTTATTTTACTTTTTTATAGTTTTGTTATGTTTGGTTAGGGATTAGAAGATTTTGTATAAAGTGAATATCTTGATTTTTGATCCAGGATGTGATATGTTTTTTGTGTATGTTTGTGTATGTATGTGTAGTTAGTAGTTGTTTTAGAGTTATGGGCATATAATTAAAAAGTTTGGTTGCGTAATACTGAAAATGTCTTTGTCCGTGTGTGGTGTGTGTTATCGGTATGTTCAGGGTTACATTTGTTAAGGATCTTGTTTTTTTTTATTGTTTTCGGTTGCATTGGAATATAGAGTTTGTTTTGGTGTAGCAGAGCAGATTTGGCATAAAGTTGTTTTATTGACATGACTTCTAATGTTTTGTAAATTTCGCTTGAATCTGTGTAGAATGGCACTTGCAGGATTAGTTTTATTATCGCTTTTTGTATCTTTTGAATTGGGTCAATTGCTATATTTGTAGCACTTCCCCAAGCCAGTATTCCATATGTGGCAATGGATTGACAAAGTGCGTAGTATATGGATCTGAGTATTGTTAGTGGGAAAATGTTTTAATGGATTTTATTAGGTGCATGACTCGTTTTAGTTTATTCGTGATGAAGTTTATGTGGTCAGTCCAGCGTAAGTGTGTATCAATAATAACCCCTAGGTGCTTTGTTTGTTTGACCCTTTCAATATGCTCGCATTGACAATTGGATACGGTTTGTTCACAGTCATGCAGAAACAGGTCTATGTTTGATGGAGGTTGACCTCTTTGTGTAATACTATGTGTGATGTATTTTGTTTTGATTGTATTAATGGTAAGAGTATTACTGTTTAGCCATTTTTTAACAATTGACAAACTTTTTTCTGCTATTTTAAATACCTCTTTCCATGTGGCAGCTTGACAGAGAAGAACTGTATCGTCAGCGAAGGTCACGATTTTACCTTCAATATCAATGTTACACAACTCGTTTATGTAGATGAGGAATAATAAAGGGCCAAGTACACTCCCCTGTGGGACTCCGTATGTAATTTGAAGTGGTTCACTTGTCTTGTTGTCAATTTTAACTTGTTTGTACGTCCCTTTTCCTGTTTAGAAAATCTGCTGCATTAATGGAGTTAATTACAGTATACCACTGTCATTATCCCTATTTTCAATGCATTCTCGCTACCAAAACAATCATATTTTATTTGGCAACCTATTCTTGAAAAATAAATTTTGAAACGCACCCACATGTTTACATTATTACATACCCATTATCTGTAAGAAACAATAATGTGATAATATTGTTCTTTCAGTACCTGTATTATTTTTCGTTATTTTTATTAGGAGGTTAAAAGGCTGAAAAGTAAAGCACACATGCTTGTAGAACACGAATAAAAGCAAATAGCAAGATTGGGCAAAAAGTTATTAAAGTACAATTCAGTTTGGAGGAGAATATCACTTCCACATTCCGCCTGGAGCGCTTCAGAAGATAATTTTATTCGCACTGTACAAGCTTGTGTGTATTACTTTACAGCCTACCCTCGTACTTTATAAAATTACTAATCTCAACACAGGATCGTCCTAGTGAGGTTAATAATTGAATTGTAAACAATAATACGTACCATGTAAAGAAACAATAAATAAATAATTTCCACCCTCCATGTTTGCTTCACCCTCATCTATAGGTATATTACAACACCTGGTGCCTGGTGTTCACACGTTAACCCTATTTAATTCCCCCCATTCAAATTCAAACATTATTCCTCTGCTTCCGCGTGGCCCAATCTTGTACATTTAATATCTTCGAAACTGGTCACATATTATTTAGGTAATGGTTGAACTGACTCAGAAAGCAATACAAGAAAAAATGTCGCTAAACAACTCTGAAAGGGATTCCGATTTAAGAAGAAGCAAGAGGGCAAAACAACCCTAGAAATGTAAAGCTTTTTGGACTAATGAGATTCTAAACATTTAATGAATCACCGGTGTAGCAAATCAGAGGTGGCTGCCAAATTCAACCGTGGGGCGCTCTTGCGATTTGTACAGAAGTACTATTAGAGAGGCTAACTTAACTCTGGCTTCGATGGAGTCCCCGTACCTGAGCTGGTCACTTATAGTTACACTAAGCATTTATTTATTTATATATTTTGTTTTACAGTTTTTTAGGGAAAATGTGTCCTTACTGGGGTACCCCGTTCTAAGGACACATTTTACAAGTTTTCTTTTTAAAAATATAATTAAATACCAATGTTAAAATATTACTGAGGAAAATCATCAAGTTAAATCTGAAAGAAAGTACAATACAAGCATTAATCTTTGTTAGGTTGCACAATTGTATATGTATTACTCCTTCCCTTGTCCATAATCCATATCTTTATGCTTCTTTTGAAGTCGGTTTACAAGAGGGAGTAAATTAAATAATTTTATAGAGAAGTATTGCATATTTCTTTGTCGAAAAGTAGTTTTAGTTGTAGGTTGGTGGAATGTATGTTGTAAGGTAGATCTTGTGAATCGGCTCGAGTTTGTCTGTGTGAAGTTATCCTGGTTTTTTAATGCGTACATTAGAATATCTTTTGTATATAATTGTTTCAGTGACATTAAATTCAGCGTTTTAAAAAATCACAATGGAAGGCCTGTTCAGAAATTGTTTCCGTTAAAGGTGACCAGGTTTTCATTTCTATCCCTTTTAGACGTAATCAGACGTGATCGGGTATTTGAAACAGTAAATTCGACAAGTTTACACTCTCGAGGTAATCGTCCATTCTCTGCTTCAAAGGCCTCTAAGCCGTTGGGATTTTGTGTGCCCTTTGGGGGTTGTCAAATAAAAAGCTATCATGAACTGCACTGTCATCCGCGTAACATTGAATTGGTGCACATGTCAAAAGGTCAACGATGTGCAATAAAAACAAAGTCGGAGACAGAACCGATCCCTGTGGAACGCCAGCATTTAAACGTAAGGAAGAGGTAAACCATCAACAACTGTCTGAAGCTGTTCCTTGTAATTCACTTTATTTGCCCTTTTGACGACTTAATTATTATTCATTTGCTAGTTTGGAACGACTCACGTGCGTTGTTTGGACTATCTGGGCGTGAAACAATTTCTGTCACCAAAGCGTTTTTTTTTTTTTTTTTAATAATTTTTTTTTTTTATAGTAATACCTCACAAGAGTCTCAGCTGCTCCCGTCTGGAGCCAGTGAGACTATGGCATCCCCAATGGGTATGTTGTGAGGCTGAAGGTAGTGGGGAGGGGAAAGAGATGAGGAAGAAGAAGGTGGGGAAGTACCTGGCTATTCAGATCTGGTCACCAAACACGGCTAACGCCATTTCAAGCAACGTTTCAATTCTGAATGGTGGTCTTACACCAGGGCGATACTGAGAGTAGGTATCTTCCACTCTGGAATGTTTCGCAAATATACAATATATTGTTTTAAATGAATAAATTGTGAAAATACAAATTAATCAAATAAAATTTATTTGCCTCGCCGGGATTCCATCCCGCCACCTTCGGTGCGCGTGTCAAGAGCCTTACCGCTGGACTACGCCAGTCGTCATGTGTATGTATATTTTGGTCCGTACTTTTATAATGTCTTAAGCCCCTTTGCTCCAAAAAAATATGCCAAATTTTCCGTCATAAACATGGTTCATGGTTATGTAAAACGATAAAAATGTTTCTATTGTTCCATTGTCGCAATGTATTTAGATTTATGCAATTGCATTCGTCTGTTCAAACACAGTGCATTTTTATTCAAATCATGGCTGACCTACTTTTCCGTTGGAGTTTTTGGTCTTATTATTAAAATAACATTCATTCAGTATCGGTGTACGTCGGATAAATGATAACAATTTGTCGAATTGCTGGCGCTTTCGCCAAATAAACTGAGCGACTGCTAAGTTGTGTATTCAATATGTAATTCTCCCTGTTAAAAAATGTCAATAATCGTCTTCCCAATTTTCGCGTGGATTTCAAAATGATTGGCTTTTTTTAATTAACGGAGACAGATTTGAACTTATAAGGAACGCGGGTGGCGTTTTTTCCATACAAACTTATTCCCCTATACCCTATACTCTCGGGATTTTGACAAAAGTGCCTTCGAGAGTCCCAAGGCTCCCGACTCACAATCCGAAGGTCGCGGGATCGAATCCCGGCGTGCGCAAATAATTTTTATTTGATTAATTTGTGTTATTTCACAATTCATTCTTTTAAAAATAATATAATATATTCGCGGCACGTTCCAGAGTGGAAGATACTCTCAGTATCGCCCTGGCGTAAGACCATTAATCAGAATTGAAACCTTGCTTGTTTTTACATGATTTACATGAATATCGCACATGAGTTTCAACTGCTGTCGTCTGGAGCCAGTGGGACTATGGCATCCTTAATTGGGGTATGTTGTGAAGGTAGTGGGGAGGGGGAGGAAATAGGGAAGAGGAAGGTTGGGAAGTACCTGGCTATTCCGATCTAGTCACCAAACACGGCTAAAGCCATTTCAAGCAACGTTTTAATTCTGAATGGTGGTCTTAAACCAGGGTGATACTGATAGTTTCTTCCACTCGTATCTTACAGTATTCTACAGTATTCTATACTATCTTCAGGAACCTGGCGCAAATATACTATATATACTAATAAATTGTGAAATAACACAAATTAATCAAATACAAATTATTAAAAACCGGTTTGAAATGGCTTTAGCCGGGTTCGGTGCCCATATCTGAAAAGACAGGTACTTCCCCACCTTCCTCCTCCCCATCTCCTCCCCATCTCCTTCCCTTCCCCACTACCTTCAGCTTCAGCCTCACAACATACCCTTAGAATGGGTTTACTTGCTCTAGAGCTAGAGGGAGCAGCTGAGACTCTTGTGAGGTATTCACATAAAAAAGTGCAATATTTTTTTGGCTTAGTTTTAATTTATTATTATTAGCCTTTTCGTAATAACTTCCTATTCTTTCTTTACGAACTTCTGTTTAAAATAGACCGATTGAACAGGTTAGTATTTAGATACGTTTTTAGATTTTCACGGCCAAAAGTTTTTTCGTTATTTGTTTTTGGGATGTTATGCCGTGTTGCGCTACCTCCTTCTTTAGACAACGTTTCAGACAGCAGTGTCCAACATCAGGGCAGATCCGGCAGAATGGCAGATACATCTGTCGGATCAGCCGGATATGCCCTGATGATGGACACTGCAACGCTGTCTGAAACGTTGGCTAAAGAAGGAGGTAACGCAACATGGCGTAACATCCCAAAAACAAAAACAAAAAAAAGGTTAGCATTTATCTTAACTAAAAATTCCGCATTATAAAACCTGTTATATATTGCATGAATCTAACATCTAAAAATAGAAACCATTTTTAGTTTTAATGCTTTCGCCAACCATTTCTTAAAACTATAATTTTTCTACAAAATAATAATGTAATAACGTAATCATCATCTTCCGTTAAATAATCCATCATTGTCAGACACGAACAATTATCTGTTAGATAATGTGAACGTGAACAAAATACTTGTACATTAGTTACCGTTTTATTATTACTTCATTCGGTTGCTTTTAAAGATTTGTTAAAATGTTACTTGGTTATTTTAACAAAATTCATTTTGACAACAAAAAAAACTTAAAGTAAATATTTTATATGAAACATATATATTATAACATTTTTTTTAATAACAAATATGAGTTACATATATATTTTAAATATTTTACAAAATATTATAATAAAGGTCATTTTTAGTCATATATACCTTATCAGAAAAGAGGAGCTCTTGTGCCTGATAAGGGAGCCGCGATTCTTACTTAGATTGTAAGTTATAATATGTTTTGTATAAAATATTTACTTTTTCCTGTAGGTGAGTTTTTTTTGAAAAAATTGTTTATATTTGTTCTGATTGGTTGATGAAACAGCGTAATTCAGAAGGAAGGTTATAATAGTATTTTATGGCTTGGAAAATAAAATGATTTTGCATATGAGTTGTTTTAAAATTAGGTGTAATAAATTTGTTTAATAAACATACAACCTAAGTAAGAATCGTGGCTCTCCTATCAGGCACAAGAACTACTGTTTTCGGTTGAGGTATATGTAACCAATGATGACCTTAAATATAATATTTTGATAAATATATATGCATAAATGTAACTCATATTCTTTATATTACAATTAAAAAAATACAATGAACACAATACAATCTATTTATGATTCAATTCCAGATTTGATGAGTAGGTACCTAACTGTAAATTACCCGACATTGTCCGATAGAAAAAAATATGACATCCCCTCAAATTTTTCATTAAGTAATGGAAGATTTTTTTTTCTTTGAGCTCCGCGACCATTATTTCCTTATTTTCGAGTTTTGTTTTTTTTAAAATAGTATTGTTATTCGTGACAGTTCTTCTTGCAACTTGCAACCAATACCGAATGGGAAAGGACATACTGGGTAGGGGTGGGGGAGGGAAAATGGATGAGGGGGAGGGAAAGGGGACGCATGGGAGAGGACACACAGGAGAGGGGTGACGGAGGGGAAGGAGGACTAGAGAGGGCCAGAGGGAGGGATTGCAAAGGAGACATAGTAACGATAGGGGAAAGCAGGGGGTACATTTTGAAAATCCAAGCTTCTACGGACAGCTGTATGTGGCTTGCTCACGTTTCGGAAAACCTGCTGATTTATTCGTGTACGCACCAGACGGAAAAAAACATAAAAATATTGTGAATTCAAAAGGACTTCAATAAACATAATTAAAACACTAACACTTTCTTTGAGCGGGATTGCAAAACATGCCGGGTATTCGTTAGTATGCTATACTTCTTGATCTCAAAAACTATAAAAATGCAGAAACGTAGCAAAACTACAAAATCGCACATCCGCAAATGTTTCTTCGGGAGCGTCGACAGTGTCGACATACAATCTTGAGTAACATCGCATGAAATACCGCAACTAGGAAAATAACTAAATCATCATTTTCTTATTATTATTGTCCTTTCAATAAACGTAAATGGCAATGTTCAATGGTAAAATCCAACGGTACAGTGATTGAAGACATGTCGTTTGACAGAATGATGGTTATTAGTGGTCGCGTGTTCGCCGTTGGTTAGCGGGTAGATAGGTACTGGGTTCAAACTCCTCAATCTAACTTATCCTATCACTGGGCTGTACAGTACTTTGCATTCCTAGCATGCTCTCTACTCGTTCCACCTTCTTTTCTGCCATAATAATATTATTTTCATTGCTATTGGTTAGACTAGTCTATCGTATGCTCCTAAGTAATCGACTAAAAGAAATCACAAAGTCTTTGGAAGTGAAAACTTCTTTAGCACCGTAGTGATTTGAAACTTTATGAAACGAAAATTAGCGACACTATAAAGAGATAAACACATACATACATCTATAAGATTTTGCCTGCGAGAGAATGAGGCTAATTTGGGCTCCTCTTTGTGCAGTGCTTCGTAGGCTCCCCACTCTTGTCTACTTTAGTTTTCTGAAGGTTTCAAGGCCAGCTTTACCATGCCAATGTTGATCCAACTTATAAGCTTATAAATTTTGTACCGGCAACCGAGAAAAGTATTCTTCTTTTTCTGGTGATTATGCCTATTTGGGATTGATATTCTATCGGTAATCTTATCCCCGCAGCCCGGAACTGCACTAGCACCAGTCACGTAGATTTTCAAGCCATGATCTATATTTATTCCTGGATTATCGATTGAGTTATCTTATATTTTGTCGTTCTTAGTTATAGGACCAATAAATTTATTTTTATTTGAATACCGCACAAGGATCACAAATGCTCCCAACCGTCTGGAGCCGGTGAGACTATGGCATCCCCAGTTTGGGTATATTGTGCGGCTTAATTGTGTGGTATTGGGAAGGGAGTGGGAAATTATCCACATTACTGAGGTCTATAATACATTGGCCAATAGTCATGCCAGTCGAGAGAGCTGCCTTGTTGTTGAATAGAATCATTTCGAATATCGATATGTTTAACATCAATGAAGCACAATTTAGATGGCAAGCTTTGTTGCTGTGCAAAATCTGCTCATCTTATCTTAAATATTTTCTCTCTTTTAAAAATGCTTTGAAATGTTATTTTAGTAATGCTTTTCGAATGATTAAATTGATTTGATTACTAGAACAGTAGTATATGTGTGAGGCAACAACTGTTTTATAAATTAGTTAATTTGTTTTTTATGAAAAAAAAAATCTGTTTTTCCCAAGTAAAGACACTTTCTTAGTTTTTAGCCATTTTTTTAATGATAAAATCGTCATTTTCTTCAAGATATATCTTTGTTTAACTTTACTGACTGCGTTGACTCATAACACATGTAGGTATGAATGAATGTGTGTTGCACATAACCTCATTGGTTGATGGGTGCACTAGGTAACCGAGTTCCCATGCATTCAGGTAACTGGGGGACCCCTTTCCTGTCTGCCTTTTACACACATTACGGGTATGCGTTCACCATAAGCACTACTTATTCAATATGTATTCATTTTGAGTTAAACTGACTTCAACACTAAATTAATGGCTAAGAGCAAGCACCGTTCTCATAAAATATTATAATGAAGAACTTAAATCAATTTAAACAACATTCAAATTCTGCGAAACAACCAGCACATGATTTATTATCAGAACTTGAATGGAACTTTCACAGATTTTGAATTTAACTTTGAAATTTGATGAATTATTCAAATGAAAATAAAAAAAATGAAACGCAATTCCCGTAAGTAAGTGGAATAGTAAGAAAATTACAAACAATACGACCAATTCGACCACAACATTTGAAACAATTCGACCGGTCAGTGGTTGAGTAGGCCTAGCGCTTGGGTCCCACCCGGGCGTCGCATGTTCGATTCCTCGGCTGGCTAAGTCCTCCATCACAACACAAGCAACATTTTCGGCTTTCTGTGGTGGTAGTAGAAGATTTTCAAATATTGTTGGGTTATTCGTAACCCGGGAATGTTTATCTTTCTTTTAAAAAAAAATAAAAAAAATAAATGCGTAGGTTCACAACGTCATCTCTGATACTGACAAAAACTAAACACGGACAGTTGCGCAACGATAATAATTAAATGCTTCATTGTGTAATTTTTAACTTAATAAAAAAACTGAATTTAATTCAGCTAATCAGTTAACACAACAGTTATTGGTTCTGAGGCGGTACGAAGTACTCGGTTCAGCTAGTTTACAATAAAACGTGTGCACCGTTTTTTTACTGTTATTGACTGACCAAATTTTGACTGTTAATGTAAAAAATATATATTTAGTGACCAGATCAGAACTTCCCAATCCTCATATTTCCCATCTCCTTCCCCTACCCACTCCCTTCAGCCTCACAAAGTAGTCCCACTGTTGACTTAAGATTTAGTTTAGAGCAGCTGGGACTCCTGCGCGATATTACTTCCTAACTACTTGACCAGTTCTGCTGTGTATTGGGTTTTAAGGGACGTACTTGAGTTACTTTAACCGGTGATTCCTGACATTATTTGGAGTAAAAAATGAAAATGAAATTTTGATCTCCGGTGACATTTCGAAAGTTTTTTTTAAAACTTAAAAAAATTGTCGGTATTGGACATGCACGGTCAGTGTGAGAGGTTGGGCGGTTACCCGGCCGAGTGACTAGTGATGACAAGTGTAAGAATTTTTTGTTCCAGGGAACCATTTATTGGATAACAAATACCTTTGCCATTGGTCACCCCGAGTGTTTCGCTACTTTTGGTGACTAGGGGTGCCCGGGTTCAAGGGGTGAGATTTGTCAAAGTCTCGGCGGGCCGGATCGAGATAGATTGGTTGAGGAGGTCTTTTGACCTCTCCAACCACAATCCCTCGACCCATCGCCTTGCACCGCAGTTGAAGGATTGGATTCATACGTCCGTCACTCCTGGACACAGTGACCCCCAGATTCCTACCCACTCATACCTATTTCCTCCCCAAAACTTTCTCTTCTTCCTTTCCTAAAAAAAACCCTCCTCACAACATCCCTAAGATGACATAGGCCTTGAAGGAATTATTTTCCTCAGGGCCTCCTGTGTGGAGCTAATCCAAAAAAAATGTCAGGAATCACTGTCTATTATAAGTTAAATATGCACTGTATATTTACTATTAAAAACGGTCGTTAGGGTGGAGGCCCTTTAACTGGTAATATAAACAAAAATTTTAACAAAACAAAAAACGACTTCAAATAATGCACTAAAAAGTAAAAAAATAATTTTGGACGATTGTTATTTTTGGAGTCGGTGTCAGCCAAGGTAACTACATTTAATACGTAGGTAGTTAGTAATAGGTGAGATGTGGAGATCTTGGCTGACACCGACTCCAAAAATAACAATCGTACGAAATTATTTTTTTACTTTTTAGTGCATTATTTGAAGTCGTTTTTTGTTTTGTTAAAATTTTTGTTTATTTTTAGATTTTTAGTGACGTAATATTGAGTTATTCGTCCATTTGTCGCGAACAAACTTATTGCAAATTTAAGACATATATAGTTTTTTCATGGATCCCATTGTCAGAACTGGACCAAATTAAAATGGGACCACACGGGAAGCACCAGCTTTCTAATAAAAAAAGAATCATCAATATCGGTTCACCCAATCGAAAGTTCTGAGGTAACAAAATACCGTCGAATTGATAACCTCCTCCTTTTCGAAGTCGTTTAAAAATATGATTATCACGGTGACGCGTCGCTGCGCGTTTGTAACTCTCAGAGCCCTCCCCTGATGGCGTGAACAGAGATAGGAGAGTATTTATTGTAAAAAATGGCGAATCTAAATAGAAAACTAGTAACCAACGTAATCAACGACAGTGTGTATCGTTCACTTTATATTGTATGCAAAACTGTTGGGCCAGGTATCAAACCGCGCTAACGCTGCAGTTAGGTATTTCTTGTACTTGTAGACAAACACGGCCGCAGCTGGCCGCCTGCGTCTGACTAGAGGAGATGTGGGTATACTAGACACTACGGACTTACGAAATAAAAATATACTTGCCTTATAAAATTAAAATTTAGTTTCTACTATAATGGATACAGCTTAACATACTAAGAATCATATTGTGGAATAGCGTGGATAGCTCATAGAGACATTTGCGCCTGGGTCAAACTGCCCATTCACTGCAGTTAGGTATTTTTGGTAGTTGCAAACAAGCTCGGTCGCCGCGAGCCGCGAGCCAGCCGCTCGATCTACTGTGTATTTCGGTTAGATTCAGGCACAACTGGTCAGCATTTAGATAAAATACGGAATAAAAATACACTTGCTTTATAAAAAAATTAATTTATTTGCAACATAATTGATACAGATCGACAGACTATAAATCATATTATGCAAGGGCAAGGATACATAGACTTTTTTTTAGCCCCTGGACCTTTAAAGACGTCTTAGTTTTTGACTCAATGTGACATAGAATCTCATGGTGTTTTGATGTGGAAAAAATTTCTGGTTCATATATGGTTTGTTTTCAATTGCAGCCAACACTTTCCTAAAAAAACATTAAATTTATTTGTAATAATACAACCCAGAATTTACCCAACATCGAAATTCATTCGATTTATCAATGGATCTGACAGCCATTGTTTTCAATAAAACTTAGTGACTATTTGAACGGAATCGGTAGAGAACTCAAAATGGTCGTCGAAATTATGCATTTTGACATTAAATTCGAGTTCGGTGAACCTCAAACTCCTTAAACCTGATTTTGAACCAAATCGTCAAAGTACTTAAGATATTCAAGATGGATGCCGAAATTTTGCATTTTGACATTAGATCCGAGTTCAGTGCACTTCCAAACGCCCGAATCCTGATATTGAACCAAATCGGTAGATAACTAGATAAATTCAAGATGGATGCCGAAATTTTCCATTTTGACATTAGATCCGAGTTCAGTGCACGTCCAAACGCCCTAATCCTGATTTTGAACCAAATAGGTAGATATTAGAGAAATTTAAGATGGATGCCGAAATGTTGCATTTTGACATTAGATCCGAGTTCAGTGCACCTCCAAACGCCCTTATCCTGATTTTGAACCAAATAGGTAGATAACTAGAGAAATTCAAGATGAATGCCGAAATTTTACATTTGGACATTAGATCCGAGATCAGTGCTCGCCAATACTCCCTAATACTGATTTTGAACCAAATCGGTAGAGAACACGAGAAATTCAAGATGGATGCCGAAATTTTGCATTTTGACATTAGATTCGAGTTCAGTGCATTTCTAAACGCCAGAATTCTGATATTGAACCAAATCGGTAGATAACTAGAGAAATTCAAGATGGATGCCGAAATTTTTAGATGTCAAAATGCAAAATGACTTCAGTCCACCTTCAAACTACCTTTGATAGAAATCAGTAAAAAATTTAAATGTTGACATTATTACCTTATTCTCCTTTTCTTCCATTGGGTGGGTCTATTTTTATGGCACGGTAAGCAAGGCTTCCTTTATTTTTACCCATTTTGAAGGTACATGAAGTTTAAAAAAAAAATAATTAATAAAATCTGTAAAACTGTAAATCAAGTTAAAAATAATTTATTAGATAATAATAAATATATTTTATTTCTACTTACCCGGTTTCTGTAACACCTATCTCCTCAATGATTCCTTCAAAAATCAAAGACACAGCGAACAAAATTGCCGCGAAAAAAATATGCGTGCTCCCGCCGTGACCGCTTTCTCACAACTGAATGAATTCTGTGAAATTCAATAGACATTTAGACATCGCGCGGCGAATATTATTCCGCCATACATTTTTGTATGGCGGAGGATAGTTGAAAAATTCAGAAAGTTTAGGCGAATTACAATAAAAATCTAGATACACTGAAGTGCTTTAAATTTAATAGCGTGTTTTAACATAATGTTTACTCTGAGATTACGGAAGGATTTTTGTTAAAAACGTTTACAACAGGTTCAGGAGAGATAATCGCGAAGGCCTTTTTCAACGTTTTAACTAAAGTTGCAGCATGTATAACTTATAGAATTTGTAAGATTACAGTAAAAAAAGTTTAATCACTAGTAACTTTACACATTTTTCTAACTACCCCTATATAATTTTCTAGTATTGCTGCTACTAGATGCGGATGCTACTGATAATGCGGAGCGATGTTTTCCAAACCCTACCCTTGAAGTGATGTAAATTCTGCGAAGGATACTGGATTTTTTTGTTTTGTTTTGTTTCATGATTAACCTCTCAGGTCAAAATATTTCCGTTTTGCAATAAAATCCAAATAAATTGAATATTTGTTAACGCATCCAAAAACTAAAAACTATTTTTTAAAGGTGGCGTAACATGCATAATTTTTTTTAAATCGAAATAAACATAATTTTTGAATGCAATGTTAAATAAAGTTTCAAAAATAAATCACCACACGTGTTTTCCTACTTGAAATATGATAATGACGAATATAAATAAAGAATATGATATCGTCAACTCAATTTTTTTTCGTTTCATATGAGAATAACTACTTAATAAAAAAATCCCAAATATTCATTTTTTTTATCAAATTGCGATCGGAAATTTTGGTTTCATAAAGGTGTACATTTGAATTATTTTGCTGTTAACTTTTGATTTGAATATAAATCGTGGTGTTTTTTCTTTCTTACACCCTTTATATCATATGTATCACCGTGAGAGTAAGGGAGACACAACGATTTCTATGAGACCTGCACGAAAAGCGAACAAATTATCCACGTCAAAATAAATTTAAAACTCAGAAAAAGTGCCTACCGCCGCGCCGCCATTTTTAGTCGCAATAAAATCGAACTACATTCCTCATCGATATGCTTCATCCACTTTTCTTCGTTAATTCAGTATCGGTACTGGTACGCTTTTTACTGGTACTGGTACTTTTTTTTACTGGTATCGGTACTTTTTTTCTTGTTCGCTACTGTTATGCGAGGAATTTCCACAAAACAATCTACTCCTACATATCCAACTAGTCGTAAAATCAAACACCATGTCGCCAGGGCTGGGCAGTATTTGAATTACTTGCATTTAAAATACATATTTTAAGTACAAATAGGTATTTTGTATTTGTATTTCAATTACTTCCTAAAAAATGTATTTTGTAATTGGTATTTCAATTACCTGATGCCTTTTCCTAAAAAGTAACAATACTCCATTGGTCACCATGAAACAGGCATCCGCCTAGTATGGTGATCCAATATATCCACATTATGTTAACTACTCAATTATGTATCATGTATTTTATAAATAAATAAAGTGTTGCCAACTGTAAATATTAATATACGATTATATTGTTCTATGCAGTCTATTGTAAACGTATGGATTTATTATAAGTGATGTTAAAAATTGGAAAAATCATAATAAAATAAAAAGTGGAAAATAGACAATAGAAAGGGGAAAAGAAGTGAATTAGTATTAGGTTAAAAAATGTACATAACTTTTTTTCAATATGTGTACATGCAAGCACAACGTATTATATATAGGTGCACACATATATATACAAACGTGCAGATCTATACATATATACAGGTATATTTAGGTACCTCAAAGCAAGTATCTTGTCAATGGTCGTTTTCATCGTTTCGCAGTATTTATTCACGAAGACGTGGGTTAATTGATAATTGATAATGTATGATAAAATTCCGTCATTGCTTTGTATTGTACATTTTTGTGTCATAGTATTAGATCAAGCACCATAGGAATAATTTGACTGAAAACTAGATTATTTTAAAGTTTATTACAGTAGAGCGCACTTAAAGTGAAATGACACAAAACTGCGCTATACAAATGTCATGTTATCTAACACCTGGGTCCTACACCACAAAACTTTACAAGTGGAGCGGAAATGAGATGTGTCTTCTGAGCAATATGATTGGTAATCCTTTGAAAAGTCATTAAACGCTATAAAAAATAAACATTAAAATAGCCTGACCTAACTTAACCAATTTTTTTTTTTTTCATTACTTTTAATGAATTTTCCAGTAAGGTTCTGAGTTGATTTCACTATCTGTCCGGTCACTATAATGGTCTAATTGTTGACTTTTTAATTCTACCGATGTTTGAGCGTCTTAAAATCTTTTTTTTCTCTCAAATCCTCATTACCTGTTCATGAAATTGTGAGGTCAAGTCATTAAACGCTATAAAAAATAAACATTAAAATAGCCTGACCTAACTTAACCAATTTTTTTTTTTTTCATTACTTTTAATGAATTTTCCAGTAAGGTTCTGAGTTGATTTCACTATCTGTCCGGTCACTATAATGGTCTAATTGTTGACTTTTTAATTCTACCGATGTTTGAGCGTCTTAAAATCTTTTTTTTCTCTCAAATCCTCATTACCTGTTCATGAAATTGTGAGGTCATTTTGCCTGTCTTGTTTATTCGATAACAAAATGACGATAATATTGATTTTTCGCTCGTCCCTCTTTGAACCGCACCGTGACGCATTGAAGTGGTCACCACTCACCACTGGTTATCCTTGTAGAGGTCATTGTTTCGAAATTATTTTTTCGTGCATCACAACTTTTTTTTATCAAAATAATGCATTACTACAAAGTGAATACTTTATTGTTTAATTCAGTTTTGCTTAAATTAATATATTATATTCTCACAATCGACTAATTCTTGATTGCAAACATTTTTTTAAATGGAACATTTTGTATCATTGAAGAAGAAGATAACACTAATAATCTAAACGAAAATATGAAAGAGAAGAAGACACAGAAAAATAGAAAAACTATAGACATACAAATAGATAGACCAGAACATACAGATTAGGGGTAAAAACTAACTATGGCGGGGCGAAGAGAGGGACGATGACTGTGATTCGCCAATAAATCAATCTAACAGTATATAGGCATCTCGCATTAATATATGACCATTCAGTTCTTAAAAGTAAATCTGCTTTTGAATGAATCGACCTTTTTACATGGGAGCGCGAATTGCTCGCCACGATATGAACAAATATATGAAGTCCAAATTTGGCAAAGTAAAGTTTCACTTATTTTCGGAGTGAAATTTTTGTTTCCGTATTTATATTTATCTATAATTTACTTAACTCAGTAAACAGCGGCTTTGTGTTTCGCGTTGCCATGTATCTTGATGAAACAGCGGTTTTGTGTTTCGCGTCGCCATGTATCTTGATGTGTTATCATATTATATGATCTGAATAAGCCTAAAATAATGCTTACCTATGGAATTTAATACGAAAATTGGGTTTATTATCTTATTCACTTCTATTTTTACAGTTTTCATAAAACAAGTCACCATTTTTGCCGTGTTATTTCCTAAAATATACCGATGAGAGCTCGACACTGGTCCGGACAAGAATGATGACGTCACATTTTTCAGATTCACGCAAGGCTCTCGCAAGCCCAGCCGGTTCTGATAAAATGGTTCCAATAGGAGGGGGAATTAATACGCCTTTTTATCACTTAGGGCAGGTCCATCTATTTGTATGTCCATGAGAAAAACACTTTTGCGCTTGAAAACGTTACCTCGGGACTTCCGTTTTCCGAGCGATTTTTATGTCTTTTACCTATATTCGTGGCGTTATAAGGCACACTAAGAATACATCCACTTTTGGCTTGTGCCTTCCTCTTAACAGGACGTGCATTTGGAGTCGAACCTAAAGCGTATCTAGAAATTGGTTGATCGTGTTTGATTTGGTACTCATACCGCTCAATAAGGTTCGCCTGCGGCGCATTACCATCTTGTAGCGGCTTCACAATGAATACACATATAATCTTTTCATGTTGTCTTTGGTCTGTCTGCATAATTCTTATCTAAAATCTGACGTATGCATCAATGAAAAAAAATCAAAACAAAGAGGTTGATTTTATTTATACTTTTCAATAAAACAATAACACTTTCGATAAAAATGAAAACAGAATCAACATTACAAATAATAATGTATTTATACCCCCCAACTGAGAAATGTTTCCGCCATCGGCCCCTCGTACGTTATAGTATACGTTGTTAAAACCTCCGAATTTAAGTAAGTCTAAAGTTATGGTATTTGAAAGAGAGAGTACGAAAACAATGTGCAACATAGTTGTCAATGATGAATAATTGGTGCAGGTGGATGAGCTTGTTTATTTGGGAATGTTAACTAGAGATGGGAAGGCTGATTGAGATATTAAAAAAGGGTGAATGCAGGTAACTCTATTAATGGAGGACTGAACGCCGTTGGCACCAACAAAAAACTGTCCAAAGAAGCGAAGCTAGCCGTCCATAATGGAGTACTGGTACCTACTCTGATGTATGGCAGTGAGGCATGGAACTGGCAGAGGAAGGATGAAAGTAGACTGAATGCTGTAGAAATAAGATCCCTGAGGCGAATGTGTGGTAAAACCATGTACGATCGTGTGAGAAACGTGAAGATCCGCAAATAATCCAATGTTGATGTAAGCGTAATGTGTAAGATTAAGAAAGGGACGCTCTACGATGGTTTGGGCATGTGGAGTGAATGAACGAGGAAAGGAATATAAAGATAATATATGGCGCAAATGTGCATGGTTAAAGAAGTCGGGGACAACCTAGATAGACAAGGCATGACCAAGCGGATCAGATACTTGAATCGGGCCATGTCGAGAGTCAGAATAATAGAAGAGCATGTATGAGACGTTGTATGAATGTAAACGAGGCAACGAATATGGGCCAAAACCGAGTTTTTTGGCGGTCCGTCCTCTGCCTACCCCTGCGGGGAAACGGCGTGATGGTTGGTTAGTTAGTTTCCACGATTCGATAATCAATGAACTCAGCCAATAATATAATTCTAATCTCCAAGGCCTTTGCTTGCGAACGTGACAATCGTTCATTGTTCCTTTCCCACTATCGTATCGGGTGCGTACTGCGTGATTTATCTACATGTACGGGACAGGCACTGGTAGTCGCCAGCCGCACAGACGATGAAGTGGGAAGTTGCCGGCTGGCCGCTTCGACACCTAGGGAGAAAGTGGGGAAAAAATGTAGGGAGAGGGAAAAGTGGGGAGATTTCAGGAAAATTGGGTAAATTTAGGGAGAAAGGTAGAGGGCAAGGGGGGCGGAAGGGGGGTAGAGGTAGAGGGGAAGTAGAGGGGAAGAAGGGAGGTAGAGGGGAAATTTGCGCGATCGACCAATTTATTGTAATGCTTTCTTCTTGGAGGGCGGTCCAACCAGGGCGGAGAAGAAGAAGTCCAAGTTTTCCAGGGGTAGATCGGAGAAGGCAGAAGAGAAGGCGAGATGTTGCTGAAGCGGTGAGATCTGGAACTCTGCCGATCTGGCGGTCTAACAGCCGTATTTAAAGGGTCCAGAGACGGGAGTCTGCCCGTCTCAGTCCTTTGTTCATCTCAATTCTACGAACTGAGATGAAATTCTTAGAATTTTGACTGTTAGAATTGTAAAACGCCACCGCGTTCGTTTCGCTTTTGCGCAACGAAGCTGAGAACGCCACAGAGTTTTATCTCGACCTACTCTCGATGCCTCTCCGATCATTCGTTTATTATGTGAGTTTGCACATTTTACATTTTACATTTTTACATAGTGTATGAACAGTCTGCACAAATTGGAATTATTTTATATTTATGCAAAACTGTTATACGAATACATAGGTTGCATAAATTCGAATTTGTGCAAGTGTTTATAAAGGTAAAAATACATAGGTTGCACAAATTTGAATTTATGCAAGTGTAAATAATAGAGATCTGCACAAATTGGACCCGTGCGAAGGTTTGTATAGGAACGGCTTCGCACAGATCGAATTTGTGCAAAGGAAAAAGTCAATTTAAAATAATTTAAATAGTGTAGGTATGTACACTGAGGGTTGGGGTCAAGCTTTATTTTTTGTCTTAGGCTGACTGCCTGACCCCGTAAATATTTTTATTCTTTCATAAATATTACATTAAATTACACATGAAATTAAACTACAATTAATCTTAAATACGTCCGGTACATCCTCCCCCCGGTGCAGTCACGGCTGCACCTAGCTGTCAGGACGTACAGGTCGGCGGCGTCCTCGACGTCCGGTTCCCCTGGGCTGCTGGGTCCTTGGTCCGGGTGTGGTCGAGGTCGTTGCTGGTGCTGGTGCCGGGATGAGAATGGCCAGTTTTACAGCAGGACGGGTGTATGTCCCCGTGGCTGTCTGGACCCGGGCAGTCCTCACTTGGCCGTCGGCAGCGGGGATGGCCTCGATGATGCGCCCGCGCGGCCAGCTGTTGCGTGGTAGCGCGGGGTCCATGATGACCACCAGGTCACCTGCTTTGAGCGGGTCAGTCGGGTGTTGCCACTTCTGTCGGGTGCCCAAGGTGGGGAGGTATTCGCGGAGCCACCGCCTCCAGAACATATCGGCCAGTTGTTGGCTGATTCGCCACTGTCGGCGGAGACATACCTCCTCCTCCTTGCTGTCGTAGAGCGACAAATGTGGGCGGTCTCCTGCAGATCCCATGAGGAAGTGGTTGGGGGTCAAGGGCTCTTCGTCTCGCGGGTCAACAGAGATATGAGTCAGTGGCCGATTGTTGACCACGAACTCAGCCTCTGCCAGTGCCGTGCGCAGGGTTTCCTCCCTTGGCGCCCTTTCCCTTAAGGTGGCGCTCAGGGCTCGTTTTACCGAGCGGTCCAACCTTTCCCAGGCTCCCCCCATGTGGGGACTGAGAGGGGTGATGAAGCGCCACTCGATGCCCTTGGTGGCGATGGCGTCTGTCATCCTGGCGTCTTGCTGGAGGGATGCCACAGCATCCCGTATTTCCGCGTCAGCGCCATGGAAGTTCGTCCCGTTGTCGGAATACAGCACCGCGGGTTGACCTCTTCGGGCGGTCATTCGCTGAATGGTCATGATAGCTGAGTCAGCAGACAGAGAGGCCGCCAGCTCTAGGTGGATGGCGCGGGTGGAGAGACAAGTAAAGAGTGCTCCATAGCGCTTCTCTCGGTGTCTGCCGACTGTGACTTCCATCGGCCCGAAGTAGTCCAGCCCGCAGTGCGTGAAGGGGCGAACATGGTGTGCCGTGCGGGACGGTGGCAGTATCCCCATCAGTGGTGGAGCGGGCTTGCTCCGTCGTATGTGACAGGTGGGGCAGTCATGAGTTATCTTCCTGCTGACGGTGCGGAGTCGCAGGATGAAGAAACTGCATCGGATTTCGGCAACGGTTTTCTCCGTGCTTGGATGGTCTGCCTTCTCGTGGTAGTGGCGGATCAGCAGCCGGGCATATGGGTCTGCGCCATCCAAGATCACGGGAGTCTTCGCCACGCTGGTTGTTCCGGTGAGGTTCCTCAACCGCGAGCCCATCCGCAAAACGTCATCAGGTCCGAGAAAGGGGGCCAGACTGATCAGGCGACTGGCGGCAGGTAGCGCCTGGCCGAGCCTAATGGTGTGCAGGTCGGTGGAGAAGGCGTCTTCTTGGGACCTCCTCACCCATCTGCGCTCGGCCTCCCTCAGCTCCTCCACGCGTAGCGTGAACTCGGCGGGTCGGTTCGGGCCCATCCGACAGCGCCTGATAAACCGCAGCATCCACGCTGTAGCGCGGATCAGCCGGTACCAGGAAGAGAACCTTTCGACCAGAGGCAGCGCCTCTCCGGCCGTGGTGATGTGGCCGACGAAGTGCTGAGGTCTGGTCTCGAGGGTCTGGTCATCTGGCTTGGTGAGGGTCCGCTCCTTAGGCCAGTCGCTCTCCGGTGTGGTGAGGAAAGCGGGGCCGCAAAACCATCTTCCCTGGAGTGACAGGTCGGGCAGCTCCAAGTCCCGGGTGCCGATGTCGGCCGGGTTCTGCTTGGTGGGAACCCACCTCCAGTTGGCTATGGAGGTGAGTTCGTCTATCTCGCCCAACCTGTTGGACACGAACGCAGAGTAGTTGCGCGGGTCCGTGCGCAACCAGCACAGCACCGTGGTCGAGTCCGTCCAAAAAATGGTTGCAGCTATCCTCGCTTGGCTCTCCAACCGGATGGTTCTGGCCAGCCTAGCCGCCATGAGTGCGGATTGCAGCTCAAGGCGGGGTATGGATAGAGGTTTTAGCGGCGCCACCTTGCATTTGCTCGCAATGAAGGTGGCTTGTAGAGCGCCCTGCACTTCCTCCACGAAGTAAGCGACGGCACAGCAGGCTTGCTCCGAGGCGTCACAGAAGAGATGCAGGGTCACGCTGCTCGTCTTCCGCTGCAGAGACTGTCGCGGGACGGAGACGCTGCTCTCCTGTAGCAGGCTCATCCAGTCCCTCCAGCGTTCGGCGTGCTCCGGAGTGATGAGGTCGTCCCATCCAACAGTTGAACGCCACACGGCTTGCAGCAGGATCTTCGACCGTATAGTGAGGCAGGACACGAAGCCCACCGGGTCGAAGATCTTCATCACGATGGAGAGGAGCTGCCGCTTGGTGGGCCGCGTGGCTTCTTCGGGGCTGACCGCTTCAAGGAAGGTGTAGATGAAGCGGTCGGTGGATGGGTCCCACACCAACCCTAGGACCCTCTCAGTCTCGCTGCACCCGCTGTTTATCGCTACCGTGGAGGTGGCGCGGTCATCAGGGGGTACTCCAGCTAGCGCGTCCTGGCTGTTTGAGGCCCAGTTTGTAAGGTGGAACCCTCCCTTTGCAAGGAGGGCCCTTACGTCGCGGACTAGGGCAGCAGCGTCGTCAGGGTTTTCCACAGCGTCCAGGTAGTCGTCCATGTAAAACCGTGAACGAATGGCTGCTGCGGCGGCCGGGTACTGGTCTTCGTACTGCCCGGCCACCCTGTCCCGCACGTACTGGGCACTGCTGGGCGAGCAGGTCGCCCCAAACATCATGGACGCCAGCTGGTAAGTGTGGGGTTCCCTCTGGTTGGGTGCCCTCCATAGGTAGAGCTGGGAGGGCTGGTCCTCTCTCCGGATTTGGATCCGCAGGAACATCTCCTGGATATCGGCAGCAATGGCTATGCTGCCTTCCCGGAATCGGAGGATGTTTCCCAGGAGAGAGGACAACAGGTCGGGGCCGGTCAGGAGCTGGTCATTGAGCGAAGTCCCTCTGCATCGGCTGGCGGCGTCGAACACAACCCTTATCTTCCCTGGTTTGTTCGGGTTGGTGACAGCGAAGTGGGGAAGATACCACTTTCGCGGGGCAGGGAGTGACGCCTCATGTGGAGAGAGGCGTCTGGCGTATCCTTTGGCGACAAGTTGGGCCATCTTGTCGGTGTACGCCGCTGCCAGGTTGGTGTCCGCAGCCAGCTTCTTCTCGAGGGACTGGAGCCGCTTCAGCGCACACTGCCGATTGTCGGGCAGTGTGGCGTCAGGGTGTCTCCAGAGGAGACTAGTTTCCCACCGCCCAGTTGCAAGAGGGCGGGTGGTTTTCTCCATCAATTCCATGGCTTTGGTGTCCATGGCGTTGACTCTGGCGGCAGACGTAACGCCGAGGGAGTCGACGGCAAAGTTGGATTTTACCAACTCCCTCAGGCGAGCATCTGCGGCGGTCTCCGACTGGAGGGCCAGTGTGGTAGCTGGCCCGTCATTGTTGGGGTTTGAGCCTCCGTGAGCGATCCACCCCAAAGCGGTCCGTGACACTATGCGGGTAGTGTTATTCTCACGGACCTCTCTTGATATGATTAGATGGGCATTATCTTGCCCAATCAAGAGTTTCGGGGTGACGCTTCGCCCAGGAACGCGTTGCTCCGGCAGGCTCAGGTCAGCTACTGTGTTTGCGTAGATAGTGAAGGTGGTCTCCAGACCACAGCCCCGGATCACCAGTTTCACACGTTGGGAGTGGGTGTCGGAGGTGCACAGCCCTTTTGCTCCGCGCAGCCGCAGGTGTTGGACCGGGCCATGGGCGCCGATCTGCGTCGCGGTGTCAGCGTCGATGAGGGTGATGGTGGAACCAGTATCCAACATGCCGAACGATGACACTTCCCCTCCGGTGGGGCCCCGCAACACGATCGGCACTACCGACAACAGCACGCGGTCGTCTACAGTCTGGCGTCACATATTCACCTCCGCGACGCTCTCCCGGTGGAGCAAACGATGATGCGGGTGACGGCACTCACCCACACCACACCACACTTTCTCTTTACAATCCCTGGAGTGGTGTGGCTCCAGGCACTTTCTGCACAGGTTACCCGCGCGCACCGTTTCCCAACGGAGGGAAAGTGATTTGGCAATGAACTCCCGACACTCACGAGTTTTGTGTTGCTCACCGCACTGAGCGCACGCACTGTTTTTCTTTGGTGTCTTCTTTTCACTGTTATTGTTCTTTGCCGCCGGTGGTGGTGGGCGGTTGACCGCTCCACCTGATGGCGCGTCCGCCATAGTGACTTGAACATGCTCCCGGCGCCCTCTGCTGGATCGTAGTGGATCCACCATCCCGCTGATCGGTATCATGCCAGCGACACTCCTCAGGAACGCTGCCAGCTGTACAATCGTAGACTGCGTCGTCTGGCCCAGGTGACGTAGCTCCAGCAACCAAGCCATCCTGAGGGTGCATGGCATCTTGGCGGTGATGTCGGCCAGCAGGGTGGGGTTGGTGAGGTAGCCCCCAGTCCTCAGCTCCCGCAGGGAAGTCACTAGGTTTTGTACCGTCCCGGAGAAATCTGCAATATCCTCCAGGGTGGCTTCTGCGGGCAGGAAGGGCAGCCTCTTCACCTTATCCAGCATGAGGTTGGCGATTGACCCAGAACCTCCGTACCGCTCCTCCAAGGTTGCCACGATCTGGGGAACGCACTCCGGGTTCAGCAGGAGGGAGTAAACATTCTCCCTGGCCTTTCCTTTCAGCGCCCGCTGCAACCTAATAAGGTTTTCGCTGGAGGTTAGTTTGCAGGTTGCGGTGGATTGCTCATACTGAGCAATCCAGGCTGGCCATTCGAGGGGGTCCCCGGAGAATGTGGGGAGGTCCTTGGCGGTGGACTGCCGGGCGACGAGAGCGGTCAACCGGATGTTGTCGTCTATCGTGGGACGGGGGCTGTCTTGGTCCCGCGCGGAGCGGATGGCGTCAGCCATAATGGTGCCAAGTTGCGTCAGAAGAGGGTTGACGCCTTGACGGACCCACTCGTCGGTATGTCTGGCAGTCTCATCGGCGGTCGGGTGCGGAGGGAACAGCGGTGAGAAACCCTGAGGGGTAGCGCCGGGCTGGTGCGTGGGGTAGGCGCCCTCGTAAGCGCCAGGCTGCACCGGTGGTTGCGCCGCAGGGTGGGCGCCAGGCTGGTGCACGGGGTGGACGCCAGGATGTGTCCCAGGGTAGGTGCTAGTGAGCGCCTCTGGGTAGGCGCCTTCATGGGCACCAGAGGGCGCGCCAATAAAAGCGCCTGGGTAAGCGCCAAGGTGTGCAGCCAGATGCACCCCAGGATGAGGACCAGGAGCCGCGCCAGGGTGTGCAGCAGGAGGCGCGCCATCATGGGCACCAGGGGGCGCAGCAGCATGGGCACCAGGGGGCGCACCAGGGTAGGCGCCAGGGGGCGCACCAGCATGGGCACCAGGGTAGGCGCCAGGGGGCGCACCAGGGAGGTACTGCGTTGCGGTGGGGATGGATGCGAGCAGTGCATCGAGTTGTCTGCTCATCGCTCGGTTGTCCCTCCGGAGCTGCCTGACGGTGTCCTCTGTGGTGGTAGAGTCATCCTCTGCATCCGAGGACAGTACGCTGTCAGGGCCGGCACGATGTGAGTCGGCAGGGCTGTCAGCGTGTGGATCGTCAGGGGCAGGGCTCGCAGCGTGTGGATCGGCGGGGGCAGCCCTGGCAGCAGGGCTGGCAGCACCGGCAGGGTGAGGGCCCACAGGGCCGGCAGCGTGTGGGTCGGCGGGGGCAGCCCTGGCAGCAGGGCTGGCAGCACCGGCAGGGGGTAGGGGCAGCCCTGGCTCCACGTCGGGTTGTGAGTCCGAGCTCGAAGCTCGGCGACCGCTTCGCAGGGACGGCATCTCGGGACGTCACTGGACGGCGTGAAGGCGTGAAGACGTGAAGACGTGAAGGCGTGAAGGCGTGAAGACGGCGATCCGGCTCGAAGGACCATGTACGGGACAGGCACTGTAGTCGCCAGCCGCACAGACGATGAAGTGGGAAGTTGCCGGCTGGCCGCTTCGACACCTAGGGAGAAAGTGGGGAAAAAATGTAGGGAAAGGGAAAAGTGGGGAGATTTCAGGAAAATTGGGTAAATGTAGGGAGAAAGGTAGAAGGCAAGGGGGGCGGAAGGGGGGTAGAGGTAGAGGGGAAGTAGAGGGGAAGAAGGGAGGTAGAGGGGAAATTTGCGCGATCGACCAATTTATTGTAATGCTTTCTTCTTGGAGGGCGGTCCAACCAGGGCGGAGAAGAAGAAGTCCAAGTTTTCCAGGGGTAGATCGGAGAAGGCAGAAGAGAAGGCGAGATGTTGCTGAAGCGGTGAGATCTGGAACTCTGCCGATCTGGCGGTCTAACAGCCGTATTTAAAGGGTCCAGAGACGGGAGTCTGCCCGTCTCAGTCCTTTGTTCATCTCAATTCTACGAACTGAGATATTATTCTTAGAATTTTGACTGTTAGAATTGTAAAACGCCACCGCGTTCGTTTCGCTTTTGCGCAACGAAGCTGAGAACGCCACAGAGTTTTATCTCGACCTACTCTCGATGCCTCTCCGATCATTCGTTTATTATGTGAGTTTGCACATTTTACATTTTACATTTTTACATAGTGTATGAACAGTCTGCACAAATTGGAATTATTTTATATTTATGCAAAACTGTTATACGAATACATAGGTTGCATAAATTCGAATTTGTGCAAGTGTTTATAAAGGTAAAAATACATAGGTTGCACAAATTTGAATTTATGCAAGTGTAAATAATAGAGATCTGCACAAATTGGACCCGTGCGAAGGTTTGTATAGGAACGGCTTCGCACAGATCGAATTTGTGCAAAGGAAAAAGTCAATTTAAAATAATTTAAATAGTGTAGGTATGTACACTGAGGGTTGGGGTCAAGCTTTATTTTTTGTCTTAGGCTGACTGCCTGACCCCGTAAATATTTTTATTCTTTCATAAATATTACATTAAATTACACATGAAATTAAACTACAATTAATCTTAAATACGTCCGGTACACTACAGCTTTTTTTTTTATCTATTAAGATAATTAATAATACAGATTAAAAATGAAAGGCTTTTCTTCGTGCCATTCAACATCCGATTAGGAATGTACTTTGTTTTATTTATTTATTCGTTTTAGGGTATACTTAAAAGAATTCATTTTATAGATGGTGCTAATTTAATTATTTCAGGAAAACACTTTTTGCAAGTTGTGCTTGTAAATATGGTCTAGACGGCCTTCGTTGTCGAGGGGCAAGGCTCTAGACTCGCAATCCGAAGGTTTTTGTTTTTTGTCATTTTTTTATTTTCAAAATCAAACAAAAAATAAAGTTGAAGAAGAAAAACTAGACCAAAATTTCGTTAACATTTTTTTTCTCCAAATAATGTCAGGAATCGCTGATTAAAGTAAGCCACGTACGTCCCTTACTACCCTGTTTATAATATGTTTCACATTTTCAAGATTGGACCTGATGTGCCAAGATTTCCGACTATCCCGTGATTTTTCACTGGTCTGCGCTAGTAGGTACTACAAATATTTTCATC
Source organism: Limnephilus lunatus (assembly GCA_917563855.2). Classification (NCBI taxonomy): domain Eukaryota; kingdom Metazoa; phylum Arthropoda; class Insecta; order Trichoptera; family Limnephilidae; genus Limnephilus; species Limnephilus lunatus. Next base: position 1,021,804 of record CAKJTF020000021.1, read on the forward strand.
TGTAAATTCTATACAGGTATAAGCGATAGTTACATATTATACTCAGGTAGGTACCTACCTGTAATATGTATAATATTTTAACAGAATATTATTACATTGCCGGCGAAGTCCAGCGGTAAGGCTCTTGACTCGCAGGGACTCATTAAGGTAGCGGGATCGAATCCTGGCGTGGCAAATAAATTTCATTTGATTAATTTGTGTTGTTTCACAATTTATTCATTTAAAATAATATATAGTCTATTTACGGCACGTTCCAGAGTAGAAGATACTCTCAGTATCGCCCGGGTGTAAGACCACCATTCAGAATTGAAACGTTGCTTGAAATTGCATTAGCCGTGTTTGGTGACCAGATCTGAATAGCCAGTTACTTCCCCACCTTCTTCTTCCCTATATCCTTCCCCTCCCCACTACCTTCAGCGTCACAACGTACCCCAATTGGGGATGCCATAGTCTCACCCCCTTCAGACGGGAGCAGTTAGGACTCTTGTGCGGTATTCATATTAAAAAAATTCTCCTTTTCAAAATTGGAACTGATTTGTCAAGAATTCAAAATATCCCATGATTATTCTAAGCTAGTTTTATATGAAAATTCAGCAGCTACAGCAAGCCTCTATTTATTAATACTCAGATATTCACGACGATAATTGATAATTGTTTATTTTTGATATTTTCATTCACTTTGTTAACCGCAATGAAAGATTATTCCTGGTAAATAATTGAATTGTAAAACAATGAATCTGAATACGTGAAGAAATAATAAAAATAAACATTTAGTCGAACACAAAGAAAGGCTAAAAAATACAATACAAGCCATTCAATCACCGATCAATGTTGTATTTGTATACTTAATTAATCACCACTCTTTATAATTTTTTTCCAGAGGTTTTTTTATTTGGTTAACGTACACACAAATATTTATAAATTTGCAATTATTTTAAAACCATTCACCTTTATTTTTGTACGTAAATTTATTAAATTTCATAGAAATGGTTCAATAAAATTCTTCGACCATAACAGAGACAGAATATTTAGCAAAGCGCAAAAAAATATTGAAAAGAGCAAAAAATTATAAAAAATCTTTGTTTTATATTCCGCCATAAAGTAAAATACCCGTCTGCGAGTTTATACTGCGTAATATTTAAATTAGATAATAAAATCGGATTCAGCCGATTAAAGTGGTTTATTGAAATATCGGGAAATCCGTTTTTTGCTGAAAACGACCTGTCCGTTTTTACAGCTTTATTAATGGACTGGCTTTATCGTAAATCTGAATTATATTCTAAAATAATACAAATATATTTTATGATGAACTTTTTAGAGCTCTTGTTGAGTGAGTACCGAAAGTCCATTCTCCTGCAACCGAAAATGAAGGAGAGGAAGCTCTGGGAAGGATCTAGGTATTGGTCGTAATCTGGGTGTGTCCATGAGTGACGGACATATGAATTCATCCACTCTCTCTCGATCCGGCCCGCCGCACAGTCGGTGGGGTAGAAAAGCAAAAAAAAATGTTGTCATGGAAACGGAGTTGATATATTTGCGGGTAATTTTGATTCAGGCGTCGCGCGTCGTAGTGAATCGCCGAAATGTATGTGCGTGCATAACTTTTGAACGACTGCACAAATTTGGATAATTCTTTTTTTTTGTGTGTTCTGAATGTACGGGGACTGAATGTATGGAATGCGGGAGGGGGGAGGGGAACTCGAATTGGGGGTTCGCGGGAGTGGAGTGGGGAGTGGAGTGGGGATAGAGAAGGTGGAGAAGGCGGAGTGGGAACGCGAGAGGGGAACGGGACGAATGGGAAAGGACACGCAGGGAGAAACAATTTATTTATTAAATGGCATAGCAACGCATGCCGGGTACCAGCTAATATTTAATAAAGGCAGTATCATTAGTTTTTCATTTTCTCCAAAAATAACGATGTGAAAATTGATAAAATGTATTCAGTAGTGGTTCGTGAAGTCACACGCAATATATTTCATAATTCTAATAGCAGTGTTTCAGTACTGGTGCGCGTGCACCGTGGTGTCACAAGCTTTTCGACCTGCCGCAAACATCAATATTTTTAAGGCTTCGTTATTTTCCAAAAATTTCTGATCTCGGCATGCTCTAATATAACCAATTGATATAAAATATTTGTAAACGACAACTTCATAGAGATTTCACCTTTTAGATCACTGATGATCAACCTTTTTAATCGGGGGCCAATTTATCCATTTTAAATTTGTTCGAGGGCTGCAGGAGATAGGGTACCTACTGCTTAACATTGCCAAATTTACAGTCAGTATCTTATTTTCTATTGTATTTTCTAAAACGGTAATTTTTAAATAATAAAAAAAAAAACAATTACAGAACGCAAAAACAAAACGCCGCAGGCAAAAAATTTAATGTATTCAAGGTCAAACCAAAAAATGTAGTCGCTTTTTATCATTCTGAAAATTAATCTCTCAACAAGAAAAGCGTTATGCTGCGAAAGTGAATTTTTGTTCAATACTGCAATCACTAGTCTCAACTGCTCCCGACTGTTCGGAGACAGTTTTTTTTTCAATTATTTCTGGCTTTCACCCTTCAAGGGTGTTCTAGGCCATCATTTAAAATTACAGAGAAAGGGAAAGGTGAATTTATATATTAATTTTATTTAAATGTACAAATTTCAGAATTATATGGAAGATTGGAGTTGAGTTCAGACTTAGAAGAGATGAAATGTTGAATGGAGGGGAGGCAATTTTAGATAACGCTTGATAGAAGAGAGGATATTTATTTAGAGAGGGACAACCAAAAAATATGTGATCTAAAGTGCCCACATATAGACCACAGAACGTACAATCTGGGGAGTCAAGGATGTGAATTTTAAAAAGGTGAGAAGGAACGGAAAAATGACCGATTCTCATTCGAATAAGTGAGGAAATTTCTTTTTTGAAAAAATGGTGAAATTTTTGAAATCACGGTTTTGATGGGATAGTCCTTTGTATTGCTTGTTGTGCAGCTGATTTATATGACGAGGGGAGGATATGGGTAAGAGGCGGGTGTGGGTACCGCCGCCTTTTTATTTACTATTAATTGGATTACCAACACCTCTGCCACAGATTTCCCCAAGTGGTTCGCTACGTTTGTTGACTTAGCAGGGGCGGCGGGGTTCATGGGGTGAGATTTGTCCGGTTCTTGGCGGCGGATGCGTCTGCCCACCAACTGCGTGGCAGGCCGGATCAGGAGAGACTGGTTGAGCTGTAGACCTCTCCAGCAGGACTACGCCTTACCAGATTGATTCATACGTCCGTCACTCCTGGACACACTGACCCTTAGATTTCTACCTACCCCTCATACCTTTTTCCTTCCCACTACTTTCTTTCTTTTCCCTAAAAATACCCCCTACACAGCACCCCAAAGATGACAATACATTGGAATTATTTTCCTCACGGCCTTTTGTGTGGAGCTAATGAAAAAAAAGGGGGGGGGGTGGGAAAGTAGCTGACTATTAAGATCTGGTCATCAAACTAAAGCTACTTCAAGAAAGTTTCATTTCTGAATGGTATGATCTACCACCAGTGGACTTACACATTATACTCACAGTCATTCATGTCTGTGGATATGCTGAAAGAATCAGGCACTCTTGACTCAGCATACACGACAATATTGTTATACTAAACGAGTTACATAAAAGTGTCTAGATAAAAGTTAGCAATGTCTCTTGCGGCTGCAGTGTTATAGTCATATAGTCATAGACTAAAGACAGTGTCGGCTGACCGGTTTTTCTAGAGTGGTTACAGAACCTGTACCTGATCTGATGGCGAATGCCCCTCAATGTCGCGAGACTGTTGCACTCTCCGCAAGAGATATTGACTTTCAAAAAGCTGTTAATCTCGTTCTAGCTCTAGCTCTAGGTGACTCACCCCACTTGTCCATTTCTAATTATTATACACTACAGTCGACTTCAAACTTTGCAGTACCGCGACCCGCATTTTAGCCACTGGAGCGAAAGCGCAATTTAAAACTTTTTTCTATTGTTCGATATTTTTTTGTGATCATTTTGAAAACTTTCCGAACATTCAAAATATCATACGTTCGATTTTTAATACGGAGACAAGTAAACCGAATAAAGTACATGGAAATTTTTTTCGTCAAATGCAAATATTTGTTTGTTCTGCAATGGAATTTTTAACACACTCACCAAAAATAACTGCAACACGTCAGACAGATGCAATCATTATCTTTAATACACATTACCAATTAACTGTAGTATTCCTTTATTTATTGAAAATAATCCCAAACATAGTTAATTCGACAAAACTATTATTTAATTTTAATTTAATTTTTAAGTCCCACGATAGTTAAACACGTTGAATACATTGATAATTCAAGCATTATTACAATTACACTGGTATAAAAAACGACTAAAACACGATCAATAATGACTTTATAAACGAGAACATTCTTACAGCGACCGTTTGAAAATATTTTTTTGTTAATTTCAAGTTTTGAAAACATTACAAACGCCTATAGAAAACGAAGATCAGTAGCAGAAGTAGGCTTTCAGTTTTCAAATAACGTGGACTGCAAACCGCTACGCGGTAACATTGAAAAAAATTCAAAATTATTTTTAAAGAATGTAGGGAATATTTACCAAATTTGGCAGCAAAGCAATCTGAGGCTTTGGAAATAGTCTCGTAGTGTGGCAAAACTATGAAACATAGCTGGGTAAACTTAAAGTAATTTATAATCTGCTCGTTCGTGGATGGCAGTAATTTAATTAGTTTAGAAAAAAAACCCTTTCAAGTGCAAAAAGTACACAGTAAACTTTTACACTGTAAATTATTAAGATGAATAACTGTTTGGTTGCGTCCGTAAATACGTAATATGCATTATAAATAGATAGTTTTGTTCGTATAAAAACTTAATTTTCTCAAGAAAGGCTAACAAATACAATATTGTACCGGCTGTGATTTAATCAAGTTTTTACAGGGACAAAACTATTTATTCATATTCAATTCAATCCAAACAATTCATCTTTACCCCCAGGCCTCGAGCCTATTTTGTCGGAAGGACAAAATATTTCCGCTTTGCCATAAAATCCAAATAAATGGAAGATTTTTGACGCATCTGAAAACTAAAAACTGTTTTTGAGTGGTAATGAATTACGCTTTCTAATTTTATAATTTGAAATAAACGTATAGTTTTTGAAATATAATTTTTTTTTTGCAAACATAAAAAAATTGGCTTTTTTTACTAAAATTACTGATAATTAAAAACACATATTTTATTAAACAAATGCATTATAAACGTTATCATCTACTGACTTTTTGTAGTTTATAAACAATAAAGCAATTATCCAACTTTACAAAGATAATATCATCAAAAAATTTGAAACCTACCAATCAAAAAGATATCAAGACAACATCAAAATACCAAAATTTAATACCAAACTAATGCAAAACAATTATATCTACTTAGGAATAAAGTATTTCAACAACCTTCCAATTGAAATAAAAAAAACCAAAGACATCAATAAACTGAAACTCAAACTGAAGCTACACTTCATCAGGAATAATTAAAACTAAATAATTACCTGTTTTTCTCTTTCTTTCCATTTATTATGAATTATATTCATCTCTATTTTATGATTTTTCCAATTTCATACCGTATCCTATGTATGTACACCTACACATATAGATGATCCAGAAGTCTCAATTGTTCGTATTATATACTTACCTTTTGCATAATGTTACTTTATTTCTGTTATAATTAGTGTAACTCGCTCATCAAGCACAAGAACTAGCTTCTTCTTTGATGAGATTGCAATTTTAAATAATTTCTCTACCGATATGTAATTTATGTAACACCTTTATACACTTATATATCTATATTAATTAAAAAAAAAAAAAAAAAAAAAAAAGTTTTACAATTTTTTTTTTAAATTGCGGTCGGAAACTTTGGTTTCATAAAGGTGTACATTTGAATTATTTTGTTGTTATCTTTCAGATTTGTATATGCGTGGTGTTTTCTATTTCTAACACCGTTTAGATTATATTTCTGACCATGATAGAAAGGGAGAGCCAACGATTTCTATGAGACCTATCTATATACATATATGAGTTGTTACGAAACGCGAACAAATTGGCCTGAGGGGGTAATATTATGCAGCAAAACTTGCATAAAGGGTTTTTCTTTAAAAAATTTAAAGGTTTCGTTTTAAAATAAATATAAAGATGATTATTTGTTTGTTTGCGCATGCACTTACCCTTTAACTTGAATATTTCTTTACTTTGTATTTAATTTTTTTTATTTTTTATTCATAATTATTAACTATTTTAATTTAAATTTTGAAAGAATATGAGCAAATGGTGACCGGATAACTCAACTACGTACAACTTCATCACTTCCTTAAAAAGTCACGAGTCAGTCATTAAAAGTAATGAAATAAACCCTTACGGTTCCGTTAGGTTAAGTTATGGGTATTTTAAAAAACATCACTTTTAATTACTTTTTAAAGGGGTCTTGAACCTGTTGAACGTAGGTTGATGAAACGTCGCGAAAATTACCTTGATGGTTTTGGTCCAATGTTCGGAATGAAAAAAGTAATTGTTATTTGCGATTGTTTTCTATTTAACAGATAATATATCTAATTATTCATGTAATTAAGTACACGATAATATCATAAGAAGGTTTCCCAGAATAGCTAATTAACCAAAATTCCCATTTAGGAAACAAGTTTCAAAAAAATGTATTCACACTAATGTAAACTGATTTTATTATTTCTACACAAATCTGAATACATACCCATCATGAAAAAAATAATTGAAAGGAGTTTTCAAATAAATTATGACCTTGATACTCTTTTGAAAATGTTAAATATTATTTTTTCCGTCATTGACAGCTGCAAAAAGTGGCCCAACAATGTCATAGGTCATAGATCGTTCATTTGAAAGCATTCAAAAAAGCTACGATGATAAAAAGAAAAGTAGTTCCCAGATTGAAGTTGGCGCAAGCGATTCTGAGTACGTCTTTCATACAGTTTCCTTATACATTGGGATTAAAATCGCATTTAAAAAAAAACAAGATTTTTTGAGAGGTGAAATACCACTTTGTTGAGTTATTATGGAACCAAATAAATAGTTTTTCCCGTACAAAAACTCAATTCTTTCAATAAAGGCTTTCAATGTTATATTTGTACTCTTCTCCTTAATTATCTTTAAAACCCCTCCACACAGCATCCCCAAACGATACACATGTCCTGAGGGAAATTATTTTCCTCAGTGCCTCCTGTGTGGAGCTAATTGTAAAAAAGGCAAAAATTGTCTACAAAAACAATGTCCTGTTTGTTAAACAGTGGTTGAATTTTGTTTCTAATAAAACATTTTCTCTTGTTTCAGATTTGGATGTTTATCTCCGAATGATGGATCGCATCACAGCTTCCCTCCAAGCCTGTACAACACTACTAACGTTATCTGATTTGATGGATAATAACGAATTATTATCTACAAAAAGTAGATATACTATTGTAGTCTTCTCTGCGTTATCTATCGCGTACAAACTACTGAAAATATTCTTACAATCTAGTTTTCGGTGGGAGTCGGTTTTTTAGCATTTTACTCACAGATGTAGATTTTGCTCGTGTTTTTTTAATCAAATTTTGCTCTTGGGTTTTAGGGATCCAACAGATAATTATTTTAGGAGGCGCGGTTTTGGTGACAAAACATGTGGACCTATAAATGTGTGTTATTGTTTTTTTTTGTTTTCGTGTGTGTGTGAGTGTTCGTTAGAAATATGACGTTATTAATACCCTAGTGACTGTACAGTTGAAATTTTAGAATCCGACTCCGAGTACAATTCTGACGCCGCGCCATATGAAACCATCTGTGAACGTGAAGTTTTGTGACTTAAGCCTCGGCAACCTTAATTTCTACCGATTTACATATCTCCCTTAAGGCTCAGTTCCCGGCCCCAAAAAGAAGAAGACGGAGAGATATGAAATTACGAATGTTAGAAGAGCGCGCTAACATTTACAACGATAAAATCGATGCAAAAAGCATGAAAATCTTTAATAAAACACGACTCGTTTAAAACTGTATTAATAATTGTCTTAAACGGCATTTAAAGAAACGCTGTGAATTTTTTCATACATACCTATAACTTGTAAAATAACTGAAACAAACGTGTTTATAATAATTTTTGGAGCATACTTTGCGATTTTTTTCTATCGAGGGAATTTTATATAATTTGCGTTTGGGCGCGAATAATGTCTAGATATTATCTTCAAGAATAACATATATTTTACAAGTTTTAAAAGCTTTTCAAATGTTTAAGGGAGGTTTGCAAGAAATCGGTATAAATTCGAATACCGGCCTCTTAAGGCTCCGCAACCGGGCTCGAAAAGAAGAAGATGGAGAGATACGAAATTACAATAAGAAATTATAATTATTTTAAATATTTTAAATTTATTAATTTAGAGGAGAGCGCTAACATTTACAGCGCCAAAATCGATGCGAAAATGACAAACACGACTCGTTTAAAATAGAGCTAAAATCTCTTGGGAAGCATCTTAATTATCATTTCAAGAAACATTGTGTGCATTTTTTTCACAAATATAATTTATAAGATAATAGAAACAGACTTCCTTTTAATAATTTTTGAAGCATACTTTGCGATTTTTTTCTATCGAGGGAATTTCATATAATTTGCGTTTCGGCGTGGGCAGCATCTAGACATTATCTTAAAAAAATAACATATATTTTTTTAAGAGCTTAAAAACTTCAAATGTTTAAGGGAGATATGTAAGAAATCGGTAGAAATTCGAGTTGCGGCCCCTTAAACATTTGAAGTTTTTAAGTTCTTAAAATATGTTTTTTTTTAGATAATGTCTAGATGCTGCCCAAGCCGAAACGCAAATTATATGAAATTCCCTCAATAGAAAAAATCGCAGAGTATGCTCCAAAAATTATTAAAAACAAGTCTGTTTCTTTTATCTTATAAATTATATTTGTGAAAAAATGCACACAATGTTTCTTTAAATGATACTTAAGATGCTCGCCAAGAGATTTTAAACGAGTCGTGTTTTATAAAACATTTTCGTAATTTTCGCATCGATTTTGGTGCTGTAAATGTTAGCGCTGTCCTCTAACATTCGTAATTTCGTATCTCTCCATCTTCTTCTTTTCGGGCCCGGTTGCGGAGCCTTAAGCTACTATCGTAATATAACCGAATTAAAGCAAGTAGCTAATAATGCTAAAAGATGGCGCCACTTACGTTAACAGCTAGCATGAAAAACTTCGGCTGGCGTAAGTACTCTTGGATTTGCTATTTCATTAATCCCTCCAATCTGGATACGGATAATAATAGTTTGTGATTAAGCTACTGTCGCATCGTCCGCTGCCCGCAGGGCCTAGCAACAAAACCTGCGTAGCGGGTTTTTAACTGCTAGTTTATTTATGTAACGCCCTTAGTCCCTTTACAAACATAATACAAGTCGAAATTTTACATAGAAATATAGTGTATATAAGTATATATGTTACAGTTAAAGCCCGTTTTTAGTTACAACGCGTTTTCTCTAGTATAAACTAGTTTTCACTAAATGCTTTTGTTACAACTAGAATTAACTGCCGAATATCAGTGAAAATTGGTTCTAACTAGACAAAACGCGTTTTCTCGAAATGATTCAGTTAAAACTGTTTCAACCGATGTCAAAGTTCATCGTGCTTTATTCTGATTAGTCGAGTGACATCAGCTTAGGTTAGGTTAGGTTTAGTTAGGTTAGGTTAGGTTTTTTAATTAACAGTTATTAAATATTTTAATAAACTGTATCTTTATTTTCAATCCCAATTTTAGTTTTAACAAAGGCAGTTTGTTAAAACTAAAATTAAAACGGCAGTAATTTTAACTAGAGAAAACGCGTTATGACTAAAAAAAGAGTTGTAACTGTAACATATACTATACATATAATAAACATCAGTAGGTGCTATAAACAATACTTTTCATGTTACTTTGTTGTAATAAATACGGGCAGTTATCTTTGACACCGTTGAGTTTGTAAGTTTTGTAAATATGGATTATTCCTTTCTGCCATCTCACGTTGTTTTTTTAAAAAATATTTTTATTTATTGTCAAGCACTTTAGACACGCGAATATAAGTACATGCACACATACTCGTAGTTACACCTCGCCCCGTTTGAGAAAATCAATGTTCATAGTGTGAGGACCCAGTCTGTTAGTACGTGTTTTAAATAAAAGTGAAAAAGGTTAGAAATATTTTTCATAATGTAATTATCGTGTTAGGGCCGAGAGCCCAAAAATTGACGAGGATTTCCAAATTATATGGAAATTCACCGATGCAATGCGTAATAATGCAAAATCAGGTAATTTTGCTTTGAAAATTTGATCACCCAGAAACATTACAAATATAGATGCTTTAATTGAATTCTGCGAGTAGAACACAAATTGACCTCTATTGCGTTTTTGTTGAGTCTTTATATGTCTAGAAAAAAATAAAGTTTCATACCTGTCAAGTTGCTTTGAAGTGTAAAATCTTCTACTTTCGAACCTTTTTTTGGGTATTGATTTAATTGAACAAATTTGAAAATTAAGTTCTTTAGAATGTAACCGGAAATCATTTTTAATATTCGCTTTACAAAATAAAATAAAACATGCTTTCTGGGGACGTTTTTTATGCAAATCTGAAATTAAGTGAAGCAATTTCGATATTATAACCACAAGGGTAAGGAATTTCAATGACTTTTACGAATAGCATCGCCTTGTATTTTTCGGAGTTATCCACGAATTAAAGAATGAAAGATTATTGAAAAAATTTGTAAAATTTTATTTTTACAAAAAAAGCATATGAAATTTTTGGTACATCTCCCCACCATTTTACGACTTAGTCCTCTTTACGATTGATGCACTTGGTGAGCCGTGGCACTAGGTCTTTGATTCCCTTGTCGTAGAACTCCGCCGCCATGTTCTCACCTCTTCTTCCGCGTCCTCTTCGATCTCCAAACGTTTTCCGTTCAAATTTGTTTCAGAAGAAAAAGATGGAAATCATGTGATCGATTCCTTTTTTGATACCGGGGTTAGACTGTGAACCCAAGTTACGACCCAAAAAGCCTCGCTCATTGGAAAACGGTTCAAAAATACCTGAGCGCTTTCCACGCGATTTTTTTCGTGAGCTTCCGCCAGCATTTTGGGCTCCCAACGAGCACAAACTTTGCATACGCCAATTTCTCCCTCAAAATCTTAGAAAAATGATAGATTTAATATACGCCTGGGATCAAAATTGCGAGCTTACGGGCTTCAATAGGGCTGACTCCCTCTTGGTTGAAATAGCGAATAACTGAACGCACCTCTCAATCGGCGAGATTTGACAGCCGAGCGTCCATCTCAAACAAACGCAAGGTCGCACCAGGGATGTGATGCCCAAAAAAATTGTTTCCCTAGATTTCGAGGTGAAATTTCCCTAGATTTTGTGCTGATTTCCCTTTTCCCTAAAAAATATTTTTCTTTCCTAGATCTAGGGAAATTTCCCTAGACATCACATCAGTGGGTCGCACTGAAGCAGCTACCGAGCAGGATCACCGCTCGCTTTGTAGGGAAAAGTCTTACCTACCCTCAAAACCGTTTTCTACTTTACGCGAAAAAATATAGTCAAAGCTTTTGAAGGGATTTATAATAAAAATAATAGAAACAAAGTAACATATGAATGTTGCCGTATTGGTCGTTGAACTGGTTTAGTTCCTTTGTAGAGATATCGTATTATCAAGTTCTCTGCGGCTACCGACGCAATGCTTTATCCCGCTTATCACTGTCGGCTTAACAATAGACTATTAAAATGCTTATCTGCAACACAGCCACATTACGTAGTGTCAACAAAAGATATGACTGATATGAAATTCACTGGGTGGGCCTTTTCAACGTATTTTTAAATCTGAATACTGCACAAGAGTTAACTGCTGGGAGTATTTTCATTGTTTATTTTTAATCTTAAAAAAAAACGAAAATAATAATACCTATAATACCTGGTATTTATAGATAATAGCAGTTAAAAGGTCCTACGGGCGGATTTTGGTTCGAAGTTCGGATTCGCCCTGTTTAAGTATTGGTGACCACTTTATAAATCCGATAGGAAGTGGTTCCAAAAATAGCCGGTTCTTTGCATCCACTGTGACAGCTAGTCACCGGGACAAAGTAACCGCTACGGTTTACTTTGTATTACGTCATATGCGTGGTACTATTATTCACAACTGCCAGTTACAATAATAATCATACTACCGTCAATCTATCCATATACAGAGACAACGGAGAGATACTCAAAATTACAAATCCGAAGTACTTATACCTGCCAGCGGCAGGTCTTCATGCGATCTGTTAACGTAGCAGTGTCAAACTTTGGCATTATCGGCTACTTGCTTGAATTTGGTTCTATTACAAAAGTAGCATTTTAACAAACTTCAAGTACGAAGATGGTGTGGCGTACTACGCGGCATCAAAGTTGCATTTTTAGCCCGATTCTTAAATTTCAACCGTACAATCTAACTAACTAACTAACCAACCATCACGCTCCGCAGGGGTAGGCAGAGAGGACGGACCGCCAAACAACTCGGTCTTGGCACACACTCTTTGCTTCACTCACATTCATACATCGTCTCATACATTCTCTTCTATTATTCTGACTTTTGACATGGCCCGACTCAAGTATCTGATTCACTTGATCATGCCATGTCTTCCTCGGACGTCCACGACTTCTTCTACCATTCACATTTGCGTCGTATATTCTTCTTACACTGCTTTCTTCGTTCATTCGCTCTACATACCCAAACCATCTGAGGGTCCCTTTCTTAATCTTACTCATTATGCATACATCAGCCTTACATTCTTTGCGGATATCCACATTTCTCACACGATCATACATTGTTTTACCACAGATACGCCTCAAGGATCTCATTTCAACAGCATTCAGTTTACTTTCATCCTTCCTCTGCCAGTTCCATGCCTCACTGCCATACATCAGGGAAGGTACCAGGACTCCATTGTGGACTGCTAGCTTCGCTTCTTTTGACAGTTTTTTATTAGCGCCAAGGGCATTCAGTCCTCCATTAATGGAGTTACCAGCATTCACCCTTCTTTCAATATCCCTATCAGCCTTCCCATCTCTCGTAAACATACTACCCAGATCTCTGGTCTATTAATACTGTTCGATTTTATTTTTACATTTACGAATAAATTTTCTACAATGATTTAAATTATGCATATTTTGTCAGTTTTCCGCCAGACGATATATATTTCGTACGGAAGGCGTCTGTGACGTCACACCGGTCAACATTATTTATTATAGGTAGTGTTGCTACTTTTGTGTTCACAACCAGTAGCGGTTGCTATGTCACAGCCGAATTCGGACCGTTTTGGTATTAGCGATATTAGCTATTTTATTAATTTAATTTTAATGCAACAGTCAAGCCCAGCCCTGAATAATTTAATTAAAAAATAATAAAATAACAGTAGAGATGGGAAATTATGTTGAATCTCGAACTGTGATATAATATTATTTGAATAGATAAGCGAATAACCGCGGTTCGTTGTTTGATAACAGATAATATTAATATTATCGTATTATAGTACCTATTTTTTTTTATTATTATTATTATAAATATTAATTTCGAGAGTGGGAAGGCCGATAGAGATATTGAAAGAAGGGTAAATGCAGGTAACTCCATTTGGAGGACTAAACGCCGTTGGCGCTAACAAAAAACTGTCCAAAGAGAAGTTAGCAGTCCACAAAGGAGTGTTGGTACTTGGTACCTACTCTGAAGTATATGGCAGTGAAGCAAGGAACTGGCAGAGGAAGGATGAAAGTAGACTGAATGCTTTAGAAATGAGACCCCTGAGGCGTATGTGTGGTAAAACCATGATTGTGAGAGAAATGTGGAGATCCGAAAAGAATGCAAGGCTGATATTATAAGCGTAATAAATAAGACGCTTAGATGGTTTGGGCATGTAAAGCGAATGAATGAAGAAAAAAGAGAATATATGACGCAAATATGAATGAGGAAGACACGGCACGACCAAGTGAATCATTTATTTTTATTTTTTTATATATGAATACCGCACAAAAGTCCCAACTGCTCCCGTCTGGAGCCAGTGAGTGAGACTATGGCATCCCCAATTGGGGTATGTTGTGAGGCTGAAGGTAGTGGGGAGGGGAAGGAGATGAGGAAGAGGAAGGTGGGGATGTACCTGGCTATTCAGATCTGGTCACCAAACACGGCTAATGCCATTTCAAGCAACGTTTCAATTCTGAATACCTAAATAATCTTAGATCTATAGACCTTGAAAGAACGTACCTAACGGTATTAAAAGTGACTATTTGTGTTTGTTTTCTTTTACATCCTTGCATATTAATTTTATTTGTGCGTTATCTATTAGCTCATGCTTCTCGTCAGGTGTGTAAACTAAAAACACACCGTAAACAAATTAAAATTTGATCGAGCATAAGGCAAAACCGACACGACATGTGAGTTCTTATGATAATATAGGTAAATATGTAAGCTGTTGACATAAATATAAGTTCCTTCAACTCAATAATACACACGCAAACACAATACTGCGCCGGCTTACAATATTCGCAAAAACAATAATATTGAAAGTGAATCGTGTAAATTAAATAAATAATCGTTGATTCTAGTGACGAGAAAAACTTGATTTGGCACAAGATCGGTCCATACGACTTGATATCGGAAAGTGAAAATAAAAGTGAAAGGTGACTTTAAAAACAAGTGCACGTGAAAAGTACAAGGCTTTTAAATCAAAGTGCTGTGTTTTTACATGATAAAATAAACCTCAAACAAATAATAATTAAATAAAAACAGTGTTGGAAAAAAAACGATCTGTCAAACTAAACATTGATTTTGAATAAATTTGATCATCAGTGACATCTGTTTAAATTTCATAAAAATGTTTTCAAAGTGATCCATTATAAATTTAGTTCGGGTTTTTTCCGCAATGTTCACGTCCTGTTCGATCGCATGCAGCAGAGTAGTGTCGTCTCTCTCTGTCTAGCGAAGAAATCTACCTGAGAAATGGAGGCGGGATTTATACCGACCGGGTATACAACGGCGCCCCAGGCGGCCGCTCCGGCAAGCAAGGTGATAAGGCCTCCCGGACTAAAGCGCGGGAATACGGAGGTCGCCATCTCTGATCGGGTGAGTGAAACTTTTAAAATAAACAAAAATGTACGGTGTAATGTTTATAACGTGTATTGTATTTTATTTGGATTTTCTAGCGATGTGATGTCTACCAAAGATAGAATAATGTAATCTACGGCTTTACAAAAAAAAAACGCAGCACCACAGTAAAGGATTTCTCCCCAGTCTCCACACCCACCTCAGTGCCGCCTAGGAACAATCCCGCCTATTGTCGCGCCCACGGCCGCCCGCATTCGCCGCTACTACAGTTTTCCCGCCAAATCCAACCGACAAACGACGACGCCGTCATTCTCCCGCCTTTTCCAACCGTCGTCTTGTCTCGCGTCCAACGATCACCCGCCTACCGGGTTCACGTCTCCCTACATTCAGTGCCTTCTCCCGCAAATAACTTCAGTTAATTCAGTGGTTTGAACTTTCATGCAATTCAGTTTTTTCCCCGTGTCTGAGGCTCGAGTTGATTCCGCCTGAAAGAAGAGTAAGGCTCATCGCTCGCCATAGGACTACCCCGCATGAGACCACCACTGAATCTCCACTCAGACCATCATCACCATCACCACCGTTCTGACCAGACCCTGTGCCACTCCAGCAAGACCCTCCAAGTCGTAAATTCTTTTGCAAATCACTAATAATCCTAAAAATCCCCACCGTCTTTATCTCAACAAATCCATCATGCTTTCCCTCCCTCCCCCCGAGGTACTCTCCTTCTTCGACAACCACCCCGACCCCGACAACATGTCCCTAGAAGACCAAGACCATGTGTTCTTACTCATGCTCAAACACCACAAGAGTTCCCGTACCCTCTCCCCCTGCAGTTCACCCCAGCCCGACGCTGAACTCACCTCCTCATTGAATATCCCCCCAAGCTCGCCCCAGCCAACCTCCCCAAACCACCCCCCTACCCCCCTTCAAACCGATACCACCACAACTGCCCTACAAACCGACCACCCCCCTTTCACCCCCCAAACCATTGCCCCTCAAACCAACCGTCCCCCTACCGCCCCCCCAACCGATCGCCCCCTCACAGCACCCCTTACCGATTGCCCCCCCATTGCCCAAATCAATGCCCCCCCTACCTTCCCCCCTACCACCCGCCCCCCTACCGACAACCAAACCGTCTGCCCACCATCTACCCCCCAAACCGATGAACCCCATACCACCCCTCCAACCGCTCACCCCCTGACTGCCCCCCCAACCGATCAACACCCCACCACCCCCCAAATAAACCGACCCTCCACCGTCCCCCAAACCTCTCCTCACGGCTCACTCTCGCTCAACACCTCCGGCCCAACCTTCCCCCCCAACCCCCCAACCAGGGGGCAAAGGTTCCACTCCGTCTCCTCACACCCCAGCGACACCCAGTCAATCCAACCAACTGCTGACAACTCAGGCCCCAAAAAGGCCTGGGAACCCCTCAAACCATCCCGCAAACGAGTCCGTCTAAAGAAACCTCCCCCCCCGTTCATCCTCACAAAATGCAAACAATCCCCCCCCAACAACAAACGTCCCCTCCCCCACACCTCCGGCAAGCCCAACGCAACCCTCACCCATCAGTTCACCACTTCTCCAACCCACCGATCTACCCCCCCCTCCCCCTTGTTCCCCAATCCCTCCCCAAAGCCCCCCCCCTTCTCACTCTTACCCCCCTTCTCTCTCTTACCCCACCCCAAAAACTTCACCTTCCCCCTCCCTCCCCCATCCCAAACTCCCCAGTAATTAAACAAAACACCTAAAATCACACTTCTACAACCATTTAATAACTCACGATGAAAGAGAAAGGGGCCTAAATTGGCCCGGTGCTCTGAACGCCATTATTTCAAAAGTCAAAAGTCTACGGCTTTACAAGTTTAACTTTGCAGACAACCAAAGGATTGGCCGAAAATTCTATTTTTTTCTCCCTATTTTTTTTTATATGCACGTAATGATGACATTTTCAACTTCACAGTCAAGTTGTACCTTTGTTCTAATAATTTGTCAGTAGGTGTGTTTTATTTCTCTTTTATAGGTTATGGACAAATAATAATTAACAAAAATGAAAATTGATATCAGTAATTTCGAAATATAAGTCGAGCAAATTAGAGTTGAACCGAACAATACACGCTTAGAACGTATTAATGTCTTTGCTTAGAACGGATTGTTTCACAGAATTTGAACAATTTATCAAATTTCAAAGTAATATTCAAGTTTTGTGAAATTCTGTTATTATCATCCAAGTACTATGAAACAACCGGCCCACGTTGAAGTAATAACAGAACTAAAATAGAACTTTTACTTGGAAATTTGATGAATTACTCAAAGTTCTGTTATTTTATCATTAATGGCCTGTTATTTCACATAACTGAAATAATAACAGGACTTGTACAGAAAAAAAAATTTTACAGAACTTGAAAATTAACTTTGAAATTTGATGAATTGTTCAAATTCTGTGATTAAACCGTCCTTAAGATTTAATTAATGAAGACAATATTATTATTGCAATCATACATAAAGATAGCAGCCAATAAAAATAGGTGTTAAGAAAATGAAGATAATGTTGGTAGTTCTTGGTCGAAGAATGATACAGTTAAATATGACCGAATCGAATAGGGACGCATTAGCTCAGTTGGCAGAACAACTGACCCGGCAAGTCATAGGTCCTGGGTGCAAGTAGCAGATGTCACCAGGTCGGAAAAAAATCACGAAACATCACGACGGGAGGGGGGGGGGGGTAAATGAGATATCACGTGTATTTATTTTTCATTGAACGCAAGATTTCTAAAGGTGAACATCCTATACTTTGTTCTTAAAAAAAATACACGTGATTTGGAGGGGGGGGGGGGGGTAGCCTAAAACCTCACCACATATCACCAGGGGGGGGAGGGGGTCAAAAAGTTGCTAAAAAACATCACGTGATTAATGGACGACCCCTTACTTGTTTTTAATATTTTTTAACGAAATTGAATGTTCGAAAAGTTTTTATAACAATATCTATTATAATTCATGTGTTATCTTGTGTGAATCACAGTTTTATTGAATATGCGATTTATGTCGTAGGTAATATAATATTATTGTATCACATAGTCATCGCTAAAATTGACACTGTTTTTTGGTCTTTGTTGCTTTGTGTCAGGTTGAGCCAAAAAGCACATATTATGTTATTTTACTGCAGGTATTAAGTAAAAAGAAAGCATTCAATTCTTCTGAGTCATAATAAACATTCCCATAATCATGCCACAGGATTTAGGAATCATGAGACAAATTTTTGATATTGGCTTATTGTTCTGAATGATATTAGAAAACTGAGTCATTTAAATTGGTATTAATCTGAATACATGTGTTTCCTGTCGTTTTGTCACTTTTTGCGACGGATAAGAAATTTTTTTTGCATTATGTAATGCAAATTTGACGAACAATTAATTTCTGACAAGCACCTCATATTAGAGCTCAATATATGGTTTTAAAGCAGGCGTGGATGACGTCATAATACTCGTCAATCAGTCAACAATGATACGCAATAGCACTGCCCACTCGTTTGAATGACGTCGTCGATTTATTAATAGTTCGAATAACTATAATATAATAATTTTTCTGATTTGTCCAGAACCATTGATAAGAGAAACCATGCAATTGCTATGGACTTACGTGGTTTTTCCTTTAAGATACAGTTCAGAATCATCATTAGTTATTCTATGTGAATATATATAGATACCTATAGCACATTTTTTTATATATATATTTTTTTGCATTAGTTCCACACAGGAGGCTCTGAGGAAAATAATTTCCCTCAGGGTCTATGTCATCTTAGGGGATGCTGTGTGGAGGGTTTTTTTTTTAAAGGAAAGTAAGAGAAATTTCTATGAAGGAAATAGGTTTAAGGGGTGGGTAGGAATCTGGAGGTCAGTGTGTCCAGGAGTGACGGACGTATGAATCCAACTCTTCTACTGCGGTGTAAGGCGATGGGTCGATGGATTCCGGCTTGAGGGGTCAAAAGTCCTCCTCAACCAGTCTCCCGCCACGCAGTAGGTGGGCATACACGTAGGCCGCCAAGACCTTGACAAATCTCACCCCATGAACCCGGGAACCCCTGCTTAGTCACCAAACGTAGCGAACCACTTGGGGTATATTAGAATAGTCCAGTTTTGAATCTAACGTTTTCCTAAACCTTGTTGTCAGATGTTATCATATTTATGTCTCGTGGTTGTAATTCAAAGCCACCAAAACCTATTTTAAAGTTAGATTTAAGTTTTTTTTTTTTTTTTTTTTTATTATTTCATAAATTTTTACAAGTTACATAAAACAGCCAATTTTTTAAACTACCATACTAGGCTATTGCCCGTGCTGTGGTAGTCATATATGATACATTATTTTAAATAAACATGTAATAAAATATATAAAAAGGAAATAAAAAAGAACATGTTTAGGGATAAATAAAATTAAATATAAATACTAATACAGATAAAAATATAAGAATTAGAAGAAAGCTGAGAAAAAAGTGTATAAAGATATTTAAAAAAAAGATTGAAATAAAAGATAGAAATAAAATTTGTAATTGCTATAATTGATTAATTACTTCAAATTTACACCTTGTCACCTTGTTGATTGACATATGACAATTATTTTTAATTCCAGAAATAATAAGATACGATTTATTTGTAAGAAACTGGTTATCGACAGATACGATTAGACAGCCTAGCTACTCTTCCTTATTTGGTGCTGAAATTACTCATACAAGTCAATCAATTGAATTAGTTATTTACTCTAAAGGTACTTACTTGCATTTTTAAATTTGTCGGTCAAAAAAAATCAACGATAAAAATGAAACAGCGTTTCGATCGGAAGACTGCACACTTCATTTTACGTGTCTGAAATTTGTTGATATTTTTTCGACATTAAAATACGTTTGCCGAATTATTTTAGTAATATGACGGAATTATTCTTCGAAATTCAAAATGTCAATGCGGAATTGTTTTAGAAATTCAAAATATGACGGAATTAATCTTCGAAATCAAAATGCGAGTTCCGAATTAACTTAATTCAAAATACGACCGAATTATTCTTCGAAATTAAAAATATCAATGTGCGAAATTCAAAATTTGAATGCATAATTATCTTAGGATTTCGAAATATGACTGAGTATTCTTTGAAAAATCAATATATCAATGCGGAATTGTTTTAGAAATTCAAAATATGATGGAATTAATCTTCGAAATTCAAAATTTGAGTGCCTTATTAATTATCTTAGGACTAGTATGTAAAAACCCACTTTAGCGGGAAAACTATAATATGAAAACTTCAATAGTTATATTTTAATATTATAGATGGCAGCACTTCCGTTTGTATATATTACGTGAAGCGAGTGTGTACGACAGACGTTAGCGTATTAATAATATAGAAGAATAGATTCATAATAAAAAATGTGGGGGATTGCCGGAGAAATTTCGTCAAGTATTAAAAAATTATTAACTTTTCTTTTTTACTTGGTTATTGCGCATCAAACTAGTAATTGAATAATATCATATTATAAGAAGAAGGCAGGTAACGCAATAATCTACAATTAAGGATATCTCATTTGAATACGGCCTACAGCAACAACTCTAGTTTAATTTATGATTGTTTCATCCCTACAAGGATTTTCCTTGCCGTTTATGGACACCTGTTTTCTAAAATGGTGCGATTATAAGGCTTCAATCGCTAAGTTTAAATATTCAAAGAATTTGTTGCAAACAGAAGCAACATACTTACATGGATGTAGTGAGAAGGAAGTGGATGTATTTACTTCCCATTGGTGTACAGTGCGAATGATTCGAGTTTGAACGATTCGTTCTTACGTAATGATTCTTGTACAACTTATGTATAGAGAGTACGAAAACTGTGCTATTTAATATTTGTGAATGATGAGTACTAGGAGCTGGTGGATGAGTTTTTTTTGCATTAGCTTCACATGGGAGGTCCTGAGGAAAATAATTCCCACTCAGGGCCTTCGTCATCTTTGGGGATGATGTGTGGAGGGTTATTTTTAGAAAAGGAAGGAAAGGATCTAGGAAGGGTAAAGGATTGAGGGATGGGTAGGAATATGGGTTTCTGTGCTCAGGAGCACCGCAAAAAAAAGTTATATGATTTCATTGTTTATCAGTTGAATGAAAACCAACATTAATCGACACGTTGTGAAAAAATGATTATATATTTATATTCAAAACTATCTGAACTCTTCGACGTTGCCCGGACTTAACATTGCAAAGTTTTTCTAAATCTAATGTCGACAATTGCCTTCCTCTTGCGTTTATCGTCAAGTATGCAAAATTTCACCAACCTCAGAATAAAAATGTAGATTTGTATACAAATCAAATAAAATACGGCCGCCCGACACAAACAGACACTCTCCTTGTATAAATTAGATTCATTTGTGGATGTCTTTATATCGGTTTTTGTTATTGGATTTATATTCGTATTTGCGTACAAAGTAACGAATTGATTTGCGGTGAGCGATTTATATTTTTGCGTTCAAATTAATGAATCTATTTGTGGTCGACGAAAGATGTTTCCAAAAACTTCGAAGTGAATCGATTTATATGGATACATTAAAGTATCGATCTTAGTACTGCCGCAGAATAGGTTGCATCTCATGAATTATGATAATCAGTTCTTGAATAAGGTCGCCCATGGTTGGCTCGTGATGAAGACGTTGATGAATTCAAACAGTCTCCCTGATATCTTGGCTCCTTGTTTATTTCCTATTGTAACTCTTATTATCATTATAATATTCTGGAATGGTTTATTGGTCGCCTGCGTAACGCCTACGTTGCATTTCCTTTAAGAAATCGATTTATTATAGGGAATAAAATAGTATTGTATTGCTATAAAAAGAACATTCCGAGTTATTTTGTATTATATACTGTTATAGGTTATAATAACTCTGTTAAAATATAGTAAACCTGTCTTGAATTATACCACCAGCGTACGGTTCTGTTCTGATTTATTGATTGACGGCCTCCGTGGTCGAGGGTTCAAACCCGGCTTGCGCAAATAATTTTTATTTGATTAATTTGTGTTATTTCACAATTTATTAATTTTAAATAATGTATACTATGTTTGCGACATGTTCTAGAGTGGAAGATGCTCACAGTACCGCCCTGGTGTAAGATCACCATTCAGATTTGAAACGTTGTGGCTTTAGCCGGGTTTGGTGATCAGATCTGAATTCCCTGGTACTTCTCCACTTTCCTCTTTCCCATCTCCATCCCCTAACCACTACCTCCAGCCTCACCACAACATATCCTAATTGGGAACATCGTAGTCTCACTAGTTCCAGATGGAAGCATTTGTGACTCTTGTGCGGTTTTACATTAAAAAAAAACGATTTCACGTTTATCAAGCTCGGACTAATGGCCGTTATACACGACACCTTTTTTCAGCCCGATTCCAATTAGAGACAAAAGTCAACATTTTTCGATTTACGCGATCGCTATTTTCACCTCTATTTTCATATCTAGGATTTCAATTGTCATCACTGCAAACAACACACGAACCATACTGTTTGTTATGATGCATAATGAAATCGTAGATATATAAATAGAGATGAAAACAGCGATCGCGTAAAGCGAAAAATGTTGACTTTTGTTTCCAATTGGAATCGGGCTGAAAAAAGGTGTCGTGTATAACGGCCATTAAGAGCGTAATACACGAGCCCGATTTTCAGCCCGATTCCAATTAGACACAAAAGTCAACATTTTTCGCTTTACGCGATCGCTGTTTTCAACTCTATTTTCATACCTACGATTTCAGTAGGCATCACAACAAACAGTATGGTTCATGTGTTGTTTGCAGTGATGACAATGGAAATCCTAGATATGAAAATAGAGGTGAAAATAGCGATCGCGTGAATCGAAAAATGTTGACTTTTGTCTCTAATTGGAAACGGAGAGCGTAATACACGAGCCCGATTTTCAGCCCGTTTCCAATTGGAGACAAAAGTCAACATTTTTCGCTTAACGCGATCGCTGTTTTCATCTCTATTTTCATATCTACGATTTCAGTAGGCATCACAACAAACAGAATGGTTCATGTGTTGTTTGCAGCGATGAAAATTGAAATCCTAGATATAAAAATAGAGGTGAAAATAGCGATCGCGCAAATCGAAAAATGTTGACTCTTGTCTCCAATTGGAAACGGGCTGAAAATCGGGCTCGTGTATTACGCTCTTTGGCGTAATGTTAAACATCTGTTTGAATCTAACAAAACGTATGTCGTCATAAAAATTTTGCAGCTTTTTCTACCTGTTTTTCTCGGCCGATGCAGCTGTTTTTAGTTTTGAGATTTGCTCTTTTTTCTCGTAAGCATCAACGTTTTTTCATAATTGGTAGTTTTGACGCTTAAGGATATGGGAAAAGCGAAGAGGAAGGTTGGGAAGTGTCTGTCTATTCAGATCTGGTTTCCAAACAGGGCTAAAGCCGTTGCAAGCAAAGTTACGATTTTTTTTGTACATTAACTCCACACAGGATGCCCCGAAGAAAATAATTTCACTCAGGGTGTATGCCATCTTAGGGGATGCTGTGTGGAGAGTTTTTTAAGGAAAGGAAGGACAGGAAGTTCTGGGAAGTAAAAAGGTATGAGGGATTCAGGTCATCTGCGGCCAAAACCTAGACAAACCTCACCCTATGAACCCGACACTCCTGCCAAGTCACCAAACGTGGCGAATCCAATAAATGATTTCCGGGGCGCAGAACCCATTCCTGCCTCTCAAATTGATTATGCACGTCATATTTCACCAGGGGGATTCTGAGAGCATTTACCACTCTGGAACGTGCAGCAAAACACTACATATTATTTTGTTTAAAATTTTTGTTATGAAACTATGTATTGGCACAGTATTGCAAAGTGTATTAATACCATTATTTTGCCACGTGTCCAAAACAGCTGATTTTGACAGACGCTGCTGTCACCCACCGTACAGTGACCGATACATCTGTCCAAAGGCACATTAATAATTTATGTCTGTTTTTACCGGCCGCACCGTGCTCCGATCCGGTTTCGGACCAAATAACAATGCTTTTTTATATCTGTTTTCGCTTTCTCCTGATATTGAACCTGCGGTTGGTTCTATCAGCTTGTAAACTGGTTTTTACATTGGTTCAAATTGTTGTAAATTTATTTTTACCTTTTTGAGTTGTGAATTGATGCCAAAAATGGCAATGTTGAATTAGGTAGTTGTTTCCATTGAAGTTTTCTCGGTATTTAGGTGTACGTATTGAAGAGTCTACTTTAGTAGAAATTTTCAGTTTCGGTGCCGGCAATCCGGGCGTTTGTTTTATTTTAATTAATGTACATTGATTTATTTTACCCACCTCACTAGACACACTAAGTCTTTATAGTATTTATGACTAGTATTTAGTGTTGCATTCAATCCCTCCATTTTTAAAGTATAATGAAAATGTTTTAAGAAAGTTTTATTTTGGAATAACTGAAGGATTGTTAGATTTGTTATCAATTTGATTTACCTATCTATATACCTTAAAGATGGCGATTTACAATGTCTATGGCGGCCGGACGGACACCGGGCGGCGTTTGTTTTGGTTTATTTATATTTATATTTTTGTCCAAATCTGCTGTTTTGATTTAATAAATTATTTAATGAAATACAGTCGATATTTATTTATTAGTTAAAATGCTGGTACGGAGAATAATCAATCTTTCTCATCGAAACCGCCCTGTACAGTTGCAAGGGTACGGATCGCAAGACAATCTTTCGATGAAATTTGATTTCTTTCCTCGCTTTCTAATGGGCCTTAAGCATTGATGAATCTATGATTCAAATCTCTTGTGCATTTTCTTTGGCATAAAATCATT
The DNA here is from genome assembly GCA_917563855.2 of Limnephilus lunatus. Taxonomy (NCBI): domain Eukaryota; kingdom Metazoa; phylum Arthropoda; class Insecta; order Trichoptera; family Limnephilidae; genus Limnephilus; species Limnephilus lunatus. Next base: position 1,046,802 of record CAKJTF020000021.1, read on the forward strand.
CGTTTATACAGTCATATACTTTGCATTACATGATATTACGTCAACCCCTTTGTTTAGGAACTAGGTACCTTAGCTAAGTGGTATTTTTAGTTTGGTAATTAACCGAGAAAGATAAAGCAGCGCTTATCTGCAACTTACTGAAAGTGTGTCACCTTCTGAAAATACAAAGACGTGTGACACACTTTATAGGTTACAGAGGCAGTGGTCTGATTTTTATTTTATAGCCATTTTACTTTATTGAAGTGAAAAATTCTTTAGCACCGTTGTCATTTGAAACTTGATAAAATGAAAGATAGCGACACTAAAAAGAGACAAAAACATCAGAGAGAATGAGATAGCATAATCGGTCTCCTCTTTGTACGGTGCTTCATAGCCTCCCCACTCTTGCCTAGTTTAGTTTTCTGAAGGTTTCCCTTTTACCGCGTGTGAACTGCACACTCTGATTTTTTTTACATTACTTCCACACAGGAGGCTCTGAGAAAAATATTTCCTCTCGGGGCCTGTGTCTTCTTTAGGGAAAGTAAGTTCTAGGAAGGAAAAGGGTATGAGGAGTGGGTAGGAATTTAGAGGTCAGTTAGTCCAGGAGTGACGGACGTATGAATCCATCCCTCCAAATGCGGTGCAAGACGATGTCCCGAGAGAGGGCTGCTGGAGAGATCTAAAGATCTCCCTCAATCAGTCTGCCGAGAGTTAGAGACATCTTCCGCTAAGACCCGGGCAAACCTCAATCCAAGAACCCCCTGCTAAGTCACCAAACACAGCGAACCACTTGGGATGACCTATGACAGAGGTGTTGGTTTTAGAATAAATGGTTCCCGTGGCGACGGTACCCACACCCGCCTCCCAAATTGCGAACTCTCAAATTAATAAATTTTGTGAAAACTAAATGATTTTTTATTTGAGGCAATTAGTATTATTTAAAAAATATTTTTAAAATATACTATAGTAGTTTAGCGTGTTGTTTAAGATTTAAAATAAAATAAATGATAATATATACATAAATACAATTTCAAATACTTAAATACAAATACAATTTCAAATACCTAACTAATATTATAAATGCGAAAGTGTGTTTATTTGTCCTTCTTTCGTGTCGCAATGATTTTTTTTCATTGGAATAGTTGGAAGACTGGGAAGTGACATAGACTACTTTTCATACCGGAAATAAACTTCATTCCCGTAGACAAATTCTTTTTACAGTAATTTTTCTCTATTAACACACGAACAAAGCCGCGGGAAAAGCTAGTAAACTATAAAAAGGTGTTATTTATTGGTAAAAACAACGATTTACATTTTACAAATAGTGTCAGCTGTCAGTTAACTGTCAATTACTTCAATGACATGGCACGACAAAGTAACAGAAGAATATACATGTACGCGACGTTCAAAAGAAGAATTTTTTTTTTCTATTCATTCAATAACTAGCGAGTTACAGGCATGCGTTGCAATGCCACTTAAATGAAGAAATAGTTTCTCCGTGCGTGTCCTTTCGCATTCGTCCCCATTCCCCGCCGCCTCCCCTCCCCCTTCCACATCCTCATCCTCTCCCAGGGCGTGCGCACAACAACTCATTAAAATTTCATCGCAATCAGATGAATAAGATAGGAAATAATTTCATAACGCCAGAGCTCATTATAATGTATAGAAACGATCGCGGGTATGCGCACATCAAATCACCAAAGTTTCATCGCAATCGGATGAATAATTTAAGAATGCATCAAGGACAAACAAAGAAACATTCATTTTTATATATTAACAATCAATAAAATTTGGTACCTAACATAGGTACCTATTTAAAATACCTATAATTCTTGATTAGTTTAATTATGATTATAGTAGGGGAGGAAATAACGCTAAATGAGTAGTTACTCGAGCGTTGTGGAGACCTATTGGATTGCAAAGATTAGATGCTAAAAAGAAAAAAAGTTTATGTGATGTATGCCATTTCAGTGGTGGGGGGAGCGAGTATAAATTTTCAAAAATGTAAAAAAAAATCGTCACAATGACTTACTCGAGTGCGTCAGATATTAATAGCGTATACGCCCTACGTGTTTCTGGTAATGGGGAGATATTAATCTGACGAGTTGAGTGGTGGGGGTGGCCGTATGAAGAGGTAGAAAATTGAAAAAAAATGGATTTATTCGAGCGTGTCAGATTAAGGTAATGTGAGTTAATTACATGCAGAAAAGTTTAGATTTCAATAATCTGACGATTTGGACGTAACCTAAACTCGTGACAGATTTTTGAAAATGTAAAAAAAAATCGTGACCTTGACATACTCGAGCGCGTCAGATTTTTATACAGACTGTTCAGTTTGATGTCCTTGTTGTGCTGACCTATAATCTGACAATTATGTGGAGGGGTTTTCTTAATCTGACAGTTTTTAGTTTTTTATTTTATTTTTTATTACTGAATAGAATTACAATGAACAAAAAATAATATATACCTATTATAATGATAAAAAGAAAATCGCTTAATTAAACTTCTTAAAAAATTCACTTATTAAATTTCTTTACACAATGAAAAAACCAAAGCGTTGTACACGAACGCGCGGCCTAAGGGCCTCCGGCTCTGCCACAGAATATAAAACAAGCAAGCGCCTATCAACGTACGACTCAACCATAGACATGAATTTTACTAGACCTGCCCTAAGTGATAAAAGCGGTCTGCCTAGAAAGATTTGATTGTTTGTTTGTTTGCATTGAATAGGCTCCGAAACTACTGAACCGATTTGAAAAATTCTTACACTGTTAGGAAGCTACACTATCCCCGTGTGACATAGGCTAAATTATATTTTCAAAAAAATTTGGGATCCTTACTAAAACTCCAAAAATGTAACACAAGGTGTTAAAAAATTAAATAAAATATTATTTACATCGCGTGCGCTGCGAAAACTATTGATGATGGAATAAAATAATGTAGTACGACTTTGTAGAACACATCATTATTTACAAAAAAGGTCGCGACAGCATATTTCTAACTATTATAGTTATGCCACGATAAGTGTTCTTTTATTTTAAAAATTTAATTAAAATGTCACCGCTTGAAAGGGCTCTTTATTTGTATCTTGGTTTTAATCCTTATCAAAATAAATTACTTTATATTCAAGACAGCTTCAATACCTTTATTTAACTTTTTGAATTATTCAATTCGGATATTTCATTCGAAAGATATCTCGAGTTTAAAAATTTTAGTATTAGAAAAAAGTTGCGTGGTCACGGTCACCCCGCTCGGCTACGGGCCGGGTGGGAGAGGAGTCAAGAAATGAAGTGCCGCGCGGCCAGGCGGGTATAACACCGATCCAAAAAGTCAACCGAATCTTTGGTGATATCATAAGTCACCTTCGATTTGTTTATGGTCCCCGGATACGGTACGGTACGGTACAGTACGATACAGTGCGGCTATGGTACCCGGCTAGGACTGAATATTTGGAACGCGGAAGGGGGTTGGCGGGACGGGGGAGCGGGAGAGCGGTGGCGGGGAAGTTGGAAGTGGAATGCTGGAGGGGAACGCACGGGAAAGGACATGCAGGGAGAAACATTTCATTTCTTTGAATATGGCATTGCAACATTGACAAGGGCTATATTATAATTTCAAAAATTAGGTCTCCTTACTAAAACTCCAATAATGTTACCCAAGGTGTAAAAAAAAATACCTAAAATGTTCTTTACATCGCGTGCGCTGCGAAAACTATTGATGATAGAATTAAATATTGTACTACGACTTTGCAGAACACATCATTATTTACAATAAGTGTCGCGACAGCATATGTCTAACTATTATAGTTATGCCACAATAAGTCTTATTTTATTTTTAAAATTTAATTAAAATGTCGCCGCTTGAGTCGTAGTTATTTTTCAAATCGGTCCAGTAGTTTCGGAGCCTATTCAATTCAAACAAACAAACCTTTCCTCTTTAAATATAGGCAGACCACTTTTATCACTTAGGGCAGGTCTAGTAATATTCCTATGTCTATGGAGTCGAGAGTTAGTAGGCAGTTCTCAGCGCCGTCAGCCGCTGTACGCTCCACACTCAGTGATGATTTTAGCTTCTTCGGCATGTTGAAATCGTCAGATTATACTATTTCTGTGATCCTTACATTATTTCCTTCGAAATAAAAAAAAATTAACCGCGCTCGAGTAAATCCACGTGACGTTTTTTTTTTGCAACTTTGTGACTCGCTAATTTTCTTACGTCACGTTCAAATCGTCAGATTATTGAAATGTAAACTTTTCTGCATATAATTAACTCACAATACCTTAATCTGACACGCTCGAGTAACTACAGGTATCGATTTTTTTTTACTAATCTGATCGGTTGCCCTAGCCGCACCCACCAATATTATTGGTTCATAAATAGTGGTAGTCCATAGCAGGGTCGGGAGGTATCTCCCCTTAGTTAATCTGACGCGCTTGAGTAAATCCCAAAATCCCTGCTCCGCCTCCCCTACTATTAGTTTGAGTATTCGATATAGGTGAGTACTTCAATTAAATTCATTCTTTAAAGAGTTGAGAAAATCGAATTTTGATTAAGAACAATCGATGGTTTGCAAAATGTCATTCTCAAAGTGTATGCTTGACAGTTTCGTAAGAGTTTTTGTAATGGTTAAAAAAACTTTTCAGATGTATAGTCATGTTGTTGTAATAATCTAGAAACCTTCGCGAGGGAGGAACGAATATATTTTCAAAGTTTCAAACATTTCCTATGCTTAATATAGCAAACAAGCAAGCAAACATACATTCATTTTTATATATGTATATAGAAGAGTTGCTCTTTCTCCGCAGCATTATTGCCGCTATTATTTTTTGTATACTTTCTTCTACTGCAATAATTATAATGACACGTGCGCCTGTTTAGGTCGCACTTGCACGTGGGCAGTCTGGGTGGAGCTCAGCCAGCGGGCTTTATATCGGAAGGCATTCATTATGTTAAATGCAGTCGTTATGGCTGTTTTCACCTGAATTCCTGAGACGAAGGCACGAAATGAGGAGGCCGTTCTTAAGGCATAGTGGCATTGTTTGAAAAATATCGTCCGCTTGGTATATTATTTCGCGCTCCAAGCGTATCTAAGTCCTATAGAATATGAGCCACTGTAAAATTAATTATAAAACTAGCATAGACCGGTATTTGAATATCTTTCATAGACCGCCACACGACTCTGTCACACACTTCTTATTTCATTCAGATTATTGTCTCATACATAGGTACTTAATAGATTCAAAAAACATATATATGATGTTATGCAAATCAAAACACCTCTTCAAAATTCGCAGAACATCTCTCAGTGAATAATCACGTTCCACTTAAAAATAACCAGCCAAAACATTACGTATAGAACGAAAGGGTCTTAGATTAAAGATTTGCTTGAACAATTAAAAATCAATAAACGAACGAATGACCCCGACATAATGCTAATTAATAAAGTAAGGAAAATTATTTATTCCCCACTACTTAGTATGTTTACCAAACCTAAACAATATAATGCACTTAAATGAGTCATAGCAATAATTTCATTCTAAAACAATTAAGAAAACCCTTACACTTAGTACAAGGGAAAGATTCCGAATCCCATATAATAGATACTCTCTCAATTAGTGTCCAGAAAATTGGTTTAACGGGTAATAAATCAATTAGACAACTTCAAAAATTGACATTTAAAATCATATAAATAGTTCGTCTTAATGTGGATTAACCACAGTTTGAAAATGTTATTGTAAACCAAAACAGCTGAAACAAAAATACTTGTAGAACTCGATAATAACATTATCAAATTTAATTTTATTTAAATAAAAAAAATACATACTCGCATTCATCGTCTCAAATATACTCTTCTGACTAACAAACTAACTAGTCATCGCGCCATTTACCCGTAGGGAGGGGTAGCTGTTGCGTGGCGGGGCGGATCGGGAGAGATTGGAGACCGAACCTAGACCTCTCGAGCCAGACTCTCGACCCATTGCCTTGCACCGCAGTGGGAGGGATGGATTCAAACGTTCGTTTCTGCAAAGGAAAGATATGATTCTAATCACGTCAGTTAATAATCAACTCTTTAAAATAACTCGCAGGTTAGAAGAACGATAACCCGCGAATTAATAACAGATAATTGCACACAATCACGTGGTCGCTCTGCTCCGCTGGACTTTCAACTTCGCCGCTTCTGAGATCAGAAGGCCGAGGGAGCCATATGGCTTTTAATTATCACCAATCAAACTGTTACTTGAAGGTAGTACGATATGTGACATCCCATGAAGTTTGACGTACCAATTTTTATTTTTATTTTTTTTATTTAAGCGACTATCCTACTATCCTACTAATATTATAAAGGCGAAAGTTTGTATGGATGTATAGATGTTTGTTACACTTTCACGCAATAAATACTGAACGGATTTTAATGAAACTTTACAGTATTATAGCTCATACATCAGAATAGTCTATAGGCTATAACTTAGAGCTCTGGCATTATGAAATTTGTATACAATTATACGTTTATTGTCCAGAAGAAAAGCAAAGCGGTGCTACGTAATTGTTTGACATGCGCTGTCATTTTGTTATTTGTTTAGGTTGCTATGGAGATTGGAGATCCCTTTGATAGTTAAGATTTACAGCGCGTGTTTGATTGTTACGTTGAGGGGGAAGGGTGAGGTTACATTTCTTAGATTTTTAATGAAATATATAGGGCTTGTGAGTTTTTCATTAATACCTTTGATGTGTAGGTCCTAAGATTTTCATCAATTATTACTCCGTGTATTACTAAATGTAAGTACAACAAACATAATATGTATGCGAAAAAAATATTATTATAACTGATCAAAAATACAGAATCCCCTTCTGGACCGCTTATCCATCACACTAGATCACAGGTTCCCAAACTTATTTTGACCACCGCCCACTTTGAAATTTAAAAAAAATCCAGTTCCCAAAAAAAAAACGTTGTTCGCCAATGAAAAACTGTCCAAAGAAGCAAAACTAGCCGTCCACTGGAGTGGAGTGCTGGTACCTTCCCTGATGTATGGCAATGAGGCATGGAACTGGCAGAGGTAGGATGAAATTAGACTGAATACTGTAGAATTGAGGCGTATGTGTCATAAAACCATGTACGATCGTTAGATCCGCAAAGAATGCAATGATGTAAGCGTAATGAGTAAAATTAAGAAAGGGACGCTCTTAATTTTACGACGTCTTCAGTTTTTGTTTCTCGTATTTTTATGACTTGTGTGTATTTTTTATGTAATGTAATTTTATTTTTATTATTTCTTTCTTAAGTTTCAAAATTATTTGTCATGTTAAAATTGTACTACCAACATGTAAAAGCCGTCTGGGCGTTAAATAAATACATAAAGCCATTTCAAAAAAAAAATTGAATCAGAAAAAAAAAAAACAATAACACCCCCCATACACACAAGCAAGCCCTGCTTTCTTATGGGGGTACATCAAATAACTACCATGTAATTAATTACTGTTTAAAATTAATTTGTAATTTATGTATCTATTTGTTACTAATAAAAAAATTTAAAAAAGTAACATACTATAATTTGAAACGCGATTCAAATATACCTAAGTAAATACTAGGTTTTATTATGTGAAATATGTTACTAATACAAATTTATTTGCTAACGCGATGATTCTAACACGCAAGTTTCCCAGTTTCGGAGCTAAGAGCTTACGCTTTATTTTACAATTTATTAAAAAACTTTCATGCCTGAGAAAATCCTTGAGATTTGAGAATAAGGGATAACTATATTATGAATATGAAGTATTAATTAACGTGTGAACGAAGTTGAAACAACGCCACATTGTCTGTGAGGAAAATAAAGACGAGAGTGGGAACAAAATAAAATGATAAATTTGTGATGATGATATATTCTACCCCAGGACATTTCGCTGTCTTTGAATTAAAATTAGTATGCTAGTTGCATAAATACTCTCTAACCATATATGGCGACTGGCTGCCTTTTAAAATCTGCTCCCGACACTTGGAAATGTGTTTAGTGTAGTTAAGTTTCCACTGTTCCCAGTGTAATTAAAAATGTACCTTCTTCTTAAGTCGGTTCCTCATTGCTGAGGATCGTGACCCGACTCCAATTTCCATGGTGGACAAGGCTCCTCCACTCTTCACGGTTCTGCGATGCGTGGAGAGCTGCAGACACCGACTTACCAGACGCCAGTGATACGTGGTCACTCCAGCGCATCGGTGACCTTCCTCTGCTACTTTTGCCTTCCACTTTGCCATTGACTATGAGTTTCTCCAAGTTGTAGTCTTCAGTTTGACGAGCAACGTTTCCAAAGTATCTTAAAATGCTTTGTAGGCGTATAGTTGAGAGCCTACTTGGATGCCTAGAATGGACACTCTCGTCTGGCTGTCCAAGTTTCTTTTTTTCTTCCTTGCACTGTCCCAACTAATTTCCTAGGTAGGCTGTTGGGGTCGGATCTTCTCGTTATCAGGTTATAGCTTCTTCGGTTCTGGCTATCGCATTTATCCAGGCCGTTTCTCTGTAGTATTTTGGAGCATTGAGTAATCCAGGAGTTCTTTGATGAAGCTCCATATATATTACCTGCTTCACTGTGTGGTCTGGTGTTCTCCGTCTTGTGTGCCCACAACATCTCCACTGTCGTTCCTCCAACTTACTGTTTCGGTCCGTGACACACAGGCTACCATGAATGCGTGCACTTCTAATCTTGTATTTTAGTGATCCTGCCGACCATCTAAGCATCTAGGCCTAGGCTGTCCAAGTTTAATAAATTAATTAAAATTGTTAAAGGCAGTTGATATCATGATGAAGTTTTCTAAGCTAGGTAATCAGAGAAACAATGGTTCAAATAGAAAGACCTTGAAGGGTATGCTTAGGGACTTGTAAGCAGTGATTGTTACCTTAGATATGTTGTTGCAACTTCACGAGGCATTCATTCTGCAGTTGACAGATCCCGAGCTTATGATAGTTAGAAAGACACGTAAATGAAACGGCAACCATAAGAACTATGTTCCCAACCTATGGGTCGCTACTCACACTTAAGGTAAAGTATTTTTAAGAGTCTTTTGCTACTGATGCAATATTAGTATCTACATATTATCACATTGTTTTACATTACATTTACACAGGAGGCCCTTAGGAAAAAAATCCCTGAAAGCCTTTGCCATCTTTGGGGATGCTGTATGGAAGTCCTTTTTAGGGAAAAGGAGAATATTAAGTCCTGGATAGAAAAATGGTATGAGGAGAGGTTGGGATTCTGGGGTTAAGGTGTCCAGAAGTGACGGACGTATGCATCCGTCCCCCCGCGGTGCGAGGCAATGAGTGGGTCGATTTTCCGGCTGGAGAGGTCTAGATTAGGTCTCCCTCAACCTGTCTATCCCGTCCCAACCCGCCATACAAACACACGTTAGGCAAATCGTTCGCCACCAAGACAAAACTCACCAATACAAAACTCACTGGGGCATCCCTGATAAGTCACCAAATGTAGCGAACCACTCGTGGTGACCTGTGGCAGGGGTATTGGTTATCTAATAAATGGTTCCCGGGGCGACGGTACCTATACCCGCCTCCCAAATTCGGATATTATAATTGTACAATTTGTGGAGCTGAACATATTTATATTTGTTTTTTTTTTACATTTTAAAGATTCCCGTTAAACGCCGATTTTAGGCGCGTTTTAGCTTTTCATCAAACTGTAATATGTTGACAAGCTTAAAAACTTGATAGTCGTCCTCTTCTGCCGATCAGAATTTGTTCAAAAGCTAAAACGGACTTACAATCGGCATTTAAAGGAGACCTCTCAACTGTATAAAAATGTTGGTGAATATATTATATTATTTATGTTCAGAGTTCCTAAACACGAGTTTACTGACTCTAACCTAATGACTTAATAGATTATCTAAATATACTTTACATGGAATTATTTTAAAATTGGTTTTTGGGGAAAATGAAACTTAATAATCTATACTGCAACTTGAGGCGGTATAGTTTTCTTACTTAGGACGGTATAAATGTGGTGAACGTATGTCTTGCGGTATGAAAGAGACATGCGTATATGAGTGAAACAGCGTGAGTAACGTATAAAAGGTTGTGATTGTTGTTCATTCGTCCTATTTACCATTAGACGTCCTAAGAATACATATATCGGAATAAACATCAATAGTCTACCTACGACTTATTATTGCAAATCACCCTGTGCTGAGATCATCATAATCAGAGGGAATCTGGATCCATCAAAGGGCGTCTAGAAATACATGAGATACCCGGTCACGGCCACATTGGCGCAGCCGGTAGGGATAATATTTCATTTAAATTTCCCATCGTTTGATGTTTCTGTATCGCAATATTAACGTCAAAAATATGGTCTGACGTCGAAGCCGTGTGCAATTTTCATTAAGGTGAAACAGATGTGACCATTCCCATACAATCTATTTTTCAACCGCATTTGAAAACTACAGATAATATTTTATTTATTTTAATGTCGAAAAATAATACTCATAATTAAAAATTCGCGAACGAAAATTTCACAGTTCTATCACTTATAATAACCCAGTAATTAAATTAACAAAATTAATTATTTTGTGCAGAAACTGCTAGCCAAAATGCCCTAATCTGCGTTAGAAGGAGACAAACCTATGTGCGAGCCATACGTTTCACGTGCACGCTTTCAACCCATTCCTATGGTGTTAAAGTGGTCAGTATATTTGTAGTAAAAATGTCAATTTGCGTGGCGCGATTTGTTATTCTGATAGAATGTTCGTTTTGCTTTTTTATGAATGTTCCAGTATTACTCGGCGCAAGGAACATTTGCGGTTTTGGCACGCAGTAAAAAAGGACAAATTAACTATATAATTATAGTGAGAACGACTGTAATTATTTAGAACTTTCATAAATCTCCAACTATCACTAGACGCCCGCCTAGTTATTTTGTTATTGAGACTTGCTAAACAATAAAATGCATAGATCGAGCTGGGTACCTACATTCTGTCCGATTCTCGTCCGTCTGCCACGAGTTTGAAGCTTTTTTCGACTTTGTACAACGCATTATTGTTATTCCATAAAAATGAGGCGTGCTCTTTATAAGAATCAAAAGTATTATTAGAGAGCATACTTGATCGAAGGTAGAGAGTGAATCCAAGACTAAGTAACAAATTTTTTTACAAATATTTTCTCGGTAACTATCTAACTAATAATAATAATAATAATAATTGGACAATTTGTAGAGCGCCGTTCCCCGCAGGGGAAGGCAGAGAGGACGGACCGCCAAACAACTCGGTCTTGGCACACACTATTTGCCTCACTCACATTCATACATCGTCTCATACATAGTCTTCTATTATTCTGACTTTTGACATGACCTGACTCAAGTATCTGATTCATTTGATCGTGCCATGTCTACCTCGTGCGTCCCCAACTTCTTCTACCATTCATATTTGCGTCATATATTCTTCTTATACTACCTAGGTACTTTCTTCATTAATTCGCTCTATATCCACATTTTATAGGTACATTCTGTAGTAATTTATATAAAATTAAAATTAAATAATAAATATTTTGATTACTAATAAATATTTTAATTACTATTTTAATTTTAACAATTAAATTATTTTATTCTGCAGTAATTATTACATTCTGTAGTAATCGTGTAATTTTTACTAATTATCTATCGCCGTTTTCTCGCTGAGAGGATGGGTCACAACTAAGAGTTGAAAGAGAATGTGAGGAATACGATTATTCACATTCATCCACATCTCTTCTATTATTCCGACTGACTGTTCCCAAATAATTAATTCGCTTGATTGCGCCGTTTTTTGCGAAAAATGATCTCAAGAGACACTATACTATAATGTTAGTTGGTATCACAATAACAGAAAAAAAAAATTGTTAGATTTCGCAGAACGAAAGTTGAAGTCGATTTTGTGTTTCTATTGTACAGAAATCGGGTTCTCACCGATATTTTTCATAGATTCTAAGAAATAGATGATGTGGGATCCCAGTTTTAGCCTTGCATTCTTTCTTGATACAGTACACATATTATATTATCTATTTGACGCTTGTAGAACAATCATGCACGGAATTACCACTCATACCCCTCAAGGATCTCATTTCTACGTGTACCCCTTCCTCTGCCAGTTTGAGTGTCAACAATTTTATGAAATCACACCACATACTATATTATTATGTATTGTGATGTTGTTATCCTGACTTGAGCACACGACAAATTTGTTTCTCCATCTGGCAATTCTAACCACTTCGTTGGTTTGACAAATGCGCCCCATAGAAATGTAAGAATTAAATGTAACTTTTTGACTTATTCGCGAAATATTAGCGAGCAAGCAACCGAGAGAATGCATGGTTAATGAGTAGGTATGTACCTACATCGCTTGTTATGAATTAACCGTTTAGCAAAAGCGGCCTCTAAAAAAAGGTCCAGTTAACACCTGCTCCCGCCACACATGCCGTTGTTCCCAGCCGGTTCCTTTTATAAATTTATTCAATCTTCCCAGGCGTTGATTTAATTTACTGAATACAACAAACCTCTATCTCGCGTCTCTCTTCCACGCATGCGGAACATCGTAAAATTTTTGAAATACATCGTTTTCGCGAATGTTTTTTGGTTGGGTAAATAAAAATGTTCTTTACCAACGCGCGCGGAGCTGTGGAAAATGTCTTTTGTGCATATTTTTTATGCAATGAAATTGTGTATTTTTCACCCGTTCTCTACGATTATGTAATTATAGGTACCAATTTTTTTTTAAATATAGATTAATATTACTAATATACGTTCGCGAACCAATAATTCATCTCAATATTAAAAAAGCATAACGTGTTAAAAGTGTTTTATTAGACGATATTGAAAATAGCACCATCTATCGGCGTAAAGTTTCTAAAAATATTTTGAGAATACCCTTAAAGTCGAAAGCCATTAATAAACCTTTTATATCCCGTCGTCCCGGCACAAAGTTATTACGTATTCATCTCCTAAAGGATACGTTGTCGTTTCCTGTCTCGAAGTCGCCAAGTTAAATTATGCAAAACCTCGTGCAAGCCGACGAAACTATTTTGAAAACTTTTCAAAAGGCGCCTTCTAAAATTTGCTTGCAGTTTCAATATTATATTGTTTTCTTAGAAAATCAAATCACAAAGCTTTGTTAGAAAAAATGATATTTTTTTCATATGGCTTTGTTGGTAGAATGATATTAAATACACTAATGCAGCGGTCGGCAATAAGTTTTTGTGGTGGGCAATTTTTTGGGGGGCCACGCGAATGTTGACGTCACTCGTTCGCGTGCGAGCCTGCTCGATCAGTGTGCTTGTGACTGCCCGTCTGATCGGCACAAAATTATTACGAATTTTAAATTTGCTTCCAGTCTTCAATGTTATATTATTTTCTTACACAGCTTTGTTAGAAAGATTGATAGTCTTTTAATATGGCTTTGTTGGTAGAATGATATTGCATATACTAGTGCAGCGGTCGGCAATAAGTTTTGTTAGCGTGCCATTTTTTTGGGGGGCATCGCGAATGTTGATATCACTCGTGTGCGTGCGAGCCTGCTCGATCAGTGCGCTTGTGACTGCCCGTCTGATCGGCACAAAGTTTTTACGATTTTAAATTTGCTTGCAGTCTTCAATGTTATATTGTTTTCTTAGAAAATCAAATCACAAAACTTTGTTAGAAAGATTGATAGTATATTCACATGGCTTTGTTGGTAGAATTATATTGCACCCACTGGTGCAGCGGTCGGCAGGTTTTTGGTGGCGGGTCAAGTTTTTTGAGGTCCACGCGATTGTCGATGGCATTCGTGCGCGTGCGAGCCTGCTCAATCAGTGCGCTTGTGACTGCCTGTCTGATATCCCGTCGTCATCGTGCTTCGTGCCTAGCAGTTAGCAGCATCGTATAGCGCAAATGTTCCCAACCATATATGAAGTATATTTTCTTCAACGCTCCCCGCCCAACTCTGCTTAAATAAAAGCAAGATAGAAAATACGTAAAATGACATGTTTTGAAATATCACGACCGACCGTTGTTAGCGTGGTTGTTATTGGTTCCCACTCGGGCATTGCTGATTCGAACCTTTTCTAGTTAGTCCTCCATCATTGCAGAATTCACATTTTCCACTTATTACTCGTATGATTGATGTGGGTGAATTTTCAACATTTTACAAAGCGTTATTCACACCTGGCGGGTGTTGCTCCATCGCGAACGGCTGCCACGCCGAGACTAAGCGTCACAGAGAGTGCAGCGTGGTAGGCATTTGGCGTGGTGGAACCAGGCTGCACGCCAGTATTCTTAGGATCGCCAGGATCTAGCGTAAAATCGTTCCCCGCGACCGCAGCACCTTGGATACCTTATTTTACGGACAGCCCTCGTACATAGTAGTTATTGAATTTCACTCGGGCTTTGCTCGTTTTTAAAAACTTACATTAATATTTTCTTCACAAGATATAGATATGAAAAATATATAACTGTGACCAATGGTGTGTCAACCATGGTGGGAAGGAATAATCGTCCATTCAAAGATCTTCACACCCTGCGGGTCAGAAGGAAGCCCTTCGCGGGCCACATCTGTCCCGTGGACCGCCAATTGCCGATCGCTGCGCTAGTGTATTAAAGAATAAGAGACGAAGCCATAGAACTTGTAAGGTCGTCACATAAATAGCAATCTCTTTGTGGTTTGACATTATAGGCACCTGAATGAAAACCACTTTATTATTGCAAACTCTACTAGGACAACATACAAAGCGAGACAAGTTGTCGATGAATGTTACAAATAAATGTGTTTAAATTTATAGTAAATTTTAGGCAACTTTTTACGACCGTATTACGGAAGAAGGGATCGGAAAAAATTAATACAGGATGTCTAATGGGCGTTTTATATTATTAGGGTTTGCAAATCCCGACCTTTTTCACCACGTTTGGTGACCGGTAGTTATACCGGGTTCATGAGGTAAGGTTTTTCCGGGTCTTGGCGGCGGGTATCGAGAGAGACTTATTGAGGAAGACCTTATGATCTCTGCAGCAGCACTCTATCGGAATATCGCCTTGCACCACATTTGAAGGGATGGATTCATACATCCGTCACTCCTGGACAAACTGACCTCTAAATCCTACCCACTCATCATACCTTTTTCCTTCCCAGAAATTCCTTTCCTTCTTTTCTTAAAAATATCCTACACACAGCAACCCTAAAGGTGACATAGGCCCTGGTGGAAATTATATTCCTCAGAAGCACCTTTATGGAGTGGAGCTATTGTAAAAAAAATCTACTAGTAATTTGATTTTAAATACCTACTGACAATTTTCATTTAGTTGGCTATACAGCGCCCTTGAGGTGATTTTCAGCGCCCTTGAGGTGATTTTTCACAAAAACGGCGCTATATAAATCGTCCAAATATTATTATTATTATTATTATTATTTATACGTCTATTGAATTCTTTAAAAAATTGATAAACTACAAATCAAACATACACATGAGACGAGGAAAAGAAATGAACTAAGACTCCCCTTCAGGAAAAAACACAGAGTCAAAAGTCATTGATGTACGGAGCATTGAAGATATTTGGAGAATTACCAGAAGAAATAAAATTGGAAGAGAGCATAAAGGCATTTAAAATTAAATTGAGAAGATATGTGATTGATTTGGTATAGTGTTATTTTATTATGTTATTTTAAGTGTATGTATATTTATGGATTGTATTAGGACATAGATAACTATGTACCTAATTTAAAATACCGCAATAAACAATAAACAAAATGAACCGCCATTCTGTCTCGAGTGCTAGGACTAGGAGTAATAACATCTTACTTCTTACTTACTAACCACCCCGTTTCCAACCTCTTTCTTTATAAATTTGAGAGCTTAATAAAAGTTAATCTGTTAAGCACTCGAATTATGTACCTACTTACAAATCTTGTGATTTCAGAGGAAATTTTTATAATCGCGATATACTCAAAAACTGCTGAGGGGTCGTCCATTAATCACGTGAGGTTCGAAAGGGGATGGGGGGGGGGGGGGTTCGGAAAAAATCACGAAATATAACAAGGAGGGGGGGGGGTTAATGAGATATCACGTGTATTTATTTTTCGTTAAACGCACGACTTCTAAAGAAAATGCTAGCCAAAAACAACCTGCAACCTTAATGTCGCTCTGTAAATTTTTATCACGATGCTTAAATCTTGCAAAATTTAATCAGATTTTACCGGTATTTGATGGCGTTGGGTTTCGTTAGCTGGCGCAACGCGTGACCGGGTCAGCAAGTTTATTAAGTAAGAGGAAATTAGAAACAAAAATGGACGAAGATTTCCTAATTATATAGAAATTCAGCCATGCAATGCGTAATAATGCAAAGTCAAATATTTTTGTTTTCAAAATTTGATCACCCAGAAACATTATATAGATGGGGGGCATCCATTATTTACGTGAGCAGTTTTTCTTCCAATCTAGACCCCCCCCCGTCGGTGAGATAAATTTGGGCCAATTCGTATATTTCTTTCAAGTATCTAACGTGAGATTTTGCTGGACCCCCCCCCTGTTTGTGCTCACGTAATTGGATACCCCCATGCAACCTAAGAATTCTTAATAAAGTGCTCAGCGTCCTTGAGGTAATTTTTCACAATAACGGCGCTCTGTAAATTATCCGATTATTATTATTATATGTTTTTGGACGTCGGCTGTTCACGTTATTATTGATTTTACAATAATTAATGTAATAAAAATAATAAATATTTACGACTCACGGTATTGTACAGTAGCTTATATAATAATCACACCTTGTATTCCGTTTACCGTAGCGCGGTAGGTGTTGGTCGTCTGGTTTCTTAGCCAGCTGGCTTCCTACCAATAACTCTTGCAATAACGGTCCGGTACATCTCGAGGACTGCATCTATAATGCATTTGCCAAAGTGTGGCTGTAACCCCTCCAGCCTCGGCCATATTTTGTCAGAAGGTCAGAATATTTCCGCTTTGCAATAATTTATTTTTATTTTTTATTTAACGCCCAGAGGGCTTTTACATGTTTGGTAGTACAATTCACGACAGATAATTTTAAAACAAATAAAGAAATAATAAAAATTAAATTAGATAAAAAATGCACACAAGTCATAAAAATACTAAAATACAGATGTGTTTAGGAATAATGGAATGTATTTTTTTTACAAGATCCACAAAACTCGCCAGTTAAATATATCACTTAAGTACTGATTTCTCATAGTGTGAAATCGTTGTATCGGAGAGTGGGAAATGTAGTTCCGCTTATGAATACTGCAGTAGAATAGTGTATTTAGTCGTGTGTTAATGTGGATATTCGTAAGTTTATGAGTTGTAGGAATTTGCAACAGTTGAATTTAGGTATTTTCAATAAAAATGTTAAGTTGTTTATTTTACATCTGTCTTCTAATGTGTGAACTTTTAGAATATTTAATTAAAAAATATGTATTAAGTCTTCTAGTGGGATATTTAATATAAAATTTATAAAACGCAGAAATATTTTTTTGTATTCGCTCAATGTTATTAATGTGAATTTTGTAAGATGGAGTAGATATTCAGTTTGGCTTCTAACTAGAGATACGTATAATAATAAATGGAACGTTTCTGAACGTAACCGAAAACTAAAAACTGTTTTTGAATGGTGATAAAATGCGCTATAAAATTTTATAATTAGAAACAAACGAATATTTTTTTAAGAATTAAAATTTTGAATACAAACATTTTTTTTTAAATGGCCCTACTTACGTTTTTTCTAACTAAAATCTCTGATAACGAAAAAAAAACACACATACATATTTTATTAGACAAATGTATTATAAACGTTATTAAAATATTTCGTTAAAATTTCACAAAGTTTCATTTTTTTTTCAAAATGCGATCCGAAGCTTTTTTTTCGTAAAGGTGTACATTTTATTTATTTTGTGGTTATTTTTTTTTAGATATTAATATAAAGCGTGGTGTTTTCTCTTTCTAACACCGTTTAGATCATAATTCTCACTACGATAATAAGGGAGACTCAACGATATCTATGAGACATATATGAGTTGTTCCCAAAAGCGAGCAAATTAGCCTGAGGGGTTAATATGACACCTGATTCACTGGTATTCAATTCACAACGTTTGTTGAAGTGACAAATATTGGGCACAGTGGCGGGGCGATCTATTTCTTGGCCCACTGGCAAACTTCGGATCAGCACTGTGACGCACAATGGCGCAAAACTCCTCTTTCTAAATTCATATCACCTACAAGCAATCAAACTTACTAATTTCAGTTGTTTGTGATATAGTGTGTTAGTATTGTATGAAAACTGGATCAATGATCTCAAATTTGCTTTGAATTTAAGTGTGATTTTCAAAATTGAATCTGATTGTGTGAAGAATTTAGTCAAACCGTAAAGTAGGTAGGTACCTTCCTATTATAGTATACATAATATATATAATAATATATAATATTTTCAAAATTAGTTTGCGCTAGTACGACGAACAATTTACATATGTAAATTCTATATAAATAGTTTATCTGGATAAGGTTTCCAGTGAATAAATTTCTTAAAACTAATATTTTTTACACAACAGACAGGGTTAAGAAACAAAAAAATTACAAAAAATAAATGCCAACTGTCCAATAATGGTGTTAAACAGTATGTAAACATGAAACAATAAATGATCTTACTAATAAACGAATTTAAAATTTTACACCGCTGATTAAAACAACCATCGATGAGTTGTGAACAATTTAAACACACTTTATTAGTAAGGGGGGAAGTGTGTAAAACAACAATAACAAAAAAACAAGAGAAAATAAAGTTTCAATGCCTCACTGCCATAGAAATTTTCAAGAAATTTTATCTTTCTGTCGCTAAACATTATTTTTAATTCCCTGAAATATATGTATGAGTGGTACATTTGCAAAAGTGACTTATTCCATTTTTTATCTAATTTGCTATTGCAACGCCACTGCTCGTGATACAAATAGCAAATGCACAAAGCATACGATATAAATACATAATAATAATACATTTATTACCTGTATCTACCTAAAATATATATTATTCATTCACTGCATGTCTATTTGTCGTATTTTCACGTGCACTTGTGTCTAACGACGAAGACAATAATCTTGTTCTTCTTTATCTTTACAAGCATACAAAACAATCTGTAAAAAGATTTTGAGTTCACCTGCACAATGAAATAAACAATAATTTTAGGGCATTCTCCGCCGCCAAGAGACTACATGAGAATGATGTCAAATTGACCTTTTTGTAACCTCAATTCACGCCTTCTCCGCTAAATCCTTTCTTGTGTATGCCGGTAGTTATATAAATATGTATATTTTCCCACCTCCAGAATGAATTTAATATTCAAATCATGTTCGGGACGCCATTTCTGTCAAACGAGTTACTTACTCGACGAGTAGTAGATGCGAATGCAACTCGCATAGCGCGCTGACAGCACTGTCATTAGCGTGCAACTGACGTCGAATTCGTAGTCGACGCGTATCGTCGTGCACTCGAACACTATCCCGATGTAAATATCTAAATGTATACGTTTATGAAACCATAGTTTTGAATCGCAATTTGAAATTTTTTATTAATTATTTTATACATGCCATGTAAAAATAATGAATGGAATAGGAACGACAAAAAAGTGAGGTGACAATTTCTATTTTTGAGACTGACAATTCATGGTGGAATTCCATTATAATATATGTATTATAATAAAACGAATATATGAGGTTACAATGATGTTTATAATACATTTGTCTAATAAAATATGTATTTGGTTTTATTTGTTTTCGTTATCAGTAATTTTAGTTTGAAAAAAAACGCGAGGTGAGCCACTTTTAATTTTTTTTAATGTTTGCATTTAAAATTTTTATATTTAAAAAATTATGTCTTTATTTTGAACTATAAAATGTGAAAGCGTATTTCACCTCCTTTCCTTTTAGTTTTCGAATATTTTCAGAAATGTTCCATTTATTTGCATTTTATTGTAAAGCGGAAATATTTTACCATCTGAAGAATACGCAAAATTTCTGAAGGGCTAGCAAATTAGTACGCGGGTACTCGCGAGCGGCGCGTACGCTACTCGCACGAAACTCGAGTCGCTTGTAAGTATCTCCATGTACGATTGGCTTAGCAATCAAATTCTTGTAAAAGTTTTATTCACTTACAGAATAAGGTTAAAGTTGGAGAATTCTGCGTTTTTACGCCGCTCTACATTTTGCAAAATTGCCCGACTCGTATGTAGATAACGCATTTGAAAAGAACATGTTTTTAATCTGTTGAATTCAGCTCAAACGTACTTGTCACTTGATTATTTGTTTCTTTTAGTGGGTAGGATTGAATGGTCAGGTGGAAATGCTTCAAAAGTTTTCTAAGTCTTCAAGTATTTCTTCTTTCCAACACCCGTTCACCCAGGATCAAACTTGAAAGATGAAAAACTAAAAAAAGCACTTACCTAACTAATTATGATTCTTCTCTTTTATCTATTTAATTTTTAGGTATCTACTTTAAACTCTTCAAACAGACAGCATTGCCGTTCTTTACCAGAGATAATATGACACACAAACACACACACACTTGTCGAATCACACATTGCTTTATACTTTATAGTATCTACCTACACATGCATTAGGCTGGACTTCAAAATCTTTTTTCGAATTTGGATACAAAAAGCGAATAAAAAACGATACAAAACTTGCACACTCGAATACTAACCTTTTTTTTAATGTCATGCATGTACCAAAACCTGAATAACTATCCTCTTTTCGAACATTGGCATTTTTTAAAACTGAAAATTTATTTGTCACGTTCCGGTTCCGGTTTTAAGATAATGCTCGATTTAATTATTCAGTGTAGGATTATTTTTCAAATGTGAAATCGTCAAATTAAAAAATATTACTTATAAAAATTTATTTCGAAATTTAATTTACAAATTTCGTTTCTTTGGTATAAAGTAGCCAGGTATTTAAGTACCTACTTCTTAACCCGGTTGATCACAGGAGACCTGTTCGAAGACATTTGTCCCAGCTCACAAAGGTCTCGTTGAAATCGTTGTGTCTCCCTTACTATCTTAGTGAGAAGTATGATCTAAACATTCTAAACGGTATAGGAAAAAGAAAGCAACACGCTTTATATTCTAATATAAAAGTAATAATAATTCAAATGTTCACCTTTATTAAACCAAAGTTTCTAATCGCAATTTGATAAAAAAATAAGAAACCATGATTTTTTTAGGAATTATTTTTACAAGAAACGACAAGGTTATTGTTACCTAACAGTAAAGTTTGTAATTCATTTGTCTAAGTATACATGTATGTGTTATTATTTTTTTCCGTTTCAGTAATTTAGTTAGAAAAAACGTAAAGTGAGCCATTTTTAAAACTGTTTAAATTTTGCGTTCAAAATTTTTATATAAAAAAAAATTACATGTTTATTTCTGATAATAAAATTTGAAAGCGTCATCACCTTTCGAAAACTGTTTTTAATTTTAGTATAACGTTCACAAATATTTCTTTTATTTGGAAATATTTTGACCTTCCGACAAAATAGACACGATGCCTGAGGGTTTAAGCCAGTTTAAGGTGTCATAATTCATTATATATTCCATCTTGAATTATTAACAATATTTCGTACCTACTTCAATCTGCTGTCTCGAATGTATCGCCTATATAATTCTAACAGCTGTCGCGAGTAATAATAAATTACACATCTGAACTTGTTTATAAATAAACTGTTTTTAAAAATTAAATAATAATATTATTGAATTTACATATAAAAGAAATAAAAAAATTAATACTTCCATTCATTTGCGGCTCACCCTAACGTACATGCAGGGCATACATACGAGCAGCTAATGTCGTCAGGTTGTATTATTATTTTTCTATGGAATACAGGTACGCTACGATATCTAACGGGTTAGACTGGGATGCCGCTATCCAGGCGTATAGCGTCGTCCCGCTCGCACTCGCGCGGCAAGCGGGCGCAACTTCGCCGCGAGCGTGGGACAGGTGACCGATGGTAAAATGGGGGCACCTCGCAAAAAGGAAAATTTATTATTTTATTATTTGTCATAATTTTTTTAGTATCTTAATTTTCGAGTCGAGCCATGTAAAGAGTCAGAATAACAGAAGAATGTGTATGAGACGAAGTATGAATGTGAATGATGCAAGGATTTATGTCAATATATAGTTTTGTGACGATCTATCCTCTCTGCATTCACATGCAGAGAAAAGGCCTGATGGTTAGTAAGTTTTAAAACCTCTGATATTTTTTATACCTACTTCTTTATTTCTTATTGACTTAAGTCCGAGATTTTTAACACATTTCTTCGGAACCATTTTTTTTCAACGATATTATGGAACAAACTTTATTACATATTGTCTTCGTTTTTGATAGTTTATAGTGTATTTCATAGCCCCGTAGCTCATGATGGAAATTCCAGAACGGAATAGCTATGCTAATTGCCTGATGCCAGAACTCAGAGAACTAGTGGGATCAATCAGATTTTCGGCTTTGTTCTGTACGTAGTAATTTATATTAAATTCATTTTTTTACTGCTATACATAATATACTGCTTTTACTGTATATACTTGAATATACTGCATATTTTTTAACATATATACTACTTTTTATACTGCTGTTTCGTCTTCCCAAAGCATTAATGTGGACTTTAAAAAAATCAAGAAACCGGTTTGGAAAAGAAAATATTTACATAATAATACCTATGTAGTTGTTTATTACTGCTGCGCTCTAGTCTACCTAGATCTGTTGTGATATGTATAGATTTGTATGAGAAATTGTATAATTTTTTAAACGTCTTAATTTAAATTTAAAAATTCCATTTTCATCTACAAAGAAAAGATTAATATTATGTGTAAAGGTAGTTTAAAAAAATAAAAGATACCCCGCTGGTTTCGACTTTCACCGCTGAACCTACCATCTTTTTATCTTTTTTTGACAAATTTCCTTAAATAGCTCACAAATATTCTAACACAAACAAAACATCTCACAAATTTAAATAATAACAATATTTGTTCATATGAAGCAGTTACTTTGTGATGTGACATTATAATTTAAAATAAAACAATAACTTTGTAAACACCACTTTTATTTTTATACTTTATGCCGACCGGGTTTCGCTACAACCGTAGCTTCTTCAGGGCAGTACAATCTCTACTAAAATTAATTTACATGTGTGTTTATAACTAATACATGATTAAACCAAATGGGCCGGACTCCTCAAGTAACGGAGGAAGTAGGTATAGGTGTAGATGGAGAATTGGGAAGGGAACGGGCGTGTTCTTTGTCAATAGGGAACAATCTTAGTATGGGACTTTTATTTAAATTTAGTTGGTTATTAACTACCTTACTGTTAGTGTTTATGGCTTTCCTTAGTTCAAGTGCTTCCAGATTGTCTAGCCTAATACCGATGTTGTTTTTATGAATTAGTGTGGCGCCTACTAAATTTAAATAAAAGTCCCATACTAAGATTGTTCCCTATTGACAAAGAACACGCCCGTTCCCTTCCCAATTCTCCATCTACACCTATACCTACTTCCTCCGTTACTTGAGGAGTCCGGCCCATTTGGTTTAATCATGTATTAGTTATAAACACACATGTAAATTAATTTTAGTAGAGATTGTACTGCCCTGAAGAAGCTACGGTTGTAGCGAAACCCGGTCGGCATAAAGTATAAAAATAAAAGTGTTATTTTAAAAAATAACAATATTATTATCATTTTGACCTTGCTGTCAAGTGGATCATTTACTGCCATCGCCGCTAGACACCGCCTGGTTCATTTTAATAAACATTATCAATGGCAGACCAGTCGCGGCCTAACGCTGGGTTGGCTAGATCGTGCCCGTCTTATAATCGAATGTTTTCAAATTCAAATTCAGAATAGAACATTAATTAATTTTGAAAAATTTGAATACAGCGAACAGTTGATAATAATTTATAATAACTACGGCGGTTTGTGCAGTGTTTTGCCTTCACAGCTTTTGAGTTGTTCGACTTTTATTTGTGTTGCTCGTGTTGAAGTTTTTCTATCACGGTTTGTGTTACTGTTGTTTATAGTACGTTTGTGTTGAGCTTTTACAGTGGTTTGTGGCACCATAAGCCTACGTTGTGTCTGTGTTTAAAACGTGCATATTATTTCTTTGGGACTTGGATATAAAATTGACAAGATGAGCTTTTTCGATTCAAAATCGATTAGTCTAGTTATTACAGCACTTTGCTAATTTTGAAACGTCGACAATCGGTGATCGATGTGTGGGTTGTCGAAATGTTTCTGTTTTGCCCATCACTTATAATCGTTCGCTGTTTCTTTGAACGGACGACCTTCGTGGTTCTTGGTGGAGTTGTAACCTCCTATACTCTTCTGGACCGAGAGGTCGTGGGCTCGAAACCCGGCGTGGGCCACCTTTTTTGTACGACGTATTTAACGTACATAGGTATTCAATTTAAATTAAATTATATTATATATTATGCCCTGGTGTGAGGTAGTATAAAGTTGCTTGAAATGGATTTAGTCATGTTTAAAGACAAGATATGAATAGCGATCTTTCTCTTCTCCTTCTCCTACTACATTAATTGAATTCGACATCTTTACTCAGTAACCATAGTTCAAAATGAAATATAACTATATCTTTTTTTAGTATTAAATTAATTCATGTTATGATCCAAGGCGTTTTTCAAAGAGAGAGAGTATGAAAACAGTGTGCTAATATAGTTGTGAATGATGAATACCTGGAGCAGGTGGATAGTTTGTGTATTTCGGAAGTATGTTTACGAGGGTTCCACGACAACTCAACAAAGTGGTATTTCAACAACCCTTTTCAAAGTTATGAAAATAATGCAGGAATGAACGCTGTTGGCACTTACAAAAAACTGAATAAACGAAGCTAGCAGTCCACAATGGAGTGCTGGTACCTACCCTGATGTATGGCAGTGAGGAATGATACTGACAGAGGAAGGATAAAAGTAGACTGAATGCTATAGAAATGAGATCCCTGAGGCATGTATGTATGTGGTGAAACCATGTATGATCGTGTGAGAAATGTGGAGATCCGCAAAAAATGCAAGGCTGATTGATATAAGTGTAATAAGACTGACGAGTAAGATTAAGAAAGGGACGCTCAGAGGGTTTGGGCATGTATAGCGAATGAACGAAAAAAGTAGTGTGAAGTGTGAGGGGCAGTGGCGGTTCTTTACAGGGGGACAATGGGGACAGTCCCCACCAGTTACACTCAAAACCTACTAAAGGAAATAACAGTCGATGCCGCCAAAATGAATGAATTCTTTAAACATAAAAGTAATTAACATTAGTAGAAATAAAATACAAACAATTATTCCGGATGATTTTAATAAGACCCTACGCGCGTACAGCGAACAATGTACGGCGCAAAAAAAGCAGGTCTATTTCTCAGTGCGCAGAATTACTGCGCACTTGGGGGACAATCCGAACTATCCCCATACTTTCCTTGCGTTGTTTCGCGATCGTATGCAACTGCGCATGCGCAGTAGTATGTGAGTTCAAGCATCTGCGGGGACAATCCTTTAGATCCCCATAGAACCATTTGTTTGCGAAGTTACGGGCGGGAATCGCTCGCGTTCAAATTAGTTTGATGATAATCTCGCAAGGTAAAGCTTTATTTTTATTACATTTCATTGTAAATTGGCATATTTTCTATAGACATTTTATATTATTTTGTGTTAAATATATCCGACTAGCATGATTAGACCATCAAATTTTTTTTTGAGAAATTTTATAATATATAATAATAATAATAATATTCTACGGGTGATGAGATTCCGGTACGTAAAAAAGTCGATCCCCACCACTAAAGAAGTGCTCGAGCCGCCACTGGTGAGGGGGCATACATTAATTACATGAGCAGTTTTTCTTCCAATCTATACCCTCCCCCCCACTTGACGAGATAAATTTGAGCCACTTCGTATACTATTTTCAAGTAACGTGAGATTTTGCTGGACCCCCCCCCCCTTTTGAGCTCACGTAATTAATGTATGCCCCCTAAGAAGAACATAATGTGACGTAAATATAAATGGTAAAAGTCGGGGACGCCTGAGGAAGACATGCCAAAATCAAATGAATCAGATACTTGAGTCGGGCCATGCCAAGAGTCAGAATAATAGAAAAATATGTATGAGACGATGTATGAATGTGAAAGAGGCAAGGAGTGTGTGCCAAGACCGAGTCGTTTGGTGGTCCATCCTCACTGTGTCCCCCGCGGGGAAACTACGTTATAGTTGTTAGTTATGAGTTATGACCCATTGTACGAGTCTTTTAAAATTATAAAATTGTATGTTTTGATCACCATTAAAACACATAATTTTTTTTTAAATATATCTACAATGTCGACAAGCTTCTTTATCTACTATCGAAACATCGTCAGGGCAATACAAATATTACCATTAAACATTATTATATAAGTATACATACCTAGTATACTACCCAGTGGCGTAGCTAGCATGGGTGGCACCCGGGCGGACAACGTGGTGGTGTCACCCCCCTCTCCATTAAAGTTGATAAACGCATATTTTAACTTCATACAAAATTGGGGGGGGGCGGCTAGAGAAAGTCATTCCCCCGTCGGGTGGAACCCGGGGCGGTCCGCCCCCACCTCGCTACGCCACTGCATCTACCTACTTAATGAAAACAAATTAATAACTTTGTAAACACTACTACACAAAAGTGTATTTGCGAAGTTTGAAGAAGTAATCTACCTACTCTAGTATGCTTTTGAATCTCGATTATTCGATCGATCGACTCGATTCGACTCGACTAAATTCGATCGATTATAGCGTAGAGCTCATCTTGTGTATTTGTTATTCTTTATCCTGCTGCACATTATAATCATAACAATAATAGTCTGTTTCTAAAGCTTGTAGCTGGTGTTAGAGAATTATTCCGTTGATGTCATCGCCCATTTACAATAATAATAATAATATTAATAATTAATTTATAGTCCTAGCATCAGATCAACTCTGTTGTACGATTCAGCCAATCGACTGAATTCAGTATTGATATTTTATTTCTTCGTTGATTATTCATCGACTTGGTATGGATTCTATTGAAAAATGTGTTGTCTCTCATCCAAAAAGGTAAGTCATTCGTGGAGATGTGAAACAGGTCTGCGAAATTATTTTTATTTAAATTGACACCTGCTAAGATTTTTATGGACGATGTGTTACTAATATGCATCGATTGTGATTTAACTGAAAAACTAAAATTAAAAATGTAATGTGACGATGATAAACACTTTAAATTAAATTTAATAATGTTTTTATGAAGTTCTGCAAGCATTTTAGTTTTTATTTTTTGACATCTGTTTCGGCTAATTTCAAACTGTTGTAAGCCGAAACAGCTGTAACCAAAATAAAAACTAAAATATTTAAAAAAATTAAATGGATATCTACGAATTAAACACAAAACAATTTAAAATATTAAAAAAAATAACTTTGTAAAAACCACCATATAATCAATATTATCAACATGTTTCTTCGTCAGGATAATATTAAGTTTATCCTAACGAAGAAAACTTGGTTTTCGAAACATGTCGATAACATTGATTATGTAGTGGTTTTTACAAAGTTATTTGTTTTCATATAATTAAAAATGACACAAAGTATATTTGCAAAGTTTTGAAGAAATAAACATAAAAATAGTTCAATTTATACCAATTTGCCTACAAATCGTTCCAAAATTTTGTCATACAAGATGGCTGCTATGCAATTTCACCTCAACCTAGGCTTGGCTTCAATGTCATTTATAAAAACGCACAAACGCTCTGCCCAGTGCCTTTTAGGTGGTTCCGCGACTTTTCATCCCGCGATAAAATATCCTACGACAAAACATTCCCCAACAAAATATCTACTAAAACCTAACCCAACCTAACAAAAAATGAAACAAAAACAATACAGATATCTTGTAAAGACAATAAATTATTGTTCAAAAATGTTAAAATGCAAAATACGGTTAGGTTAGGTAAGGTTAGGTTTTAGTAGATATTTTGTTGGAGTTTGTTTTGTTCGTAGGATATTTTGTCGGAGAATATTTTGTCGCTGGATGAAAAGCGCATTACCCTTTTGGAACAGTGTTTTCTACTATTGTTTCAGATTAAGAAATTATTTTATTGATTGCAATTTGCAATTTTTAAAAGTTTCCTCACAAATTTAACTCGCCCTACCCCATTTTCAACGCATGGTTATAAAATCATGGTCATTAAAGTCAAAATTTTATTTTCAATTAGATTAATTCTGTTTTGAATGTAGTTTTTATGTGGGCACTTTTCCATCGTAAAAACAACGTACCGATGTTTTAATTAGGTACTTCTCCAAGACAATGGCTCACTTATTTGTATTATTTGAATCAACAATGGTTTTTTAACACGTGCCCTGTGCACAGTGGTGTGCAGTACTGTGCAGTCCAAAAATGCCAAAAAGCTGTGCCTATCCCAAAAACGAACTAATATTAAAATATGCGACAAATATCTGATCAAAGTGTACAAATAAAAAGAAAACAAATCATATTGTATACACCACTCATTTGATCAAAGATTTTATAAAAGTTTTTAATAAGTAGATAATAATGCAATTATTACCTTTTCGAAAATAATTTATAATTTTTATTTTATACAGCGTGTAACAGCACGTACCCGTAGGATTTTAACTTCCATTCAACAATTCCTGAGCACATGAGTACAAAAATGTAGATGTAATTTTATTTATTTATTTATTTATTGAAAAATAAGAAATACATAAAAACATAAGCTGCACATCTCACTAGGGCATTCCTGTATCGAGATATGCAGTTTTACAATAATGTAATAAAAAAATAAAAACATAATAATAAACTTAAAGAAGAAGCACTCAGTACAGTTATTCAAATATTACTAATTAATAATTATTTTGCTTTCCGATAATTTTTTCCACTGAACTCCAGATTCCTACCCACATTTCATACCTTTTCCTTCCCAGAATACCCTCACCTTCTTTTCTTTTTAAAAATCTTTTAAAAAAGGTGAAAATAATTTCTCCTGTTTGGAGCTCTTGTAAAAAGAATGCACGCCATTGACAACGAAGATGGTACCAAGTAGGTATTTAACTATAAAAACGTAATTGTCTATGGAAAATTAGTACCTATGTAATTATTAATTATTACTTATTACCTTCCTACATCAGTTTTACGAATGCGGTGATTTTGCCCATTACACCGCGCCGTCTTCGTGACAAATTCGTTTTTATCGTATTACTAGCGAGTTCCCGGCATGCGTTGAAATGCCACTTAATAAAGGGTGTCCCTTGCGTGTCATTTCCCATTCATCCCGTTCATCTTCCGCCGCCTCTTCCTCTCCCATGTCCCCTTCAACAATTAAAACTTAAATAAATAAAGTAGCTCTTCTAGTAGGTTTTGTTTGAAAAAGTCGCGCAGTCGTTCTTCTTGGAAAATGCATAATATCAAGAAAAACTAGATGCAGTCATCAATACATTTAGTCTACATTATTAGATAGCATCTCAACTCACCGCGGTGACCTTGGTACATAATTAATTTTGTTTGTAGTGTTATGACGCCTCAAAAACAAACATCTGCTTCATCTTTAATTGATGACTACGTGACATCAATTATAACGAGGAAAATCGTTAATTGCGTGTCTATACCTTTATAGTTTGAATCGTACAGGTTTTTTGTTATGTTTTCTGTAAGGCGTGGAAACTTGGACACTAAACCAAACATTGAAGCGAAGCTTAATGCTAAATCACCATTTTAGATATATTTACCACAAATCGGTGTACATTAAAATGGATAAATTGAAGCTTTTCTTTCCGTTTCCATTTAAAAGAATTAAAATAATATTTTTTATTTACTTAATGAAAAGTATAAGCGTAAACTACCAAAAAATACAATTTTATGGCTCAAATTATCTGTAACAGATTCATTATTAATTGTTTTTGTGTTTAATTCGTAGAATTCCATTTAATTTTTAAAAAGTTTAATTAAAATTAAATTTAATAATAATAAGTTATTATCAAGTTCTGCATGTATTTTGGTGTGCATTGATTGATTTCCTGTTTTTCTTTCTTACGATACGATAAGATACACCAGGAGGCACTGATTTATTAGGACTCTGAACACGTGTACGTAACACTCGGTATCGAAACAGTCTTTATGGTGTCACTTAAAACTCTCCGATATTCGATTAAAATATTATTATAACACAGGTTAATTACACAATAATATGATAATTTCATGATAAAAAATTGAATCTGTTAATTAAAATATGTATTCCAATAATTTTTTAGCCTGATTGAACGTAATATAACACGGTTATTCACAAAAAACCCAAGGGGTCGACAAAACACGTCAAGCCGTGATCAAGCAGAAATTTACCCTTTTTTTTCTTTCTTATAAAATTTTTCACAAAATAAATAAAAAAAAACCCTGACAATAGAAAGAAATCTTGACACCTAGACTACGTTTGCCGAACGATTTTTATACCTATTACCTATACCTATTCTTGATGATGTAAGCACATTAAAAATACATGCATTTTTGGCTTGAGGCTTCCTCTTAACATTGAAGATTTTAAAATTTTATTATGATAATAAAATAAATAAATCTGGCTAATTTATAAATTATTAATCGATTTGACAGTTGCTAGCTGTGTGGATAAATGCATTGAGTCCCCACCAAGGCTTCGCCGTTCAATCCGCTGATAGCCAATTCCTCCATCATTGCACAACCAATTTTTTTCTGTTTATAATAATTAAAATAGGATAAATTCAAATACAATATTGTCGCATTATTCGTAACTCGGGAATGTTTGTCCATCTTCAGATCAACAAAAAAGGATTGCATTTTTATTGCTAGACATTCAAAAAGAAATAAACTTTAAAATATGTATATTCACACGAATTCCTTATTCTGAATTGTAATTGTCTCACTGCAAGCAATTGCACAAAACATGCATTACGTTCGTGTTAACATATTGATTTATTGTATTTTTAAAGTCAACTTTGCGTGGGTTTGTTGAATTTCCATGCCTCCATTAAAACGTACTGAATGATTTGCTTCGTATCACGAAAATTCACAATTTACACGAAAGGTCACTGCTTTAGAACTTTCCTATCTCACAAGGGTCACAGGTCGGGCAAGATTGGATCATTATGGTATCATTTTATGCAATAGATGGACCCATAATAATGACCTTGAGAGTACAATGATAAGTTAAGCAATTAATCGTCTATTACATTTTTTTTTAAATTTTCTTTTATACAGGGTGTAACAGGACGTAACCAGCGATTCCTGAGCATATTTGTAATATGTAGATGTCATTTTGCTGTCCGATAACATTTTTTTTCTATTAAAAACATTAAAAATATTTTTTCATCACACGCCACAACCTACTAGTTGCAACATTATCTTCATTTGACTAACATTATCTTCATTTTCTTAACGCACATATTATTGGCTGCTATCTTTATATATGATTGCAAGATTCCACCCGAACTAAACGTTATCTAGTGTCTGGATAAATATTCATCCATTTTATTTTTAACACGCGACATCTATTGACTTTTTCTGCAAGTCTAGGATGAATATTTTGAAATGGGTTCCATAGCTTAGTTGGTAGAGCACTTGCCATGTAAGCAAAGGGCCCTGGGTTCGAGTCCCAGTGGAACCAATATCTTTTTCTGATTTTTCTGTCTCCAGATTTTTGATTGAGTTTCGCTAATATTGTCTTCATTTAATTAAACATTATGATTTGAGATTTTACTCATAAAGTTAAAAATAATAAATATAAATATATAAAAATAATATGTATAAATAATATAAGTAAATAACATATCTAAGAGAGGCGAGCGAATAATATTTTTTTGTTTTATCAAACTAGCTTTCGGATTAATGGAATTTTCGTTAATATCCAACTGCTCTAAAATATTAAGTTTCCGGCCTTTATTTTGTATACTATATAACGGAGTTGGCTTATTATTATCACTAAGTGAATTAGGGAGGGATTACAAAGGAGACATAGTAGCGATAGGGGAAAACGGGGAAAATTTGGAAAATCCATGCTTCTCAAACGAACAACTGTACTTGCCTGGCCTATAACAGTAACAACAAAAATGTGTATCCAAAAGCACTTTTATAAACAGAATTAAATTTCTTTCTTTGAGAATGGCATAGCACTGTGCATGCCGGGTACTCGCTAGTTATATAATAATTATTAACTGTATTAGCTTTAACTCATTCCAAGCTGGATGTAGAGTAAAAAGTCTCATAGAATGCTAAGGAAAAAAGTGTCATAATCCGATCAGAGCATTGTTACGAGTAAGCCAGTAAAAGTGAATAAAACATGTTGGAGGCTGAGACCAGGAAATTCATTCATTCAACTTAACACTTCGCCTTTTATATCAACAGCTCCGTTTAGTTCCGCTTCGATGGCGGAAGTATAACATAATGTATAGTTAAATATTGTTCTTACTGGAAATCGTGCGAGCACGAATGTTGAAAAGTTTACATTATGTGTTTTTCCAGACTACAGAATTGACGTTGGATTAGATAACAGTCTATCAGCATTAATAATAAATGTGTTTTTTATTTTGCACAACCGATATACAACTGATATTAAGAACAACCAAACACTTTAATTCCTTACAAGCCGTTAAATTATTATTTGTATCTCTAGTTAGAAGCCTAATGGAATATAATTCGGTAGTTTGGTCTCCATATTATTTTTAAAATTGACGCATATTGCCTCTCATTTGGAATAATACTTGTGTCACACGCAGCTATAAAAGATCATTTGGCTTTTCCTATTTCAGCATATCGTTCTCCATATATTATTCCCATTGGAAATGTACGGCGAGCGATATGTCGAAAGGTGACCGGCCAGCTCAGAATGAAACCAACTCAGAACCACCTTAGAAAGGTCATTAAGAGTGCTGATAAAAAAATGTAAAAATTGGTTAAATAGGTTAAGTTAGGTTAGGATTAATAGCTATTTTAAAATTATTTTTTCATTGCTTTTAATGACTTTTCAAAGAGTTGTTTAGTTGACTTGATTCCGAGTTGGCATGGAACCATGCCGAAATGCGCCAAGCCAAATGATATTTTATCTTTTATAGCTGTGTGTGACACCAGCATAAGGTTATACGATTTGTTACACCCTGTGTAGATATGTAACATGATATCTTGCATCGGCTCGCACTTTACAGATATGACCCCCTTACTAATTACAACGCAGGAAACAAGAACAACTTCAAGCAATCTGAAATACCTGTACAGGTAAGTTTGTCGGTCACCACTTATCCACGACGGGATAACTGTCTCGCGGTTTAATCTCTTTCACTCGTACAGCTGCGGTTTTGGATCAGATTACTACTTGTAATGATACGCTCCGTGGGGTTGTGATTGAAGCGCTGACTTTGGATCCGAAGATCGTGGGTTTGATTGTAACATATTTTTACCAAACTTGATAAACCTACCTAGACAGAATTTAGGGCATTTTTCGTTTTTCATAATTATATTGAAAGTGTTTTTTTTAATTGAAAACTTCTTTAACCCCGTTGTGATTTGAAACTCGATGAAACGAAAAATAACGACACTAAGAAAAAACAAACACTTACATCTATAGCAGGGGTCACCAAATGGCGGACCGCGGTCCGAATCCTGACCGCCGAACTATTTTGTGCGGACCTTGTGTTAACAATACAAAATATTTCATGCATGTAACTTGTACGTAATTTGATAATCGAGCTTGACGTCGGCCAATACAAGACTTTCATTAAGGATCTTAAATCGGAATTGGAAAACAGATTCACAGATTTTTAGAAAATTTAGAATGTCGTCGACATCCTCAGTAAAGTGTACTCTCTGCAACTGCATCCTGGTGATGAATGGAGCAATGAAGCTGCAAATATTTTCGGGAGTAATAAAACTGCTCTCCATATGGAAATGATTGATTTCCAAGAAAATACAGTTTTAAAACGCCATAAGCAGGAAGTTTTTTGTCAAGGGTTTTGGATAAAATTTGTTTATACTAATAAATAGGTGTCCAGAATTTAAAAAAATACGGGCTTTTCGCAGAGTTTTTTTTAAAATTAGATGTAAACAGTAGTTTTCCCTTTTTTTGAACGTCAAGTTACTCAAAATTTCAACAAAAAGGGCGGGGAAAAGGCACGGGTTGTTTTTCGAAATCTCATTTATACAGAGACCTGCCTCTTGTTTTGAAGGTCAAGCGTGCAAAATTTCATCGATCTCGAAACAAAACAAGATAGAAAACGGAGCCAGCTATTTAGTTATAACGTACCTAATAATTATTTTTTAAATTGGAACTGATTTGTCGAGAATTTAGACCATATGTGATTTTTAACAGGTCTGCACCAGTATCAATACATATTGATATATTATATAAATTAATGTATGTTTGCTTGTTTGTTTGTTGTTAATAATGCATTGCTATATTTATAGGAAATTTTTGAAACTTTCAAAATATCTTCTTTCCACCCTCGCGAAGGTTTCTGGATTATTACAATCACATGACAATACATCTTAAAAGTTTTTTTTAATCATTACAAAAACTCTTACGAAACTGTCAAAAATGTCACAATTTGAGAATGATATTTGGCAAACCATATCGATTGTTAAATCAAAATTAAATTTTCGAATAAACTCTTTAAATTAATGAATTTAATCGAAGTACTCACCTATGATACTAACCAAATTTGAATACTTTGAATTTAATCAAGTATTATAGGTATTTTAATTATGTTAGGTACCGAATTTGATTGATTGTTCTTATAATAGTTATATTTATAATTATACCAAGTCAGTGGACATCTTCAATTTATCTTTAGACAAATACAAAATGCTGTTACTGAGGCAGTTCAGTTATGTACAATAAATACTGTATATTTCTTAGTAAAAGAAATATATACCTTTTATATTTGTTGGTAAAAGAAATATATAGTATTTATATTTTATTTAATCAAAGTGTAATTTTTAAATTGTATATGTAAAAGCCCCGAAAAAGGGCGTAAATAAATAAATAAATATACAAAAATGAATGATTGTAATGGATGAAAAATGAAAATTTGTATTAAAAAAATTGCAACAGGTGGCACGCGAGCTGTTTGAAAACTGAATGTACCAGGACTGAATATATGAAACGCGGGAGATAGGAGGGGTTCGCGGGACGAGGGAGTGGGAATGGTACAAATGGGAAAGGACACGCAGGCAGAAATTATTTCTTTAGTAAGTGGCATTGCAACGCATGCCGGAAAGAAAAATATTTATTTATAAAACATTTAGTAAAAAAATTTTAACAAGCTTTATTAATTCAAATTCGTTTGCAACACGTCATAATATCACATTTATTATTTGCATTATAGTTTCGTTCACAACAAGATAAACGTATGCAGATATTCTTAGGTAGGCGTTAAGGTCGATTTGCTCAGGCTTTATTATTGTATGTTCACGTTCTCGACTGCGCTATTATGCAAGTAAATGCATCTAAAGTGAGGGCTTACGTGATCATATTATTTTTATCTAATAGTCAAGTTTATTCACGAGAAATTCGCTCAGGTATTTTGATTTCAACAGCGAACTGTTAAATAACATCAGGTGGTTACACTGGTTACGTTATTTTACGGGCGTTTTCAGCGCTAGTTGTAACAGAATGCTATCAAATATATTATTAATTTCAGATATTTTTATTCATATTAATATTTATTTATATGAATTATTCACGATCGATGAACTCAAATTGTCATTGAACAAGAAGATAATATTGGTAAATCTAAACGAAACTTGAGTCAGAACAGGCTCAGAATTTTTCAAAATTGGTACTGATTGATTGTGTTAATTTAGAAAGGCGATAAAGTGGGTACCTACCTATCAGTTGCAGTCCGTGAGTTTTCAGGGAGCTAGAGTGCTAAGATTAAAAATTCGACGTTATTGATGTTGTAGCTGAAATATATATATATATATATATATATATTTTTAATTTCAACTTTGTATGAAGATTTGATCACGGAAGATTTTACGGCCGGCATAGTCCAGCGGTAAGGCTCTTGACTCGCACACCGAAGGTCGCGGGATCTAATCCCGTTGTGGCAAATAAATTTTATTTGATTAATTTGTGTTATTTCACAATTTATTAATTTAAAATAATATATAGTATCTATATTTGCGGTACGTTCTAGAGTGGAAGATACTCTAGAGAATTGAAACGTTGCTTGAAATTGCACTAGCCGTGTTTGATGACCAGATCTGAATAGCCAGGTACTTCCCCACCTTCCTCTTCCCCATCTCCTTCCCCTCCCTACTACCTTCAGCCTCACAACATACCCCAATTTGGGATGCCATAGTCTCACTGGTTTCAGACGGGAGCAGTTGGGACTCTTGTGCGGTATTCATATAAAAATATATATAGGTATATATACATATATGTTGAGCTATAAAACGTACAAATAAGCAAGAGGCATTATATTATGTGTGATCCGTTTTTTAATCGATCGAAATAATAATATTCGAAGTATTTGTCTTGTAATTAGTTTTTTTTTTACTGCGTACCTAGTAATTTTTTTGGTCTATATCAATTTGTGACCCCGAGCTAGTAGCCACAGTCGGAAAGTCGTCCGCAACGCTCCGTGTGACCAATGTAATCCACACCTCCCCCTTTGTCCGCCACATCTCTTATTCTCTTGTCACGAGTGTCGGGAAGCGCGAAGATTGTGTCATAAGTCATATTAATGTCACAAGATGGTCGGTGTCGGTGTCGGTGTCGGCTTTCAAATGTCAAACAGATCTAGTTCTGATGTTGTTCTAGTTCGAGATTATTACAAACGCATTCAAACTTCTAACTCCGTAATACCCTGTATCCGAATTAGTGAAAATAGAATAAGATTTATTGAAGCGAACACTTCTTTAGCACCGTTGTGATTTGAAGCTCGATGAAACGAAAAATAGCGACACTAAAACCAGTCAACATACATCTAAAAGATTTTGCTTGCGAGAAAATGAGATAGTATAATCGATATAGATTTGTTATCGGATAACAAATTTACACTCCGAATCTTAATTAAAACAGATGGCCGAGTGAAGAAATAATAATTATAAAGGTTTTATCATAACTTTGTTATTTGGGCACTAATGAACTTTTCATAAATCAAAGAATCCCCCAAAGTTTCACGAATTGATTGTTGAACACGTTATATATAATTGATTGCAGTATAAATATTTTTGAATGGCAGTGATCTTGAGGCAAATATTTTATAAATACTCTCATCTTCATAAAACCTACAATTATATAATATCCTGAGATTTTTTACGGGTCTACGCTAGTCATATTATGCTAATATACCGCATATTCATGTGCACTTGTTCGCAGCATCCTGGAATACAGCTCTATTATTTGGACCCCCTCTGAACAAAACCATATCCTAGAAATAGAAAAAGTACAAAAAAGGTTTATGCGTTGTATTTATATGAGGAAATACATTTACATACTATCGTTTCCTGTATTAATCCTCGTTCTTAACAGGAATGTTCGATTTCAATACTTTAGAAGCCCGCCGAAAATTTTTTTTAGGTAAACATTTTTAAGCTAATCTGCGGAATTAATACTAAATCCGCCCATGTTGAAAGAGTTTAACTTATATGTCCCTAACAAGTATACTCCTGGGAGATCCCAACCATTTTTTATGCTCTGAAAGCGAGGATTTCTACGTATCAGAACGCGTCAATAAACAGAGAGACTCAACTGTTTAACGGTTCTGCATTGACCGTCGATATTTTCAATGTCACTTACAGACCAGTCTTTCTTTTGATGCGTGCATCGATCAATAAAGACGCGTGTCACAAAATAGTAAAACTGCCCCCATGCCCTTTTTAAGTTTAACCTTCTAAATGATTTATTGGTGTATAAAAGTTTTATGGAGAACATGAAAAATAAATATATATATATATAAGTCCTTCATTCGTGCACGCACAATATGTACCGAAATGAAAATAATAATAAAAAAAAGTTTTTTTATCTTTAGTTTTTTTGTGAGATTTGTAATACTCAAATATTACAATTTAATGTAAATATAAATTATTTCATATTTATACGAATTATCTATTTTAACCTTCAAGTCGTATATGTATGTGTACGTTAGAGCAATATGGGCGTATCGCTATTTGATTACACCGTAAAGCACCTACTGCTCGTTTGTTATGCGCAATCTTGGTGACCTTGCTCAAGCTGCAAACAAACTGTGTTACGAAAACAATATTACATTTTTTCCACGAAAATCACACATAAAATAAACTCTGCCTCTAATATCTTAAATGGCTCCACGCTAAAATGACTTGTTTAAAAAAAAAGTATCTATTATTTAAATTTAGTTATGATTCTTCATAGTTGGCAATAATTTATTAATGTCCGTGATGATTTTTTAAATTCTGTAGCAACACCGTATTAATTATACTAACTAACCATCACACTGTTTCACCAGAGGGTTAGGTAGAGGGGACGGACCACCAAACAATTCGGTCTTGGCACTGATTACTCTGAATCTCGATCTGATTCACTTGATCGTGCCATGTGCCTTCCTGGGGTGTCCCCGCTTTCTTCTCCATTCACCTTACCTTACACTCCTTTTTTCGTTCATACTTTCTACATGCTCAAACCATCCCTTTCTTAATCTTACTCATTACATCAGCCTTGGATTCTTTGCGGATCTCTCTATTTCTTATAATATATGGTTTTATATTACGCCTCAGGGATCTCATATAGCATTATTACAGAGTTCAGTCTAATTTCATCCTTCTTCTGCCAGTTCCATCCATGCCTCACTGCCTTACATCATTTAGATACCAGCAATCCATTGTGGACTGCTAGCTTCGCTTCTTTGGGTAGTTTTTGTTAGCGTTTAGTCCTCCATTAATAGAGTTACCTGCATGTACCCTTCTTTCAATATCTCTACCAGTCTTCTGAAATGGAGACATGTAAATACGAATGTTAGTGGGAGCGCTCTAATGATAAAAAACGATTACAATTTAGCGAAAATTGTTAAAATATTTAATTAAACATGCCTCGTTTAAAAATAGAGCAAAAATCCCGTGACAAAGGTCGAAAGTAGCATTTAGGGCAGCGGTCGGGGAACTTTTTTTAACCATTACCCCAAAATATTTTTGCGTAAGTCGATATTACCTCTTCCCCCTATTTTGAAAAGAAGACAATCAATGTATATTTAAATAAAAATTATTTATTGAATTAATTTAAACGGAAAATAAAAAAAAGTTACATGAAAATAGGAAGTATATAATAGACAAACAAAATAAAATTCTCAAAATGGATAAAAAAAATCAGATTTTCAGGTTTCCATTTCAGTTTTTGGAGAAATGATGTTTTTTCGTGTTTGATACAATTGTACAAATGTGCACTTTCGAAAGCCTTCGTAGCATTTGACATCCAAAAAAACGACAGATTGGCTTTGCTCTCAAATTGAATACGTGCTTCAGTATTAGATCAAAGTTCAAGTATTGTTTCTGCCAAACCCAAAGGTTCTTCTGGTAACCCAATTGAAAGTATGTGTATCAAGATCTGGAAAGTAGTCAGAGAACCGCTCTCTGAGTTTGGTAAGATGTTTTATAACTGTATCCTTGATGTCATCAAAATTATTACAAAAAAAAACATTTTTACCCCATTTGGGGTAATTTACCCCTGTTCCCCGACCGCTGATTTAGAGAGACGCGGTGATTTTTTCATACCTATAGCACGTTAAATACGGAACAAAATGTGCGTTTTAATAATTTTCGGAGCATGCTTTGCGATTTTTTTCTATCAATGGAATTTCATATAATTACCATTTCGGCTCGGCAAATGATCAAAGATAATATATATTTGTCTTCAAAGATAGTATATATTTTTTTAAGAACTTAAAAGTTTAATGTGTTTAAGGGAATTATGTTGTTGTATGTCTTTGTATATAAATCGGTAAAAATTAGGAATGTGGAGTATTAAACATATTTAACATTAACATTATCATAAATATGTATTAACATTTTCCGTATCTAAAAATAATCAGAATCTTCCACGTGAATAGTAAATTAATTTATTTGTTAACATAATTATTAATGTGGTCGACGAATGGATAATACATATGCAATAAGAAAAGTACTTATAATAATTAATACCTGTTATTGTTGAAAGTTTTTTATGTATTTTTTATCGCACACGGTATCAAGAAACTCGCGCGCAAAATTGAACAGTATTTTTTTCATGAAAATTCTCTTTTGCTTTTCACGCTTTTAAATTTCGTCGAACGATGATCTTGCGATCGTACCCTTGCAACCGTACAGGGCGGTTCCGATGAGAAAGATTAATAATTATTCTCCATACCAGCATTTTAACATAATAACTCGATATCAATTTTATTTTTACATTCAAAAATGTTCAAACTCGTGATGATAAAACTATTAAAATAATGTACTTTTGTAGTTATTTTTTGATCATAAGTATTTATAATTTTTCAATAATGTCGCGGATCTTTTTTTATGATTTTATTTGAACTAAAATTAAAATTCAGAAAATTAGCTTTCCCAAATAATTTATTGATTTATTTTGCTGCATGATTATATGATTTGAAATGTATGTTGTATAATACATAATTTTGTTTCGAAATTTAACAAATCTGCCAACGACCTACGGTAAAACCTTATTGTACTAAAAATAAACATATTTTCTCAAAATTTAATAATTAGCTTTACTAGATAAAAGAGCAATCTTTCGAAATCAATCTATATTTTTGTGGAAAAGAGTCGTTACGTCTAAAATTAGATTAAAAATGACATATTTCCGGTTTTGTCGGGTTATTCTCTCTTAAAGTGAATGTTAGGCCATTTCGTGGCATTGTATGTATAAAAAATGTATTTTATTTATTATTATTATCATAAAGTTTATTTAAGTAAATTATTTATTATTATTATCATAAAGGTTATTTTATCACTTTACAAAAAAATGGTTATCACTTTGGTGTCCAATATCTCCAGTGCGATAGTTTCCTTTTGATAAAACATAACTGCTGTAGATGGTTGTATTTTTCGTTGAAACCAGCGGTTTCCGAACTCCGTATACATTATATTTGAACCACCAAATAAATCATACCACTTCTACTTTCTATTTGAATTGAAAATTTTAAATAAATCTCCGGTAATTCACCTGAACGCGTATATTTTAATAATATTAAGTTGATAGTGTTTATGATATCATCATAAACACTATCAATTGAATATAATATTAACCCCTCAGGCTTCGACCATATTTCGTTAGAGGGTCAAAATATTTCCGCTTTACAATAAAATCCAAATAAAATGTTTTTGAAAGTGAAACTTTATTTTTATAATTTACATCACTTTTATCCTTTCACACAAACTTTACACTTATTATTACACTGTTCACTACTGTATACCCTTTTTGTACAAACTTCAGATTTTCAAAATATGTATGTATAAAATGTAAAATTGGGAAAAATCGACTTTTAAAAAAGAAGGTGATGAAACATGCTTTCGAATCAAAATAAACGCATCATTTTTTAAATATTAAATTTTTGCATGCAAAACAAAACGTAAATAAGTTTTCAAAATGGTTCACCTTACATTTTTTAACTGAAATTACTGATAACGAAAAAAAAAAAAAAAACTCATACATATTCTAATAGACAAATGTGTTATAAACGTTATTGGCACTTCCCTTTTTCATTGTTGCATGTCAATATTTTTAATAAAAAAATCCTAAAGTTTCATAATTTTTTTCAAATTTTGGTTTTTGTGGTTATTTTTTATATTTGAATACATACCGTGGTGTTTTCTCTTTCTAACACCGTTTATAAGATATTTCTCACGTTATATTTCACGCATAAAATATATTTCATGTTAGAGAAAAACTAGACAGGAAAGTCGGTGAAAATTTCATGAACCAAAACTCACCGTTTGAGAGTTTTTCTGCCCCACCACACAGAATAACCTATATGAATACAAATACAATGTGAATGAAATTATTATTAACAATGAGAACAAATCACTTTGTATACACACTATACACCAAGTGATTTGTTTTAATTTAATTATAAATGACAACACAATGTGAATTTGCGAATGTCGAAAAAGAAGAAAATGAATATTTTTTAATTCTTAACTCCCACATAAGGCCTCGAGGGAAATAATTTCCTACAGAGTCTAGGTCATCTTTGGGTATGCTGCGTTAAATATAGTTTTTGAGGGAAAATGAACCTAGGTATTGTAAATATATAATATATAATATCAGTATTGCCAAATATATAAAAAAAATATATACCCATTTTATAAGTGGGAGGAAACATAGTCTGTTTTTCACTTTAAATGCAATTTTAAAAACTGTTTTATTACACTAGTGTCCTTTTCATTTTTGGCGATTATCAAATAATAATGTGGCATAGATTTTAAGTACCAACATTTATTTTATTTTTATGTTTTCAAAATGATTCAACATCGAGTTTTTCCTCCATAATGTCATTTTATTTGCTTTAAGACGTTGTTCAGATAAATAGAGAAGGTAGGTACTAGATTTGTTAACAAACACAATTAACTAGACAAGATCAAATTCACTAAAAATAAGAGCTAAAGTCCGCAGTTGAGTAACTTAAGTTACCTATGTACGTAGGTAATTAATTATTCTATCAAAACAAAAAATGTACATCTTCAAATGTACATAAAATGCTGATAAAATTCATGTTATCTTTTTGAAACAGTTTTAATTACGGATCTAAGAATACATGGACGCCACTATTGTTGAACGATATTACATTTGAAATAATAAAGAATCATCTTCTTCTTGCCCTGTCCGTTCAACGGACATTGGCTATCATGTTGGCTATGCGGTCTTTGTGTACTGCAGCCCGGAACAGCTCTACAGTAGACTGGCCAAACCACTGTCTCAGGTTTTTCAGCCATGATATTCTCCTTCTTCCAGAGCCCGACTTGCGGATATCTTTCCTTTTATTGTGAGATGCAAGATCTCAAAGAATCACTTTAAAAATATTACGATTCAAAAATATTAAAAATACTAATTTTAATATTTTTTGTGTGTCTGTCTGTAACTCCTATTCGATGAATTCTAGAATTCTGTTTGGCTTTGAATTTAAGTGTCATTTTCAAAATTTGAACTGATTGTAAAATAAAGCGATAATAAGTGTCAATTTCTTTCATCTTAAAAGTACCTACCTATGTAATATAATATTCTTCTATATCCTGTTTGTAAAAGCCCGCATATAATATTTTTTATAAAGCAAACAAACATAGCTAAACGCTTCTGACGTCATAGTTACCGTTCGGAGAATCTTTGTAGGGAGATTGAATCAAAAGAAATTGCACAATAGAAACAAAGGCGAGGCGCTGCTATGCGTACGTTTATGCGATTTGCAGTAGTATGGGTGAACGATGTTAGCGACACGCGTTGCGTGTGCCGTTTTAAACATTCATTTCCCATCACCGTTTTTTCTATTGTCTATGATTGTAGTGTATGAATGATGTCATCGATTCTCTTTCTGAATTCCGGTCTTTTTTACCAAATTCTGCATATAAGCAGGTATGTATTAGCCGCGAGCCGAGCCACGAATTATGGGGAACTTTTCCATAATAATTCGTGGCTCGGCTCGCGGAAGTTCTCAGCTGTTTATACGCAGCATTATAATTCAAGTTAGTATAATTTACGCATGTAAACAATCTCATAAAACTTTAAATAAAAGCAATAAGTTACCTCAAAATTAATTCCGTTAAGGCGACCCACTAGTACAGGAAAAAATCGAAATCGGAATTCACGCCCTTTTATGGGAGGAGTTTAAAAATACTTGAGAAAAAGCTTTTGGAAAGGTTGGAAAAGATATTTGATATTTTTTTTACATGTTGATTTCGTAGAGGTCTGTAAAAAACATTAATTCCTTTTTTATGAATTGTTTATTGTAAAAAAACGGAATTTTTAAATTGATTTCACGAAAATAAGCGGCGCGGAGCATAACGCGTCTTCTCTCCGCTCCGTTCGGAGGAGTAATGACGAAAGAATGGGGCGGCTGCCAGTCGTTCTTCGGTGGACGGTATAAGGTTCACTTTGATATAACAAATTCGTCGACTGCCGTATTGTCGCCGTGATGTCAAAAATACCAACGCGAAAAAGCACATTATATTTTATTTTGTGAGATTCGTGCGTAAATATCATTTTTTTTCACGATAATTGTATAAGAAACTGAATTTGCCACATTATGCAATAAAACCATATCCGAAAAAGTGTTTATAAGTAGGAGAGTTTTCAGTTAAAAATGTTTTTTATAGACCTAATACTTTATTTTTTTCTAAGCTTATTAAAAGACTTATTAAAAAAAATGACCGATATTTTTAAGGGCCAAGGTATGTTCTACACGCAGTATTTAATTGAAGCATCTATAATACTTCTAAGCGGTCAAATTTTCAAAACTAAAACATTCGATTTTGTATGATTTTGCATTATTTAGTATGGCTTCATCTTAAAAACAAAACAAAAAAATGATAGATTAATAATAATCGACATAGGTTGTGATACACAGCACTTTTACAGTGAGTTAGGATTCAGTCAAGACACTTTGGACAGGTTGCTCGCTAAACTAAGGACTCCTCGAGAACTTGGAGAAATTCATAGTCACTGGAAGGCAGAAG
The DNA here is from genome assembly GCA_917563855.2 of Limnephilus lunatus. Lineage (NCBI taxonomy): Eukaryota > Metazoa > Arthropoda > Insecta > Trichoptera > Limnephilidae > Limnephilus > Limnephilus lunatus. Next base: position 1,091,495 of record CAKJTF020000021.1, read on the forward strand.
AAGCATAGATAGGTTACCAATGCGCTGGAGTTACCAAGTATTACTGGCGTCTGGTACTAGATTGTCGTTGGTTCTCCAGGCAGCGCAGAACCACCAGGAGTGGAAGAGCCTTGTTCACCGTTGAAATTGGAGTAGGGGTCACCACGATCCTCAGCAATGAGGAACCGTCTCGAGAAGAAGTATTCAGCCAACCACTGAATTAGAGCTGTCCGAAGCCAGTGGGATTATGACTTGTTGGTATGTTGTGAAGAGTCAGTTGCGAGGGGAAGAAGACGCGAAAAATGAAAGTTGGGAAGTATCTGGCCATTCAGATCTCGTCACCAAACACGGTTAGAGTAATTTCAACCAACGTTTCGCTTCAGAAGGCTAGAACCACTCTAGAACGTGCACTCTGCATTTTTTTATATTAGCTCCACACAGGAGGCCCCGAGGAAAACAGTTTCCCCCCAGGGCCTACGTCATCTTAGAGGATGCTGTGGAGGGTTTTTTAAGGAAGAAAATGATGGGAAGTTCTGGGAAGGAAAAAGTTACTAGGGGTGGATAGGAATCTGGGGGTCAGTGTGTCTAGGAGTGACGGACGTATGAATCCATCCCTCCCACTGTAGTGCCAGGCGTTAGGTTGATTGAGTCTGGCTGGAGAGGTCTACAAAGGTTAGGTCTCCCTCAACCAGTCTCACCCGCTACGCAGTAGGTGGGCAAACTCGGTAGGTGGGCAAATTCGCCGCCAAGACCTAGACAAATCTCACCCTATGAACCCGGGCACCCCTGCAAGGTCACCAAACGTAGCGAACCGCTTGAGGTGACCTATGGCATATAAAAACGTATAAAAAACTTATCTATGGCTTAGGTGTTGGTTATCCGATGAATGGCTCCCGGGGCGGCTTCCCAAATTGGGGAGGCGGGTACGGGTACCGCCTTCGTTTAAGTTCCTTCTTCGGTATGTTTCGCTTCAGAAAGCTAGAACCACTCTAGAACATGCGGCACAGCGGCATTTTCATTTCAAAAATCCACTCTACGTAATTTATTGTTTAAATAAATGTACCTACTCGTATACTGAAATAAATTATTATATTTTTATGGCCAACTAAGCAATTAAACTGTAATTATTAATCTCTGTCGATGCGCTGTAAATTTTTAATTATAGCAAATTATTTAATAAAGCAATTAAATCCTACTGCGAACTTTTTTAATTGTATCCAAAGAATGCAATCATCAATGAACTGCGCAACAAAAATATACCCACGTGGTTCCAAAAAAACGTCTTATGCCAAATAAGTAAATCCTGTTTCACGTTTATTACAAAATCCTTGTTATTTTGTCGTAAGACACCCATAAAAATAATAAAGAAACAATCGTGTGAAAATTTCTATAAATCGCATTAGTTTCAAGTTCGACTGCATAATCTGTAATCGATTATTTGACACTGCGCCATTTCGATTGTAAATTAATATTACATGGATTGTATGTTGAGTCATCTCCATACTTCGTACAGGGTGTCTAGTAATTTGTGTAAAACACGTGTAGATTGCGCGATAGGGGATTTTCACTGTTTTTTTTTGGAAAAAAATTAAGATAATGAGGTAATTTTTATTTCACTTTTATGTTGACGGATAAATTTTCTATAGCGCTTTAGGAGGGTGTTTAATTAATTCGGGAGGCGGTTATGGGTACGACCGCCCCGGGAACCATTTATTGGATTACCAACACCTCTGTCATAGGTCACCCCAAGTGGTTCGCTACGTTTGGTGACTTTGCAGGGGTGTCCGGGTTCATGGGGTGAGGTTTTTTCTATCTTTCCTTTCTTTCCCTAAAAAGACCCTCCACACAGCATCCTCAAAGATGACATGGGCCCTGAGACGAATTATTTTCCTCAGCGCCTCCTATAAAAAAAGGATAGGTTGTTTAAAAAATTTGAACCATTAATGTTTTTAATTGAAAAAAAAAAATCATCGGACAGCAAAATGACATCTACATTTTTTACTCAAAATATGCTCAGTAATCACTCGTTAAAATCCTTCGGGTACGTTCTGTTACATCCTGCATATCTAGTTTCTCTTTCAATCATTGGAGCACTGAGGAACGGTGTGTCTACTCTGTCTGTTATGTTAATATTTCAATGCTAGGTGCTCTCTTTAATCTGTTGAATACATTCAAATATTATTTTAATTTTAACTCCACACTGGACCACAGGAGATTCTGAGATAAATAATTTTCTTTAGTACCTACCTATGTCATCTTTGATGATGCAGTGCATAGGGTCTTCCTTATCACCCGGTGCCATAAAAACTCTTCAACGTCACCGGTGCGGGGCCACGGCTCTGAAGTCATCAGCAGAATGGTTTTGTTTTGGGCGGCTCGCCCACTCAGGAACGCTGAAGGTGCTCTCTATGGAGAAACGCTTCGCCCACGGTGGTGGTGATAATGTGCACGGTGCTCCGGAGATAACATCACGCCACCTTTGTTCCTTGCAAAGAATGTGTGCAGGGTATAATTTTTGATAATGAAATGTGGATTAATTCCTGTTAAAAATTATTCCAGTCGCGCATTGGTCTTAGAATTTATTATTCTACTGGCTGGTACCCGGCATGCGTTGCAATGCCATGTTCAAAGAAATAAATTGTTTCTCCCTGCATGTCCTTTCCTGTGCGTCCCCGTTCCCCTCCCGCATTCCCCTTTCGCCTTCCCCCTCCCTCGTCACCCCTCCCATCTTCTTCATTACCCTCCCACTCCCGCCTTTCGTCTCTGCCACTTAAATATATGAAATATACACATTTTCATTTAAACAAATTTCATAACGTCAGAGCTTACCATTATACAAGGTGTCCGGGGGTAAAGTGCATTAACTTTGGGAGGTGATTCTACATGACAGTATAAGTAAAAAAAGATATATACCTTTTTTTTTCGAAATTCCAACTTTTAGGGGTAGTTTTGTGGGAAAAAGATAAGATTAGACTGGCGTATGCCGCCAGCTTTATTATTTTCCCCGTTACGATACGGGCCACGCACAACCATGCTATGTTGCTACAGTCGCGCCCGGCAGGCTCTCAGCAAGTAAGATCGTATCGCACACTAAGGATTTTTAGTAAGTACGTCTTTTTGTATGGGAAAAAAAATTGGAATTTCGGAAAAAGTTGTAATTTTTTTTAATCCTACCTTCATGTAGAATCACCTCCCGAAGTTAATGTACTTTACCCCCGGACACCCTGTATACAGAAACACTCTTCTGCTAAAATGCAATGTTCTGTAAACAAATTAAGTCAATCCATCGATTACTTTCCGAGAATTGCGAACGCAAACATACCGAACCTTATTTTTTTAAAATAGATATTGCTTCGTATTGTAAACATGAATGCCATCTTCGTAGATTGTTATACAGGGGTAGGCAGAGAGGATGAACTGCCACACTTATCTGTCTTGGCGCAAACTCCTTACTTTGTTGACATTAGATTGTCTCAAACATTCTCTTCTGTTATTCTGACTCTTTTGCTGAAGACGCTATGATTAGAATGCAAAAGATATGGAGTAGCGTAGGCAAAATGAGTCTCGTCTGGGTATTGATTTTCCCCATATTTCTGTACGGTGTAGAGACATGGACACTTAAAGTCAGCGAAAGAAAACGGATAGACGCCCTCGAAATATGGTGCTGGAAAAAAATTCTCAGAATTTCGTGGACAGCCAGACGAACAAATGTGAGGCATCGACAATAGGATTTCAACTATCTGCCTACTGCCTACAATGTATCTTCAGATACTTTTGTCACGTTGCTGGCCAAACTGAGGACTTCAAATTGGAGAAAATTAAAATCACTTGCAAAGTGTTTGGCAGAAGAAGCAGAGGAAGGTCACCAATGCACTGGAGTGACCAAGTATCACTGACGTCTGGTACTAGAGTGTCCTTGGCTCTCCACGCAGCGCAGAACCACGAGGTGTGGAGAAGCTTGTCCACCATGGAAATTGGAGTAGGAGTCACGATCCTCAGCAATTAGGAACCGACTTGGGAAGAATTCTGACTCTTGACATGGCCAGACTAAAGTACGCAATTTGCGTGCACAAAACATCTAAGCGTCCCTTTTTGGCTTCGGTGGATGTAATATTAGATAGAATCGTGCTGTTACGATGGGATATCTATTTTCTGATCATCTGGTATCATAAAATTCCATAAATATGGATTGGCGCTACGGTCATTGTGTTTTTGTTGTGAATATTTACATAATGTGTTTTTTATTTCCCAAGATCAGACTGCTTTATAGCTTTTGTCAATAAACATAAGATATTGGCCATTTTTGCGTGTTCGATGGATAAACGCGTAATATATCAAGAATATTAATTTATATTCAAGGCTCTCATTCAGAAAGATGCCCTATAAAATTAAATTTGTAAATTGGCGGTGATGCCTCTGTCCGCCTACTGTGTGGCGGGCCGGATGGAAGAGACTGCTTGAGGAAGGCCTTTAGACCTCTCCAGCCGGATTCTCTCGACCCATCGCCTTGCACCGCAGTTAGAAGGGTGGATTCATACTGCCGTTATTCCTGGACACACTGAATCCTAGATTCCTACCCAACCCTCATACCTTTTACCTTCCCAGAAAAATTGGAATTGATTTGTCGAGAATTCAGACTATCCATGGTTTTCATACCCGCTAGTTTATGATAGCTTCTAAAAATATGTAATTAGTAAAAATATATTTCAAATTTTGCTTCCTCGCGAAAATCGTTTTGTCTTTTACGTAATTTCAACGAACGGATACACACATAACTTCCCATTATTATTTTATACGCGTATATAAATAAAGGGGTGTCGTCAAAAGCTTAATTATTTCTCAGGAGCAAAATATACTTTTTTAACATTAAAAAGTGACTAAAATACTGCTAACGAGGAAGAATAAAAACACACACATATTTTATTAGGCAAATGTATTGTCAATTATTTGTCTTTTCTTGTAAAAGTTATTAATAAAAAAATTCCAAAGTTTCATAAAATTTTCCAAATTGCGGCCGGAAACTTTGGTTTCATAGAAGTGTACGTTTTAACTATTTGTGGTTAATCTATCCCTATTGCATTCCATACTTTCAGATCCGGTACATTCAGTTTTCAAACAGCTCGCGTGCCATCATTTTTTTTATACAAATTTCATAATGCCAGAGCACACCAGTAGTTTTATACAAACCTTGTCCTGACAATAACGAACACAAAAAAATCCTATTTGGTGCAGTGGTTCGGAAGTTATGCACTTACATACATTTCGGCGATTCATTTTTATTTATATAGAAGATAGATAATGAATACAAATCAAGAATAAAAATATGGCTAAAAGAGGTCAACGAAAAAACCCTAATGAAGACACTAAAAACGACAAAGAAGACAAATAAACCATATTTAAATAACTTTAGTCCGCCTCGGCACAGGACCCCCTAGTGAGGAGGACTAAGAAATACAATATTTTATACTTAAATCACCATTATATTTTGTATGTAACAATTATTTTATATAGTCGCTAAAATAAAAAAAATAAAAATTGTCACCATTAACCAATTGTCACGATTTCTACGAGACATATAGGAGTTGTTCCCAAAAGCGAACAAATTAGCTTGAGGGGCTAAATTAGAAGAATTTAAAACACTTAAAATACGAAGTAAATGTAGGTTTTTAAAAATCGGAATTTGGCAATGTTGCGTAGCGCGGTTGATTCACATCACTGGGTAGAAATTTTTTTAGAAATTTAATTAAAATTAAATATGATAATGTTATTATCGAGTTCTGCAAGTATTTTAGGATGTTTTTTAGTTACAGCAGTTTCGACTTGTAGGGTCATTTACAAACTGTGGTGAAGCCACGTACGGACGACTTATTTATAATATTTTAAATGTCAATTTATGAAGGTGTTTAAATTGATTTATTACCGGTAAATCCAATTTGCAGAGACACTAATTGAGAGAGTGATTATGTGGGATTCCGAATCTTTCCCTTTTAGTTTCCCTTGCACTAAGTGCAAGGTTTTTCTTAATTGATTTAGAATGATGTTATTTCTATGACTCATTTAAGTGCATTATATTGTTTAGATTTGGTAAAAATACTAAGTAGTGGAGAATAAATAATTTTCCTTACTTTATTAATTAGTGTTATGTTGGGGTCATTCGTTCGTTTTTTTTTTTATTTTTTTTTTTTTTTTATTAGCATATAAGTTATAGTATACATTTAGATAATGTTATAATTAGCATACATGTTCATGTTCGAATGTTAATACCACTCTTCCATAGAAGCATTAGCTTGTGTCTGGAAGAGTAGTGTACATTTTTTAATGCTATATTATGTTATGAGTTCTTAAATTACTATGTGAATGTAAAAAAACAATAAGTTGTAAGTTCGGTGATATGTAATTAAAAGTATTTTTCTACTAATAAACAATTTTACTATTAGAATAAGGTATCTTGAGTTATTGTAATTAGTTGTTAAAAACAAAACAAAATTAATCAATAAATTAGTTTGGATTAATTATTAATTAATTAATTAATTAGATTAATTAGATTAGATTAGTCGGAAACTTTTTTTTTTTGAGATTATCTTTAAAAAAATTTTTAACAGAGTTTATTAATTGGATTTTATCATTAATTTTTCTAATTTCATCCGGTAATCGGTTGAAAATAAGTCTTCCTTGATAAGTATAATAATTTTGTGCGAAGGAAGTGTTTAATTTTGGGCATGAAAAAATATATTTATGTCTAGTACGATTTTCAGTTATAAATTGATACTTCTCTTTTTCTTTTATAATTTGAATCAATGTATTTCTATTGTACAGATCTTTGAAAGAAGGTACTTGGAATTCCTTAAATAATTTATCCGTTGGGTAGTCAGATGGTTTTTTTAATATGATTTTAATAATTAGCCTCTGCACAACTTCAATTGGGGAAAGATTAGTTTTGTATGCGGATCCCCAGCTAATGATAGCATATTGTAAAGTTGATTGAACCAAAGCGTAATATATTAGATATAAATTTTTTACAGATAAAAAATTTCTGATTCTTAAAAATATGTAAATCAATTTTCTAATTTTTTTTACAACTTGACAAATTTGTTCCTTCCATTTTAAATTTTTATCGATAATAACTCCTAAATATTTTATTGTGTTGGTTGTTTTTAATATTGTGCAGTTTTGGATACAATAATTTTTACTATGTGTTGTAGAATTATCATGAATGATGATATCAATGTTTTTAGGGGTATCATTTTTGTGTATTGCAAATGGAATTACAAATGTTTTATCACCATTTAGTGATAGTAAATTTACGTCGAAGAAATTCTTTAAAATATTTATGTCTTCGGTGGCTTTAAATGTTACTTTTTCCCAAGTTTTATCGCTAATTATTAGTACTGTATCATCGGCATATGAAGTTATTTGGCCATGTAGTGGTTGAAAAAAAATGTCATTAACATATATGGTAAAGAGGATTGGTCCGATTACTGTACCTTGCGGGATTCCAAAGTCTGATATTTCTTTATCGCTATTAATCTGATTTATTTTTACGACTTGCGGTCGATTTTTTAGGTAGTTCGAAATCCATTTAATCGCATTGTCTTTTATACCTATATTGTTCAGTTTTTTTAGGAGAATCTCATGGGATATACTATCAAAAGCTTTTCTCAGATCGATAAATATACCGGCACATTTTTCACCTTTATCCAATGATTCGTTGATGTATGAGGTTACATTAGCAATAGCATCTTGTGTGCTAAGTGACTTTATAAAACCAAACTGGTTTTTATGAAGAATTTTATTACTTTCTAGGAAACTGATCAATTGGTTTTTAACAATTTTTTCAAAAATCTTTCCAATGTTTGAAATTAGACAAATTGGGCGGTAGTTAGTTACTTGTTGTGGATCTCCAGATTTATAAATAGGTGAAATAATTGTATTTTTATAGTTTGTCGGAAATATTCCCTCTGTTAAACTTAAGTTTATCAAATGAGTAATTGGTTTTATCAAATAAATTTTCATAGATTTTAGAAAATGTACTGTAATATGGTCAAATCCGGGAGACGAACCTCCTTTCATGCCTTCTATTATTTTTAAAATTTCACCTTCTGAGGTTGTTTCAAATGTTGATAAATTATTTTGATTTTGTACATTTTCAATCTTTTGTGTTTTCGGGTTAAAAGATTTATTGATCTTTTTCGCAAGATTTTTTCCTACATTAGCAAAAAAAGAATTAAAAATGTTTGCACATTGTTTAGGTTGAATATTAGCATCTATGATTTTATTTTCATGTTCAATGTATTTTATTTTTTGTGTTTTTTTAGTGTTATCCATGGCTAAGTTGACTGTTTTCCATATTTGTTTACTGTTATTGTCTGTAGAAAGTATTTTATTTTTGAAATAGTCTTCTTTATTTTTTTTGATACAGTTTGTTAATTTATTTTTAAATGTTTTGTAAAAAGTGTATGCTTTTTCATTTAGAGGATTTTTCAATGCTGTTTTATAAAGTTTTTCTTTGTTTCTAATTGATATTATAAGTCCTTGTGAAATCCAAGGCTTTAAAATTCTTAGATTAGGTTTAATGCGGACTGTACTTTCAGTAGTTGAATTTTTTATGTGTTGAGATAATATATTTTCTAAGTTTTTTGAGCAAGTCTCGGTATCATAACTATTTAACACGTTGTTCCATTGTTCATTTTTTAGTTTTTTGGATAAAATTGTCATATTTGTGTAGGATTTTGTCTTTGTTAGATTAAATTTTTTATGTTTAATTTTGTTATCATACAGAAAAATGCATGCATGGTGGTCAGTTATATTAGTTTTCCAAATAATTGATTTCATTTTTTCGATATCTTTAGATTTTTTATTTCTCTCGTATTTTTATTAATGCACGATATGAAGTTAAATTCAGTCATACAATTAATATATTCATTTTTGAAATTATTTTCTACGTTTTCATTAATGTTTATATTGAAGTCTCCTGCAATAAAGCAGAGTTTATTACTGAATTTTAACAGTATGTGTTTAAATTCATTTATAAATGTCGAGATATTCGAGCCGTGTGTTCTGTAAACAGCTATTAAGTGGTAGTTTGTTTTGTCGAGTTTTAATTGTATTTCAATACAATTTACTAGATGTATTGGATGTTCAGTTATTTTGACAATACTAAATTTATCGTGAATGAATATGACGAGACCACTATTTTTATTGATGTTAATTTTGGTTGTAAGATAATTATATTCTGGTAAATGATAAGTAGGTGATTCGTCATTAGTAAATGTTTCTGATAATATTATGATGTCCGGTTTTTTATTTAGATGAATTAATTCATCCCAATTTCGTTCCATACTTCGTATGTTTATATGAAAAATGAAAATATTATTGAGATTCTTTGAGATTATGTCATTACATGATTCGGTGTATACACACTCATATTCTTGTATTTTAAAATTATTTTCTAATTCATTAGCTATGAAGTCATCCATTTAGTAAAAATATTAGTGTGATATTGATTTCTTTTAAATATATAGAGTATTTTCAAAGTAGAGTGTGACATATAGTTATTAATCCGAATACAAATTTTATAATGTGTAGATTGTTGAAGAATATTTCGTTTTTTTTTAATGTATAGATCATAAAATTATTCTTATTTATATCTTTTGGATATTCAGATGTAAATATATAAGACATTGAGAATAAACATAGGATACTTTTATAAACAACTCTTAAATTAATATTAATATTCATTCTTCTGTTGTGTAGATGCAAGTAATTTTTTGTAATATTTACAATTAGTTGGAACAATAAAAATATGTTTTCATTTTTTAGCACACAAAGTTTATAGAAGTGATAGGGCAAGATATGCGCCAGTAACGTAAATAATAATAATTTTACTATAATAAATGTATAAATAAAGCATAGAATCTTAATATTTTTCAGTCTTTCATACTGGCAAGTTGTCATTATTTTATCTATTTTCTGGTTATAATTTTTTATCCTCATTAAATATGATGTCTTTAAGTTGTTAATTTTTATAAAATTTATACTGATTTTATTTTTTGTAGACTGAGAGATATACATATTATGAAATGAAAATAATATAAAATGCTTATGTTTTGACACAGACAGGAGATAAACAGTTTTACATACGAGTAGATGAGATATTGAGAACGGACATGAAATACTTTTAAAGGAATATCTAGTAGTCAATTTTTTGTAGCGCAAATGCGAGCATTTTTTTGTAATATTTACAGTTAGTTTTATCGTTCGCATTATGATTGACAGGAAACGACAGTTTATATCTATTGTTTTGATCGATGCAGTTGGAACAGTTTGGCGAGGTAGCAATATTTACGCAGTCCTTATGTTGGTGGGCTAGGCCACAATGCGAGCAGGTGGGCGATTCATTTTTTTCCTTCTGTTTGCAGGTACGAGTACTGTGTCCGAAACGTAAGCAGTAGTAACATTGCCTTATCGGACTTGAGTCGACAACGGTGATACGTTGGTAGCCGATATTTATTTTTTCTTTGTTTAGTAGAATATTCCTGGTCGTCTTGTCTACTTCGACTATATAGTTTGCGGTTTCATTATCTTTATTTTTTATTATTGCCTTCACATTGAATATAGTTTTTTTATCCATTTCCTGTGTTAGGATTTTGATGTCTTCATTTTGTTCTATGACGTCATCAGTAAAATCTTCTTTGGTATAATCATTATAAATTCCTTTGAAAATCATCGTCGGTTTTTTTTTTGTTAGCTCTTTGCTTTCAATATCCTGGATGTCTTTTGAGAATACTGTTTGTAATTTTGTCGCGTCATCTTTTTTTGCACATTCGATTATGATCCTGTTGCGGGAGATTTTTTTAATACCTTCGATGTGTATTCCTCGTTCGCTACTTTTCATGTGTTTTTGAATTTTTTTCTGTATTTCCGTGGATGTTTCATTATTTTTTGGAGTAATTAGGATGCAGTATTTGTTTTTAATGGCTTTTTGTTTTTCAATATCATTGTTTTTAGTGTTTTGCCATGGTTGGGGATGATGCGGTTTACTTTTCAGGGCAGTTAATTCACCCTCGAGCGATGCCATTTTAACAGCCATTTCAGTTATTGTTTCCAGTATTTCATTCGTTTTGGGAAAAATTTTGGCAAGTTGTTCTTTTGTAAATTTATTATTTGGGTCAGTTACCATTTTCGTGAGCAAATTTACCGCGTTCTTCGCCTGGTCGGTGTAGGTCAGCGAATCCATTGTTACCCCTGTTTACTTAATATTTAATCAGGCGGTCACGTTACGCGCAATATGGCGATTCAATTCACGCTTTGACAAATTTGAGTGTAGGTATTACAACTTGTAACTAATTGCACTTGCACAATTAATATATTAACTGTCACTTATTACACAGTGTTTCTTTAAACGTTGTTTGTGTATATTTATATCACTGCAATGCGTTCTTAAGTGGTTTATTAACTGTTAATTTTGTGGAGCAAAAATTTTACGTGTTTACCGTACTTACGATTTCAATATGATTTTTATTGATTTCTAATTGTTCAAGCAAATTTAATCTAAGACCCTTTCGTTCTATATGTAATGGTTTTGACTGGTTGTTTTTAAGTGGAACGTGATTATTCACTTTGAGATGTTCCGCGAATTTTGAAGAGGTGTTTTTCTTTTTATAACATCGTAAATGTTCTTTGAATCTAGTTGAGAATGCCCTACCCGTTTGTCCGATGTAAGTAGCGTTGCAGTCGGTGTGGTCACATTTTAATTCATATATGCCACCGTTATTGAGTTTAGGGTAGAAAAATCTCAAACTTCATTCAAATCATTTTGTAAAAGTTTTATTTATTAAAGATATTTGAAAATAGATGTACGTTTTATAGGATAAATTTGTTTTTATGGGTTGATTTAAAAAAAAAAAAAAAAAACAATATAACAAAATCGAAATCGAATCGAAATTTGTTCAACAATAATTATTTTAAACTGTATTCTCGAAGCGTGAAAGCTATTTTCTCGGGCCAATGGTTCCGGACCTTGGCATTGAAGATTCAGGCAAACCTGCCTCCCGCGGTGCCGTGGTGCTGCGGTGCCGTGCCCGGTGCCTGCCCAAAGTGCCCGGTGCCCAACCCAAGCTTCGGCCAGCGGAAGTGCAGGCCATTCACTCTGAGCGGAAGCGGCACGGGCCGGACGCTTCCGCCGGAAGGAACGGAAATCGACAGAATATTCATATTATTCAATTTAAGATTTCATACTTTAACTTTAAAATTCACAAGTCATAAAAGAAGAGAAGTAAAAAAAAAGAATTCTACCTAACAAAACCCAGGATTCCGAATTTCTTCCGATTTATAAAATATTTTCCTTTAATACTTACGTTTTTTAGTTGTTAAAAAATTAAATGTTATTTTTGAAGATAATATCAATACATTTGCTCAGCCGAAATGGTAATTAATTATATGAAGTTCCCTCAATACAAAAAAATCGCAAAGTAAGCTCCGAAAATTATTAAAACATATTTTGTTCACTCAGCATGTTATGGGTATGAAAAAATCACAGTGTTTCTTAAAACGCTACTTATGACATTTGCCGAGAGATTTTTGCTCTAATTTAAACGAGTCGTGTTTTATTAAATATTTTCACAATTTTCGCTTAATTATTATCGTTTTGGATATACGTAGGTAGGTACTTGTCTGAATTCTTGACATAATCAGTTCCAATTTAAAAAATGACACTTAAATTCAAAACAAATCCGAGTTTATTGAACCGGAGTTACAATCACAGACATACTCACAACCGAAACAATAAGTTGCGGCGAGTAGAGGTCCCAAAAAACTTTTTTTTTTAAATGTGCCTAAACTCCCCCCCCCCACTCTTTACATTTCCCCGGGAGTTGAAACCCCCTCCCCAGGTGAGTGCTATAGCTACACCTCTATTGAGGTCTGGTCTCAAAATATAGCATAACTATTTCAAGAAATGTCTCAATTCCAAGTGATGGTCGCCAAATCGATGAAGAAAGATCTTTCGCATTTTTTTAAACTTAGATAATTCATTCACAAACAGCAAAACAGTGTTAAGGTCATAGGTCTCGTTCTAATAGACAAGTCATCACAGTTAGATTAATTAACTGTCAAGAGATAATGACAGAAGAGGTTAAACTGTAGTTATTAGAGAGGATAGAGTGCAATGGTGCGTTGAGCGTTGACCCGTCAGTTGGTATTTGTTACAACTGAGCGATTCGATTTTTCCGGAACTAATAAAGATTGATTTGACGTTGATCAGTTTCTTTGTTTTTTTAAGACCACAACTTGGTGGGTGGTTCGGTTATATTATTTAGTAGATATTTACGAAGTTGAAATGATAAAAAAAGCATCTAAATCTGAAATGTAAATAAATTATAGCTGCGCCTATTTTAGGTATATTGAAACTTGTGATTGACATAATAATAGCATTGGAAAGGATCTTGTCTCAATATAGAGTTCTGTGGCGGTCCATCCTCTCTGCATCATTACAATGTTTACATGGATGGGCAATATATTGATTCCGCCTAACTGGGACACATCTTATTGGTATAACCAACATCTTTGCCATTTTATTTTTATTTTTTACATTAGCTCCACACAGGAGACTCTGAGGATTATAATTTCCATCAGTGCCTCGGTCATCTTAGGAGATACTGTGTGGAGGTCTTTTTAAGGAAGGGAATGATAGGAAGTTCTGGGAAGGCAAAGGGTATGAGGGGTGGATAGGAATCTTGGGATTAGTGTTTCCAGGAGTGACGGACGTATGAATCCATCCCTCCAACTGAAAGGTCAAAAAGCCTCCCTCGCCCAGTCTCTCTCCATCCGGCCCGCCACGTAGCAGGTGAGCAGATGCATCCACCGCCAAGACCTGGACAAATCTCACCCCATGAACCCGGGCACCCCTGCTACGTCACCAAATGTAGCGAACCACTAACCCCTTTCCCGAGCCTTTCCGCAAATTATTTTACTTTAAGACACGTTTTGCATCGACTTCAGGACACCTAGCACGGTCGATTCATAAGGATAGTAAAATAGTATAACGATAACTTTCGCTAACTTTTCATCGTTCGCTAGCATGACTGCAGATCCCCAACGAATAAATAACAGTTCACAATGACTAAGTGTTCTTTATATATTCGACGTCAACTGTTGTTTTTACGTTATCCATCTGCAGTTGTCCTAGGGAACGTTGAAAAGTTACCGAAAGTTATCGATACAATCCTTATCAATCGAGCGTGCTGGGGTTCCAGATTGGAATTTGTCCCAATTAAACGGAATGGTGTCCTGGATAACCGAAATAAATTACCATTAGTTTCTTTATTTGGTTTCTGTTCCTCGGGTTTTGACCCTAATAACCGGCTGTCCCGATAAACCGATATTCCAATTAAGCGGAATCGATGTTTAGTCTTACCAAATACAAATCATAAGATTTAGTAATATTTTATAGAGTTACGCGTTGCCTCATACTTTCATAATGATATAATAAGGTACCTCTAACACTCAAGATTATAATAAAATGAAGTGTTTACATCTTGTTTTCTCCATAAAATAGCTAATGTGTATGTAACTAGGCGTGTGGATGTCCTTGCGAAATGTTATTTGTCAAAAATATCTCATGCTTAAACACCTATGCCTATATTTCATGTATATATATGAATACAACATAATATTTGCTTAAGTCTATTAGGTGTGAATTTGGTCAGAAGAACCGACCTTAAGAGGAACGGCTGCGCGACCTTTTTCATACTAAACTTAAATTTGGATTTGATGCCAACATATTTTATCAAAACATGTAGGTAGTTAGTGCTACTTTACTTATTTGTGATTTAAATGATAATATGTATATCTTTATTATCATTTAAATATTTTCTTTTTCATGATTTTAGACTTTGGCAATTATTTGTAAATTCATTAGAAATATAATTTTGCCCTTCCTGCTATGAAAATATATATTTTTTTTATATATATGTAAATCAATATTTGTTTGTTTGTTCATATTGTAAGCGCTTCCACACCGTTCAACCGATTACAATGAAACTTTGGTGATTTGTTGTGCGCAAGCCCGCGAAGGTTTCCATGTATAATAGTAAGCTCTGGCGTTATGAAATTTGTATAAATGAAAATGTGTGTATTTCATTATCGGTAGGGAGGGAAGTAAGGAGGGGGAGGGTAACGAAGGAGGTGGGGTTCGCGGGAGGGGTTGCGGAGAAAACATTTATTTGAATGGCATTACAACGCATGCCGGGTATCAGCTAGTCATTACATTTATTTGTATTATTTGGTTTATATGTATAATATATGCTTATTATAGTAGAGAAAAGCCGAGAAATTTAAATATTAATCATTACATAGTATAAAACGAAGTCGCTCAAAATGTTTGTGCGTTTAGATCTTTTAAACTACGGGGATTTTCATGCGGTTTTCACCAATAGATAGAGTGATTGAAGAGGAAGGTTTATATGTATAATACATACTTATTATAGTAGAGAAAAGCCGAAAAATTCAATTCAGGCAGCGGGCAACTGGCAAGCGGGTGGTGTGGATTTTTTAAAGGTTGGGTAATGGCGTTGTGTTTCGTTAGCCACAGCAACGTGTGACCGGGTCTGCTAGTTAAATATAAAATACAAAAATACATATTGTTAAGAAAAGCATTTTGATGGCCTTAATTTAAAATGAAAAACGACCGGTTTGCGTTCGAACACAAATTTATCGAATGTCAATTAAAATTTCGGTCCCAAAAACTCTTTGCTTTCAATGTTTTATTTTTTAATTATTTTATGTTTCATTATATTTGCATCGTAGGGTAAGATTATTATAAAATTTCAAAGTAGCCTCTAAAACCACGAATAATTGAATACTTTAAAGACTTATATTTTATAATTCAAAATCAAAATAAAGTAGCACATATCTGTTACATTTGCTATACCTGCAGCCGCTCCTCTTAAGTCTATTAGGTGTGAATTTTGTGAGAAGAATCGACCTTAAGTTTGACCGGTTTTGAAATGCTTCAAGTTCGTTTTATGTTGGCCTATCAAGAATTTTAATAGGTCCATATTTCGATATGACAACCAAAACGAGGTTTTTACATTTAATTTGGCTACTTTAAAATATATTTTCGGCTAATTTTAAATGTGAAGGTCACACAAGAGTTCCAAATTATTGGATAGCCTACACCTCTGCCATAGGTCACCCCAAGTAGTTCGCTATCTTTGGTGACTTAGTAGGGGAGCCTGGCTTCAGGTTTGGTTAGACAAACCTCACGGGGTCTAGCTCTTGGCGGTGGATGATCTGGACAAACTGAACCCCACCCTACATACCTTTTTCCTTCCCAGAACTTCCTCTCCCGTCTTTCCTTTAAAGGACCCTCAATTCAGCATCAATTCAGACTTCAAGCATCAAACATGTTCTATCATTGCCAGTTATAATTTAGGCATAAAAGGGTTTAAGTCTGTGCAACTTTTTTTTAAACAAAGGCGCTAGTATATAATATAGAATCTGTGTCCACATATAGCGTGTTGACATAGACAACTTTATCTTAGCCCAACATACGAGTAGATTATGTAAGAGCAACACTATTTGCCTACGAAAAGAGTGGGCTTCATGCTATAGATAAAATTTCAAATTACACAACGAAATACTTACCATAACTTCTCGGTTACAGAATGGAAAATAGTATTAATAGAGTCTGTTAAAATACTTAATGTACGTATTTACATCTGGAGTCCCTCAATGCGATGCTGTGATTCAATCTTCTCTTTGCAAACAATGTGCTTTAGGCGTTGTTTATAAATTAAATATCGAAAGAGGCTAAAAAAACTTGAAATTATTTTATTTGTGAATCTTTTTCTTTTTCGCCTATCGGTGCCTGGCGCTAGTAAAAACCTCAAGGGCGCTTTATTAGGTGTTAGGTATGTCATCCCAAGCGGGTTGCTACGTCTGGTGACGTAGCAGGGAGCTCGGGGTCACGGAGTGAGGTTTGTCTAGGTCTTGGCGGCCTACGCGTTTGCCCCCCTCCTGCTTGGCGGATCGGAAGAGACTGATTGAGGGGATACATTTTTACATCTCCAGCCGGGCTCTCTCTGCTCTCTACCTATTGAATTGTACCGCAGTGAGCCGGATGGATTCATACGTCTGTCACTCCCGGACAAATTGAGCTCCAGATTTCTACTCACTCCTCGTACCCTTTTCATTCCCAGAAATTCTTGTCCATCTTTTCCATAACACACAGCATGTCCAAAGATGACATAGGCCCCGAGGGAAATTGTTTTCCTCAGGGCCTCCTGGTTGGGGTAATGTAAAAAACGGTAATATTTTCGTGTGTTAAAAAAAGTTAAACTAAATCTAAGATTGAAATTTTTTCTAGTTAATGTGGCGATTTACGTTTTCCTTAGAAAAAAATCTCCCCTGGATCTACATAAATGTTCTTGCATTTCTACCATACACCATTGGGGTATCTTGAGAAGCTGACTGTAGTAAAGAGTGGAACGAGATGGCGAAGAGGAAGGTGGGGAAGTACCATGGTTCATTTTCATTGTCAGTTTTTAAATTCCTTCCTCACTGAGGCAATATGGTTATTTTATGACCTTTCGATGTCATTCTTTTGGCATTTCCTGCCGTCCATCCTTCAACACACAGTCAATCCACATATAAACATAACATACTGTGTAGGCTCCCAAAGTGTGGTCTCCAGACAGGCTTCTTTCTGTCAGTTGTAAGGTGAGCAGGTGAAGTCAATGACGTTATATTATAAATAGACTCGCCATAGTCTTACATACTCACAATATAATGTGGAAAGCAAGCAACACTCTTTTGTTTTCAGCGGTTTTCAGTATAATTTCTAAATTCAAAAGTTCATTCCTGTGTGATAAAGACAGACAATCAAAGATATTAGTTTCTTCGCCGAATACTACTGTCACATCACGGGTGTGACTGAGATAACAAGATACTCTTATTCGGTTACACAATATGACAGGGAAGGGTAAAGGCGGGTAAAACGTGACACACGGGCAAATATTTTTATATTTATTATATGAGTTTTCATTAGTAATACAATATTGGTACTATTATAGTAGTAGGTATTGTTAAGTACATATTTTATTATACAGTACAGGTTATAGCTTCAAATGATTATACAGATTAATAACACCTAGGGCCGTTACTATTTACAATTTTCATCAACGACATTATTAAATTAATGAACGCGTTACCCTTTGTACGTTTTACCCCATCTTTCCCAATGGAATAAAACGAATGCGGGACGCTGTGTGAACCGACTTACTGTTAGTAGGTTGTCCCTGTTATGCTTATGTCACTTTGTGATGCAATTTTCGCTGTCTCCTTTTCGACTATTTGCCGTTTAATTGAAGCATTTTCTCATCACGCAGGAGCGCTTTGCAATACAATTTACTTACTGGTAAGACACGACCTCACTCGACGCGTAGCAGTTTAGTACTAAAGTACTAGAAATAGAGACAGCTACAATCGTATTGTGTTTGGCTTCCCACTTTTAGATTTCTACCCCGCGTCCAGTATTAATGTCTTTGGGTGAAGTAGACTTCTTCGTTTCCACGCCAAGGGAAACGTACAATGTGAGGTTATGATTTGAGAGTTATCCTTTTTAAGTAAAAACACTTGTTGTTTTTGTACTGCATTATTGTAACTTTAAGTTTATTCAGATGAATATTAAGTTTACAGAGAGATTAATTAATCTTAGCAATGGGCATTTTATACACAACCAAGAGAAATGACAAGTTGACCACAGACAAATAAATGAGCGCTTAGACAAAAATGCATTGAAATAATTAGTAAAAGATGAAATAGATGCGAAAGTTATGAGTAAAGGACTCTACACATCTAAATTAAGCAAAAATGATAAAATGAGAAAGTCTAAGTTCAAAATTAATTTAAGTATGAGATATAGGACAACACAATACACAACACATACTATACAAAACATTTATTCTTAAATTGTTGATTCTAGACTCCATCACAACCATCTCTATTTGGAACTGTTAAACAAACAAATAACTCGACTTCGCCCACGGAGCGCATAAACGAAATTTTAAGGTCGTGCGTACCTTGTGCAATTTATCAATAACCAATTCACCATTAATTCGGTGTTGCGCGAAGGCTTATATCTATGGCGCCGGGAACACGAGCAAAATCCCACCATATGCCAGCATAGTGATGTTAGAATTTGTGCAACCTTCGGTAAATCAATATTATTGTAATCTATTGCCGTTTGGTTATTATGCCAAGGTGTTTGATAATGGCTTTTCTATGTTTATTGGTCACTAAACGGGTGATTTTGTCAACCAGGCCCTCATGTCGCTGCGACGAATCGTAGGTATACAAAATTACGTATATTGCAAAATAAATCTATTGTGGGTTTTGGTCTTATAAATACTGTGATGTAACAAAAATTTACGGCTACTAAGTTATATATTTGGTTCAAGCCCACCATCTTGCTGTCGCCAAAGCGGTTGAGCGTAATTTTCGATTAGCAGTAGGATAATAATAAAGTGACTTTAGGTAAGTAAGTACTAATTTGGAAGGCGAGTATGACTAACGTCGCATCGGGAACCATTTATTGGATAACCGTGCCGTAGGTCACCCCAAGTGGTTCGCTTCGTTTGGTGACTTAACAGGGGTGCCCGGATTCATGGGATTAGATTGTTAGGGTGTGCATATCTTGGCGGCGGATACGTGTTGATGAAGGTGTCTGCCCACCAACTGCGTGGCAGGCCGAATAGGGAGAGACTGGTTGAGGGAGACCTTTGATCTCTCCAGCAGTACTCTCTCGTAACTCGTAACTTTCCGCAGTGGAAGAGCTAGATTCAAAGATATTCTAATACAAAAGAGATATGCTATGATGTCCGCGCGACTGTCGCCGAACTACGGCCTAATGAGCGTAGTTTGCATACAAAAAGAATTTGTTCATTTTCTTGATTTTTTGAAGGTGTGCATTATTATTGGTTAACAATATAGTTTAAATACGGAAAGAATTCGTTCATTTAGTTTAGCGTTCGTTTAGTTTATTATTTAATTATTCGTTCATTTAGTTTACTCTTTAATTGGTAAACAACACCGGCGACACGCAGAAGCGCAGTCTCACCTAGTAAAAACGGTGGATAGCACATCTCCTTATATTTCAATATCTTTGGCTAGATTCATTCGTCCGCCCTGGACCCACTGACCCCCAGATTCATACCCAACCCTCATACATTTTCCTTCCCACAACTTCCTCTCCTTCCTTTCCCTAAAAAATACTCCTCACAGAATCCCAAAGATGACATAAACTACGTAGGATTTTTCTCCTCAGAACCTCCAAAGATTTAAAAAAAAAATTATTTTTGTTTGTCTCCCATTAAGGGCGATCTTGGCATGTTTAGATTGATTGATTTTATAGTAGGTACAGGTTGTTTAAGTTTGTTTCTTAATTTTGTTTTAAGAATTTTAATTTTCAATGTACATTTGTTACTTTAATTTTAAATTTTCTGTGACCGGTTTCGACACAAAATTAAAGTAACAAATGTACATTGAAAATTAAAGCTCTTCAAAACAAAATGTCTGGAAATTGTTACATAAGTAGTTAATACCCAAGAAATACAAAAAATAGTTTCTTAATCACTATTTTTTTTTAAA
Source organism: Limnephilus lunatus (assembly GCA_917563855.2). Lineage (NCBI taxonomy): Eukaryota > Metazoa > Arthropoda > Insecta > Trichoptera > Limnephilidae > Limnephilus > Limnephilus lunatus. The sequence continues at coordinate 1,112,120 of CAKJTF020000021.1, forward strand.
TAAAATTACTTCCAGTTACTTATATTATACAAAAAGGTTATAATATTTTGAGCAATATAGATAGAAACAACCTTATAATCGAAAACAGTAATCGATTTATTATTGTGAAGAAAGGAATCATGGATGTATTTTTTTCAATTTGATATTATATTTGCTTTGGACTGTGCGAACAAACCGACCGGTCTTTTTGACGGATCTTTCTTTTTTCCATGTATTTTCTTATACGGTCTATTGTTTCTTCTCATTTTCCTTCTTCCATATAAGAGCAAGATCAAGTGGGGGATGTGGCCGCAACTCTATTATTTGTCAATAATAATTTCGGCTGCCATCTGTCTTTTGGTTTCAAGTTTTCGGAAATGCAATTAGCATAGAATGGTCTTTACTCACGTGGGAGCATTAGTTGCCCGCGTGTTTATTCTTTATACAGGCCAAGTCGCCTCTTACGAAAGGCGAGACCAAATGTGATAAAATTCGAAGAAACAACGGAAGTGAGTAGGTGATAGTTCAAAAACTTACATGGTTGGCTGGACCGATTCTGAACATACTGTAGTAGAATTTTTAACCTGTTCGCGAGAACTGTCATATTATCTGAATGAAGTGTACTGTTGTTTCATCTTGTGACTTGCGAGCAACATATTTCTGATGATCGGTAGTTTCAACGATTTTTTTGTCCGTCAGGTTACGAGTCGTGTTTATTATCGTCTTATTTACAGTGGATATTTAACTGCACTTAATGTTCGTTCTCAAGGATGCTCTGTCTTGTTCTGCTGTATGGGAACTGGTCACTGAAGATGCCCACCTGTCGATCGGATATCATCAGCTGTCTTCGTAACTAGTTCGGGTATTAAACTAGAGCGGGCGACAGTTGACTCTCTCATATAGTACAACTTTACCGACCTCTGTTGAGACACATCAAAACTATATATAAATTTTTGTTTTCTTCTTCCCTCTGCAACGTGGGTCCCTTGAAGACCCAAGGTCACCCCTTTCTGTCTCTATGTAGACCCCGCACAATCCATGATTGTTGTGGTTGCATGATAACGTGTCGTTTTTACACTTAATAGGTCGTCTATTGAATGATTTACCTTTGTTACGAGTATTACTTTCCTTCTTCAAGACCCAGGTTTACTCCTATCTTTCCTGTAAAATATCTTCCGCGCAGCATCCCCAAATATGGCTAAACGCACCAAGGTAAATCAAAGACTTTTTGTATTTATGTTATCAGAAAAAAAAACAAAATTCTCTCGAAGAAAGTGTTTCAATTTTTTTTTTTTATTTATTTTAGCGACTATATAAAATATTGTACATACAAAATATAAGAAAATAGAATGGCGAAATTAAGTATAGTTATGGTATTTCTTAGTCCTCCTCACTAGGGGTTCCTGTGCCGAGGCGTGCTAATTATTTAATCAGAGTTTATTTGTCTTCAATGTCGTTATCAGTGCCTTTTTTAAGGTTTTTTCATTGATCAGCCAGGTTTTTGATTTGTACTCATCATTTTTTTGTATTAGTTTTATGTCTTGGAGAAGGATATTGTGGAGTTTTGTTGCAAAGTAAGTGTAGCTTACAATTAAAACACATATAAATTTGTTGTAGACCACTTTTATTTTTGAAAACACTCTACCGGTTTCGGAAGCACCCTTCCTTCGTCAGGAGAATATTATAACTAACCTATTATACAGAATACAAATTTTAGGTGTTCGAGTGAGGGGTAAGACAACGGGGTGGGTGTAATTGCGGGATTTCCGGGAAGAACAGAGCGGTTTATTGGAAAAATATTTAGAATGGGACTAAAAGATAAATTAATTTGGTTATTTACGGTGCTCCAGATTTTATGTCCGGGTTAAATCGTTCCCAAATGAAAGACTAAACCCTTCCACACACTTTTCCACAAATGATTATCTAGTAAATTCACGCAATGTAAGTGCACTATATAAGTATAATAAATACAAAACAATACAAGAACAATACGTCAATCCACCAGAAACATAATGGGAAAATATTTCACCGACTCCAGATATTTTCATATCAGAGGGTTCGGCTCTGATGAAATCCTAACTGGTCCGATAAATCCTACTGATCCCTCAATATAAATATTTAAAAAATCTTTCGTAATCCTACATGTATTTAAAATGACTGACTTTTGCATTATTATGTACAATTTTTTTGTAATTCATTGTAAAAAATTGTAATTCATTTTAATAATTAAAATAATTTATGGAACCAAATCGTAATTATTAGTGCCCATATAATATTTATGTATAGAAAACTACGGTGCTCCAGATTTTATGTCCGGGTTAAATCGTTCCCAAATGAAAGACTAAACCCTTCCACACACTTTTCCACAAATGATTATCTAGTAAATTCACGCAATGTAAGTGCACTATATAAGTATAATAAATACAAAACAATACAAGAACAATACGTCAATCCACCAGAAACATAATGGGAAAATATTTCACCGACTCCAGATATTTTCATATCAGAGGGTTCGGCTCTGATGAAATCCTAACTGGTCCGATAAATCCTACTGATCCCTCAATATAAATATTTAAAAAATCTTTCGTAATCCTACATGTATTTAAAATGACTGACTTTTGCATTATTATGTACAATTTTTTTGTAATTCATTGTAAAAAATTGTAATTCATTTTAATAATTAAAATAATTTATGGAACCAAATCGTAATTATTAGTGCCCATATAATATTTATGTATAGAAAACTACGGTGCTCCAGATTTTATGTCCGGGTTAAATCGTTCCCAAATGAAAGACTAAACCCTTCCACACACTTTTCCACAAATGATTATCTAGTAAATTCACGCAATGTAAGTGCACTATATAAGTATAATAAATACAAAACAATACAAGAACAATACGTCAATCCACCAGAAACATAATGGGAAAATATTTCACCGACTCCAGATATTTTCATATCAGAGGGTTCGGCTCTGATGAAATCCTAACTGGTCCGATAAATCCTACTGATCCCTCAATATAAATATTTAAAAAATCTTTCGTAATCCTACATGTATTTAAAATGACTGACTTTTGCATTATTATGTACAATTTTTTTGTAATTCATTGTAAAAAATTGTAATTCATTTTAATAATTAAAATAATTTATGGAACCAAATCGTAATTATTAGTGCCCATATAATATTTATGTATAGAAAACTACGGTGCTCCAGATTTTATGTCCGGGTTAAATCTTTCCCAAATGAAAGACTAAACCCTTCCACACACTTTTCCACAAATGATTATCTAGTAAATTCACGCAATGTAAGTGCACTATATAAGTATAATAAATACAAAACAATACAAGAACAATACGTCAATCCACCAGAAACATAATGGGAAAATATTTCACCGACTCCAGATATTTTCATATCAGAGGGTTCGGCTCTGATGAAATCCTAACTGGTCCGATAAATCCTACTGATCCCTCAATATAAATATTTAAAAAATCTTTCGTAATCCTACATGTATTTAAAATGACTGACTTTTGCATTATTATGTACAATTTTTTTGTAATTCATTGTAAAAAATTGTAATTCATTTTAATAATTAAAATAATTTATGGAACCAAATCGTAATTATTAGTGCCCATATAATATTTATGTATAGAAAACTACGGTGCTCCAGATTTTATGTCCGGGTTAAATCGTTCCCAAATGAAAGACTAAACCCTTCCACACACTTTTCCACAAATGATTATCTAGTAAATTCACGCAATGTAAGTGCACTATATAAGTATAATAAATACAAAACAATACAAGAACAATACGTCAATCCACCAGAAACATAATGGGAAAATATTTCACCGACTCCAGATATTTTCATATCAGAGGGTTCGGCTCTGATGAAATCCTAACTGGTCCGATAAATCCTACTGATCCCTCAATATAAATATTTAAAAAATCTTTCGTAATCCTACATGTATTTAAAATGACTGACTTTTGCATTATTATGTACAATTTTTTTGTAATTCATTGTAAAAAATTGTAATTCATTTTAATAATTAAAATAATTTATGGAACCAAATCGTAATTATTAGTGCCCATATAATATTTATGTATAGAAAACTACGGTGCTCCAGATTTTATGTCCGGGTTAAATCGTTCCCAAATGAAAGACTAAACCCTTCCACACACTTTTCCACAAATGATTATCTAGTAAATTCACGCAATGTAAGTGCACTATATAAGTATAATAAATACAAAACAATACAAGAACAATACGTCAATCCACCAGAAACATAATGGGAAAATATTTCACCGACTCCAGATATTTTCATATCAGAGGGTTCGGCTCTGATGAAATCCTAACTGGTCCGATAAATCCTACTGATCCCTCAATATAAATATTTAAAAAATCTTTCGTAATCCTACATGTATTTAAAATGACTGACTTTTGCATTATTATGTACAATTTTTTTGTAATTCATTGTAAAAAATTGTAATTCATTTTAATAATTAAAATAATTTATGGAACCAAATCGTAATTATTAGTGCCCATATAATATTTATGTATAGAAAACTACGGTGCTCCAGATTTTATGTCCGGGTTAAATCTTTCCCAAATGAAAGACTAAACCCTTCCACATACTTTTCCACAAATGATTATCTAGTAAATTCACGCAATGTAAGTGCACTATATAAGTATAATAAATACAAAACAATACAAGAACAATACGTCAATCCACCAGAAACATAATGGGAAAATATTTCACCGACTCCAGATATTTTCATATCAGAGGGTTCGGCTCTGATGAAATCCTAACTGGTCCGATAAATCCTACTGATCCCTCAATATAAATATTAAAAAAATCTTTTGTAATCCTACATGTATTTAAAATGACTGAAATGAAATTATTTTACAAATCTAATACGCCTATACTACTGGTTTGTCTTTTTGTTAATTATTATTTTTATCCTAACGAATGAACCATTGGTTTCGAAACATGTCGATATTGTTTATTAAAAAGTGGTTTAAGCAAAGTGATCTGTTATTAATTAAATAATATACTTTTGGCTTATATTCGTCGTACATTTGGTATGTAAAAGTTATTGAAAATTTCAATGGAAGCCGTTGAGTTTCAGGTTGTGTATGTGGTATGTACTTATGTGAGGCAGTTCCCCAACCTATAATTCCATATTCAATTCGAGAATGACAAAACGCATTGTAGACTTTTGTCATATCCTTTTTATTTACCACATTTCTTAGATTTCTAAAGAAATGTATAAGGCTTGTTGTAAATTGCAGGCATAACTGTTAGATTGTCTGAAAACGCCACGCTTTATCATGTCGTGACCAAGGGGCTGTATCAATCACACGTATACCAGTTTCACTCTCCGGACAAGATCAAGTTTAACAACCACAGCGCATGCCCAGACTGGGTTCACGCCGCCAAATCGAAAGGTCGTAGAAAGGATGAGGAGAAAGTGACAGAACGTCCCCTCGGGCTATTCTGTTTAGTGAAAGATATAATCATTTAGTTGGTTAGAACCTCGCGGCTAATCTCTTGTGGAGAAACTAGTATCAGGAGTACACATTGTGTTGGGCAGAAGTAGTTTTTATTTGTATGGAGTTTGGCAATTAACACGTAAAGTCTATTTGTTCGGTTTTCGGAACAACTCAAATAGGTCTCACAGAAATCAATATAAATAGATATACATATTATGTGAGAAATATTATATTGGAAAGGAAAAACACCTCGCTTTATATTCAGATGCAAAAACTAACCACAAAAGAAGTAAAGTGTACGTACATCTTTATGAAATCAAAGTTTCAAGTCTTAATTTGCAATAAATGTATGAAATTTTGGGAATTTTTTATTAATCATTTTTTCGTGGAACGACAAAAAGTGAGGCGACGATAATGTTTATAATATAAGTGTGTTTGTCTAATAAAATAAGTGTGTTTTTATTTTTTTCGTTATTAGTAATTTTAGTTAAAAAAACGTTATGTTAGCCATTTTTAAAACAATTTTTATGTTTGCCTTCCAAATTTTTTTGTTTCAAAAATTATTTTCTTATTTGGAATTATAAGATCTGAAAGCGTTTTTAATCTTCTTTCAAAAATAATTTTTAGTTTTTGGATACAGTCAGAAATATTCCATTTATTTGGATTTTATTTGAAAGCGGGAATATTTTGACCTTCCGACAAAATGGGCCCGAGGCCTAAGGGGTTCACTTTACGAATTTTAATCATATTGGTATTTTGATAAGTTTTTTGCTAATTATACTCCTTTTATGGTGCCGTTGGTTTTTTGTAGCAGTGGCGATTCGTGGCATTACGTAAATCTCCGGGAGTTAACCCACTGGAATCAAGTGGAAATTAGTCCACTTCCTACGTCCGATTGAGTTGAAATTCGGCAGATAGACTCGTTGTCGATGGCAATGCGTTATATCAACTTTTGGTGGAAACACCCACAAACACACGGACGTATACGCATTTTTCTGAAATTAAAATAAACGAAAGCAGTTTAATATACGAAATAAACATCGATTTTTAACAATCAGAATTCAGCAAGATAGGTAGCGCGGTTTATTCTGCTCACTCGAAAGGTTCAAACCTCATTCAAATAAAATAATGATGTTTTTAAGGTTTTAAAAAATACATTTGGAAATAGAAGTATTATAATAAAACAAACGCAGAGAAGACCCAATATCTCCCAAGTTCCCCAATTCATGTTTTTATTTGTATGCGATTTACATACAGATTTAGTATAATTGAAACCTAGGCAAATTTTGAAAATTTAAAGAGACCTCGGAATATCATTTAGCAGTACTATACCTTGCGTCACACAATGCTGAGCCATCACCGTTCTGCCATGTGTACCTACCCTTTACATAGCAAGTCGTGGTGTCGACCCTAGTGGTAGTTGTTCGGTACATTGTGAGGCTGAAGGAAAGGAGATGGAGAAAAGAAAGATTGGGAAGTACTTGGCTATTCATATCTCAATACCAAACACGTCTATAGCCATTTCAAGCAACGTTTCGATTCCGAATGGTTATCATTCACTACTTACAAGTATCTGCCACTCAAAGAATGATCTCATTCCGACAGCATGCAGTCTATTGTAGTATTGATGTTTCAGTCATCCGGTTTGATTCAACAACTTTCTTGCATCGTCCGGACAATGGCGGCCTTGCATTGTCAGGACCGAAACAACCGGTCTATTATTTGGTTGAATTTAAATGTTTGTTTTTTCACGTATCGTAAAGACGGATCGTTAATTTTAGTTACTTTATTATAAACTATTTTACTACAAGCTTTGAATACACCGTGTCTATTCTTTTATTCTTCTCTGTTCTCTATTGTAATGATTCCAACTCGATCTGTGTCTAATTAAAGTGGAAAGAACTGATTTAAAAACCTTGTAAATCTCATGGGACATTAACATATTGTCGATAAAATTGGATAACATTTCTTTATGAGAATATCTTTCAGAGAATATCTTCTTATAGTAAGTACTGGGACCTGTATTCTCCAATACTTATTATCTTTTTAAACTATAGGATGCTTGATTGAAAGACTTGGGTTCTTAACCCCTCTGGCCTAGAGCGTATCAAGCCAGAGGGTCAAAATATTTCTGCTTTACAATAAAATTCAAATTAATAGAATATTTCTGAACGTATTTGAAAACTAAAAAGTGTTTTTGAAAGGTGATAAAATACGCTTTCAAATTTTATAAATCGAAATAAACGTATAATTTTTGAAATATAATAATTTTGCACGCTAGCGTAAAAAAGTTTTGAAAATGGCTAACTTCACGTTTTTTCCAAAATAAATTACTGATACATTCACGTTTAATTAGAAAAAATGTGTTACAAACGTTATTGTCACCTCACTTTTTGTCGTGTTATGTAAAAATAATTCATTAAAAAATTCCAAAGTTTGATTGCATATACGTCTACATTTTACTTATTTTGTGGTTAACCTTTTAAATTGAATATAAAGTGCGGTGTTTTCTCTTTCTAACACCGTTTATTTCACATTGATAGTAAGGAAGACACAACCATTTCTATGAGACTTATATGAGTTGTTCCGAAAACTAAATATACAGACTTTACAGGTTAATGGTAGCAGCATAAGCGCTTACCGTGTTCGTGTCAACTTGACTACGTTACCTAAATTATTATATAATTTAATATAACAGTCAAACACAAGCTGTCCAAAGTTAAATTTACCTTAAACGTGAAAGTTAGCAAAATAAACAGTCCTGTTAGCGTTGTAAAGTGGAGATTTAGCAATTCGCTGTTCCTTCACACCTGAAGGAACACAGTTGGCACTACAGGTATTAGCAGAAGGTATTACAGGTGGGTTAAAGCGGACTTCCCAAAATGCCAAACAGGGGACGTGGAGCGTATTCTGTTAAGGGAGTCCCTTCAAGTGACTGCGGTAATCCTCGTGTCAGAATAAGCTACAGCTTAGCATGTGCACGTGCAGGGTGTACCAGAAATGTCGTTTATGTTATAAAATACTAGCGAGTACCCGGCATGCATTGCGATGCCACAATTTTTTTTTTTTTTCACTGCGTGTCCTTTCCCATTTCCATCAACCTTCTTCGCCTCCCCCCCCCTCTTTTCCGCTTCAAGCCGTCCCGCGACTCCCCTTCCCTCTTTCCCTTCCAACCGTTCCGCGACCCCCCTTCCCCCGTTTCCCTTCCATCTTCCCTGTCTTCCCCGCTCCCTTATTCCCCCTCCCGCATTCCCCTCTCCACCCTCCTTCACTCCCTGCTGCTAAAGTATATGAATTGCACTCGTTTTTCAAACAACTCGCGTGTCACCTATTGCAAAATTTTTATACACACTTCATTCTTTGATGGCCGGCGTAGTCAAGGGGTAAGGCTCTTGACTCGCACACCGAAGGTCGCGGGATCGTATCCCAGCGTGGCAAATAAGTTTTATTTCATTAATTTGTGTTACTTCATAATTTATTAATTTAAAATAATATTTGCGGCACGTTCCAGAGTGGAAGATACTCTCTATATCGCCCTGGTGTAAGACCACCATTCAGAATTGAAACGTTGCTTGAAATGGCATTAGCCGTGTTTGGTGACCAGATCTAAATAGCCAGATACTTCCCCACCTTCCTCTTCCCTATGTCCATCCCCTCCCCACTACCTTCAACCTCACAACATACCCCAATTGGGGATGCCATAGTCTCACTGGCTTCAGACGGGAGAGTTGGGACTCTTGTGCGGTATTCATATAAACAAATATTTTTTGTTTTAAATAACGCCAGAGTTCACCAGTGTATATGGAACTGATAGCCGTTTTACACCATCTCTTTTTTCAGCCCGATTCCCATACAAAGACCAAAGACAAGAATTTTCGCTTTACACGATGGCTATTTTAATCTGTTTTCATATCTACGATTTCAGTTGGCATCACTACAAACAACACATGAAACATGTTGTTTGCAGTGATGCCAACTGAAATCGTAGACATGAAAATAGCGATCGTGTATAGCGAAAATTATTGTCTTTTATCTCTATATGGGAACCGTGCTGAAAAAAGATATTGTGTAAAACGGTTATAAGTGTTTAATCAAGCTTACCTTCAAGAAACTCTTAATAAATTAACTAATCGTAGCGAAGTCCTCTCGTTAGTCGACCGTTTCGCAATTCATCGGTCTTTAAATATGTTATACGTTCCGGTTCCGTTTCAAAATGGTGGCCGTTTCAATAGTTCTGTAAAGATTTTTTTCAAATGTGAAAAACGAAGTTTGATAAGCGAATCTGCAGGCGTTCATTAACATAAAGTACTGCAGTAAAATTTATATCAGTTTGATCTTAAAATAAAAAATAAAAATTAATTCGCAAAAAAGACTTACATTTTTGATAATGTCACCCGTTCCAAAACCAAGAACAAATAAGTTCTAATTCTAATCTCTAACTGAGTAGGTCCTGTAACCTGTTTGACCAGATGGAATTCTTCCCTACCGCACCACCCGCTACAAGAAACTCCAAGCCGTACAAATTCCTTTGAAGGTCGACCGGTCCCGCTCTCGTTTCCACGTTTTGTTTTTATTGTTTCTTCTCGATTCGTGCATCATTCTTGCCCAGTGAATTTATTCATGTTAATTTGTGGAGCATTCATCGGCAAACTGATACTCGGGAGCTATTTTAGATCAGTGGGTATCGTTTTTTTTTATCTGTTCGTATGAACCTTTCCTTTATAGACGGTAGCTGTGAAAAACTAGCATATAGCGTCATTTTGTTGACAAATAACTCACATCGACGTGCTTTTTAATTTACAGAATATTTATAAAAGTGCAGAGTTTAGTGATGGCGTGACGTTTGTCCGGATTTTGGCGGCGGATGCGTCTGCCCACCAGCCGCATGGTAGGCCGGATCGGGAGAGAGTGGTTGAGGGAGTCCCTTTGATTTCTCCACCCGTACTCTCTCGGAACATCGCCTTGCTCCGCAGTGGGAGGGATGGATTCATACGTCCGTCACACCTGGACACACTAACCCCTAGATTCCTACCCAGCCTTCATACCCTTCTCCTTCCCAGAACTTCTTCCCCTTCCATTCCTAAAAAAGACCCTCCACTCAGCGTCCCCATAGATGACATAGACCCAGAGGAGAATTATTTTCCTCATGACCTCCTGTGTGGAGCTATGTAAACAAAAAAATCATTTTTATTTTTTAAATCACCTCAAAGGTTCTGTACAATTAATTACGAGTTCTTAGGCTCTACATAGTTTATTATTTACAAACAGATACATAAAACATGCTTACTGGCAGGACACTTCTGATAAACACTATTTAATTAGAAAGTTTATGCTTGGAGAAGATATAACTTTACCCGTAGAGGACACTATATTTAAATCCTATCCTATCTAACGGATCGCTCACAAGCAGTGAAGGTGGGAAATAAACAATCCAACTTCACAAAACTCTCTTCAGGGGTACCTCAGGGATCCGTTCTGGGCCCACTTCTCTTTATCCTCTTCACAAATGATGTCGCAAGAATTATCGAGTCATTTGGTCTCCTTTCTCACTGTTATGCCGACGATCAGCAAGTCTACTTTTACTGCACACCAAATGAGATCACCGGCCTCAAAATTCGCACAGTTGAGTGTCTAGAAGCAATTAGTCTCTGGATGTCCTCAAACAAACTGAAGCTTAATCCATCAAAGACCGAATTTCTGTGGGCAGCTACAAATAGACGTCAACATCTAATAGACAACTCACCAATTGCCATTTCCGGCAATGACGTAATTGCGAAAACAACCGTCAAACTTCTGGGAGTTTATCTGGATTCAGACCTTTCATTGAAAAGTCAGGTGAATAGGACCGTTAGCACAGGGTTCTTCTACTTAAGACAACTTAAGGCAGTTCGTAGGAACCTTTCGACATAAGCAACTAAGCTTCTTGTGAATTCATATATAGTATCGCGTCTTGATTACTGCAATGGTATCTATGCAAGTCTTCCTAAATGTCAAACTGATAAACTACAATCAGTATTCAACGCCGCAGCACGACTAATCACAGGGGTACCCAAGTTTTCGCACATTTCGGAACACCTCCGAAATCTTCACTGGTTGAAGTGTCCTGAAAGGATCCAGTATAAGTTATGCTGGATGGTGTTTAAAGCTATCAATGAAATGGCTCCACCCTATATCTCTGAACTATGCATTCCGGAAAATATAGGTCTAAGGCAGTCATCTCTTAGATCAGCGACATCGTCTGCAATTGGAAGATTGAAAGAACCCAAGCGAAATCCGAACACTAATTTTGGTGATCGCGCGTTTGGAGTATCCGGTCCTGAGGCTTGGAATAAACTTCCCATGGAATTGAGATGCATAACCAACCCAGCGGAATTTAGATCCAAACTTAAAACTCATTTTTTCAAATACTCATTTCCATAAATTCGTCATTAAATTTAAACTTTGTAATTTAATTATACTCTAATAATTGTTGATGTCCACGAATATATACTATTTTATTTGCTATTCCCTACAACTACTAACGAAAAACTCAAAATGCTATTGATCTACCTACCAATGGTCTGTCAGTGGTAACCTAACACCTCAATCCGGTTAATGTTGAGCGATGAGTCATCATAATGCGGTAAAGATCGGCGATTAATTTCATTAATTTATTTAAGATATCCATACATTTTCGTAAATCCGATAAATTTTGCATCCATGTCCTTAAATAGTAATATGTATTATGTAAAAACTTCCTTCTTCTTCTGGCGCTGTGGAGTGATTCTGGCGAATGTATGATATTTATAAGATGTTTTCAAGTATTTTTAAATGTAAATAAATATGTTAGTTATAAATCTCTAACTTTAAGTCATATTGTAAATATATATGTCATTGAGCTCAGTTTTAGGTCAGCTTTTATATGTCTTAGTCATAAGTCACTAGCAATAAGACTTAGATGTAAATCACTAGTTATAATTGTAAATCTTAGTTGTAAGCCAGTAATATTATTTTTTATGTATTTATTTGTACAGCGCCCTTGAGGTGATTTTTCACGAAAACGGCGCTATATAAATTAGCCAAATATTATTATTATTATTATTATTAAAATACTGAACATTGCATGGTTTTACATTTGATACCTTCCATTACTGTTTATATTACATTTATGAGAAGATTAGTGGCAAAAGTAGAGTTCATATTTATTTTGAAAGGCTGGAGAATTTAGGACTCTTTTTTAGGACTGGAGAATTTTTACGAAATGACCTTAGAAGTTCTTATTTGCTTATATTTTTTACACAATTAGTTATTTACAAAGTCACGGGTCTTGGAGGTAAAATGACTTGGTGGATACGACTCTCTGAAAAGGTGAGTATTAAGTTTAGCTCTAAATTCTGTGAGTCTGTGATCATTCTTAAATCGTCTGGCAGTCCATTCCAGGCTTAGGTCCTGATACTCTGAAATCACGCTCACCGAACTTAGTATCTGGTGTGCGCTTTGGTTCCTTTAATCTTCCGATAACTGATGGTGCTGCTGATTTGAGTGTCGACTGTCGAGAATTGGAATTTTCTGGAATACACATTTCTGATAAGTAAACCGGAGCCAGAGTATATAAAATATGTAATATTGTATTAAAATAAACTTATTGTAAAAAATTTACTCAATAAAAAAAAATAAAAAAAAAAAAAATTCCATTTGGGGATTTAATCTAGTAATCTTAATATACTATATCTAGTAGCTTCTTCAGATTAGCAAACTGCCATCATTAAAAATTAGGTATTGGTTTCGGACATAGATAATATTAGTCATTTTTTAGTAGTGTTGTTGAACGGTGTTAGCACTTTTGTACCGCTGTTTACTAGTCATAGTTCATGGCCCATCTCCATTAGTTCAATTATCTACGAGTCTACCGCAGTCTCTTAACACTTTGGTCTCTCTCTGCTGACCTTCCAGTTCATCTGATTGATCTTCATCCATCTTCTTTCCCCCTGTTAGACCATTATTTCCTTATCTCTACTTTCGATTTTGCCTCTCCATGGTGAAGTCAAATTGTAACCACTTTCTCGAACAAACCTTTGTTGGACATTTCTATGTGTTTTCTTGTCAGACTGGGACTTGTACATAAGTTCTGCATTCTTTTCTGTATACCGCGGACCGCCGGTATTTATTATATTAATATACGCTTTTACGGACTCCGTGGTCGAGGGCAAGGCTCTCGACTAGCGATCCGGAGGTCGCGGGTTTAAATCCCGACGTGCTGAAGTAAATTTTATGAGATTATTTCACAAATAATTAATTAAATATAACATATAGTATATTTGCGGCTCTTTCCAGAGCGGAAGATACTCGCAGTATCGTCCTGGTGTAAGACCACCATTCCCCAATTGAGAATGCCAAAGTCTCACTTCCTCCCGGCGGTTGGGAGCAGTTGGGACTCTTGTGCGGTATTCACAAAAACGGGCTTTTACAAATAATATGTGATATACATAATAATTTTGTGAAACAGTAATCATGTAGTAAAATATGCCAAATCATAAAAGAACCGAGCAGAAGAATGTTATTATAGCCTGTTTGTAACTGTATTCCTTGCAATAGAATTGAAATTAAAAAACTTTTTCACTTTGTTCCACTTATTTATTAATTAATATTATTATTAATAAATATTATTATTAATAAATAAGTGGAACAAAGTGAAAAAGTTTTTTAATTTCAATTCTATTACAATGGAATTCCACCACGAATTAACAGTGCAAAAACTAGACGTATTCCTTGCAGTTGAACATAATATATATACTATTTCTGAGAAAGTATGTTGATGTTGATCAAAACATATTCAATTTGTTATTATTGTTAAAGTGTCACCTTTTAAGTTTTATGATTAAACTAGCTTACCCGGAAAACGTTGTTCTGCCATATAAATTATTTCTATGTATGGATGAAAGTTCGATGATCTGAACGTAGCGCCATATGTCGTTCAACAACATAAAAAAATTCGTTCTGTTTGAAATACGAATGACGCACGGTTTAATTTGTGTGGGAAAAAAATGGGAGGATGGGAGGGTCACGATGAAATAATGGGAGGGTGGAGGTAGGAGGGTGAAAATACGGGGTTTTAGGTTTTTTTTTAATGCGAAAATAAAAATTTCGAAAAAAAAATTGTCAAAAAAATAGAAAAAAAAATCTGGATAGGGACCCCCTAATACCACCTGGCGGTATGAAATATACTTTACAACCTATTCTAATACCTACCAAATATACATAAAAAAAAATTATAAAAATCGGTCGAGCCGTTTCGGAGGAGTGTGACCACAAACACCGTGACTCGGGATTTTTATATTAAAATGATGTGATCATGGGATCAAAAGAAAACTATTTAAAATATATAGGTACCAAATTGATGACCAAATAATAATCAAATATATCAAAAGTGATTACGTTTGGTGAGTGAAGACGGTAAAAGAAGGCGGAATCAACCACGAACCGCTGACGATTTCAGATTTTAAACCAAGTGTTGTTTTGTCAACTTTTGGTCTATTACAATTTCTTAAGCCGAGATGTGGCTTCGAACGCGTTGAAGTGAAATAGACGATTTATATTCGAAGAATATAGGTAATCCTATTAGGGATTATTTTTTTATTAGATACCTAAAGTATTTTGTTGACTTGGTTATTTTAACGGAGAGAAACAATTGTCATGTTCAATCCAATATGCTCTAAAAATATGTTTAAAAATTGCAAAAGAATTTAAAAAATGCGTTTTAAATATAGCTTTTAGAACCAATTTTATATTTATAGGAACAAGCTTTAAAAACTCAGTAAAAATCCAAAAATTAATAACGGTGGCATATAGGTATGAATTAAAATGTGACAACGCCGACAGCCTAAACAATTACATATGACGTATAGAACGAAAGGCTGTTAGATTAAATTTGCTTGGACAATTATAAATCAATAAACAAACGAATTACCCCAAGGGTAAGGAAAATTATTTATTCCCCGCTCCTTAGTATGTTTGCAAAACCTAAACAATATCTATAACGCACTTAAATAAGTCAGAGCAGTAATGTCACTATTAAATAATTAAGAAATCATTAATATTTAGTGCAATGAAAAAAGATTTTGAAGTACCCCATGTAATAGAGTATCTACTGTCTCAATTATTTTCTGAGCAAATTGGTTTAACCGGTAATAAATCAATTTACACTTCTTCACAAAATTTAAATTTACAATCTTACAAATAAGTCGTCTCAAAGTAGTTCAATCACGGTTTGAAAATTGGCCTTGTAGTTTAAACAGCTGTCACATAAAAATAAAAACTAAGATACTCGCAGAACTTAATAATAACATAAATTTTAAAAAGCTAAATGGAGTTCTACGAATTAAACACAAAAACAATTATACGTATGTACTGGGTTGAGTATTATGATTCATTATATTTATCAATTATCATTCGCACCAGTATTTTAAATCGATAATTGATTTTGATTGTCTTCGGGACGTTTCTGTCTATAAATCAAACCGTCTGAGAAGTGTCCCTTTCAATCTTATTCATTTCGTTTGCATGGGCCTTTGATATTCCTCATTCGTAAAACGCCCATCAGAGATCTTATTTCTTCTGCATTATTAAATCAACTGTTATTCATCAATCAATGTTATAACATCTAACCATTACTCAATGCAACTAGATTAAAAAATGCATTGCTTGTATTATTATTACAAAACTGCACCTTTACAAACAAGTGCCAGGTATTTTAAATTAGCGTAGCAATTAGGAGTCAGGAAAACTGTTTGTCAGTCTAATTACAGAAGCGGTGTACCCCAAGGAAGCATATCTAGACAAGCGCTATATTATTATCATTTATCTTCTATCTAATTTGGTCGCTTCCATTTTAAACTCGGCTCGTATCTCTTTCCCTGTTGGTCACATGTGAAAAATTCACATTGTCTTATCAAATAAGGTGAGCGTGGGTTGAAACAAGATTGCTCGGTTCTAAAAAATGTATGTTCTTGTACTTTAGCTATGTCTGTTTGTCGCAACTTGGTTTTGAAGTGGTTTGGTTTAGTTTGGCGCTCTTGTGGTGAAAAAACGGTGCTTTACAAATCATCCAAATATTATTATTGATGTAACTCATTTCTTGGATCGTTTTTTACAAGAGAAGTATATAATATACTCCACGTTAGGAGTTGACCTGCGTTGTAAAGGACACTCTTTATAAGGATAATTTTAATGGAATTTGGATTCTTTATTCGCCACTCTGTTCCGCCGTCGTTTAAATTTTTTTTGGAATAGACATTTCTGACTGTGGACGTGAAACCCAAACCCTTCTTCAAATAAACGGACACAGATTTAATATAAAAGTTTTTTTTCTTCTTTGGTGACCTTCACTATACATATCGTCTTTGCACTTCATAAAACCAATGGTTGTGTGACATTTGAAGCAGCAAAATTATCGAACGGTGAGTTCTGGTGCCGTGAAAATTGTACTATTTAAATTCACTTCATGTTGCACGACTCGGTTGATAACTAGAACTTCCTGAATAATGAAACGATTCGTATAGAGTTTATATTATCTTTTTTGCCGAAATTTTTAATTTAAGAAACGTTTCATTAAGTTTTTTCCCAAATAAACAAATTTAGAGAGCTCACATTCAAATAACAGGCACCGATCAAGACAAATAATGACCAACACTACGGAATAAACATAACTGATCGTTGAAAGACACTGGTTTATCTTGTCCCCGGTGTTGCCCGGGATTTACGCAGAGTTTTTCAAAACCACATGTGGACCGTGACCATCCTCTTCTTTTGATGATCAATTTCATCATTCTTGGAATAAAACTGTACATTTCTACAAAAATCAAAGGCCAGGGTGCCCTCCCTCCCGTCACAGACACTTTTAAATAGATTTAGCGAATAATTATAAAGCATTGATTGTTAGAAAGGGAAAACACCACTTTATATTTCAATCTAAAAATAGCCACCAAAAAAGTAAAATGTACACTTTTATGTATACATGGTTTTGAATCGCAAATTGAAAAAAAAAATTGAAATCTCGGGAATTTTTTATAAATTATTTTTACATAGTGCGACAAAAAAGTGAGATAACAATGTGTGTTTGTTATACGTTTGTCTAATAAAATATGTAAGTGTTTTTATTTTTTTTATTATCAGTAACTTTAGTTAGAAAAAACGTAAGGTTAGCCATTTTAAAACTTTTTTTTATTTGTATACAAAATGTTTATTATTAAAAAAATAAATGATTATTTCGAATTATATAATTTGATAGCGTATTTCATCACCTTTTTAAAACAGTTTTTAGTTATCGAATGTGCTCAGAAACATTCCAAATATTTGCATTTTATTAATTTTTTAAATATTTTATTTTATTTTGACCATCTGAAAAAAATGCCAAATTTTTGAAGGGTTAAGTATCTAGTCTACGTCTATAGTTCGAAGAAAGATAGAGCCTTGTAGAAATGTCTTATAAATTTGTACAGCGCCCTTGTGGTGACTTTTCAAAAAAAACGGCGCTATAAAAATCATCCAAATATTATCTAATATTATTATTATTTGGTAGCAGAGCTGTGTATTTCGGTCTTCGATTGATTCTTAGATTGCTAAGTTAATATCATTACAAGAATTTTGTCGTTTATGTGGAGGGAAGTTGTAGCAGCTTATTTATAAAATTCAAAGATTTAAATCTGTACTTAGACAACCGATACTGTGCTTTACCCAGAGAGATATACTTCCTTTACCTAACATTGGCAGGTGAACTGGCAACCTGGGCCAAAAAGCGATCACGTATTTAGAACGAATCGTGACTATAAAAGCTTAGCCGTATTCCACGAACAACAAACTTTAAATAATATAATATGATGCTCTGTAGTAAAAAAAACTTATTAGGTTTAATCGGCTCGCTCTTTGAGTCTACATGTAGTTTAGTCCGTTTTGATAAAGTGTCTTAATTTTACCTGCTTTCTAGATTCTATCGCATTTTAACCTAAAACTGCAAAATCATGCCAAAAAGGTTCTCAATTGTAGTCTGCGTGTTTATATTATGGAGATTTTAAACAGATTTTCCATAAGAGGCAAAATTAATTAAGTCAGTGGCATTGAAATAATAAAAAATTAATGCGGAGTAAAAGTTATAGAATTTTGAATGGGCCTGTCTCCAGCACAGAGCGGTAAGCTTCCTGGCTTTGGACCTAGAGGTCACAGGTTTAAAACATTAATTGATAACAGTGTATGTATAACATATGGAATTACTAGTAGATACTCTCAGTTTCCCCCTGGTGAAGGACAATAATTCAGAATAGAAACTCGCAGGCTAAATCCTATAGATGTAATAGCTTGTCTCTTTTTAATGTCGCTATTTTTCGTTTCATCGAGTTTTAAATCACAACGGTGCTAAAGAAGTTTTCATTTCAAAAGGTTTCGCCTTAGGTCTAGGGGTCGGTTTTATAACCATTTGTTCGTTACGCTTGATACCATTTTTAACAAATATTCGGTCTACCGCCAAACAAATATTGTTAAAAATGGTATCAAGCGTAACGAACGGATGGTTATAAAACCGGCCGCGGTCGTTAGAGATCAGATCTGAAAAACCAGGTTCTTCCCAACCTTCCTCGTCTTCTTCCTCTTTCCTCTAGTCCTACAGCGATACAAATCTAAATTGTGATAAATTAGTTTCACTGGCTCCGGGCAATTGTAATCTTGCGTGGTATAACAAGCATAAAAGAAAAACTGGACTGGAATTCTGATTGAGATTCACTGCTTATTTTTTTCAAGCCAAATTTGGATCACTTGAGACCATTAAGACTGTAATTCGTGTGTGAAGCAATCATTTTTGCAAGATCATAATTATTTATATTTCTTCTTTAAGTAATATTTCAACCTCTACAGAGATTACAGTAGATGTTGTCTAAAGTTCTATTTTAGTCTTAGAAAACTTTCCTTTCTTAATTTTCGTTTTTTCACTCCACTCTAATCACGAATTTATATTTTTTTTTAAATTTGTATAATAACAACTCTCTTTTTATAACTTTTCAAGTAGTCTACAAAGACGACATTGCAACAAATATTGAAAAACCATATTAATTGAATAAAATCCTTGTAGACCCTTTCCCCCCTATGTTATGTATGTAAAAGGTAGATTAATTATTATTTGTACCAGTCTGAAGATGGCTTTAACAGGTTGAAACCGGTTACGGTCAAAAATAAATTAATTGGAAATAAGTTTTATATGTGCCTTGTTATATTATTAACTAGCTGATCCGGCGAACTTCGTACTGCCTCAGAATCAATAAGTGTTGTGTTAACTTATACTCGTAGCTGAATTTTTTATTACTTTAAAAATTACACAATGAAGCAATTTTATCGATGCACAAGTATGCATGTTTTGTTTTTGTCAATATAAGAGATGGGGTTGTGTACGGATTTATATTTTTTGTGATTTTCTTACTTTTCAACTTACTTACGAGAATTGCGTTTCATTTTCTTTATACATGTGAGGAAGATTTATTATAATGATTGTATTTTTGCTTTGGAGGGGTGCAGACATACGTTCACCGTTTGTCCCATTTTCGACTGTTGATATTTAGTGTGTAAGAAAGAGGGGCAGCATTATATGTTTAAGAACAAAAGCAAAAAAATTAGCGCATTGACATTTGACGTTTTTGAATTTTTGGAATTCACTCACTACTCAATATTATATTTATCACAGTATTCCTGCAGCTCTTTCAAAAGATGAAAATTCGCTCCATACAAAATGTATGAGAAAAAGAATTTTCTTCATAATTTTTTTTTCGTGAATTTTTCAGATGTTTTAATAGCTAATCTGCTATTCGGGGCGGAGACAAATCCAACAAATCAATAATCATAAAAATCGGTCTAGCCGTGCTTGAGTTATGAATAGTGTAACTAACCCGACTTTGTTTTATATATTAAAGATTTGGATTTGGATAATTAGAAAAAAATGCTGTCTTAAGACAATCAGATGAAAAAAACTTTCTCAGTGGAAAACTGCAACGGTAACTCTATTGTATAATTATTCCATACTGTTCCAACTTATCAATCAAAGTTATCTGAAATATCAGCAACACCGTACTAATGATATTCAAAAGCGCCAATCACAAAACAATCCGCAGCAGAAATACCGCACCTCGAGCGTAACAAGAGGAACTGAAATAGTAGCTGGTGAAATAGTGGATTGGTCTTGTGAGTTGGGCGTCAACTATTTGAGAAAGAGTTGCTAAAATACCAAGGTTCTATGAAGCGAGACAAGCTATGCAAAAACTAACAATACAATCCAAAGAGTGAACGGTATCTTTGCTACTTTGATATCTGTTGGTGATCCATTGAGAAACCAAATTGTAGGAATTGGATAGGGTTAATAAAAGTGCGATATCACGAAAATCCATTAAAAATACCCATTTTTAAATGTTGTTTTAATTTAATTATATAGTTTTTTATTGTTCTAATTTGTTCGGTTTTCGCAACAACTCACATAGATCTCATGGAAATCGTTGTGTCTCCCTTACTATCATGGTTAGAAATATGATCTGAACGGTATTAAAAGAGAAAACACCACACTTTAAATTCAAATCTAAAAGTTAAGACGACACTATACCCTAAAATATATTCAAAATCTTAACGACATATTCGTAAGTAACGAAAACGTGTTTACAAAATGCGACTCGCGACCTGTGTATTGGACGGACCTACTGTCGAATTTGCCTTTTCAAAGAAAAGAAGAAGAAAAATAATGTGGTAATCTTAACCACATGAGCGAAGAAAGCGTTTAAACAAATATGCGCCCGCGGCACGGCGTATTGGACGGACGTATGGTCGAATTCACCCTAGCAGGCCTGGAGATTCGACCTTTCCACCGGGTTCATTTTAATTAATTCGGCAGAACGTGTTACTAATATTTAAGATGTTTCTAAATGAATACCTCCCGATGTTATTAATTCGTCGTCTAGAAAAATAAAATCTGGTGCTCATCGCTAACTTTAGTTGTACAACACTTTACAATTTTTTAAAGGCGTTGTATGTTAAAAAAAATTATGTCAACGTACTGTTTTTATTAATCTTAAATATAAATAACTCACATCCCTTGTGAGTAAAAATGATAATTCAATAACAAATTCGCCGAAATAAATTAAAATGCGAGCCTCGGTCAAACCACCGATAAACGTGGTTATGTCTCGCCTTAAGCACAAAATAATTAAAATGCACACCTGAAATAAACAATAAATCAATTAATAATAACCAATAAATAATACTTTTGAACCATTCGTTTCCGACCGCAATTTGAAAAAAATATATGAAACTTTGGGATTTTTCTATTACTTAACTTTTACATAAAACGACAAAAAGTTAGTCGAGGATTACGTTTATTATAAATTTACCTAATAAAATGTCTGTGCGTTTGTATTTTTTCGTTATCAGTAATTTTAGTTAGAAAACACGCAAGGTGAGCCATTTTTGAAACTTTTTATGTATTCATTAAATAATTTTATATTAAAAAAATTATGTGATTATTTCGAATTTTATAATTTGAAAGTGTATTTCATCACCTTTCAATATCAGTTTTTAGATTTCGGATGCATTCAAAAATATTCCATTTGTTTGTATTTTACTCCAAAGCGCAAATATTTTGACCTCCTGACAAAATAGGCTCGAGGCCTTGGGGTTTAACCGTGTTCCTCTAATTTTTGGGCCAAAGTTTCGGACAGCCTTGCGGTGTCCGAATTGTTAATCTCTCCCGTAAAGAAGGAGGTAGCACAATTATTACACAGTCCAAAAATAAACAAACACATTTCGATTGACCTTAAAGATCTGCACCTAATCATATCAAATTGTGTCAATATTTGGGAACCAATTTACTAAACAAATTTTGATAATTTAAATACCTAGTCATCTTGCGTCTTGCAAATTTCAATGTCATGCATCATATAGCGTATTGCTTATCGTGAAACAAAGTTTTTTGTGACGTTGAAGAAGCCAAAAAGAGCTGTAAAACGTTAAATAAATACTTAAAATGTGAATGACTCAGATGAAATTTTACAGATAATTCTTAGTCGAATTAACAATTTCTGACATTCATATTATTATAGCTCGGATAAAAGTTTTCCAGAAACGCTCATTTCACAACAGTTTCTGACGTCAAGTAAATGGCCTGGATGAAAGCGAACCAATAATGTACTCTCGCTGAGACTGAAGTAAATAGCTCGGATGAAAGTAATAACGCTTATTGTAACAACATTTTCTGACAATCAAAGAAATTGAAATCCAGGATGAAAGCTTACCAACAATTCTTCTCTATGAACACATTCTGGGTAGTCTTAGGAGCTGGAATAACTTCTAACCCGAGTTAAAGTATTCCTCTCCTGTTTGTTGCAATGTCAGTCTAACCACATAATCGCCTCCACCGTCCGTGACTGGAGCAATTTTGTGCACCGTGTTAACGCGGTTGTTCGGTTGACTAATCTCCCGTACTCTCTACGCATTCCTTCCCCTCATTCTTTTGTCTGTTCGTTATTCATCTCCGAATTCACTGGATTCACAGAGTCTCCATTATTCCTGTTTTATTATTATTATTTAAGTGTCCTCTCGGAGGTTGCTGTCATTAAAACCATTCAAACCGCTTTCCCGATTGCCCAATCGGGAGAATGTCGCCCGCTTTCTTGCTTCTGGTGTTCTTTTTTCTACTTCCATCTGTTTTGTTTCTGTTCTGGCTTCTGTGCTTTTTCAAATTGAAACAATGGTTGTGATTTTCAGAAAAACTGTCATTGATGAACTATAAACTGTGTCCGATGGCACAATTGAAGTTCGTATCTCTAAATCTTATTATTTGAATATTATTTCTATAATTAATAATTACAGACTAGCAGTTAAAAACCCGCTCCGAAGGTTTTTACTGCTAGAGCCTGCGGGCGGCACGACAGAAGCTTAGTCACAAAGTATCAATCGTATCCAGACTGGAGAGATTAATGAAAATGCAAATCTAAGAATTCTTACGCCTGCCAGCCGACTTCCTCATGCTAGCTGTTAACGTAAGTGGTGCCATCTTTTGGCATTATTAGCTACTTGCTTAAAATCGATGCGAAAATTGCGAAAATGTTTAATAAAACACAACTCGTTTAAAATAGAGCAAAAATCTCGTAGGTAGCATCTTAAGTATCATTTAAAGAAACATTGTGAATTTTTCCACAAGTATAATTTATACGATAATCGAAACTTAATAATTTTTGGAGCATACTTTGCGATTTTTTTGCTGTCGAAGGAATTTCATATAATTTTCGTTTCGGCATAGATATCATCTAGACATTATCTTAAAAAATATCATATATATTTTTAAGAGCTTAAAAACTTCAAATGTTTAAGGGAGATATGTAAGACATCGGTAGAAATTCGGATTGCCGAGGCTTAAGTCACAAACTTCACGCTCACACATGGTTTCATATGGCGTCATAGTTGTACTCTGAGTCGGATTCATAAATTTCAATCGTACAGTCGCTAGGGTATTAATAACGTCAGATTAGCAATCTTGAATACTAATAGTTACTACTTACCCTACTTGAATACTTATTTTATAACTCGAAATCCTTCTTCTTTTTTGAAGATCATATAATACACAATACAATTTTAAATATTGTATATTTCAAAACGTTGTAGCTGGTGATCGAAATGACGACGCCAAAATGCCACCTCACCGTTCGTGATATTTTCGTGAGACACGTAAAAAGATTCTCTGCTTTATTGTAGTAAAATAAACATTCAAAATGATTTGCATAAAACATTGTTTATTTTTTCAGTCAATTTTTACGACTGTTTCCATTTTCCATTGTTCACATCCGAGACATTATCAGAGAGAGAAAGAAAGCGCCCGTGAAAGTGAGAAAAATAATATTAAAATTTCCATATTTAATGCAGCATTTATAACTATTAGTAAATATCCGTAGCCCGCTGGTAGCGATTAACGTTAATGCGGAGTTATGGTTCCACGAAGGTCGCTGGCATTGGATGCCCTTTTTTAGTTTTGTTGAAATAATGCATAAATTCGTAGCGTTCTGCTAGTTTTTCCATTCCAAGCCTGAAGAGTTCCTGTGCTTTGCATGGGGGTGAAGAAGTTTTTCAGATTTTGAGGGTAGAAAATGTTTGAAATGAGATTCTTCTGAGATTTTTGAGGAGTACAGATTGACAAGACGTATTTCGTGTATAGTAGTGCAATCAATTCATTGTTCGTACCACTGTGGCTGGGTCTGTTTCGCTCGCGTCAGCCGTCCAGGTCATTGCTTCTCCGAATTCAGTAGTGTCAGCATGTCTGGGGAATTGCACCTGTGGCTCATAAGATGAAAATCTCGTTGTGCATATATTTCAAGAGAAAAGGACAGACGTGAAGTTAACTGAGTACTTGAATGGCCGCTTTTTAATGTTCGCTTTTCATTGGCGTTTTCCTCGTAAACGTTGTACATGGTTCTAGCGGTCCATAAAAGATATCTGAAAGATTCCTTTTTAACATCGAAAATAATTAAAACGATCTTCTTACAATTGAAATATTCCAGACGTCAAGGAACATAACAATTATGTATCTACTTAGACCAATATATAATTCGCAAAAAACCAAAAACGCTACCAAATTTCCTTCAACCCATTAAAGGCATACCGTCGCTAGATATTTTTTTTATCCCCACTTTCTTTCTAAAGGAGGCAATTTACTAGAAAGAAAGGTTACAACGAACCTCTCAGCGGATCCAAAGTTTCACAAAATAGTTCATCTTCTCTGTTCTAACATCCTCTAAAGAGGAATGACTGTGCTAGGTACAGCCAAGAACCGTGAAGAAAGAGATGTTTTACGATTGACTCGATGGTGTACTGTATTATAATATAGTACAAGCACTTGGCGTTGGTTATCTCCGGTCATCTTGTTGCTGCGGTTCCGCAGTCTGAACCCGGCTTTGTGTTCGCCGATCGTTGCTACTGTTGACTGGTCGAGTTTATTGCAGATCAAATTCTGCAAAACACTTATGATTTAGTGTTGAAATTTTTCTCGTTGTGTTGCGGACTCATCCTTTGGATTCTCTTGATATGTTATTTTTTTATGTGCCAAGTCCCGACTGCCCGGAGTCAGTGGGATTATGACATTGTGGTACACTATGAGGCTCTAGGGATTCAGGAGGGGAAGGAGATGGGAAGAGATAGGTGGGAAGAACTTGGCTATTCAAATCTAAACCATTGAAAATAGAATTTAGCGACCAGATCGTCTTAGGCTATATTGCCTGTAATTTGTTATAAATATATGTACAAATTATATAAATAAATAACAGCCAAATTGTTTTAGATTTTTAACGATTTTTACGATTGATCTATATTCTCCAAAGCAACAAAAACTCACGAATGGTGAGCTCTGGCGTTATGAAATTTGCTTTGCTTTTTCTTTACGGATTTTATAGAACAATTTAATTGCTTTTAGGTTGCAATGTCTTACCCATCGCTATTATGCTTGCACGTAACGGCATGTAACGGCACATTGATTATTCCAAAATTTTAAACAATAATTTACTAATACCGAAATTAGCTCTGGGGCGAATCCGGGTAGCAAAAAGCTGGCACATTTTATAAACAGTTTATTGTTCGCTTTTCGCATATCGAAGTGAAAGTATAAATCATTATCAGAACATATAATGCCAACGCCATCGTGCAACCTGACCTTTATGGTCCAATATTGTGTTGGTAACTAAAACTATTACCATTGTTACGTTGCTTCAGAACCGTCTAAGGTGAAAGGAATCAAACACGTAGAAAATTGATATTGGTCAATTTAAAACGATAAGACTCCATCGCTAATTTAAGAAACAATGTAGCTGTCAGCAGTGATTTTTATAAGCCATATAAATTCTGGTCGATGGATGCCTCAAGGTCCTTTAGTTGGACCTCTTTAATTTTTAATATTATTTTAACTACAGAGCAGAACACCTGACTGTTCTTAACAAATTAATAAAACACTTAAAAGCTGCATCAACCCTCTACTATTAGCAGCTCGCAACGTCTTTTCCACCATGATTTATGGAGCTTTGAAGTATCTGTTTTACTTTTAAAAAATAAGGTTAATCGCCAAATTGTTTATGCATTTTTTCAAAAAGTGTTCTATAAGTAAAATGCTTTTGTAAAAAAGGTGTTGAAATACTGACGAAATCGGGTAGTAACTAAACACTACCTTAATATATAGTAAGTCGGTTTAGTTACACTATTTTAACTCAAGAACGGCTGGACCGATTTTTATGATCTTTGATTTGTTGGATTTGTCTCTGCCCCGACACCACGAATGGCGGAATAGCTATTAAAACATCGAAAAAATTCACGAATAAAAAATACTGAAGAAAAATATTTTCCTCAAACATTTTGTATGAAACGAATTCTCATCTCTTCAAAGAGCTGCAGCAATATTGTGGTAAGTATAATATTATTGAATAGGGAGTGAATTCCAAAAATTCGAAAACGTCAAATGTCAATGCGCTGATTGTTTTGCTTTCGTTCCTAAACATATAATGCTGCCCCTCTTTCTTTCACACTAAATGTCAACAGTCGAAAATGGGACAAACGTGCACCCCTTCAAAGGAAAAATACAATAATTATAAAAAATCTCCCTCACACGTTTAAATAAAATTAAAGAATTTCCCGTAAGTTATTGAGAAAGTAAGAAAATCACAAAAAATCTCTGATATTGACAAAAACAAAACACGGACAGTTGCTCATCGATAATTGATTCATTGTGTAATTTTTAACAATAAAAGCCTTGAATTTAATTCAACTAATAAGTTAACACGACAGTTATTGATTCTGAGGCGGTGCGAAGTAGCGGGTCAGCTAGTTTTAAATAAAATTCCGGATTTTTTAAAGATGTCTGTAGAATGCTTTTGCACCTAATTAAGCTATTTCATTTACAGCACTGAGAAATAATCATTTATTCCGGAATTTCTCGAGAATTCTGTATATTTTATTTTGCAATACAACGTTCATTGTCTTGGCGTTGTCATTGTTGGGTCTTCTCACATAAATAGTATTCACTTTAAGTCTAATTAGATAACAGTTTGTATTACCGGAATGATGGCCATTGGGAAACGCACTAAACTTTTCAGGTATTGTTGCGAAACCGATTTGAAAATGAATGCCATTTGTTTCCTCTATTATGCGGTACACAATGTTTGTAATAAACAATACAGCTTCACTATGCGACAGTTCGATAATAAGTTCAAATGCATTTCTGCAATAATTTGAGGTCGCAACCGCAACTCACAACGTAAACAAATAAAAAAAACATTGTTCTTACAACGGCCCTTTATGATGGCCAACAATTTCTTGGTAAAATGTAAAAATATTTCGAATTCTTAGATTCGGAGAGCTGAAATTATAAAACATGGAAACGAATTAAAAATACACATATATTTATATTAGGGTAGCGGTGTTGCATTTTCGATAAGTTTAGTAAAAGGTTAGGCAAAGATAATAGACATTCACATGACTTTATTTTGGCACACACTCTTTCACACACATCTTTCATATAAATCTTTATAATTTTTAAGATTTTGATTTTCTAGTGTGAAAGGCCATTAGAGAGCCCTGTATTTTTTTTTTAAAAACAAAGCTACACATAATAAAAATCTAGACAGTGGTTTTTAACCTGGGTTCGATCGAGCCCCATGGGTTCGGTGAGTCAGTCTGGCGAATTCGGTGGAGGTCAAAACACACCCCTGATTCATATAATTTGTGATTACTAGACATCGGATTATATGCATTTGCATATTTGCATATGCAAATGCATATAACTCTCTAATTACGAACGTTAATGCATATTTTAGCCTTTTTTCCCAATCGTGCATATTTAGCGTTTGAAGACGCATCCATTATACAGAATATCGCCCTCATCTCAACACATTTTCACAAGTTACCAGATACCATAGAGTAATTGGAAACAAAAAACCTTCCTCTATTTAAATCAATAAAAATACTGGAAACAATGATCGAACTTGCCAACGCTCTTCCCAATTCAATATCGATTAGATTCGTGAAAAGTTAGACGCTATATTGTTTAAAAATCCGAGTCTTGAAGACATGAAGAACATTAATGCCTACATCAACGGCACAGGTCATACATACCCTGCATAAACAGGTATCTCCAGAAATGACGCCAATTTTTTTAAATTTTTACGGATGACGTCAGTTGACGTATAGAAGTCGTTTTCGGCGTTTTGGGTGACAAACATCAAAAATTTTTGCTCGAAAATTTGGAAAAATACTTAATTGTATATTGTCACAAAAACTATGCATAATTTTAAGAATATTTCGCTATTTTTGTATCGTCTTTAATTAAAATATATAAAAATAAAAATGGTTTATTGATTTTGCATTGTGCATATTTTAGGCATATCAAGTGTTTTTAGTGCATATTTCGGCCTTTTTTAGTGCATATTTGCATGCATATTTTGGCACTTTGTTAGTGCATATAATCCGATGTCTAGTGATTACAATTAAGAAGGGTTCGGTGAATGCGCATATGAAACTGGTGGGCGTCAGCACCTCCAACAAGGTTAAGAACCACTGCTCTAGACCCTCGAAGGGTCTTAAAAATCACTGAAAGTTGTAGAACAAAATTCACACGAGCTCTTACAGAATATATACAGTATTATAAAACAGAGCAATTCGTTGAGCCAACATTTAGGTACATCTATCTACAAGTGGTATGATTGCCCAACAGCTGACCGCTTTAGAAGTTGAATGAATCCATGTAAATTTCATTTGCAGACGTCTCAAACGTACTTGTGTGTTACCTCACCTTTGGGAGGTTGCGCATCGGCCGGTCCATTATCGTCATCCTCTACGCAGTTTAGAAGTACGACTAGTACATCTAACAGTGTTTATTAGTACAATGCACTACTTTCACTAATGGCAGATGTGTATTAACTCCTAACCGGCTGGTTCATTGCGCAATCTCCACACGCATTCTGTCACGCGGGCACGCCCACGAATCCAACGCTTGTTTTAACGCTGTCTGTTTTAATCGACTCGTTATTATTGTAATTACTATTTTTATTAGCCCTGCGTTGGTCGTGATTAAAATTCGGTTCGAGTCTCTATTACGTCGTGCATTGGTGATAATCGTCTATGGTAGTCATTATGGTAGTGCCTCATGGCTGAGGTTCGTGTTAATCATGGCACGTTCATTCCCTTGGTAAGGCATTAACATTTTTTTACTGTTAGTTTTGAGTGTTGACAAAAATTTTAATGTCTTGAAACTTGATTCGATTGGTCCTGCGGGTTAGCGACCTGTAACTTCTTCATCTAATTACAGGCGTTATTCCAATCTGAGTACTTCAATTTTTTAAATATGAATACCTCACAAGTCTTAGCTGCTCCCGGTGGTGGAGCCAGTGAGACTATGGTATCCCAAATTGGAGTATATTGTGAGGCTGAAGGTAGTGGGTAGGGGAACTAGATGAGGAAGAGGACGGTGGGGAAGTATCTGGCTATCCAGATCTGGACACCAAACACGGCTAAATCAATTGCAAACAACGTTTCAATTCTGAATGGTGGTCTCACACTAGGGCGATACTGAGATAAGGTTGCCATCTCTAAAATATGGCAACCAGTACAAGACGCGTGAAAATCCCGGATTTTAGAGCCCAAAACCCGAACATTTCAACAGGTTTTTTCAACATAGTCAGTGTAATAAAAAACAGTAGAATTTTTTTTTTAAATTTTTAAACCCGGACTACAAATGAAACCCCGCCCGGACGATCCCCGAACGCCCTCTAAACTAGGACAAATCCGGGGAAACCCGGACGGATGGCAACCCTATACTGAGAGTATCTTCCACTCTGGAACGTGCTGCAAATATTCATTAATGAAATAATTATGAAATAACACAAATTAATAAAATAAAATTTATTTGCCCACGACGGGATTCGATCCGCAACCTTCGGATTGCGAGTCAAGAGCCTTACCCCTCGACCACAGAGGCCGAAGTTTACCGTAAGATTCGATATTAATTTCATGCTATTCGATTAATTAGTTAATATTTTTTTTCTATGAATGGGTGGTGACATCAATCGGATAAGATTAGCAAATTTTATCTTTTAATGTTAAACTTAAAATAATTCATAACCTGCTCGTTCATAGAGAACGGTAATTAAATTATTTTTGTAAGTTTTACTGTAAAACATTAAGAAGATTTTTTGTTTGCGCCTATAATACGCAGGATGAATATGAATAAATAGTTTTGTTCGTGTAAAAATCCAATTCTTTGAATAAATGTTTACAAATACAATATTGTATTGGTGATTCAATCCAATATTGTATTTGCATGCATTTCTTCAAAGAATTGAGTTTTATTACGGACAATACTATTTACTCAAATCATATTGCGCATTTCGGGCACAAACAAACAATTCAACTTAAGGTTAAACGTCACATACGTTATAATCTACTCATTCACAGATGGCGCCAATCAAATTATATTAGGTTTTTAATGCTTTTTGCACGTTATGCTTTACAATATTTAGGTAAATTAATTGTTCGCGATCCTACATATTTAATTAGAATATAAATAAATAGTTTTGTTCATAAACAAACCCAAATATTTCAAGAAAGGCTGAAAAATACAATATGTGATTGAGTCACCGATACAAAATTGAATTTTTCAGCCTTTCTTGAAAGATTTGGGTTTGTTTATGGACAAAACTATTTATTTATATTCTAATTAAATATGTACAGTCGCGAACAATTAATTTGCCTTAATATTTTAAAGCGTAACATGCAAAAAGCATTAAAAACCCTAAATAATTTGATTGGCGCCATCTGTGAATGCGTAGATTATAACGTACGCGATGTTTAACCTAGCATAACTTGCAAAAAGGGTTTATTTCTAAAATAATGAATGTACCGCCACCTATGAACGAGCAGATTACGAATTATTTTAATTTTACTCTAAAATAAAATACATTATTGTAATTTCGTTTAGATAAGTAAGCAAGCAAAGTGATCATAAAATGATAATGTCCATTTTGACATTAAAAAAGTGTTCATCGTATTCAAGTAATAAGATAATGTGATTGATTAAAAATCTCTCAATCAGAATATTTGAGACGACGAAAAAAAAGTGTTGCAAGAGTGAATAGTGTTTATATTATTATTATACAACGGTTAAGTGTTTGTGGCGTTACTGAACGTACTGGTGAGGTTAATTTTGGCGTCACCGATGCGGACACAAGAGTAAGCAGATATGCTGATCGCTCCGAAGAACAGCGTTCCGGCTATCAAGGACAGCCTCAACACACCGGCTTATGAGGTAAATACATAATTAACATGTTCTCCTGCAGGTTGTTGAAGACAAATATTTAACCCCCTTACTTAACCCCATGTAATTGAAGATATTAACAAATACTTTGTTTTAACCTTCAACAAGCCAAGATGCAAAACAAGGGGTCACTGAGATATCATTATCCTTATATGTTTCGTATGAGTAGAATCTCCACACAGAAGGCCCTGAGGAAAATAGTTTCTCTCCGCGCGTATGTCATCTTAGGGGATGCTGTGTTGAGGCTCTTTTTTAGTAATGGACGGAGAGGAAATTCAGGGAAGGAAAAGGGTATGAGGGATGGATAGGAATCTGGGGTTCAGTGTGTCCATTGCGGTGTAAGGCGATGTTCCGAGAAAGTCCTGATGGAGAGATCAAAAGGTCTCCCTAAACCGGTTTCTCCCGATCCGACCTGCCATGCAGTAGGTGCGCAGAAGCATCCGTCGCCAAGACCTAGACAAACTTCAGCGAGGGCCTCTCACCACGAACCCCTGCTAAAGCGACAAACGTAGCAAACCATTTGGGGTAACCAATGGCAGAGGTGTTAGTTATCCAATGAATGGTTCCCAGGGTAATATATTTTATCTTGGTATTTATCAGGTTTTTATGATCTTTATTGTTAAATTGAAAAAAAAATAATGGTAAAACTAGCTAGCTAAACTATCTTTTTAATTTATTTTGAGTAATTAAATAAGTTATTATAAATATTTGACGGCCGGCGTTATTTAGGGGTAAGGCTCTTTACTCCTAATCCGGAGGTCGCGAAATCGAATCCCGGCGTGGGCAAATAAATTAAAAATAATGTTATAGTGTATTTGCGGCACGCTCCAGCGTGGAAGATACTCTCAGCATCACCCTGGTGGAAGTAAGACCACCATTTAGAATGGAAACGTTGCTTGAAATGGCGTTGGCCGTGTTTGGTGACTAGATCTGAATAGCCAGGTACTTCCCCTACCTTCCTCTCTTTCCCTTCCCCACTACCTTCAGCCTCACAACATACCCCAATTGGGTATGTCATAGTCTCACTGGCCCCAGACGGAACGGCTGGGACTCTTAGGAGGTATTCATATAAAAAAGTATTTCTGGTAGTATAGTATTCAATTTGGGAGGCGGGAATGGGTACCGCCGCCCCGGAAACCTTTATTGGATAACCAACACCTCTGCCATAGGTCGCCCCAAGTGGTTCGCTACGTTTGGTGATTTAGCAGGGGTGCCCGGGTTCATGGGGTGAGGTTTGTCTAGGTCTTGGCGGCGGACGACCGTGACACACTGAACCCCAGATCCCTAACCATCCCTTAAACCCTTCTCCTTCCCAGAACTCTCCTCTCCTTCCTTTCCTTAAAATAAACCCTGCACACAACATCCCCAAAGATCACACTAGGAAAATTATTTTCCTCAGGGCCTCCTGTATGGAGCTCATGTAAAAAAAAAAAGTAAACAGAATAGTGAAGAATTTCACAGATTCCGGAAGCAGCATATCAAACAAGCCAACATTTTCTTGTATCTTTCCTGAAATACCTCGTTCACCATATTCCGTTGGACGGAACATGGCCGGTGCATGCATATTGCATTACGCTTCGTCCTTGCGGCCCATGTGGATGGTGCGGCTGGTGTCGGGTGCATTCCGCAAAAGCGGTTTGGTGTTTATTTAACCGCACGAGACAGCATGAATGATGTCTGCGGATTTAATAAGACCCGGTTCGATGCCTCCACTTGAATGGGTAGCCACTATATAATAAATGCCAGATTTGATTCATTTCTGGAGCAGGTTTTTTGCAATGATTCATCCACATGGGTAGCTATTGAAAATACATGTGAAGATTTTATATTGATTTTTATTTGAATAGTAGCGCAGAGTTCTGTGAAAAATCACGCAATAATAATAATAATATTTGGACGATTTATATAGCGCCGTTTTTGTGAAAAATCACCTCAAGGGCGCTGTACAAACTTACCATACATATTATGATTGTAAGATTTTTGAAGCTGAAAGTATTTATTAAAAAATATTTGCCTCACTTCAAAAACCACACACATCTGTAGGATTTAATCGGTCTCCCCTTTGTGCGGTGCTTCGTAGCCTCCCCACTCTTATCAACTTTAGTAATCTGAAGGTTTCACTTTTACCTCGTGTGAGCTGCACCCTTGTAATTTTTTTTGGAGAGATATTCAGAATTTTATCATTCGAATGAACACCGTTAGTAAATTTAAAAAAAAAACACGAATTTTGCCAAAAATTCAAATATAAAATTATAGATTAATATCAAATAAAATAATTTTATGGTTGTAGGTATCTAGCTACTTTATCGCTTGGCTGAATTATTTTTCCCATATAAGTAATTTCGCGCAGGCATTCACAGACAAGCGAAATTATTAAGTTTGATACTAGTCCGAACCCGTAAAAAATCACGGGTTCACAATTCTTTTGGAAAAGATAATTAAAATAATTTTCTGTTAAAATATTGTATTATTGGTGGGCACCTAGTTGATCGCTAGATTGAATTCTTCACGCAATTGATTCCAATTTTGAAAATGACACATAAATTCAAAGCTAATTAGAGTTCATTGAACCAGATTTAACGCAGGACTAACATTTCACGCGCAGACAACCAATATTATTGTGTTTGATGATTCTCACTATAATTACAACAATCTTTAATGGTTAATGGTTATTAATTTTATCTAAAGAACACGGTAAAGGTATCACGAATACAAGATTATGTGCACCCACGAAACATGTCTTTTTCAGTTTTTTCACTCTAAAATTCACTAAATGTGACATTCATTATGAGTGGAAATTCACTAAATGTGACATTCGTTATAAGTAGAAATTCACTAAATGTGACATTCGTTATCGGTGGAAATTCACCAAATGCGACATTCATTAAAAGTGGAAATTCATTAAATGTATCATTCATTATATGTGGAAATTCACTAAATGTGACAATCATTATAAGTCAAAATTCACTAACAGTGACATTCATTATACGTGGAAAATCACTAAATGTGACATCATTATAAGTCGAAAATGTTGCTTGTGCTACTTAGGTGTATCTAGCAGAGGATTGAAGTTAGGTTATTGCATAAGCAACATTTTTCAGTTATAATTATGAAACTAGGAGGCATTCAAACATAGTTAGGTTAATCGTAAACTTGGGAATGTTTGTCTTTCTCTAAAAAATATATGAGGAACGAATTTTTACGTCTTTATAACACGGTATAACCAAGGTATGCAACATTAAAAAAGGACATTGAATTCTGTGTTACTTCAGTTTCGTACAAGCCATTTTCCTAGGAACTTAGGAACCCAATCTGTCATACGGTGTAACATTGCAACAACTTTCTTACTAACTTACTTTCTTTTTTAAGTATTTTTTTGATGTTGTGTGTATCTACGGATACCTTTAGTCCAAACAATCTTAAAGATTATTTCACTTCTTAAATCAGAGAAGCACAGAAAATCTGCAACGCTAAAGAACGTGGAATTTCTCACCGTTGAAATCTTTCTCTATCTAGAATCCGTCGTCTTGTATACTGGTGGTACCATTCCGTTTGTCTGTGAGTCCGCCTTCAGTAAGTCGAGAGTTGCGCCCCACTTGAGAAACACCTTAAAAGGCGAAACCGGTATCCACACCATACGTTAACCACTGCTGCATACCTCGTTACTAACAACATGGAAGTTGGGAATGAGGAACTAGATCTGAGCGCCTGGCATGAAGTTAATAAGTTGGCATATTGTTTATATTATGACAGGTACAAATTATAGACATTGTGACTCCATACCTGCATATGATTATTCCCTAGTGAATTACAGATAGAGATTGAACCGCGTATTATCTGCAACAGAGCTCCAAGTCCGGAAGTCACATTTTTTCCAAATTAACGATGCCTAAGGATGATGAATTGTCGACTAATGATGATTTTTTTATTAACTGCGATTCCAGTTCTCTCGGATGATAGCGAAAAAGTGGTTAATTTTAAGGTGAAGGTTAAGGATAATTCTTTACCCTTGAGTAAAACCGGAATCTTTTCCAAAATATAGAAAGTCTTTGAAAAAATTAAGGTTAAGCATGATTCCTTACCCTTGAAAAACAGAAAGTCGTCAATAATTTTAAGGTTAAGGATAATTCCTTATCCTTGAGTAGAAACGGAATCTCTCACCAGAACCCAGAAAGTAGTAAGTAATTTTAAGGTTAAGGATAATTTCTTACCATAAGTATGTATAAGTAGAACCGTTATCTTCCCGCCAGAAAACGGAAAGTCGTTAACAATTTTCAGATTAAGGATAACCTTTGAGTAAAATCGTAATCTCCCACCAGTACACAGAAAATCTTTAATAATTTTAAGGTTAAGGATAATTCCTTATCTTTAAGTAGAACCGAAATATCCCCGCAGTTTACAGATCAAATCAGATCACTAGAGTTTTTTGACCGCATTTCCGCGAAGTGCCAGCATCGTTGAAATTACGAAATTATGCCATCTCATCCTTGAATTTGACGGTTTAATTTTAGCGTTGGCTGCGCCTTTGATGAGCCGCGAGAGGATTTCGTGTCAAGAGCGGAGATGTCAATAACACTTGTCCTCAGGACCACGCAATCGCTCCTTATTATAATACTTGATGGATCCTTCCTCCTTACACTCGAATTCATCTTCAGGTCGTTATCTATTCAGTCCTTTGTCTGTGTACGAATGAAATCAGTATTGTCTGATCAAGATTTTAGACGTGTGATTGATTTTAGTACATATTTTAGGCTCTAAATTCATTAAAAATTGATTTCGTTGTTTACCTATAAATTATAATTAAAAACAAATAAAATAGCATATACTTGTATTAGATATTTGCTATACCTTTTGATTGAAAAAATAATTATTCAGTTTGGTTTTATATTTTGGCCTCAAATATAAAATTAAGTTTTTTACGAAAGAGGCCGCACAGCCGTTCCTTGGGGAACACTCTGAAGGGACACCCTTAAGGGACGTATATCGTATCGTATTATAAGAACAACTCTCTCTTTATAACTTTTGGAGGTTATTCCCATCAATTTTTATGTCATTGAAAAAGAAGATAACACTAATAATCTAAACGAAAATATGAAAGAGGACAAGACACAGAAAAATATAAAAAGATAATTGTCGCAATGCGACTTGAACCCAGAACCTCTCGTCTAACCGGTAGGTATATATGTATGTTCCATACAAATAAAAATCGGATATATTTATCTGAGACGCTATCTAGGTTACAAACCAGTTCTTAGAACGATTGCTTACAATGAAAAGGGTAGTTGCCCATGATATGGAAAAAATTGTCGAAAATAATATTGTTTATTCTAAAATTTGAAAATATGAGATTGACAATTATGACGATTTCTTAGAAGGTGGCAATAGTTGAATTAGTAAAAGCGCACGTTCTGGTTAGACGAGAGTTTCTGGGTTCGAGTCCCAGTTGCGAACATTATCTTTTTCTATTTTTCTGTGTCTTATGTTCTTTCGTAGTTTCGTTTAGATATTATATCTATTATAGCATTCATACATATAACTTCGCAAATATCGAATAGAAGTATTCAACTATCATGAAACCCAATCGTCTGTACATGAAATTGATATTAACTGATTCTGTTACATTATTATGATTTGTGTCTCTGAATTAGCATTGTCCTAATCAATTATGTCTGCGATCATAATACCAGGCGACCCGTTGAGCATTTGTCATAATTTTCGCTGTCAGACCAATCCGCCATTTTTGGTGTCATTGATATCATGACTGCGGTCGTGATGATTGATTGGGGTGTGGCTTGGCACGCCCCTGCTTATTGCGCTCAGGGTCACGGTCGACATGATTGATTGGACAATCCTTTTTAAACCAATCAACGCGAATCAATCAATAATTTATTACGTTTTGACGTTTTTTAAGTGGAAAAATGAATTACTGCATGAAGACGTGCATTCGTTTTGGGAGGCGGGTATTTGTACCCCCGCCCCGGGAACCATTTGTTGGATAACCAACACCTCTGCCTTTGGTCACCCCAAATGGTTTGCTACATTTTATGATTTAGCAGGGCGGCCGGGTTCATGAGGTGAGGTTTGTTAAGGTCTTGGCGGCCGATGTGTCTGCCCACCTGCTGCATGGCGGGTCGAATCGAAAGAGACTGGTTGAGGAGGTCTTTTGACCTGTCCAACCAGAATCCCTCGACTCATCGCCTTGCACCGCAGTTGAAGTGATGGATTCATATGTCCGTCACTCCTGGACACATTTACCCCCAGATTCCTACCCACCCCTCATACCTATTTCCTTCCCAGAACTTCCTCTTCTTCCTTTTCTAAATAAAGCCTCCACACAACATCCCCTAAGATGACATAGGTCCCGATGTAAATTATTTTTCTCAGGGCCTCCTGTGTGGAGCCAATACAAAAAATTGTATAATATTTATTGTTATATTGCAAAGTGAAGTTTAAGTAATATATACAATGATGTCGAGGTATTGCTCTTTGCTGATTGATCATTGTACAAGTGCATGAACAAAACCCTGGTTCGAGTCAAAAATACACTCAACAAAGTTCGGACTGAAATCATTAGTGGGAGGTCAATCGAAAAAAAATTATCAGATGTATACACATTTTTTTGTGAATACCGCACAATTTACCTAACTGCCCGGAGCCAGTGGGTGTACAAAACCCCCAAATGGTTTTATGTTGTGAGGCTAAATAGATTGAGAAAGGGAAGGTTGCATAGTACCTTCCTATTCCGTTATTTTTTTACTTTAGACCTCCACACGCGAGGCACAACACGGGCACTTTTTCATCTTTGGGGATACTGTGTGAGAGTATTTTTAGCGAAAAGAAGGAGAGGAAATTCTGGTAAGGAAAAAGGTGCAAGGGATTGATAGGAATCTGGGGGTCAGTGTGATTTTTATAATTACATGTAAAAATAATTAATAAAAAATTCCCAACGTTTCATTTTTTTTTTCAAATTCCGATCTGAAACTTCTGTTTTATAAAGGCGTACATTGGACTTCTTTTGTGGTTGACTTTAAAGTTTTCTCTTTATAACATCGTTTGTATCCGGCGGCCGGCTTAGTCCAGCGGTAAGGCTCTTGATCCGAAGGTCGCGGGATCGTACCCCGGCGTGACAAATAAATTTTATTGGATTAATTTGTGTTATTTCACAATTTATTTATTTAAAATAATATATAGTATATTTGCGGCACGTTCCAGAATGGAAGATACTCTCAGTATCGCCCTGGTGTAAGAGCCCCATTCAGAATTGAAACGTTGCTTGAAATGGCATTAGCCGTGTTTGGTGACCAGATCTGAATAGCCGGGTACTTACCCACCTTCCTCTTCTCTCTCATCTCCTTCCCTCCCCATTACCTTCAGCCTCACAACATACCCCAATTGGGGTTGCCATAGTATCACTGGCTCCAGATGGGAGCAGCTGGGACTCTTGTGCAATATTCATATAATTTTTTTTTTAAATCATCTTTCTCACTAAAGGGAGATTCAACGATTTCTAAGAGACTTAAATGAGTTGTTCGGAAAAGCGAACAAACTAGCCTGAAGAGTTTACAGTGTCTATTTATACGCATATGTGTGCAGTGTATATATAGACAAGTAGTTTTATCCTTGATGCATTTGAATGAAAATTTGTTTTACTAGCAGACCCGGCCACACGTTGCTGTGGCTAACGAAAAACAACGCCATTACCCAACCTTTATAAAATCCACACCACCCGCTTGCGAGCTGCCCGCTGCCTGAATTGAATATTTGAATTTCTCGGCTTTTCTCTACTATAATAAGCATGTATTATACATATAAACCTTCCTCTTGAATCACGCTATCTATTGGTGAAAACCGCATGAAAATCCGTCGCGTAGTTTAAAAGATCTAAGCGCACATACATTTTGAGCGACTTCATTTTATAATATGTTATGATATTGTCTATAATGCCTTCAGGGACACTTGGTTATATTTTGTGCAAGTAGGTAGGTATACCGTATTTTCCCTAAACCGACTGCATATTGTATATAAGTATGCCGGGAGACCAACTATCGTGGGATCAATTGTCACGGAACCATAGCAATGCACGCCAAAGTTGATTGAGAAAATCAGTTTTACGAAGCGAGATAATGATAATGACACGGGGTGATTGGTGACTGGATAGGATACACGTGGGTGAAAGAACTATCAGGAGAGATGATGTCAGGAGATGATGATGTTTACAGCTTCCAGAGTGGTCCATTTTATCCTTGTTATGTTAATCATATGACCTCATTATATTATGAGGTGCTCTAATATTTCAACACATTTTTTAATGCCGGTTTGTTATTTTTGTTGATATTTTGTCATCCTTTTTTATATTTCTTTATGCGTAATTTCAATCCCTTTTTATTTTTCCTTTAATTTTTTTAATTTTTATATGAATTCCTCATAAGAGTCCCAGCTGCTCCCGTCTGGACCCATTGAGGCTATGGCGTCCCCAATTGGGGTATGTTATGAGGCTGAAAATGGTGGGGAGGAGAAGGAGATGTGGAAGAGAAAGGTGTGGAAATACCTGGCTATTCAGATCTTGTCACCAAACACGGCTAAAGCCATTTTAAGCAACGTTTCAATTTTGAGTGGTTGTCTTACCCCAGGGCGATACTTAGACTATCTTCCACTCTGGAACGTGCCGCAAATATACTATAATGTTAAAAGGCATAAACTGACTATGCACGCGCCTTTATACGTCCTTTGCACTCACCCACCACTTATTAAAATCTGATCAGTTTCATTCGATCTGCCGAGAAATGTGCGGAAAAAATATACTGGTTGGAATTGATTGCTAAAATTCATAGTGCGGCAATACGCGTGGAACTTTTCAAGCAATAAATCAAAACCCTCATCGAGAGTCCGAGGTATAATAACAATAAAGTTCTAATTTCACAAAATAAATGATAAATTTACGAGAACGATTTTTTCTTTTTTTTGTATGAATACCAAAATCCAAAACATAGAAAGCTGAAAACTTCATTTTGGGTCGCAAAAAATTTTCAACTAGACTGCAGGTTGGGCTTGCCTGGTCTATATAATGTACCTATACAGCTATACCCAGAAATCGGAACACAGAAGTCTAAAGCCACAGAGTTCGGTCTCAAGATTTTGTTTTAGTAGGGCGACTACTAGAATAGAAACCCAATAACCCACAGAATAAATTTTTATTCTATACAACAACCTAACCGCAAGTCAAGTAGAGGAATTGCATGCGAAGTTGAATTTACAGTGGCTTTTCAGTTGCAGTCCATAAATCCGTTGTTGTAGTTAATAAATTGTGTTCTTATTTGATTTTATTTTCTATTTCTATTCTGTTTCTATTTGACATATGAATACTTTTTAGTTGCAACCTGCCGTGTGTCTGTACATTACTTCTACACCCTTTACGTCATACATTATGATTTAGGTATATATTTAGTATAATATCCTTTTCGATATATGTATTAGAAGACGAAAGCAAAGTGGATCACTTACAGAAATTCATAAATAGTTACGATATATTTTTATTTTATTTATTTTGATACAATATTTTACATTTCATAGTAAAATCCAGTAATGTTGGCCTCACTGGGTGGCTTACCCGTGCTGAGGCCCCCATTTTATATATAAATAGCCAAAACCAAATATGTAGCCAAAACCAATTAAAAAATAACAGACCTTTAAATGTTATAAATAGTTAAAGATATATTTATAAAGTACTAGCTGACCAGGACACGCGTTGCTGTGGCTAACGAGACACAACGCCATCTACTGAATGGTTACTCAACCTAGATAACCACCGCCATACAAATCAAATCCACACCGCCCGCTTGTCCACCACATGCAAACATTCTCTTTTATATATTATTTATTTCAACCAATTTACACAAAACCTTGACAAATTATATACCTAAACCTTCCTCATGAATCACTCTATATATTGGTGAAAACCGCATGAAAATCCGTTCAGTAGTTTTGAGTTTATCGCGAATAGACAGACAGACACTGCGGAGGACTTTAATTTATAATATTTAATTTATAATAGAGAAGCTGTGTATTAATTTGGAAGGTGAGTATGGGTACCGCCGCCCCAGGACCCATTTATTGGATAATCAACACCCCTGCCATTGTTTATCATTTAATCAGAAATAAGTGCCCTAGTTTTTTTTAAATCTTTAATGGCCTATATTTTATAATTTAAAACACAAATAAATAAAGTAGCACATATCCGTACTATATATTTGATACACCTTTTGATTACAAAAATAATTTTTCAGTTTGGTTCGGTATCTTGGCCTCAAATCCAAAATTAAGATTTGTATGAAACGGGCCGCGCATCCGTCCTATGGTCATAGAGCAATGCACGCCATTGGTAATTTATCGCTGGACGAACAAGATCTAGTCTACCGGTGGAGTGGAGGTGAAATAATGATTAGCCTCGATGCCTTGGTTCATATAAATTTCATTGGAAGATGTATTGAACTCTGCGATGTTAATTTATTTAGTTTTCTTCTTAAATTATTATCGCCTAACAGGCTAGTCGATGGCACGCTAGGAGAATAATTGTAATTGCGTGCGTTTTTAGCCAACACTCTAATTTATCATTAACTAGCAGATCCGGCCACACGTTGTTGTGGCTAACGAAACATAACGCCATTACCCAACCTTTATAAAATCCACACCACCCGCTTGCCAGCTGCCCGCTGCCTGAATTGAATATTTGAATTTCTCGGCTTTTCTCTACTGTAATGAGCATATATTATACATATAAACCTTCCTCTTGAATCACTCTATGTATTGGTGAAAACCGTATGAAAATCCGTTGCGTAGTTTAAAAGATCTAAGCGCACAAACATTTTGAGCGACTTCATTTTATACTATGTAAGTAATGATTGAAAATAGATTATTTCTTTTTTTTTCATTCCATTAAATCTTTGAATTCGTTCATGTCAATTTTGATTTTTAGTAGAGACATCAAGGGTGCCTCGCGGCACCCCTGACCTCTGTCCGCGGCACCCCTGGGTGCCGCGGCACCCACTTTGGGAACCTCTGTACTAATGCATCATTTATTACCTTATGTTTTTAACTTTGTAAGTAACATGTTATTGTCATTAAAATTATGTTATTATTACTACTGTGTAAAAGAAAAGGAAGAAAATAAAAAGGGAAAATGTACTTAAAATGTAACCAATACCGACTATAATATGATATTATATTATGTATTCATAT
Source organism: Limnephilus lunatus (assembly GCA_917563855.2). NCBI lineage: Eukaryota > Metazoa > Arthropoda > Insecta > Trichoptera > Limnephilidae > Limnephilus > Limnephilus lunatus. The sequence goes on from CAKJTF020000021.1 coordinate 1,155,156, forward strand.
ATTTTTGGATGAAATAAATAAATTTAATTTAATTCATCATTCATAACTATATGGCACAATGTTTTCGTTCTCTCTCTTTCAAACACTATGACTTTAGACTTACTTACATTCATCTAACGATTCCACCGGTAGGTACTCGTACCATAAAAACCATGCTTGCCATAAACGTTAAAAATATGTTTATTTTTTTCTGTGATACTTTTTGGTCGGCTTCCTTTACGATACATTCTTATTCGACCCACTTCCAAATTCAAATTCTAAATAGGTTACTTCTTATTGTAAGCCTAATAGATTCTTTGAATTATATAATTTTATTTATTTAGTATACCATTATTATTTATGGTTAGATCGTGGGAATACCGACAGGTCTACGTGTCCGGTTGTAACGGATGGTCAAACCTTATCGATTGGCAGGCGTATTATTATAACTGAAGTCATATTTTTTATCGGCTCACTCGGTACAAATTTTTGGCACATGTATTGTGAATCATTCATAATTTAGTCGAAGGAGAGATAAAGTTTTTTTGACGTACGGATTTACAGCATATCTGTTCGTTAGCCCTAGCGAACATTCTCGAACGGTGAGCTTTGGCATCTTGAAATTTAAAGCAATTTTGTCTGTTTTGAGTTTTTAAGTCAATGCTACTTTTTGTAGCTTACAACGTCGTTTTTATTATTATATATAGAGTTTTAAAGTATTTAACTGCAATTGGACACTATTTTTTTTAAAGTTCAACTATTTGATTTGTGTTAATATCAAAATCTTCTTCTTCGCCATCTTTAAACGCTCTTGATATAATATTGCCCCAAAAATGGCGCTGTAAAAATTTGTTAACCTTAAATTATATCACCTAGAATATTTTGTTGAGTTGTTGAATATTTTGCTTTAAAAATGCTCCGTTTAATAGATATCTATCGTCTTGATATCAATTTGGGAGGCGGGTATGGGTACCGCCGCCCCGCGAACCATTTATTGCGTAAAGAACACCCCTGTCTTAGGTCTCCCCAAGTGGTTCACTACGTTTGTTGACTTAGCAGGGGTGCCTGGATTCATTTCCCGGTTGAGGGAGACCTTTTTACCTCTCCAGCCGGACTCTCCACCAATCGCTCTGTACCGCAGTGGGAGGAATGGATTCATATGTCCGCCAATCCTGGACACATTGACCCCCAGATTCCTTACCACCTTTCATACCTTTTTGGTTCTTAGATCTTCCTCTTTTTCCTTTTCCCAAAAAGACCCCCACGCAGCATCCCCAAAATGACATAGGCCCTGAAGGAATTCATTTTCGTTAGGGCCTCCTCCCTGGAGCTTTTGTAAAAAAAATCGCAATTTTTTATATCATATTGTCACATAATATTGAACGACAAGTAAGACGAAATTCTAGTGTAATAAATTACCAAAATGATCTAGGATTCAAAATTTGTTAGAACTCTACCAAAATGCGCCCGGTTATCACCTATCCTTGTTCTACATCTAGAATATCCAAGAGGATTACACCTGTATTACCTTCAGTATTTTCGTCCTATGTAAATATGTTATCCGTCGAAACGTACATTTTACCCGGCGCCGACCATATGCCTATGTAAATTCAAAACCAAATGGCTTCGGCCAACGCTGAATAATACATTTTTGAAAATAACTATGAAATAAATCATTATTTCGAGTCGTTCGTCCCACAGAGCAATTTGACCACTTCGTGTAATGCGAATGAGCGAACGATTGTCACTCCTAACTCCGCTATCATTACTGCAAAAACACGTATCTAATTCAACTGACCGTGAAGCTAGATTCCTTTTATGCAATTGCGAGTGTTTTTTTTAATTTTTATTTCTCTTTATGGTTTCTTCCGTATTTTAAACTGGTCAATTATGTGAGCGCCTTAAATGAAAGACAAGACGGAAATGTGATTAAATCATTCATCAATTTGTTCTGTTTTAATGGTAGCGTTATTATTTGAGATTGGTAAAAGATTTACGGATCATTAGTTTCCCAAACCTGATACTGACAGCAAAGATGGCTGAAGTGCTGGATACTTTTGAAAGAGAAGTGTTGACAAGAATATGTGGACCCGTGAAAGAGGAGGAACATTGGCGCATCCGGCACAATAAAGATATACATATCAGCCCCCTAGCATCTCAGCCCATATGAGACTCCTCAGGTTGTGATGGGCTGGGCATTTGGGCATGTGCAGAGAATGCCGGACACACGCGTGCCAAAAAGAATTATAACTGGACACCCAGGTGGAAGAAGAAAAGTGGGAAGACCCAGACTGAGGTGAGACCGAGAATCGGCAAACCTGGTAAAAAATTAACGGATGTGTGCGCCCAAAGATAGACGCTAGAAGCTATAATAAGGCTCATGTAGAAGAAGGTTGAGAAATAGCAGCAGGAGCATGAATTTGGGATGCGGGTATGGGTATCGCCGCCCCGGGAACCATTTATTGGATAACCGACACCCCTGTCACAGGTCGCCCTAAGTGGTTCGCTACGTTTTGTGACTCGTTTTCTGACAGGGGTGCCCGTGCTCATGGTGAGGTTTGTCTGTGCTTTGACGGCCCATGCATTTGCCCACCTACTGCGTTCGGAGCCGGATCGGGAGAGACCGGCTGAAGAAAACCTTTTTACTTCTCCAGCTGGATTTTCTCGATCCATCGCCTTATAGCGCAGTAGGAGGGACGGATTTATACGTCCGTCACTCTGGACACAGATTCCTAACCACCCAGATTCCTAACCTAACCTAAGTCACCCGTAGATTCCTAACCACCCCTCATACCTTTTTCCTTCCTAGAACGTCCTCTGCTTTCTTTTTCTAAAAAGACCCTCTACACTGAATATCCAAAGATGACATAGGCCCTGAGGGAATTAATTTTCCCCACAAGCTCCTCCGTGGAGTTATTGTAAAAAGAGCTATCCCGTATTGAATATCCTAATAAACTGGATTGGTAGCTTTTAGTATACCTACAAATCAGGATCATAAATCTGCTACAAGGTTTCAATAAAAGAAAGAAAGATAGTGTCCAATTGCTCCAAGAATTGCTTCTTCTCTGAAAGTTGGTAAAAGAAAAAACATATAAACGGCGGTTGATATTTTGAGACAAACAAAAGACATGACCAAATTGTTTGCGGTTGAGACATGCTCTGAATGTGAATACAGAATTTGACACAGATATTTACATTAAGAGGACATTACCAGAGAAACCAGAAATATGTCATTTTTAAATCAGTGTTTAGACTTATTGACTCGTTTCCACAAAAAATTATAAATTGATTTTGAAAGATTGTTCTTTTATCTAGTAAAGTTATGGATTAAATTTTGAGAAAAAATGTTTATTTTAAGTATAATAAGGTTATACCATAGTTCGTTGGCAGATTTGTTATATTTTCAAAAAAGTACATGTATTATACAACACCAATTTCAAATCATATAATCATGCAGTTAAATAAATCCATACATTATCTGGTAAAAGTATGTTTTAGAATTTTAATTTTAGTTTAAATAAAATCATTAAAAAATATATACGTACATGTGTTTCTTGACGTAAATTGGCCAGTTTGTGTATTTATTTGCGTACTTCCAAACTAATATATTTCAAGATTTTTTTAAAACTTATTTTGCTTAGACATTATTGACAAGTCATAAAAATTTTGATCGAAAAATAATCATAAGAAGTAATTAATATTAATTAATTTACAGCTCGCGTTTTACCATTTTTCTTATAGCTCGACGACTCGAGAATTGAGAATTCACTCTGCCCGCAAACGTGGCAGCCGGCGGTTGTCTCCGCGGCGCTCTGTATCGTAATATTTGGAAATGACGAATTTAAAACGAAACAAATAATACGATTTCATTGTTTCGTGTTTGTAAAAACTACAGGGTTTACCGAACGCAAAAATTCATGTTCATTGAATATTTTTATGAAAATTTTGAATTTCTTTTTTATTGTAAATTATTCTTATGTGAATACCGCACAAGAGTCCCAACAGCTTCAAAATAATTTTTTTGAAGTAAAACTTCTTTGCGCACGCTCGACACATGGGGGGTAAGCTGGTAAATGCGTTACGAAAAGTGATGATTGTTACGAAAAATGTCCTGCGAACGGTAATCGATGCGAACGGTGATCGATTGCTAGGCGGGTCGGGCCTTAACGAACGCATGTTATTCGTATTATTGTTAATGGACTATTTTTCCGTAACTAAATAAATAAATTATATACAGTGGGTACCCGGCATGCGTTGCAAGACCAATGTAACCTCGGGGTTAACTAAACTGCAATGGTTCCACCCCAAGTCCCAAGAAACTACATTATATTGCAAGCGCCTGCACTATATAACATTATATACAACGGGTACCCGGCATGCGTTGCAAGACCAATGTAACCTCGGGGTTAACTAAACTGTAATGGTTCCACCCCAAGTCCCAAGAAACTACATTATATTGCAAGCGCCTGCACTATATAACATTATATACAACGGGTACCCGGCATGCGTTGCAAGACCAATGTAACCTCGGGGTTAACTAAACTGTAATGGTTCCACCCCAAGTCCCAAGAAACTACATTATATTGCAAGCGCCTGCACTATATAACATTATATACAACGGGTACCCGGCATGCGTTGCAAGACCAATGTAACCTCGGGGTTAACTAAACTGTAATGGTTCCACCCCAAGTCCCAAGAAACTACATTATATTGCAAGCGCCTGCACTATATAACACTATATACAACGGGTACCCGGCATGCGTTGCAAGACCAATGTAACCTCGGGGTTAACTAAACTGTAACGGTTCCATCCCAAGTTCCGGGAAACTACATTATATTGCAAGCGCCTGCACTATATAACATTAAATACAGCGGGTACCCGGCATGCGTTGCAAGGCCACTATAACCTCGGGGTCAACTAAACTGTAATTGTTCCATCCCAAGTCCTGGAAAACTGCATTATAATGCAAGCGCCTGCACTATATAACATTATATATAGCGGACACCCGGCGGGCGTTGCCAGGCCACTCAAAGAAAGAAAGGGTTTGTGCGCTTTAATTCTGTTTGTTGAAGTGCTTTTGAATAGGTTCACATAAATTTTTGTGTTTTCGTCCGACACGTCCGCAGGTCGCATACAGCTGTCTTTTTTTTTAAATTTATTGTTATAAGTTTGTTAAGTTTTACTTCAGTCGTGTTTGACTCTAAAGCAGACTAAATTAAAAATATATATATATATATATATTGTAAATTATTGTTATGTGAATACCACACGAGAGTCCCAAATGCTCCAAAAAAATATTGTTATGAAATACCGCATAAGAGTCCAACAGCTCCCAAGGGAGAGAGGTTGGAGGAGAGTTGAGATGAAAGGGGCGGCTGGGGGGGGGGGGGGGGGGGGGGGTAAAGGAGCCGGGGGGTGGAGAGGTGTTAGAGGTGGGGGGTGAGGTGGTGAGGGGAGGGGGGTTTAGGGGGGGGGGGGGGGGTTGAGAGGGGGTGGGAGGGTAGGCCTTTTTTATATCCATTTTTCGTATTACAAAAATAACAAACACGAGAATCGGGTATGGGTACCACTGCCCCGAGAACCATTTATTAGATAACCAACACGTCTGCCGTAGGTCATCCCAAGTGGTTCGCAACGTTTGGTTCGTGGGGGTGAGGTTTGTTCAGGTCTTGGCGGTGGATGCGTCTGCCCACCAGCTGCATGGCAGGTCGGATCTAGAAAAAGTGGTTGAGGGAGTCCCTTTGACTTCTCCAGCCTTACCATCTCGGAACATCGCCTTGCACCGCAGTGGGAGGGATGGCCCCATACATCCGCACTCCTGGATACGCTGACCCCCCAGATTTCTACCCACCCCTAATACCCTTTTCATTCTCCGAAGTTCCTCTCCTTCCTTTCCCTAAAAAGCATTCCCAAAGTAGAGATAGGCAGTGTGTCGAGCGATTGTAAAAAAACGGTCTCTCCTGATCCGAACTTCCACGTAGACGAACCTCGCCCCATGAACCCGAGCTCCCCTGCTAAGTCACTTGGGGTGACCTATGGCAGAGGTGTTGATAATCCAATACATGGTTCCCGGGGCGGCGGTACCCATACCCGCCTTCCAAATTACTGATACTACCTATTGACGGCCGGCGTGGTCAAGGGGTAAGGCTCTTGACTCACAATCCGAAGGTCGTGGGATCGAATCCCGGCGTAGGCAAATTAATTTTATTTGAATAATTTGGGTTATTTTACAATAATTTAAATTAAAAATAATATATTTGCGTCACGTTCCAGAGTGGAAGATACTTTCAGTATCACCCTGGGTGGTGTAAGACCACCATTCAGAATTGAAACTTGCTAGAAATGGCTATGACCGTGTTTAGTGACCAGATCTGAATAGCCAGGTAATTCCTCGCCTTCCTCTTCCCCATCTCCTTCCCCTCCCCACCACCTTCAGCCTCATAATATACTCCATAGTCACGTCATAGTCTCACCGGCTCCAGACGGGAGCATTTGGGTCTCTTGTGCGGTATTCACATAAATATAAAATAAACAAATATGCACACGAATAAATATTTTAAAATGAGTAATTTTTTACAATCCAACTGAATATTACTATTTTTTTCATTAATACCGTACAAGAGTCCCAACTGCTCCCGTCTGGGGCCAGTGGGACTATGGCATCCCTAATTGGGGTATGTTGTAAGGCTGAATGTAGTGGGGAGGGGAAGGATATAGGGAAGAGGAAGGTGGGGAAGTACCTGGCTATTCAGATCTGTTCACTAAACACGGCTAAAGCCATTTCAAGCAACGTTTCAATTCTTAATGGTGGTCTTACATCAGGGCGATACTGAGATATCTAATGGCCGTAAAATACAATTAAAAACAAAATATTAAAAAGAATATAACAAATTGTTTATTCATATAGGTATCTACTTAATACCTACTGGGTTTACGCATTTTACTTGTAACTATTTATGTTTATGCACTTCGATACACAAATTACAAATAACTACTACTCATCAAAATTTTGAAAGCGAGAATTTAACATCTTCATCTGACCCATACTGTGGCGTCTATACAGTCCTAGCGCGTGAGCTAGTATATCTCGAAACCAAGCTTGGAGCGGATCGAACTCTAGTTCTAAAAATGCCCGCTAGCGAGTGTGTAGCGCTGACGTCGGAATCTGAATTTAAATTTGCTGGTTATTCGCTCTTAACCGCTGGACTATTTGCATTCGGCAATTTTGGTCAGGAGGTCGGTCTCTGGGTATCTGTAATAGCATTTACTTGCTGGAAGGCCAAAAAATATGGAGTGGTCGACTACAAAGCTTTTTGACAACAAATACAGAATTGTTTGTTGGGGTTTAATTTTTCCCCCTTTTCTTCTTCTTTTCTAGTATTCTCCCCTATCGAAGGTGTACTATCATCATGGCAATCTTCTCCCTGCAAGATGTAATCCAGCTCTAAGAAATCGTACTCCTGCTTAGTGTAGATACAAGATTTCTGAGGCATGGCGTGTGTAGTTGTTCCTTTTCACATGTTATTTTCTTTGCTTGCTTCCTATAATATTGTAAATGGTCTTTTTCGGTTCTTTTTCGTTTTTTTGTCCTTTTCGTTTCTTTTTGTCTAGATTTTCGAACAAAATTATTTGGAATCGTAAGTGCAATGTTGTTTGTGCCTATCGCTTAAATTCTGTTTAAAAGTTAAAAATATCCTTCTAATTTTGAAAAAAGTAATATTTTCTATTGACTTTTTCAAGCAGAATCACTTTCCCGACTTTGCCTAAATGCCTCAGTCACCTTTCGGTTCGATGGAAGTTATTTTTTTTATTGATAATTACGCATTATTAACAATTAGTTATGTCAGTACTTTGTTCAGGATTTTTTTTTTAAATCACGCAATAGATTTCTATGTCAGTTTATGCCTAAATTCAAAGTTTCAATTTGTAAAGAGGTCAAAGAAGGTGCTGCCATCTAAATCTCTTTCTTGTCAACCTGTTTTTGGTATGCATCCCAGCCTATGCTTTTCTTCTTCGTTTAGTGAAGGTCAAATTGGGATGCTTAGAATATTCAGCCTGTCGACGTCATCTGGAGTCATTTGGTATACATGATGTGCCTCAAACGTGTGATCTGTTGAATGAATATGTCTACGATCACACAGTTCTTTTAGGTTTCATGTGCGTATCATATACGAACAACTGGATGTATTGTTCTTCCTTTGGACGTGCCATAATCTACCTGACTTCCTTAAATATCTCAAAGTCTTGTCTATTTTGCATGTTGGAATGGTTGAGTTTTTCAACGTTTTTTTTTTTTATTTATCTTTTGTCTCGTGCTTTTTTTCATTTCTGCATAAGAACGTTACATTATTAATTATTACAAGTGTTCAATATTATTCTTCCCACGCACGATTTTATCACAATATCATCAAAGTAAGGAGGCCGAAATTTAGCATTATTGTTGTTAACTGAAGACATCAATGGTTGCGCTGTTTTTAAAGGTTTGCTCTTGCGTTAGATTACTCGTTTCATAAACTAACTAGGTATACACAGTACCCGGTTCGCCAGTTGTTTTAATTCATTTTTCTCATTGAATGGTGAGTAAAATTGGAATAAAATCTACGTCTGTTCGTTTTGCTTTTTTCAAAGTATACCGTCAAATTTATTTACAGAGCGACCGTTGATGGCGTTCGAACAAGGTAATTTTAAGAATTTTCGGAGGGTCCTAACTCCTTCAAGAAGTAACATATTTATATATTAACGGACTCGCTTGCAATTTTAGCTTTTAATTTGCAACGATAAAATAATACGAATTAAAAAAAAGTGTAAATTATATGAGTGGAAAATGGTGAATGAAAGCAAAGACAAAATCAGAGATAAACATGAGAAAATAGAAGCGACAAGTCAAGTCGTCTTAGCTAGAATCAAAATACATACATAGTATAAAATATCGTCAATTGTTTGGTGACAAATAAAAATCATTTAGAGTTATTCTAAAAAAATCAAGGTCTTGACTTTAGATGATCAGTCTACATATTCTGGACAGAGGTGAATAATATCCATAATTAGTAGAGTGTTGATTGAGGAAAGCAGTTAATTATTTCTGAGTCTACGGGAAGGTAGATTGAAAGGGATGAGTTGAAGTAAAGTAGGTGAATCAATAATGCAATTGATAATTTTGAAGAAACAAATGAGATCAATTTTTTCCGATGGTCTTCTAATGGAGAAAGGTTTACCATTTTCACTTAAATAGTTGCCTCTTAGCTTAGCATATTGTAATGTTTGATATTATTTACATGCAAACACTATTTGTTCTGTGGGTACTTCTCAATAACTATTGGTTCTTGATAACAAACTAGTTAAAACCTCAAATTGTAAAATTTAATTAAATGAAGACAATATTAGCGAAATTCAATCGAAAATCTGGAAACAGAAAAATCAGAAAAAGATATTTGCACCTCTGGGACTGAAACGAAAGGTCGTGGGTTAGAGCTCCAGATTTTCAAATATCTTTTTCTGATTTTTCTGTTTCCAGATTTGCAGTTTCGCTAATATTGTCTTCATTTAATTAAATAGTTAATTATGAGTAAAATAATTATACTAGTGGCTAATTGAATCTGAGGGTAGGCTTTCTAGAACCAGTCTCGACAGCCATCGCCTACTCGGGTAACCCCATGGAACTTAGCCCTGTCGGCAATAGACAGAAGCACTTTCCTTTCTGGCATCTGTCGGCATCACTTTAGTAGAAGCTCTTTTAATACATTACACATATCAAAAAATGCTAAATGTAGGGGCATGTCACTAGTCATATATATATGTATAGTAGTGATAAATATTTGCGCTAGTGTTAAAATGAAGAGAGGAAGTACTGGAATACGTTTGTTTGAACAAAACACCGCTAGCGTTTCTTTAATGAAGAAAATGGCAAACATTGTTATAGTTGAGAATCAAGCTTGCAATAAAGCATTACCAGGGGACCGTGTTATTTATGTAGATATTCGCGGGGGTAGCGATTGTAATTATAATTTAGCCTGCGGCGCAGTAAATTATTCAGATTTCGCTGGTCGGCTGTGATTTTGCAATAAATCCGACGAATTGCAAATCGCTGTGTGATAAAATAAATGTTTCGATACTAAAGTGATTTGTCTCCCACTCGTGCTTTTAATATTAATGGTCAATCAAATGATTGATGTGCTTTATATTAATTATAGTCGAACTGTCGATATAAAGGATAGGTAGAAGTAGTTTGGGGGCGTGTCCGTGCCCTCAAAGTGAGCTCAATTTTTACTTACTTCTGGTAAATTTGATGATAATGTTTCAATTTTTAAAATTATTTCTTGAACAGAATAAACAATTTTATTAATCTGTCTGGGGCCTAGGAGTAGAAATGTCTCATGTAAACTATATAGATCACTCTTATTGGGATTTTCTGATCAGTGGTTTACCTAAAAACGTCTATAAAACAATTGGTATGTTAGTACCTCCCTATTCATCACATTTGGTATTTAGGTGCCTACCTACTCATCACAATTGTTGTGTAAGTACCTATAAACTCAACACAAGTCCTACCTACATACTCATCAAATGTATTGGTGTGTAGGTACCTACCTATTCATCATAATTGGTATTTAGGTAGGTACCTAACTACTCATCACAATTGGTATGTAGGTACCTAACTACTCATCGCAATTATTTGTATCAATCACAACTAGTTTTACTAATCACAACTATATAGTATGTAGGTATTATATTATACTATCATCACAATTGGTTTGTAGGTACCTACCTACTCATCACAATTGATATGTAGATACCTACCTAATCATCACATTTGATATGTAATTGGTATATAGGTACCTACCCACTCATTACAATTGGTATGTAAGTACCTACCTACTCATCACAATTGTTATGTAAGTATCTACCTACTCATCACAATTGTTATGTAAGTATCTACCTACTCAACAAAATTGTTATGTAAGTATCCACCTACTCATCAAAATTGATATGTAAGCATTGGCGGCTCGTGACTTTTGGGTGTGCTAGGTTGCTAATATTAAAAAATGGCATTTACGAAGTTATCGAAGGCGAAAAAAAAATTTTATATAAAAAACTAATTTAATTTTTTTTTCGGCCACAACAACATCAATGACAATCAAAGTGTGTTAGTACCTACCTATTCGTTACAATTGGTATCTAATTACCTAACTACTAGTCACAATTTTTTGTATGTATTCACCTACCTACTCATCACATTTTTAAATGCTTACAATGATCGTCGTATTCCTTTTATTAACATTTCACTTTTAACAGCCAGGATTTTTTATTCACCTTCCAATACTAATTATCTTCTTCTTCGTCCGTTTTTTCACCTTTACATTTTCTTGTGCTTTATTTTCTCTATAGATTTCTTAATTAAACCAACGCTCATAACAGGAACTGCGTTTCATCTGTTGCATAATTTGCAATTAACCTCTCCACTAATTAATCAGAAGTAATCAATGAAAACATATCTAAATGGTAGATTATCAATAGCGAGATACATAACTTAGTTTAGTGGACATAATCATTCACAAAATACGACATGGATAATTGAATTTTAGTTTAAATAATTTATCAAGTCCGGTTTCCATTATTGGTTACCTGTACACATACATTATTATTGTATAAATGTCTTATTTAACTTGTTTATAACCTTTTATCCCGGTCGCTACAAAAAAGTTTTTTCACGCTAAAGTTTTTCTAATGTATCTATCTATATTGTATGATTTCATGATTTTTTTAACGTAATTAGTAATTACCAACTCAAATTTCAAGAGTAGTCAATAGGAGTCTTAAATGCCCAAAGCCAGTGTATAGCGTCGTTTTTGTGAAAATCACTTGAAGCTTGAAGGGAGCCGTATGATTAAAAACTTTTAGTATTTAGTTTGGGGTTAGTGTGCATTTTACATTATTTAATTATTTCACCCAAATTATTAGTTACACGTGCAAACATTACATTACATATTATCACTTTGAAGTTGTATAACATTTTTAAGTAGTGAGAATCTATACTTTTATTTGTTTTTTTAGGTAATAGATATTTCTTATGCAATTGAAAATATATATTTATTTAATATAATTTTTTAGAAAAATCTTAATATAAATATACTTAGTATTTTATTTATTTTTATTATCAACAAAATATTATTTCAATATCTGTGCCCTGTTTTTTTCAATTATTTCTGGCTTTCACCTCACAAGGGTGTTCTAGGCCATCATTTAAAATTACAGAGAAAGGAATGAAAGGTGAATTTATATATTAATTTTATTTAAACGTGCAAATTTCAGAATTATACGGAATCAAAAAATAATTATTCGTAACTCACAATTTCTTCTTTCACATTGGTTGATAATTTTATAAGATATTCCGCTATATTAACTCTGAGATTATGATTTATTTCGAAATGGAAGTTTTTTTCCTCTTTTGAATAAGTGTGTGTTAATTTGACCCCTTGTAGATTTGTCTGGAGTCACACCTAGCATGCTTTTCATGGCTTTTAATTCGTAATTAGCTATGCTACAATGCAAAATAACGTTTTTAATGCTAAGGTATGCATTACCGATTAAACTGCGTCGCGCTTGGTGTGGGTAATATATATTATTATTATAATAAACGGTGAATAATACCTTTATATTATGCACAAAAGGCTCAACTTTGCTTTATCTTAAGCTATTACAATTTATTGTTTTAATATACGAAAATCGTTTACACTAATTCCACACAGGAGGTCCTGACTAAAATAAAACCCCTCAGGGGTCTATGTCATCTTTGGGCATGCTGTGTGGAAGGTCATTATACATAGAAAAGGAAAAAATAATGTTTTGGTAAAGATTCTTATCAGACGTGTGAATCTAACCCTCCCATTTTGGTATGATGTTCCTAGAGACTCATGCCGGAAAGATCAAAAGGTCTCCCTCAACCAGTCTCTCCCGATCCGGCCTGCCACGCAGTTGATGGGCAGACGCATCCGCCGCCAAGACCCGGACAAACCTCACCTCATTTTTTTTATTTTTTTACATGAATACCGCACAAGAGTCCCAACTGCTCCCGTCTGAAGCCAGTGAGACTATGGCATCCCCAATATGGGTTATGTTGTGAGGCTGAAGGTAGTGGGGAAAGGAAGGAGAAAGGGAAGAGGAAGGTGGGGAAGTACCTGGCTATTCAGATCTGGTCACCAAACACGGCTAAAGCTATTTCAAGCAACGTTTCAATTCTGAATGGTGGCCTTACACCAGGGCGATACTGAGAGTATCTTCCACTCTGGAACCTCATGAACCCTTGCACCCCTGTTACTTAACAAACGTAGCGAATCATCTTGGAGTGACCTGTGGCAGAGGGGTTGGTTATCTAATAAATGGTTTCCGGGGCGACTGTACCCATACCCGCCTCCTAAAGTGGTTCTATCTACTTAATAAATACAACGGTGTCAGTAATGTCAGTATGTCTTCTGATAATTTTATGTTAATGTTGATGAATGCACGACATGATATCTTTACAAATACTTGTCTAAAAAACAAAATGTCTTCACCAGAATGACAAATAAATCAAAGTGTACAAATACCTTGGCCCAAACAAACAAACAAGCATTATGGGCGTTTTACACGTTGCCACTTTTCGTATCAATCCCCATATGGAAACTATCGGAGTCCCTATGACAAATCTTTACCTCATACTGACTAGAGAAGTCTTAATATTTTAAGATGATATTAAATCGTCACAAAATGGCACCACCCTGAATAACCATAGATCACATGAAAGTATCATGTCATTTGTCTTTGAAGTTACCTTCAACAAATTATCCAAAATACGCGTCAAATTCATAATACCGATCATAACCAGTAATAAACACGTGTCATGTTGTCAATAGATTTTTTCAACCAATATTTTAAATGTTCAAAAATTCTCCAGTTTAAGAGTCCTAAATTCTCCAGTCTTTTAAAATACACATTAACTCTAGTTTTGCCACTAATCTTCTCATAAATGTAATATCAACAGTAATGGAGGCTAGCAAATGTAAAATCATGCAATGTCCTCTGCGTGAAAAGTCGCATTTTCTCCAAGCATATACTTTTTAATAAAAGTGTGTATCAGAAGTGAACTGCGAGGTAAGCATGTTTTCTGTATCTGTTTGTAAATAATAAAATTAGATAGAGCCTAAGAACTCACAATAAATTGATTTTTCAAAAAACGGCGCTCTGCAAATGATCCAAACATTGTTATAAAATTAAATAAACATGCAATATCATATAATATAGTTGCGTTAAGGCATACGGCAGACGATAGAAGTCAAATAACGTCTGCCATGGACGAAAATCGGTACCAAAATAGAACACGTCCTTTTTTCAATCCGAATCTATAATTTTGAAAATACAACCGTAAGGCGCTTTTCCCACGTTTGGGGAACGGCGACGATACAAAAAGGCAATAAACTTGAGTTCCTGTTAACATCAATGCTGCAGCTCTTTCTTACACATAAAGAATTGAGACAAAAGATGATATACACAATGCACGTGTGTCTGTTTCCTCCAAAGGAAAAAATAGCACTTTAGAGGAAACCGACATACATTGAATGTCTCATCTTTTGTCTCACCATTATTAAATATGTAAGAAAGAGCTGCAGCATTATTGTGATAAGGAACGTATGTTTATTGCCTTTTTTGTACCGTCGCCGTTATAATATTAAAAGCGCCTCTTCGAAAACTGAACGAAAAAAGTATCGTGTAAAACACACATGCATAATACATTTTTACAACTTTGTTATTTTTCTCTACAAGATTTTGGGTAGGCGGACCGGATCGCAAAAGGTAATAGGAGATAATGTTATTGTGCCGTAATATTTTCTGTAGGAATGAAATATTTTCAAAAATGAGAAAATTATACAATCTGACTGTGTGCGGGTTTAGCTTAGTATGGGGGATTACATATTTCGGATTGCTGAGAATATTGTTTATTTTACGCATTACTAGAACAACAACTGTCATGTTTTTATACAAATCTATATATCAGTATCATTTGTAAGAATTCCTATTCTAGTTGATTGATACACGTGTAGGAGGACAAGGAACAGGGCTGGTAGCGGTCGTATTGTCAACATAGTTTATTATTATTAGTGAAAAGGACTTATGAAGCTATACGTGAAATCACTATTTAGATTAATCTTTACTACGAATCGGTTTACATTATGAACATAAAAAAATACGCTACGGATAAATTGAAGCTTTTACTACATTTTGTATTGATTGGAATTACAATAAAATTATTATTTTCGTAACAAAAAATATAAGCTTAAACCACTGTGTAGTGTTTTATTCCTATGTAACGAAGGCCAAAATAATAAACTACAGGTTATACAAAATAGGGGGATGAGGATGATTTTAAAATACAATATGTTTACAAGAGTCAAAATTATGTTACAAAATCTAAATATGATGACGACAAAACAACATATAACATATAATGTATTAACAATGATTTACAAACTGAAAAATAATATGCTACCAAATTATCTGAAGAGTAACATTATGTTTCACGAAAATGTTCACAACTATCATACGAGAAGACGCGGAGACTTTAGGCTTCCCAAAACTAAACTTTCGTGCACACAAAATAGCGCGTTTTATAAAGGACAAAAACTTTTTAACAGCCTGCCGAATGCCGTTAAGGAAGCCTCAAGTCTTAGCACTTTTCGTAGGATGTGTGCATTATATGTGAAGAATGTTTTTTGATTCATAATAATCGTACCAATATTATTGTCATATCTGTTTCCTCAAAATGTATTTTTATTTATGTAATCTTTTCTTTTTTTCCTCTTAAAATGTATTTTAAAAATGTAACTGTATCAATTGTATTTGTTTATATTTTCTTACTAGATGTATGAAAAAAATTTTGCATACATCTAAATAAATATTCAAAAACAAAACAAAAAAAACTAAAAAAAAATATTTTTCATGATAATATATAATTAACCTGCTGCGTGGCGGGACGGATCGAGAGAAACTGGTTGAGGAAGGTCTTTTGATCTCTCTAGCCAGAATCCCTCAACCTTTCCCCTTGCACCGTAGTTGGAGGGGTGGATTCATACATCCGTCACACCTGGATACACTGACCCTAGATTCCTACCCACCTCTCATACCTATTTCCTTCCCGAAACTTCCTATCCTACCTTTCCTTAAAATACCCCCCCACACAGCATCCTCTAAGATGACATAGCCCTGAGGAAAATTGTATTCCTCGGGCCTCTTGGGTGAAACTAATGTAAAACAAAATAATTAAAAAACCACAAAGTGATTGCTTTCTGCGAAAAGAATTAAAAATATTAATTTCGGTTGTGGGGGCGTGAATTGAAAAATATTTCTGGGATCAATGAACTAAAATTTGTTTTGAAATTCCCAAAATTGGAACTGATCGTTTGAATTCAAACAGGCGATAAAGTAGGTACCTACCAGAGGCGACTTTTCATGATTTAGATGGATTGAAAAGTAAGACTTTTGATGTTGTTGTGGCTGAAAACGAACTATTTTTTTTAAACTAAATTTTTCGTATCAATAAGAGGCATGGTCTCCCAAAATAAAAATATAAAATACTAAAAAAATGATATTTTGAAATTTAAAAAAAAATCTTAATAAGTAATGCAAATAATGTGATTTTGGTTTGAAGATTTTATTTCTTATAAACTTTAAATGATTCAATTAAATACTGCGAGTAGAACGCATAATTTGCCTTTGAAATAATCGAGGATTTTTCAGAAAAAAATCAGGCCTATAAAAATTGCTTTAAAGTTCAAAATCTCCCACTTACGAACTCCTTTTCCTATATGGTTTTATTTTTTTATGTGGAAAATTAAATTCTTTAGAAAATGTTTAAATATTTGTGCCTGAGCATCGCAAAATAAAATAAAACACGCTTTTTTTGATGATTTTTTTGTGAATATTTGATAATTTTCGTTTTTGACGTGGTGCATCACTTTAAATATTTTTTTTATTATTTGTAACCGACCTTATTCGACACGACCCAAGCCGGACCGGCCTAGCCCCAATGCTGTTCCCTACTAAACATCTTATCACTTTGATTCATTAGACGATTGCATCTCGAATCGCTCGAGCCCATCACACAATGCATCGCTGCACCACTCCCTGGCCCACATAAACCGGGCTGCAGAAAATCTGACCCAATTTGTAGCCCGTCTACCAACTTAAAGCGAATCACCCTCTTTGTACATAATAATGTACAAAAAAATATCACATCCAACGTCAGCCCTTGAGCGATGGAGGAATGGAAGTATTGTAAAATGGAGGCATTCGATTGAGACCTTTCGTATGTCAAAATTGTGTCATTTAAATTTCATCAGATAGCAACTAGTGAACAGTATCTAGACTGCACGTCCAAAAAAGTATGTTTCTAATTTTCTCTTGTTTAATTAATCAAAACCAAAATTTCCCCTGAAATCATAATATTTGTAAGTAGTTACTTCTAAAAAAGTATGCTGTGTGGAACTACTTTTTAGGGAAAGGAAGAAATGGAAGTTTTGGGAAAGAAAAAGGTACAAGGGGTTGGTTGGAATCTGGGGTCAATGGAGTCCGGGAGTGACGGACGTATTAATCCATCCCTCATACTGTGGTGCAAGGCGATGGGTCGAGAGAGTCCGGCTGGAGAGGTCTGGGTTTGGTCTCCCTCGACTAATCTTTCTCGATCCGGCCCGCCACGCAGTTGGTGGGCAAATGCATTATTATTGTAAGAAACATGTAGATAATATCAATAACATCGTGGTGTTCACAAAGTTATTTGTTTTCATTAAAAAGTAAACATAATAATTATGAAAATAATTAATGTATGAATAGATATCCTTTTTTTTTAATAGGCAATTAACCCTAAAAAAGAGTGCTTTGTGATAGATATACCTACTTCATGTTAACAATTTTGTACGATTCTACCTGCTATCAACTCGCCTTTTTTACATATTTTTATTATGTTTAAATAAAATGTTCTATGTTATTATAACATTCTATAAATTTTTTTGGTTGCAACACACATTAAATAATTATACCCACATTAAATATTGTACTTTGTTTTATGTCAGGTCATAAATAAACCTGGTGGCTGCATTATTTAACTATTGCAGGAATGCACATTTCTTTTCAATATTATCTCATTGAACTTCTAATAACAACTGTATCACTTCAACGATATTATTTGTGTGTACTCATACATTCTTATTTTGTTCTTAATACTACTGATACTCTCCTGTGAACCACTGTATACTTGTAATCTCATGTAACATTTTATGGCTTTTAAATAAATAAATAAAATCAGCACTTTTTGTTTCATAACTTCAGCTATCCATTTCATCTCACATCCCGGATTGAAGTCTAGAGTGGACGAATTGCAATATGGTTCATGCCTCCGGGTCGGGTCGGGTCGGGTCGCAGAATTGTGAAGGGGTGAGATTATGTGACCCGTTTCCCCTTGAGGGTCTCTTACTGGGACGTACATTCCCCGCTTTGCGTTCAAATTGTTTATTAATAATTCTCCGCCGTTATTAAACTTCTTTGTAAAACTTTGTACATATCAAACAATATTTTTATTTTTTATTTTTTAGAAATTTAATTAAATTTAAATTTGTTATGTTAATATCGAGTTCTGCAAGTATTTAAGAAAGTATTTTAGTCACAGCTGTTTCGACTTGTAAGGTCATTTTCAAACTGTGGTGAAGCCACGTACGGACGACTTATTTATAACATTTCAAATGTCAATTTATGAAGGTGTCAAAATTGATTTATTACCGGTAAATCCAATTTGCAGAGACACTAATTGAGAGAGTGATTAAGTGGGATTCCGAATCTTTCCCTTTTTGGTTTCACTTGCACTAAGTGCAAGGGTTTTCTTTATTGATTTAGAATGATGTTATTTCTATGACTCATTTACATTTATCACTCTATATTTTTTTAAATATTAACTCCACACAATGTCATCTTTGGGGATGCTGTGTGGAGGGTATTTTTTACTAACTTTGTATTTATAACCCGGCTTCCCTCGAGTTTATTCACGGGAAGTGTCTGGATATTCAGATCTGGTCAATAAACACAGATAATGTCATTTCAAGCAACGTTTCGTTACTCCGTGGTGAACTTTTACAAGGGTGATACTGAGAGTAATTATCACTCTGGAACGTGTCGCAAATATATTATATTATCATACCTTATTTTATATTCATCAATTGAATATTAATAGAATTTTTGTGGAAGTCAGTTTTTGAACCTTAATTTGGCAAGCGGGTATGTGTACCGCCACCCCAGAAACCATTCATTGGATAACCAACACCTCTGTGATAGGTCAGCCTAAGTGGTTCGCTACGATTTTGCGACTTAGCAGGGATGTCCGGGTTCATTGGGTGAGATTTTTCCAAGTCTTGGAGGCGGATACATCTGCCCACCAACTGGTTGAGGAAGACCCTTTTACCTCTCCAGTTGGAAACTCTCAACCCCAACATCTTGCCTCGCAATGGGGGGGATGGATTCATGCACCACTTCTGGACACACTGACATCCAGATTCCTACTCACCATGTCATACCTTTTTCCCTCCCAGAACTTCCTCTCCTTCCTTCCATTTAAAAAAAACTCTCCGCACAGCATATCCAAAGATGATATAGGCTCTAAGGGAAAATATTTTCAATAAAACTTCACTAACTTATAAAAGAAGAGAAAAATAAAATGTTCGCGCGCACTGCTCTCTCTTGCTCCTACAGTGTGATACAGACAATTGTCCAAAACGTAACTGGCTATGAGAGAAAGAAAATGTGTGCTCGCACCTCTCTCTCTCTTGCCCTACAGTAATACGAAACGTAACTCTCTCTCTCTCTTTCTATCTTCACTAACTCGCCCGATCACACTTGTCGTAACGCTCTCGTCACGCATTCACCAGCTTACTCCCCAAGTCAAGCGTGCGTAAAGAAGTTTTACTTAAAAAGGACCTGTGACCTCTCTATCCGGAGCCAAGGAATTTAAACGCTCATCAGGAAATAAATTCTTACAATTATTTTTTTTGTTTTTATTTTATTTTGGGGAAATCAACAGTTTACAATAATGATTAATTTATACATGCATAATTTACCTAACTGAGAAACCAATTATAGATTTCCTCATTATACTATTACATTGTGTATCTAGAAATTAAACAGTAATCTTGCAACAATTAAAAGATAGTACATCAAAAGATATTACATATGGAACAGATGGAAAGTAGTACATAATATATCATTACATTTATGAAAATGTTTCTATAATGAATACTTCACTAATATTATTTAAAAGGTTTTAATCAATACCCCTGGCTATAATATTGCCTAGTGGAAATGAGCTCCCTGGTTGAGCCTTCGCGTTAAATCTTCTCGATTAGCTTTATTAAGTTGTTATTATTTTGTAATGAATTTTAGATTGCCTGCTCCGCAATTACCTCGGCCAAAGAGCGAGACCTCATCGTAATTATAATTATTGTTAATAATAATTATTCTACAGTCTTGGTCATATTATAAGGAACGAATAATGCAAGTTTGCCTGATTAGCTACTTTCAGACACAGCGCGGCTGGCGTTCGAGGTAATTCTAACTAACTAACCATCACGCCGTTTCCCCGCAGGGGTAGGCAGAGAGGACGGACCGCCAAACAACTCGGTCTTGGCACACACTCATTGCCTCACTCACATTCATACATCGTCTCATTCATTCTCTTCTATTATTCTGACTCTTCACATGGCCCGACTCAAGTATCTGATTCACTTGATCGTGCCATGTCTTCCTCGGACGTCCACGACTTCTTCTACCATTCACATTTGCGTCGTATATTCTTCTTACACTGCTTTCTTCGTTCATTCGCTCTACATGCCCAAACCATCTGAGGGTCCCTCTCTTAATCTTACTCATTATGCATACATCAGCCTTACATTCAACTTTAAAATTACAGCAGTATTGCTTCATGGTGCTTTAAAATAAAAACTAAGTATTTTTATTATTTAAAGTCTAAACTTAAAAGGGGAATAACCAGACAAAACCCGAAATATGTCATTTTTAAATAAAATTTTAGCCGTATTGACTCTTTTCTACCAAAAAGGTTATACCTTAGGTCGTTGGCAGATTTGTTAAATTTGCATACAAAATTTTGTATTATACAGGTATAAATTAAAGCAAATTTTGAGAATGAAATAAAATCGTAGTGAATGAAATGAAATGAAATAAAATATGTAGAGTTATAATTTAATAAAGCTGGAATCTCTCTCATCGGAACCGCCCTGTACGATCGTGAGAACATATTTGGACGAAACTTGGATTCTCGGCCGCCGCGCCGGCTGGTTAACGGCCGTTAAACGAAAATGCATGACTTTTTAGATTGAAGAATTTTTTTTTTTTATTATTTGTGTTTTTTTTTACGTTAACTCCACACAGGTGGTCCTATGGGAAAACATCCCTCAAGACCCATGTCATCTTTGGGGATGCTGTGAGGGTGGTCTTTTTTGGAAGCAGAAGAAGGGTAATCACACGGACGTACAAAATATATGGACATGCCCTTACGTGTTAAAAAACGTGTTATTTCCCCCTCCCATTGGAAACATTTTTCGGAACCGGCTGGGCGTGTCCGGACCAGTGTCGTGCTCTCATCGTACATTTTACGCACGGACGCTGTATGTCTATGAAACACATACTTAGACATCGAGATACATAGCGACGCGAAACACAAAGCCGCTGTTTACTGGGTTAAGTAAATCATGAAACATTTGTAAAAGTGTCTACGGCAACAACATATTCCACTATGAAAATACTCTGACCCTTACTTTGCGAATTTGGATTTTACTCATCTGTTCATATCGTGGCATGCAATTCACGCTCCCATATAAAAAGGTCTATTCATTCAAAAGCAGATTTTACTATCAAGAACTAAATAGTGATATTATAGTGCGAGGTGCCTATATACTGTTAGATTGATTTATTGGCGAATCACAAGTCTCTTTCCTCTCTTCGCCCCGCCATAGTTGGTTTTTACCCCTCATCTGTAAGTTCTCGTCTAGTTATTTGTATGTCTATGGGTAATCATCACTGGACACTGACACGCTTCATACGAATGTTTTTTAGAAAAAAAAAAACTTTAAATTCTCCTTAATATTTGTATGACTTGTATAGCGCCGTTTTTTTTTAATCACTTCATGTGCAAACTATAACACAAATACTTATAACATATCTCTACGATATTACTATTATAACAACCTATGGCTAAAAATTGTATCCACCGGTTCATCGATCACCGATACGAAACTATAATATGTACAATGATTGGACCAATGAACGCGATGCTGCGTAAAAATGTACTGTACAGGCAGAAAATACACAGGGCCCATACTTACCTGGGAGGTCATTTGAGATTAACTCTGTTTCAGAGGGTTCAGTATTGATTAAAGATTCAGGTGTTTCTCCATCTAGGATGTGAAGTTTTTTTTGGCATAGTTCTTTTAAACATCAGCAATCAGTTGTTAATGAGTTAAACTTTTTTGATATTGTTTTTCAACTATTTTCATCTTAATTATGAAGATTACTGTATTAAGGCAGGAAGTCGTAGACGTTCATCCTATTACGCGCAAATCGACTGAACTGCTTTTAAGAACCTATTAAGTTTGTTTAATGATCATTCGTTTAATGGTCGTTTTTACGATTCGTTCTTGAGTTCCACAGCTCGGCTGTGGAAAGATTTGACGGTCTTCGTGTTTACTCCCTCCTGCTCACTCCTTCCTCTCCTCAAAAAGAGTCTGCACAGAGCTCTCCCAAAGATGACAAAAGCCTTGAGGCAAATTATTTTCCTGTGGGGGTTAATGTAAAATAAATACTCCTGAAGAATATAGTTAGCAAGGCGGCTTTGTTATTCTAACTGGATTCGTACAATTAATTTAATGAATACATCTAATATTTATTTTAAATCAATTTAATGTGTATTTAATGAAAATTTCCGAATCATGGAGGCTTATGCTAACATAGTCAGTCAAGGTTATAAAATACCCACGGAACCCATTCCGAGGGCGTCTCAATAAGTTTATGTTTTTATTGTTGATAATTGGTTTATAAAATCGGGTGATGTATGGTGACTCGCGGGAGTATGCATCCATCGTGATCGTGGGTCTTACCTTAACTTCAGCTGTGACCTTGTTATCCTTTACGTACCTGAATGTAAAAATCATGTGTCACCCGAAGGGGGGTTTCTAGGCCCCCTATATATCGCGGAGCGATCGTGTCGTGCCGGTAACACTCTAGATATGTTTTTGATCACTTATTATTATTGAAGTGAAAATTTCTTTAGCATTGTTGTGATTCGAAAGTCGATGAAATGAAAAATAGCGACACTAAAAAGGGACAAACATCTACATCTACAGGATTTAGCCTGCAAGAGAATGATATAGACTAATCGGTCTCCTCTGTGTGCGGTGCTTCGTAGCCCCCTCGTGTCTACTTTAGTTTTCTGAAGTATTCACTTCTACCGCGCGCGGACTGCATACGCATTCTATGATTTTTATATTTATATCTATGGTTTCAACCTGCCACCCTCCGCCCTTAGGTAATGCAAAAGAGTATAAGAGATAATACAAAGTTAAGCGTAACTCAAATACATAATATTATTGTAGCCCCTTATAGGAAAATTCTCTTTAACTTCAGCATTCGCGGTTTGTTGGTGGCTAGGATTTTTGTTTTATTAAATGGATCCTGAAGGAGTGCTGGAGGGGAGAGTAATTTCGTTGGAATTAGATATATATTTTATATATTATTTAGAAAATGTTGATATAATTTTTTTAAATGCAGATCGATTGCTGAATAGTTTTTTCTAGGATTATCTAAATTATAGTGTCGGTATTTGATGTAACAACTTGATATCGTACAAAACTCGCTTTTGGGGGTGTGTGTAATATCCCCCCTCGGTGCGGGAGGGTTAATATATTGGACGTTGTCTGTAAATGATTTAGAATCATGCTTAATTCAACTTTATATAACACTCCCCAAATATAACGCGACACCAAATTTTAGGTTTTTTTTAAATGCCACTGTTACTATAGGTGCTCTTCCGTTACCCATCTATTTAAAGCCGAGACTAATTTCGAAATATTAATTAGCATATGTAGATATTTTCTTCGTCGAATATTATGCAAATTTATTACAATATTTTAACCATTATTAATTACAACGGTAAGAATAATAAATTCAACGCTAACGCGTTTGGATATATATTTTTAATAAAATAATAATAATTGCCTTCAACGCTAATTTAATAATTTAGAAATGATTGTACGTAAATAACCAAATTTACGGGTTTGTCGGTGATTTATTATTCAATTTTCTTTATGATTTATTGCGTGATGGGGGTTTCCAAATGCAAATTGATAGACTGAAGGAAAAATAGTAATATCACTATTGTTGGACCAAACTTTCAAATAGTGATGTTTTATTATGATGTACATACAAAATTCTTGTAAAAGTACCCATTAATTCTTGTAAAAGTAGATACCCATTAGTTCTTGTATTAGTATCCATTAATTCTTGTAAACGTATCCATTAGTTCTTGTAAAAGTACCCATTAATTTTTTTAAAAGTACCCATTAATTCTTGTAAAAGAACCCATTAGTTCTTGTAAAAGTACCCACTAATTCTTGTAAAAGTACCCATTAGTTCTTGTAAAAGTACCCATTAATTCTTGTAATTTTTATTTAAAATACTTCTACTTGCCATGATGTCATCTCTTTTTATTTTATGTGATTCCCATATGATGCAATACTTCCTCGCAGCCAGTTGGACGATCAGCGTTCGGGGAACGTTGTGAGACTCAATGAAGTGGAGAAGAGGAAGAGACGTGAAAGAGGAAGGTTGTGAATTAATGTTTACTAACAGTGGTGTTTGTTATTTGTTCCAGATCAAGCTAGAGACTGTCCTCGGCCTCACTGTCACCAGCAATGCGGCGCTCTGCTCGGACCCCAACTCGGATATTGTGGCCTACCCGGCTGGGTGAGTAACATTCATACGTAGGTACATATATACTATTTAGAAGGTATTTCACCATCCTCCTCACAGGTTATCCATACGATAACGTACATTTTCGATAAATTAAACACTATTAATTTATTTAAAACATCTGAGTTTACTATTCGGTACTTGAACCTATAAATAATTATTTCTATATATTACAGTTTTTACCTTATAATAACATTTTTACATATTAATATTACATATTATTATGTTGGGTGTAAGGTAGGTTTGAGAAGGTGAAACTGTTGTTTGATAATGTTGTATGTTTCGTGAACACCTCACTAGGAGAACCTGTGTTGAAATGAACACTGTGTTGTGAATACCTCACTAGGAGAACCTGTGTTTACGTGTTTATGATTCAGTGTGACAAGTACAGGTATTTATGTGTTGTAGTAGAAAGTTAGTTTTTTTTTCTTTTCTTAACATTTTAATTGTTATTGTACAAGGATTATTTAGAAGAAAAAATATGTTAAGTATATATATATGAATAGTTGGTAAATTCTTTAAACGACTTCGAAAAGTATGAGGTTATCAATTCGAAGGTTTTTTTTTTGTTCGTTTCCTCAGAACTTTCGATTGGGTGAACCGATAATGATGATTCTTTTTTTATTAAAAAGCTGGTGCTTCCTGTGTGGTCCCATTTTAATTTGGTCTAGTTCTGACAATGGGATCCACGAGAAAACCATATATGTCTTAAATTTGCAATAAGTATGTGCGCGACGAATGGACGAATAACTCAATATTACGCCAACAGATTTCGATGATTCTTTGTTTGAAGTAAAACTTCTTTACGCACGCTCGACACTAAAAATCAAAAAATAAACAAAAATTTTAACAAAACAAAAAACGACTTCAAAAAATGCACTAAAAAGTAAAAAAAATAATTTCGTAATTCGAATCGAATAAAATGTTGATGTTTTCTGGGACACTAGTAGGATATTCCAAAATCTCCCTGTATTATTTTTAATATGTAAAACACAGACAAGTGTTTAAATATATTTGATTTATGGTGAGCATTTAAATATTGCTTTCCTCATTTTCTCAAAACTTTGTATTTGGAGATGTTCGATTAATCAACTGGACGATCGATTTGTGTTTCATTATTACGCATTATCTCAGCACTGGAATGAGGTACGAAGTCGATTTAATGATTTTTAATATTATTCCAATTACAGTACAATTTAGTCGCCATATCAGCATTTAGGCGGGTGACTTTTCAATAATGGTTTTGACGCATTTAGAGAATAGTCACTTGTATACTCCCGTCGTTATGCTATGCTTTGCCAGGATGTTGGTTCTGCCGTTGGTAATCTGAACTGGTCATCGTCTATCTATATACTCGTAAGAGGAATAGGCTATCGATGAAATTGTTGCAAATTTTGAAAGACAATAGCTAGACTTGCTTTCCGCCTAGTTTTTATCAGTTTCCTCGAGTAAACCAATATGGTGCATGCACCTTGGATAGGTTCCATGCGTCCGCATATAGACATACCTGGGTAAATAACATTCCATAATCTCTCAATCTTACAATATACCTAAATAAAAACACTAGACTTCGTATTAAGAACAACTAAAAACTTTAGTTGCTTCCAAGCCATTAAACTATTATACGTATCTCTAGTTAGAAGCCTAATTGAATATAACTCAATAGTTTGGTCTCCACCTTACAAATAACATTGAGCGATTTTTTTTGAGCGAACATTAAAAACATTGAGCGTATACAAACAAAATTTCTGCGCTTTATACATTTTCAATTAAATATCCCACTAGAAGCTTTAAAATATAATTTCTTATTAAATATTCTAAAAATACATGTATTCGAAGACAGGCGTAAAATAAACGATTTAACCTTTTTATTCAAAATACTATACTCTAAATTCGACTGTTCCAAACTTCTGCAACTCATATACTTACGAATACCCACACTTAAAAGACGACAAAATACACTATTCTACTACAGCATTCATAAGCGTAACTACATTGCCCACTCTCCGATACAACGATTTCAAACAGTGGGAAATCAATATTTAGGTGATGTTGACATATTTAATATCAACTTAACGAGTTTTGTGGATCTTGTAAAATATTTATTCCAGCACTATTTCTAAACTAGTTGGACAGGCAAAACTTCCTAATATGTATTTTGTACTTTATTTTCTATCTATCTATAATAAATAAATAATAAATAAATAAACACATATTGTATTTTGGCAAACCTATTTTTATGACTAGTGTGTATTTTGATTGAAATTTTATTTTTATTATTTCTATTATAATTAATGAACTAACTGATATTGCTGACATATTCAATTTAAACTTCTTAACATTTAAAGCCAAATTAGTCAACCATTTTTTAGCTGTAAATAATGAATGTTAAATCATTTTATTTTAATTCTATTTTCTTTTTTTGTTGTTTTTATTTTTAATGTTCGTATTCTAATTGCATGTGAAATTAGCATTAGATATATTCTTATTTATTATGTTAAGTAATTATTAGTATATTTTATAATCTTTTTATTTATGTTTCACTGATGTTATAAATGAAATTTGTATTTAATATGTAAAAACTCTATAAGGCGTCAATAAATAAATAAATAAATTTCTCTCTAAAGTTTCAAAATTATTCGTCATTGTAAAATTGTACTACCAACATGCAAAATAACCTAAAAGCGATAAATAAATAAATATACCATATTTTTTCCGTGTTTTTGATGCGTTTTCTCTTCTTTAGAGAACAGGGTAGATTTTCCACCATAAACAAATCATTGACCCTTGCGTCTTCCTCGCCACAGTACCTTTATCGATATGAATCAAGAACAGCATGTTTCATTTCACTCTAATATAAAATTCTACCCTCCTAGTTAATATCGTGACTCATACAGAGGTGAGTGCTCTATTTTTACCTATCCCTTTCATTGCATCGGTGAAAAGTCTATTTTTTACAGGGGGTTGATTTTTAGACAGCTAGTTAGGCGAGTACCGAGTTCAAAGTCCTGCCGCACCTCGAAGGACTGCACCCCTTGGTTAGTTAAACCACCCCATGTAAATTACCTTTACACTTCCATTATACTATTATTAGGGGTAGTGTATTTATCTAATTATTTTCTTTAATTCATACGTGAATACAGAAATAGTTTACAGGCAAATAAAAGTTATCAATAGAGTTAGTTACAAGGATATATTGTTGTAATATTTTAAAGTGACAAATCGGGTTGAGTTATTAATTTCAATTAAGTAATTAGACAAAAAGTAGGTACTTGAGATCTGAATGTATATTTTTCCATAGTGTAATACTCTTAGTATCGCCCTGGTGAAAGACGCTGATTGGTGGCGTTAGTAATGGCGGTATTATTTTGTCAAACCACTTGTGCTTGCTCTCTTTGAACATTTAATATTAAGGCGATACACCACTTTTTCTTCTTTCTTGCGCTGTCACAACTCATTGCCTAGGTAGGCTATTAGGGTCGGCTTTTCTCATTCTCAGGCTATATGTTCTTCGGTTCTGGGTATCGCTTTCATCCAGGCCGTTTCTCTGTAATATTTTGGATCATTAAATCATCCAGGAGTTCTTTGGTCTTCCTCTGGATGACTGCGATGAAGCTCCATAGATATTGCCTGCCTCACTGTGTGGTCTGATGGTCTCCGTCTTATGTGCCCATACCATCTCAACTGTCGTTCCTCCAGCTTACTGTTTATGTCAGTGACCCCAGGCTACCACGAATGCGTGGACTTTTAATGCTATCTTTTAGTGATACGCATTCGCATTTCTGCTGTTTCGAGTTGCCTAGAGTAGGATTTGTAAGCAATCCAGCATTTGGAACGATTCACTATCGCGGGTCTAACCATATTCTGGTAAATCTTTGCTTTAAGTTTTAAAGGCATTTTCTGGTCACACAAGATTCATGTTACGGATCTAAATTAAGGCGATGCACCATGTTGTGTAAAATTTTGAATCGGGCCGCCAACAATAACACTTTTTTGTGTAGATGGCCATGAGGTTTAACTTGTCAACTTCCTGCCGCCTGCGTCTGATTTAAAAAAAAAAACACCACAAAAAAGTGTTATTTTATTTTGCAAAGTTCAGTAACAAATATAAAAAGGTTTTCCAATAATTTTCTAAAGAACTTAGTTCGCAACAGTATGTATGCAATAAAACCACAACGGAAAAGGGGTTCGCAAGTGGGAGAAATACTATAATATTCATTTCACGCGGGTACCTCACAAGTTTGAAAGTCAAATTACATTATTTAATATAGTACATTATTTCTAGCGACAAGCATACAATATGCAAAATCAACCTACGTTTATCAAATCATTTCTTTCAGACCCATAATTCCATCATGCTCTCTCCCTCACGGCAATGACCCAAACTGTCTTCAGAATCCGAAAACATTATTGTAGTGCCATTTCGTTTATTGTCTGGCGCGTAAAGAGACAGAAACATGATATTGGGAAATTTCTTAAATTGACCCAGCCAATCATAGTGTGTGGAAAAGAAAGCTTTTAAGACTTGCTACTGATGTCACTACTTGCCGCTGCCGGATATCTCGCGGTGGATTTCAAATACTTACATTAGAATAATACCAGTTGTTTTGATTTGCATAATATTATGTTTCACTATCATCTTATAATTTTGTGTGATCTTTGACCAATTGACCTGAGGGAAGAACCGCCACTGGTACAAACCTTCCTTTAACCCTCGACCCGTCGCGGCGTCGCGTGGGGTCTTAGCGACCCCGCGCGACACTTCGCGTTAAAAAAGGCGCGACGGGCGGAGGGTTAAAAACCTAATGGGCGATCCACGTCACTCCTAACTCCTTTCATGACCACCCATCATTATATTAATTTAGTATCTGTCGATGCGATCAAAGGAGGAAAAATCGCTCCCCTTTTTACGTTTTCATCGTTCACTTTGATAATGGATATCCCGTATTGAGGACGCCCTATCCCCTTCCCCTACCCGCGCATTAGCGGTGAATTCAGAGGAGATATTATCTACCTAGTTCATCGATCATATTTTGACGTATTGGTAGGGGTATATGACTCTTTTGATGCGTTTTTACACCCTTTTTATGTGACGCCACACAAGCGTTACTTCGCCTTAAAAGGGAATAAACCAGACGCATCAGCAAATATGTCATTTTTAAATCAAATTTTAGAAATATTGACTCTTTTATACAAAAAAAAAATATACATTGATTTAGAAAGATTGTTATTTTATTTAGTAGAGTTATGTTTTAAATTTGGAAAAAAAACTGCTTTTATCTTTATTATAATAAGGTTATACCGTTGGTCGTTGGCAGATTTGTCAAATTTTCAAACAAAATTTTGTTTTATACAACATACGTTTCAAATCATCCAGTAAAATAAATCAATTAAATATTTAGGAAATCTACATTTCATAATTTTAATTTTAGTTAAAATAAAATCATTAAAAATGTGTTTTGTGGCGAAAATACTTAAGTTTGTTCATTTTTTACGGTCTTGCAATATATTTACTAATATATTTCAGATTTTTTACGCACTTCTTTTGCGAAGACATTATTGAAAAATTATAAATACTTTTGAACAAAAAACAATTACAAAAATTACATAATTTTATAAATTTTACGGTTTGTTTTACAATTTGTTTGTAAATGCTGGCATCGAAAACGTTATATGCCTAATGCGTCGAGTTGGTATTCTTACGATGACTGAAAGTCGATGAGTTCGCAAAAGACGAGTACCGAATTTACAATTTTTGAAAACTTCGCGCTCAATCATATTTTATTTTATTTTGTAACTTTTCTTAAAACACTTCTAGCATTTTTACAGACATGAAACTTCTTTTTACCAGGCTTATAAAAATTAAAAATACAAAAACGCTAATTTTACCAGTTAAAGTAAGACCGACATGTATATTACTTGCAGTATTTATTTAAAGCTTTTCTCCTCCTCCTTGTCGTGGGGTCAAACTCTTTACTACGAATCCGGTGGTCGCGTTTTTAAATCCCGGCGTGCGCAACTAAATTTTATGTTATTAATTTATGTTTTGTCAGGAAGATACTCTCAGTATCGCCCAGATGTAATACCACCATTTAGAATTGAAACGTTGCTTAAAATTACTTAAGCCGTATTTAGTGATCTTATCTGATTATCCTGGTACTTCCCCACCTTCTTCAGCCGCACAACATACCCCAAGTGGGGATTCCATAATCAAATTAAACCCTTCAAAAGCTACTGTTTAAATACGAACACTTTTGCAGCGAGTATGAATTCAACTCATTACGTGACACGTACGTTTTTAAAAAAATTATTTACGGCTTGGTATAGTTAACAAATGATTGGCGTTTAACAAATTAGAATTTCCCCGTTTCAAAATAAGTGTCTAGATAGCACATATAATACTAATTTTACACATTGGAATTCACCAAGAATATTAAAACAGTTTTAAAAATTGAAATAATCATACGTATTTGAATAGTCACGCGACACTAGAAGATAATGATGTCGTCTTGCTCAGTTAAATGTTGCATGCCTTCACGCCGTTTTAATTTTTTATGTCACGCCGCGGAGAGTACAAGTTAGAAGTATGTATTCTTCTTATAAGAAGAAGAAAGCAATATTGATCGGTAATATTCAATGAAGACACTAAAACTAAAGTAAAATATAACATAACCTAACGAAACTTTAATTCCATAGAAGCCATTAAACTATAATATTATATGTATCTCTGGTTAGAAGCCAAATTGAATAGAACTCGGTAGTTTGGTCTCCATCTTACAAAATTCACATTAATAATATAGAGCTAATACAAAAAAAAACTGCGCTTTATAAATTTTAAATTTAATATCCCACCAGAAGACTTAAAATAAAATCTTTTACTAAATATTCTATAAATACAACGCCTAGAAGACAGACGTAAAATGAACGACTTAACATTTTTATTCAAAATACTTATAGTAGGGGAGGCGAAGCAGGGATTTTTGGATTTACTCAAGCGCGTCAGATTAACTAAGGGGAGATACCTTCCGACCCTGTTATGGACTACCACCATTTATGAACCAATAATATTGGTGGGTGCGGCTAGGGCAACCGATCAGATTAGTAAATAAAAAATCGATCCCCGTAGTTACTCGAGCGTGTCAGATTAAGGTATTGTGAGTTAATTACATGCAGAAAAGTTTACATTTCAATAATCTGACGATTTGAACGTGACGTAAGAAAATTTGCGAGTCACAAAGTTGCAAAAAAAAAACGTCACGTGGATTTACTCGAGCGCAGTTAATTTTTATTTTTATTTTGAAGGAAATAATGTTAGGATCACATAAATAATATAATCTGACGATTTCAACATGCCGAAGAAGCTAAAATCATTACTGAGTGTGGAGTGTACAGCGGCTGATGGCGCTGAGAACTGCATACAACTGTTGAGTCCATAGACATAGGAATATTACTAGACCTGCCCTAAGTGATAAAAGTGGTCTGCCTATATTTAAAGAGGAAAGATTTGATTGTTTGTTTGTTTGCATTGAATAGGCTCCAAAACTACTGAACCGATTTGAAAAATTACTACGACTCAAGCGGCGACATTTTAATTAAATTTTAAAAATAAAATAACACTTATTGTGGCATAACTATAATAGTTAGACATATGCTGTGGCGACACTTTTTGTAAAAAATGATGTGTTCTGCAAAGTCGTAGTACAATATTTAATTCTATCATCAAGAGTTTTCGCAGCGCACGCGATGTAAAGAATATTTTACGTATTTTTTTTACACCTTAGGTAACATTATTGGAGTTTTAGTAAGGAGACCTAATTTTTTGAAAATATAATATAGCCCTTGTCACACGGGGATAGTGTAGCTTCCTAACAGTGAAAGAATTTTTCAAATCGGTTCAGTAGATTCGGAGCCTATTCAATGCAAACAAACAAACAATCAAATCTTTCCTCTTTATATATAGGCAGACCGCTTTTATCACTTAGGGCAGGTCTAGTAATATTCATATATCTATGGTCGAGTCGTACGTTGACAAGCGCTTGCTTGTTTTATATTCTGTCGTAGGACCGGAGGCCCTTAGGCCGCGCGTTCGTGTACAACCATTGACGTATGATATCTAGACGAGCCCTGTGAAATTCAAAATGACGCAAGAAGCCAGCAGGCCCAAGGCCAATTTATGAAAAAGTGCCTGCATTGTTTTGCACCGTTCAGATCGCATAGTGCTTTGTGTTGTATCTTTTATCGGTCTACAAGATCTACACTAAAACTAATTTGTGTATCAGCCGTCCGGACCGAGTTAATTTTTTTAAAACACAAAAATATACCACTTCCGAATATTGTACAATGTACACACCGCGGACTTTATTTTTGAAAATGTGGTCAGCTATCTGAATACAACAAAAAAAATATACCTTACAGATGTCTTTTAGGCAGCGTTTCAATAAACGTAATAATGTTAAAGAAATTACTTTTGGTCGAGAAATATTTCTGACGTCATGCCACGTAGCCCGGTTCGTTCACTAATACATTGACATTAAGGCTCAAAACAAAACATAACGGCTTGTTTAAAATTAAAAGACCACATCTTGTCACACACTGAACGCCCTCGGGTTATTTCTTCAAGCGACTTAGCGAGCGTGTACGGCTAGTTTATACCAAGTAGGAGTGATAAATTCAACTCCACAATACGTGTCGCGTGATATTCAAGGCATCTGATTGGTTGATGAATGTCAAAACTACATAATGGGATTTGAGAACGAACTTTGTGTTTTAGGAACTGGCTTCTCTAGGCTTTTTGAGCGAGGCGGTGGAATACGATGAAGAGTTGTATTGTTAACATTAATATGATGGCGTCATTATTCACAGGCAAGTTAGTTAGGTAAGGCTTATCTAGACTTAATTGATCGAAGTGTACAACGCTTTGGTTTATTCATTGTGTAAAGAAATTTAGTAAGTGAAATTGTTAAGAAGTTTAATTAAGCGATTTTCTTTTTATCATTATAATAGGTACATATTATTTTTTGTTCATTTTAATTATATTCAGTAATAAAAAATAAAATAAAAAACTTAAAACTGTCAGATTAAGAAAACCCCTCCACATTTTTGTCAAATTATATGTCAGCACAACAAGGACAACAAACTGAACCGTCTGTATAAAAATCTGACGCGCTCGAGTATGTCAAGGTCACGATTTTTTTTTACATTTTCAAAAATCTGCCACGAGTTTAGGTTACGTCCAAATCGTCAGATTATTGAAATGTAAACTTTTCTGCATGTAATTAACTCACATTACCTTAATCTGACACGCTCGAATAAATCCTTTTTTTTTCAATTTTCTATCTCTTCATACGGCCACCCCCACCACTCAACTCGTCAGATTAATATCTCTCCAATACCAGAAACACGTAGGGCGTATACGCTATTAATATCTGACGCGCTCGAGTAAGTCATTGTGACGATTTTTTTTTACATTTTTGAAGATTACTCGCTCCCCCCACCTCTGAAAAGGCATACATCACTTAATTTTTTTTTCTTTTTAGCATCTAATCTTTGCAATCCAATAGGTCCCCACAACGCTCGAGTAAAACAAACAACATTTCAACCCATTTAGCGTTATTTCCTCCCCTTCTATTATAATAGTAACTAATAAATAACTCTAAATTCGACTGTTGCGAACTCTTGCAATTTATAAACTTACGAATACCGACAGTAACCACACGACAAAATACACTATTCTACTGCAGCATTCATTAGCGGAACTACATTGCCCACTCTCCGATACAACGATTTCACACTATGGGAAATAAGTAGGTGATGTTGACATTTTTAACATCAACTTGGCGAATTTTGTGGATCTTGTAAAAAACTTATTCCATAACTATATCTAAACATATCTGTATTTTTGTATTTATGTGACTTGTGTGCATTTTTTATCTAACTTTATGTTTAATTATTTTTTATCTTTATTTTAAGGATGTAATTATGATACAAGATACAACGTATGCTTTGATACGTAATGTTTTATTATCTCTGTAAATACTAAAATACCCCTAGGAACAGTAATAATAGAAATTGTTTGTTTGCCATTCGCGGAGGTCATAATATACCAAAGGTTACTCGGCTCCGATCTTATCACAGTTTGGAATACTTAATCCGAGGTACAGGTAAACCTAAGGCCGTACTGTTTGAACTAAAGCCTCATTTCCTTATCACCGGAAGTGGAGCTGCAAGTACCGCTTCCGGTTCGGCTGCAGAAACTGACGTTGCAGGGCAAACACAAATAGAAACGGAATGCCAAGGATAATTTCAGAAATGGCAAGAATAGTTCATTTTGATTCCAAATTTTTTTGACATTTTAAACCTCCACTAGATATTTTTACATTTCACTCATCTGAAATATTATCATCTTATAAAATTCACAGTGGCGAACACTACTTTCTACAATATTTATTAAAACAACGCAAAAAGAGGGGTGTAAATAAGTTTGACTGTGTGTGTGTCTGTGTGGCAGTCTGTGGCATCGTAGCTCTTAAACGAATGGACCGATTTTGATGCGTTTTTTTTGTTGAAAACTGACGTGATCGAGATGGTTCTCAGCTACAGTTCATGAAAATCTGTTCAGGCGTTTCAAGGTTACAACTCTTTTTGTGTCTGGGGTTACTTAATTTTTTTTTTTTACTTATAATTTTTGAAAGTTATTCCCATCAATGTAATATATAGGATTTTTCAAAAGAAGCAAACACATTGTGACTTGACATTTTAAATAAATAAAAAGAAAATACTTTGTTTTACACAATACTTTATAATTTTAAGGCATTGGAAATATAAAAATCAGTTAATTCAAAGGCTGAAATCATCAATAATCAACTAAATTTAACATTCAGCTTTTTATTATTTTTTTTATTTATAACATTACATTTGATACATTTGTATAGCAAAAATAACATAGTAATAATATTGCAAAATAACTATAGACATTAAAATGTGTACAAGTGTTATTATGTCTTGTGGGTCGATATTAGTTCCTAGCTAGGCAGATTGCCCGTTCTAAGGAACCAAATGCTGGCGAAAATGCAAAAAAAATATTCCGTAACAAATGTTGATTTTTTAAAAAAATTTATATATATATTAATAAAAATGCCAAAAATGTATTATAAGTATGTTTCCCGTTACCCCATACTCACCTCCCCCACTTCCCTCCCACAACTGACGCACTGTCCCACTCTAATTTACTGCCTTTTTCTTTCTGAACAACTTGTATGTATATGTATTATCCTGTATTTGTTAGTATTTTTATAACAGTCCTGATGATGGTTCAGAGGTACCGAAACCGGTAGACTAAAAAAAATATCAATAAAAAAGTACCTATTTTCTTTTTATTTATTTTATATATAAGAGGTGGTAATGGCTTAATTGGATAAGGCGTTCGTCCCGGCAAGACAAGAGGTTCTGGGCTCGAGTTCTATTTGCGACCGTTATGTTTTTATTTGGCTGTATCTTGCCCTCTATTATATTTTCTTTTAGATTATTAGTGTTATCTACATGCCCAAACCATCAAAGCGTCACTTTATTAATATTACTCATTATTCATTGCGCTTACATCAGCCTTGCATTTTTTGTAAATCTCCACATTTCTCACATGGTTTTACTATACATACCCCTTAGGAATTTCATTTTTACAATATTCAGTCATGTTAGAATCGTGTAAATTAGTGATAAAAAGCAAACGTTTATGTCCTATCATAACTCTGCTATCCTAATAGCAGAGTTGTTTTTTTCGATTTGACAGTTAAATATTATAAATCTTAAGATGAAACCGGGCGGCGTTTTGTCCATACAAACGTATTCCCCAATTTCCTCTCTGGGTTTTGACATTACTGCAAATATTGATTTAATAAAGATATCAACCGTGACTAGCATGACGGTAAGTTTTGCCTTTTTTTTTTGCTTTTTTGATACTTCTTATAGGAGTTAGGATCCTCCAAAAATCGTTAAAATTGCCTGTCTTGAACGCCATCAACAGACGTTTTGTATACAAACTAGACAAAGTATTACATAGAGTATTTTCTAAAAACATTATATATTTAGTAAAAAAAAAATACTTAAAAATCGGGCCAGTTTTGGAGGAGAAAAATGGGGAATACAAAACCTCGATTTTGATGATTTTATCTACGTAATTATCATCCTGAATTGCAATTGTCCCTTTTGCTCGGTATTGGGGAAGGGGGGGGTGGGGGGAATTAAAATTAGATTTTTAATTACCCTATGACAAAATATGTAAACTAGTTATGTAAACTACTAAAATATGTGTTTTTTAGATATGTATGTGACAGTTTCCATTGATTTTGGAAATAATTTTTTCTTTCTTATAAAATTATTCACAAAATAAATATAATAAACGACTTTTGCGCTTGAAATCGTCACCTTTAGACTCCGTTTGCCAAGCAAATTTTATGCCTATTACCTAAGTTTGTGGCGATATAAGGCACATTAAGAAAAAAGGTTTTTATCAATTGCGGCTTCCTCATAAGGCCCATTGACCAGCGGCCAAGAATTCAAATTATGTCGAAAGATGTTCTTACGATCATACAGGCCTGTTCCAACGAGAAAGATTAATTATTCCCCGTACCAGCTTTTTAAAAATAATAATACAATATTTTTTTAATATAAGTATTTATATTTTTTTAATAATGTCTAAGCAAAATAAGTGTGTAAAAAAATCTGAAATATATTAGTTTGTAAGACCGTACATAAAAAAGGCAAACTGAAGTATTTTCGTCACAAAACACGTTCTCGGATTTTTTTAATAATGATTTTGAACTAACATTAAAATTCTGAAGAGTTGCTCACCTGGTTAATTAATTGATTAATTTTACTCTACGAGTATATTTTTTGAAATGTGTGTTGTATAATACAACATTTTGTTTTAAGATTTAACAAATCTGCCAATGATCAATGGTGTAACCTTATTATAATGAAAATAAACATTGGTTTTCAAAATTTAAAACATAACTTTACTAAATAAAATAACAATCTTTCGAAATCAATTTATATTTTTTTTTGCAGAAAAGAGTCGATGAGTCTAGAATTTAAATTTAAAATTATATATTTCCGGTTGTGTCTACTTGGTTAAACCCTCTTACAGCGAATTTTCTCTTTAGTCGTTTATTACTAGAGACATCATTTTTTATCATCGTATTACTGCAGTAATTCTGTGCAGGTTAAAAAAAAGTTTCTATGTAAATGCTCTATAGCACGCAGCTTTACAATCCAAGCATGAAAATAGCCAATTCAGTTCCAGCTGGGTCAAATTTATCAACAGTAAATTAAGTTAAATAAATTATCTACCGTCTAAATAAATATGTACTTACAATTTTCACGCTTGGTATTGCGTATGATTTAAATTTAGATTAATTAATTAATTGTTATTAGGTGCGTATTATGCTTTTGGCATGTAATATTATGTTTTTGTAATATGTAAGCGCAGACCTGTGAAAAATCACGGGATATTGTATAATAGGATTTTGTGAAGCATTTTTTTTCTACTTTATCTTCACACAGGAAGCCCTGAGTAGAAAAAAAATCCTTTAAGGCCTATGTCATCTTTGGGGATGCTGTGTGGAGTATCTTTTTAGGAAAAGAAAGAAGATGAAGTTCTGAGAAAGAAAAATGTGCGAGGGGTTAGTAGGAATCTGGGGGTAGCTTCAGAAGTGACGAACGTATGAATCCATCCCTCCCACTGGGGAGAATGGGTCGAGAGAATCCGGTTATAGTCTCTCGTAAGTTAAACTAGTAGTTATCCAATCAATCAACTTACATACACCGACCTCCCAATTGAATTGAGATTGAGCTGAAAATATTTATTTATTATTAAAAAATATTTGCCTCAAGATCCATTGACTCTCAAAAACAAACATTGTAAATTTTAGAAACGATCATAAATTTAACTCTCGAATGAACATCGTTAATAAACTTGAAGAATTACGACATCTGCCAAAAATTTTGTTAAAAGAAATCATTCATATTTCATTTTTTGAAAAGACAAATATTCCCGGGTAACGAATAACCTGACAATATTTGAAAATCTCTCACTACCACCACAGAAAGCGGAAAAATGTTGCCTATGTTGTGATGGAGGGCTTAGCCAGCCGAGGAATTGAACACTTGACGCCTGGGTGGGGCCCAAACGCGATGCCATCTCAACCACTGACCGGTCATATAGAATTATTAATTAATTAATTTATTTATTTGTTTCTTTACATGGTACCTAGGACTAATGTTAACAATTCAGTTTATAACCTCACTAGGTCAAGCCTGTATTGAGGTTAACAACTCTACAATTTAATAAAATAACACAAAATAAATAATACAGTTATTGAAGAACAATATTGTTGTATGTTTCATGCAGATTATGAGTATAATTAGTACCTAAATCTATCAATTGAAACTTTTAAATCGGAAGAATTAAAGTCCGATAATTAAATTGTTACCTATTGACAAACAGCACTCTCTTTCCAATCCTCCACCTAACCCTCCTGCACTGGAGTTCAGCCCATTTTTTGCAACCCACTGTGAAAACATAAATTATAACATCATTTCTATGTTATTTGTAGATTTTAATAGATTATTTATTGTACTACCCTGAAAAAGCTATGGTTGCAGCGAATCCCGATCTGAATTAAGTATAAAAATAAAAGCGGGGTTTACTAAGTTATTGTTTTATGTCTCTAAAAAATGGTGCTTATAAATTTTTTTTATTTTTTTATTTCTGCTTAACCTGCTAGTTGCCACAGTGATTATTATCAAGTCATCGCCTCAACCGATAACTGTGTCGACTGTCGACCCGATGAAGTAACTATTCAATCGACAGTAAACAAATGATCGCAAGTAGAGGATTTAGCAACAAATAAAAGCGATGATATCACACGCAATTAATCTAGTTTTGCATCAGCAATACTGGTAAATCAACACTCAACACGTCATGTACACTCAGTTTATAAATACTAGCAATTTAATAAAGTGGAACCATATTTTTCATTGAAAACTATATGAAAAAGAGTAAATGAAGGTAACTCCATTAAAGGAGGACTGAATGCCGTTGGCGCTAATAAAAAACTGTCAAAAGAAGTGAAACTAGCAGTCCACGATGGAGTGCTGTTACCTACCCTGATGTTTGGCAGTGAGACATGGAACTGGCAGAGGAAGGATGAAATCAGACTGAATGCTGTTAAAATTAGATCTCTGAGAAATCGTGATCATATGATCGTGTGAGAAATGTGGAGATCCGCAAAGTATGAGAGGCTGTTGTAAACGTAATGAGTAAGATTAAGAAAGGGACCCTCAGATGGTTTGGGCATGTATAGCGAATGAACGAAGAAAGCAGTGAAAGAAGAATATATGAGGCAAATGTGAATGGTAGAAGAAGTCGGGGACGCCCGAGGAAGACAGCACGATCAAGCGAATCAGATACTTGAGACGGGCCATGTCAAGAGTCAGAATAATAGAAGAGTATATATGATACGATGTATGAATGTGAATAAGGCAAAGAGAGTGTGCCAAGACCGAGTTGTGTGGCGGTTCGTCCTCTCTGTCTACCCCTGCGAGAAAACGGCGTGATGGTTAGTTAGTTAGTTAAGACAATATTGTCATCTTAAGATCCGGTAGTCAGCGTTCAAAAAGAAGAAGTAGAGATATGTGAATACGGATGTTAGAGGGAGTGCGCTAATATTAAAAACAATAATAATTTAGTGCAAATAGTGTTTAATACACCATGACTCGTTTAAAATGGAGCAAAATCTAGTAAGAAATGTAGCATATAAAGAAAAACTTTGAATTTTTTCGTACAATTTGTAAAATAACAGAAAAAACGTGTTTATAATAATTTTATGAGCAAGTTTTTCCAATTGTTTTTTTCTATTCTTCAAAACAACTACAACATGAAGATAAATAAAGACAAAACAAAGCTGCTGACTGTAGGCCGAACGCAACACCAGATGAGAGTAGAGATGGCAGGAGTTCCACTAAAGAACACCAAGGAGTTTGTCTACCTCGGGAGCAAAATAACATGGGACGGTCGGTCTAAGAGCGAGGTCGACAGCCGTATACACCAGGCTAGGCTTGCATTCAATAAAAGGTCGAAAGTAATTGAATCAAATAATATAGACCTAAAACTGCGAATACTCCTCATCAAGACCTATGTGTGGAGTATCTTGATGTACGGCTGCGAAACATGGTGCCTATCCGAAAGAGATAAACGGAGACTAGAGGCTTTTGAGATGTGGTCCTATAGAAGATTATTAGGAATTTCCTGGAGAGACCACATTACAAATGAGGAGGTTCTCCAAAGCATCGAAGGAGGAAGGCACCTGCTCAGGACCTTGTCCGAAAGGCGTGCAAGATGGATCGGATATATTATACGACAAGAAGGCCTCTTGCATACCATAATGGAGGGTATGACCGAGGGGACAAACTCTAGGGGACGCCCACGCCGAGAGTACCTG
This sequence comes from Limnephilus lunatus, assembly GCA_917563855.2. Classification (NCBI taxonomy): domain Eukaryota; kingdom Metazoa; phylum Arthropoda; class Insecta; order Trichoptera; family Limnephilidae; genus Limnephilus; species Limnephilus lunatus. The sequence goes on from CAKJTF020000021.1 coordinate 1,196,682, forward strand.
GACGACCTGCTGGTGGACGTGCGCTGCTCATCATATGCAGAATTCAAAAGAGCCGCACAAGACAGGAAAGAATGGAAGAGAAAATTAGAGGAAATTGCTGCAAACCAATCCCAGGATTGAAACCAGAGAGAGAGATCGACGGAATTTCATATATATAATTACTAATTACCGTTTCGGCTCTACAAATGTATCTTCAAGATTCAAGAGGAACGTGCCGCAAATATACAAATACACCTTTATATTATTTTACATGAATAAATAATTAAATAACACATTGGTCAAATAGTAGATATGAGTGGGGAGGCTACGAAGCACCGCATACAGAGGAGACCGGTTAGTCTATCTCATTCTCTCGCAGGCTAAATCCTATAGATGTATGTGTTTGTCTCTTTTTAGTGTCGCTATTTTTCATTTCATCAAGTTTCAAATCACAACGTGCTAAACTTCAATAAAATTTATTTGGCATGCGGGGATTTAAACCCGCGACTTTCGGATTGCTAGTCGAGAGTCTTATCCCTCGACGACGGATTCCTTGAACTGGGCTATAGATAGTTACCACAATTGATTATTAACATTCGTAACGCCTCATTGTTGTTGCCATTATCGCCATTATCGGTGTTGCCATTTCCAACCATTAAAGCAATCGTAGCGCCCTCCATTTTGTTTATTTCTTGAGAGATTGTACTAAGCCTATCTGCGCAATGTACATCTTCTTCTATACACATCATCTGCCTTCCTGACCTTGCTCCATATAATTATAATTAGTTATTATTGTCTGTGAGACTCGACGTCCTCTGATTTCGGCGTGGGTTTTCTCCTAACCTAGACCTTATTATTCAAAGCGATCACTATTGGTCAGGGGTGTGAAACATTTTGTACGATTTCGACGATTCCTCGATTGTGTATTTTTTTGAATTTTTACTAAATTTACTTACGAGGAAACCGGGCGGAGTTTTGTCCATACAAACGTATTCCCTGATTTCCTCTCTGGATTTTGACACTACTGCAAATATTTTTAAAGTACAAACTTCTTTAGCACCATTGTGATTTGAAACTCGATGAAACGAAAAATAGCGACACTAAAAAGAGACAAACACATACGTATATATGATTTAGCCTGCTGAATGAGATAGTATAATCGGTCTCCTCTTTGTACGGTTCTTCGCAGCCTCCCCACTCTTTCTGAAGGTTTCACTTTTACCGCGTGTGAACTGCACATATACGTATATTTATATCAATAATAACTAGCGTGTCGGTACGTTTTGCTTTTTTGATAAATTACTTTGGGCTTACTAGTTGGGAGTTGGGACTCTCCAAAAATCGTTAAAATTGCCTGATTTTAAAGCCATTACCAGACGTTCAGTATATAAACTAATGCCTACAGTACACGACATCTTTTTTCAGCCCGATTCCAATTAGAGACCAAAGTCAACATTTTTCGCTTTACGCGATCGCAATTTTCATATCTACAATTTCAGTTGGCATCACGGCAAACAGCATGGTTCATGTGTTGTGTGCAGTGATTACAATTTTTGAAATCGTAGAAATGAAAATAGCGATCGCGTAAAGCGAAAAATGTTGACTTTGGTCTCCAATCGGAATCGGGCTGAAAAAAAAGTCGTGTATTGTAGGCATAACAACGTATTTAAAAAAAAAAGGCAAAACGTACAGACATTTTTCAGTACACGTCGAAAGCGTGAGGGGGACGCTGTCTTCGTTGGTATGAAAATTTAATCTTTTAGCAATAATGAATTTTTATAAAATGCTCGTAATTGAGATTAAAAAGGTTTCGCGCCCCTGCTACTAAGTATAAACAATCGAAGATTATTCGTAATTAACTCTTTCAATACAATGTCCTTCGTTGCTGAACACAATAGAAGGAAGTGCACTGGGTTATTGCATACGATTATGATATGTATGCGTTATTAATAGCAACATAATTGCACTCTCGGTACATTTGTTGACTTAGCACGGGTCCCCGGGTTCATAAAGGGAGGTTTGCCTAGGTCTTGGTGACACAAGCGTTTGCCCAACTACTGCGTGGCGGGCCGGATCAGGAGAGACTGGTTGAGGGACACTTTTTTTACCTTTCCAGACGGACTCTTATCAGTAGGAGGAATGGATGCATACGTCCGTCAATCCTGCACACATTTACCCCCAGATTCCTACACACCCCTTATATATTTTTTCTCCCAGAACTTCCTCTCCTTCCTTTTCCCTAAAATGACCCTCCCCACAGCATCCTCAAAGACGACATAGGGCACGAGGGAAATTGTTTTGAAAACGTTTCGCAAGGACATCACTGTCGGAATTGTACACTTATGTAACGATACACATAATAATAATTTTGTGTTTTTTGAGTTAATTTTAATATATGTAGATGACCAGATTTGAATAGCCAGGTACTTGTACATACTCCTACTCCCTTCAGCCTCATAAAATACCCCAATTGAGAATGCCATAGTCTCACTGGCTCCGGTTAGTAGGGGTCAGTTGGGACTCTTGTGCGGTATTCACAATAACAACACTCACAAAAAACTTCCTTCTTTTGGAATTAACTTTATTATTTTTCCATTTTTTTTCTCCGAACTAGCACCTAACCCCCTCGAGGTCAAAAATGTTACTAATAATTTCTTTTGACACATTTGTGACCTTGGCGAATTTCGTCATATTAGCGATTATTCCTTACTATCATTTCGTCATCACTGTGATGCGGACTTTGCCGCATCACGTTTATTGCGGATAAATTGTCTTGTAATCTCTTTGCGTACATTTTGCGCAATGACAGATTGCTTGCCCGTCTCATAAATACAGACCACGAATGTGATAACTTTTAAAAATAGAACGTAACAAAAGAAAAACATGCAAATCTGATTGTAAATTCACGGAATGGTCTAATCTGGTAAGGGGGTATGGGAACCAGTTATTGGAGAACATCCCTCCCGTAGGTCACAAATAAGTGGTTCGCTACATTTGTTAACTTAGCAGGCATGCCCGGTTTCGTGGGGTGAGGTTTGAGGCTCGGGGTATGACTAGGAATTATTAAGGAGTGGTGGGAGAAGATAGAACGGACGGTGAAAGGGAACATTTCTAAGATAGGACTAATGAATAACCACAAAGTTAATGCTACATTCAGCTTAGTTAATTTTTTAACAAGGTATTTCAATATTTATTAGCAGAGTGGTTGATACTTTCAGTGTAGCCCTAGAGAAATACCACTATGCAAAGTTCCTTGAAAAGGCTTTAACCATGTTCGGTGACCATATTTGAAAAGCCAGGTACTTTCCGAGTACTACATGCACATGCACCCACTCCCTTC